>JASEVX010000001.1:27664611-27867863 GCA_031761405.1 Serripes groenlandicus
TTGTAGCATGAGAAGAAAATGCTCATTATCAGCTGTTTTTCATTTTCCACAATGTTTTCAAACTGCGTCTGCTGTAAATGTGTCATAATTGGGTATGCATGTGGGATAGACTGTTAGGTACGCATGAGCCGCGTCACATCTTATTGCATCTGTGTACAATGAAACCTCAGATGAGCCTATGCATACGCTCTGTCTCAACAGAGTCTTCACTGTCCGCATATATGTTAATTGGACCTAAGTACACTTGATGACAAAAAAACACGAATTGTGTAGCCCCAGTAGATTTATGCCGATGTTACTTTTAATTATGTCATACCGGAGAGTCATGAAGGCCTTGAAATCGCCAGACGCGCCCTAGCATATAAACTAATAAAAAAAGGGTGATCACAATTAGACTATACAGCGCCCACCTATATCAATAATGAAAAAAAAAAAAACCTTAGGGAAAGATTACATTATTGAATTAAGGGTTCAGGGTTGTAAGATTCTAATCTTGATTTAACAACAAAAACGGGGAATGTTTTATTATATATTTATTTTTAGCTGCACTATGGCATAATGACAGCGGAAACGTTTACGCTGATTCATGTGGGTGTATATTCCTTTCCCCACATACACAAAATCCACAGCAGACGACTTTGAAATTAGCTCGGCAAGTATATTGAATGTTTTAGTATACGTTTATGATTAGCTGCACTATAACATAATGAAATGGACACATTAATACATGGGTGTATATATCCCTTCCACATCAACTTCTGCAGCAGACGACTTTGAAAACAGCTTGGCAAAACTATGAAATAACCTTAACCCTTTCCCTCATATAGACGCTTTCTGACGCCTCTGCAGCAGACGGCTTTTTGAAAACATAGTGACAAAAGAAGAAATTGCACAAAACGTGCAATTTCTCCTTTCGCCACAATGTTTTCCACTTTTCGTCACAGGTTATCCATTCCATTATGGAGATTTTCTATGTTTTGTCAAAATATGTTCAAAGTCGTCTGCTGCAGAATTGTCGTATGAGGGAAAGGGTTAATAATTGAAAGTTTGAATACGGATAAGAGTCGAAACCATTGTGTCAAAATGAAGAAATTACTCATTAACAGAATGAAAATCGTAATCGTTTTGCTTAAATTGGATTTCCAGTAATTTCTGGATTAGTCATCGTCGTTTGAAACTTCGGAGACCCTCCAATCTTGAGACAGTCCATTTAACCCCGCCCCCCGCACCCTAATTGAATAGAGTTGAAAACATGATGAAAAAAAGGAGAAATTGCTGGTTTTAAGCAATTTCTTCTTTTGTTTCCATGTTTTAAAAATCCGTCTGCTGCAGAGGTATCAAAAAGCGTCTATATGAGGGAAATGGTTAAATGGTTTGAAAATGACTTGTTTTGTTGTATGCGGGAAATGGTTGAGCAGGTACATGACAACCTTCACAGAACAACATATCAGCGGTTGTTCCAGAGAGGTGTTTTAAACGGACTAAATCTAGATATTTTCCTAGATAGAAACTCTATGGAAACAATGCAGGTCCATTGTACATGACACATGTCTAAACACGATGGTTAACCCTTTCCCACGTGAAGACGAATGGTAGCTGCATATGCAGCTTTTGTAAAAAACAGTATGCTCATAATGAGGAATTTCTTCTACGTATTATTCAAATCTTTTCCGATTATCATTTCGACTGACTCGTTGCTATTAGAATAATATAGCCCAGTAGTACTGGTGCCTTACCCAGGAAACGCCTCGATATAAATAAACAATTGTTGAAAGCGGCTTTTAACACCGTACAATCAATCCTTGGCGCTCTGGAACGCTATAACCATAACGACTGGCTCGGTTCTGTCAGAATAAATTGACTACTTGTACTGGTACCTTACCACGGAAACGCCGTGATATAACTGGAACGAAATGATGAAAACAAACAAACAAAAAGCATTCAGGTGACCATGTGACAGTAATCTAAATAAACAGAAAAATGTTTCTGAATGTTCTGGGGAAGTCTATGTGACGACAAGATCGGTTCCGACCAAAGTTACATATGTGCAACACCTCTCATCCATAACGTTGCACATGGAATGTAATACCATTAGTCTGTTGTATTGTTGTATTTGGTTTTAACAGTTTTTAACATTATTTCAGTTATATCACGGCGACAGTTCACTTATTCATGTTCCCTGGGTACACAAACTAGAACTAGGCTAGGAAATGGGCATTGCCCAATGGCACGGCACTATGACCGCTATACTGCGACTGGGGTTTTTGAACCGGCGGAGCAATTATCTAGCAATAGATATACGACGAAGGGAAACCAAGAAAAAACCTTACGTTTTCGACGTATTCGAGAGATCGTTGTGTTCATACCTAACTCGGTTAGTTTTTGTCGCATTCATTCATGATTCAAATGATAATCTTCAAGTTGCGCCATTTGTATAATCCGTCCAACAAAACAGCGCAACAGCAATCATTATTGCTCGTATGAGTCACCAGAACTGCTGCTACACTGTTTATTAAAGTAAGTCCCGAGAAATGGTTCGAGTTATATTCTATATTCGAGAAATCGGATGTTCGAGTTATCGAGAGTCCACTGTTTGTTTGATTTGAAGCTCGACTCATTAAGGGCTGAGCTAATCGTGGCTGCGTCTTCGTTAAGCCTAGAAGCCAGTGTTATATAAAGGGTAAACGAAAAGAGCCGTCCCGCGAGAAAACCAACAGTTTGGACTCTGCGTTAAGTATCGACCCGGATCCACCTAAGCAAGCCGCGCAGACGAATCCGGACAGACACTTTTCGCCTCCTGTGGATTTTCTGTTTCAGGAACCATTACTCTATACCTCTATTCACCTGAGACGGAATGTGTCGGCCCGGATTATCATACGCGGTCTGCGCAGGCTTATCTGGGTCGATACATTACGCAGACTCCATAATGCTGGTTTTCACGCGGGGCGGCTCAAGTGTATATGAATCAATTAACCGAATCAATAAAGAAAAGTACACGTCTCTCTGCCCGCGAAGAAAAGATTAATTAAAAAACATGAATGGCTATTCGGAGAAGTTGTACAGTTCTGTTTGTAAACACCGGCTTTTATTTACGACCGAAACTAATCGAGCAATTTATACAAGATGAAAACAAACATTCAACCGTCATAATAACTATCCTCATTAACTCTTTTCCCGCATACACGCAATCTGCAGCAGGCGACTCTGAAACAATCTAAGCAAACATATTGAAAAACTATTGCGTAGAATTGAACACATTGTGACACAAATTGTCTGCTGCTGATGTGTCAAAATACGTCCGTCTTTAACCCTTTCGCACATACAACATTTCTGCAGCAGACGACTTCGAAAACATATTGGCAAAAATGTGAAATATCTCCTATAATTAGAGTTTAATCATTAAAAAGAGTTGAAAACATTGTGGCAAAAGGGGAAATTGCTCATCATGAGCAATTTCTCCTTTTGCCACAATGTTTTCTAAAGTCGTCTGCTGTAAATGCTTCAAAATGCGTCTACAGGGGGAAAGGGTTGATTAACTAAGGGAAATGTTATCTGTTTCACTTCAATGGTAAGCAAGGTGTTATTTGATCGGTTGGAAATATATTGTAGGAACAGGATGAAGTTATAATCTCGACGTAATGGGAACTATTCTAAGTTACATTTAAATAAATTATATTGAGATTAAAAAAAAGAAATAAACGTGTCTAAATTACCTATTTGCAAGTTTTACAATCAAATAGAAATCAAGCTATTGCGGTTTTACATCGTAAAAGTGAAGTGTCGACCTCTTTTCAGTTTAAAATCCATGTCAAAAGACATTGAATACATTCACGCATGTTTCTTTTATACGTCAACAAGTTAAAATCGAAGCCACACAAAGAAAAAGTGGATGGGTGCGCAACTCGAGCGTTAAATGCGATCGTATTTTTCTAAGGGTAATTTGCCAGCCTCTGACCAACACCTTTCTTAAGAATTCCAATTAACACACCCGTTGACCCCCGGGGCGGACTCGATCCAAAAGGTTTCAAATCAATGACTTCATTCTCCTGTCTGTACAATTTACCTTGAACTCTGTTTTCCTGTTTGTCACCACAACGTTGCAAAAACAAACTAACCATTGATAATAACCGTAAACTGATTAACTAAAGTAATAAAACATGGTTCTTACCTCCAATGAACTCCAACATGTGTGAATTTAAGACGATCGAAAATTATTATCATTGAATTAACTATAAATGCTTTACTACTATAAGAAGTAATTTTACTACTAACGATAATAAAACATAATTGATAATAATGATTATAATATAAAACAATGATAATAATACTAATAATAAAAAACAATTATTATTATAATACATGGAAACAAATAAGAACAAAACATCTGGGTGGTGTAGTAAAAGAGCACCCGCCTCGGATTCAAATGGTCGCGGGTTCGATAACCGAGCGGGTCATACCAAAGACGTTAACACGTGTAGTACTGGCTTTTGCTCCATGGCGTACAGGAGTGTGGGGTTAGCATTACAAAAAGACTCGCTAGTGTCAGGATCAATGGACCAGTAGTACTGGTACATGTAAGTTAACCAGGAATCGCTATGATGTAACTGAAACATTCACGGTTGAAAGCAGTGTTAAACACCATGCAATCACTAATACTCAACATTAGGTGTGAACCATTGAGATGACATAATAGTCGCAAGTAAATGTACTCAACGACCCATAGGGTAACCCTTCTAGCGTACCACTAATTGAGCCGTTCCACGAGAAAACCAACATTATGGACTCTACGTAATGTATCGATCCAGATCAGTCCGCGCAGGCTAATCCGGGTCGACACATTCCGCCTCATGAGGGGAATAGAGGTATAGAGTATCGAGACCTGAAACAGTAAATCCACAGCAGGCGAAAAGTGTATGTACAGGTTAGCCTGCGTGGCATGTTTAGGCTGATCCGGGTCGATACTTCACGCAGAGTCCACAATGTTGGTTTTCTCGCGGGACGGCTCAAATCAATATATCTGCGTAATGTATCGACCAGATCAGCCTGCGCTGTCCGCGCAGACTGATCCGGCCGACACATTCCGTCTAAGGGGGGATAGATAGAGTAGTTATTCCTGAAACAGAAAACCCACAGGAGGCGGAAAGTGTCAATCCGGGTAAGCTTGTGCGGTATACTAAGGCTGATCCGGGTCGATACTTTACGCAGAGTCCACAATGTTGTTTTTTCTCGTGTAACGGCTCAATTAGTTTTGACCGTGCTGTTTTAACAACAACCAGCTAAACACGTGTACCTTTTTCATATACAGACGCAATTTTACGCACCTGCAGTAAACAAATAAAATATTCCTTAAAACATTCCGTGGAAAGGAAAACGGTGTATTATTTCTTGCAGGAAATGCTTATATAGATCAAATCTGCATCAGACGACTTTGAAAACATTAAGGTAAAAAGCTAAAAATATCTTCAAATGAATGTTTAAATATTGAATATCGTCGAAAACATTGTGGAAAAAGGGGACATTTCTCGTTATGAACAATTTCTTATTTGGTCACAATGACTTCAAAGGTCGTTTGCTGCAGAGGCATCATGAATCGTCTACATTTGGGAAAGACATAATAATATTCACACATGACCTTTTTACCCGTCGCCTGACTGAAGTACATTGACTCCATGACCTCTGTTGTTTGTTGGACATATCTACCCTCCCCAGAGCACAGTAAGGATCGGAACCCAATCAATTATTGATACCCTGTAAGTAAGCAATAAACCATAAAATCACGGACCGTGGTCAATGAAATCTTGGCCTCTCGGCGATTATCGATTTTGATTGGTCCGTTCCAGTCATCTGTCTATAGTTCTATACGTAGCTATTATATTCAAACATGCTGTTATAATTCCACATAACATGATTGTGGGTACTGCTTTTAACCATATCCCACATATAACGAATCTGCATCAGACGGCGTTGAAATCATGGTGACAAAAGAACTGAAAAATCTCAATCAAAGATAGCTTAATTGTTATATAAAGTTGAAAACATTGTGGCCAAAGGTGGAATTGCTCATCATGAGCAATTTCACCTTTGGTCACAATGTTTTCAAAAGTCGTCTGCTGCTATTGCGTCAAAATACGTCTGCAGGTGGGAAAGGGTTAATACAGGTTTCAGACTATCGAATTCATTATTCATCGATCAGTTAATATCAAACCAGCTCATTTATATTTAAAAGCAATAAAGAGGACTCGCATGAACACGAAAATGTGATCATTTTAATATATTGCCAAACTCGAACGAATTATTTAAACGGGTGTGTCCTTTGAAAACAGCGTAGCAGCAGGTTTGATTGCTGAAATGAACAACCGCAACTGCTCTTGTGCTGTTTTCTTGATACAATCATACCAATGGCTCGTATTGCAAAATAAACATTTAAGGATAAATGAATAACGAATATGAAAATTAATATATCAAATAAGCATAAATCGAAGTAATTTATAGGTCCCTTTTGACTATCACCTACATATTGATGTGGAGTGTCGTTTAATGATATCTCGGGGATGCAAAACTATGGTCTTCGTCCTTGGATACATTTCCGAAATGTGGTTCTATTGGAGGTAAGAAAAAGTGGTAAACATGCGCAGTGATTTAATGGCGGTCTGGCTATGGCCACGTGGTTCATAAAGTAGGACATGAACTGCGTTTGCAGAAGGCATTAGCTGGTCTAACGCCCAATCGGAAATCACGATTTCCGTATCGATTACATCCAAACGTATACATTTAGGTTAAAAAACCAATTTGTTTGTATTGTGGTTTTTCGCCACCTTCATTATTGTTTTCACTGATATTACGGCATTTCTTGAATAAAATTACCAGTAACTACTGTTCCATTTTGCCTGACATCGTTGAGTCAGTCCTAATTGTGTTTACTTTGATCGAATACAAGTAAGAAATCAATATGATCACGAGCCGTAGTAGGTGCTTCATTTCTACGGTTTCTTATATGATGGATGTCCCACTTTCTCGTTCATATAGATCGCTTTATTTCGTAATATCGTAATAGACATGAGCCATCCTGCGACGAGAAAAACAACATAATGGCATCTGCGTAATGTATCGACCAGATCAGCCTGAGCTGTCCGCGCAGACTGATCTCGCCGACACATTCCGTCTTAGGGGGGATAGATGTATAGAGTAGTGATTCCTGATACAGGAAATCCATTGGAGGCTAAAAGTGTATGTCCGGGTTAGCCTGCGCGGCATGCTTTTAGGCTGATCCGGGTCGATACTTTACGCAGAGTCAACACTGTTGGTTTCCTCGCGAGACGGCTCACATGTCTATTTCATATAGAACTTTATATATAACACCAACTTATTTACATACTTTATACTCTTCAAACCTGTGAGGGGTATATTGCTTTCACCACACGTCGTCATATCTATTTCATATAGAACTTTATATATAACACCAACTTATTTACATACTTTATACTCTTCAAACCTGTGAGGGGTATATTGCTTTCACCACACGTCGTCATATCTATTTCATATAGAACTTTATATATAACACCAACTTATTTACATACTTTATACTCTACAAACCTGTGAGGGGTATATTGCTTTCACCACACGTCGTCATATCTATTTCATATAGAACTTTATATATAACACCAACTTATTTACATACTTTATACTCTTCAAACCTGTGAGGGGTATATTGCTTTCACCACACGTCGTCATATCTATTTCATATAGAACTTTATATATAACACCAACTTATTTACATACTTTATACTCTTCAAACCTGTGAGGGGTATATTGCTTTCACCACACGTCGTCATATCTATTTCATATAGAACTTTATATATAACACCAACTTATTTACATACTTTATACTCTACAAACCTGTGAGGGGTATATTGCTTTCACCACACGTCGTCATATCTATTTCATATAGAACTTTATATATAACACCAACTTATTTACATACTTTATACTCTTCAAACCTGTGAGGGGTATATTGCTTTCACCACACGTCGTCATATCTATTTCATATAGAACTTTATATATAACACCAACTTATTTACATACTTTATACTCTTCAAACCTGTGAGGGGTATATTGCTTTCACCACACGTCGTCATGTCTATTTCATATAGAACTTTATATATAACACCAACTTATTTACATACTTTATACTCTTCAAACCTGTGAGGGGTATATTGCTTTCACCACACGTCGTCATATCTATTTCATATAGAACTTTATATATAACATCAACTTATTTACATACTTAATACTCTGCAACCATGTGAGGGGTATATTGCTTTCATCACACGTCGACATCGGTATGTGTCATATACAGCTACCTTCACCTATTTCCAAAGGCTTTAGAAATGGAAGTAATGGCGTCCCTTCTCGGCGATCAGTACATTGTAGCGGGGTTAGCATTTCGACTGACTGACTGACTGGTGGCAGGATAAATGGACTAGTAGTTCTGGTTACTTACCCAGGAAACACCGTGATATAACGACAAATTGTTAAAAGTGACGTAAAACATCAAACACTCGATCACCTCTTTGCCAGGACATGCTGAAGCCTTTTAGCTCTATGTTGAGAGTTCTTCGCAATATATGGGTCGATCCACAAACTTTATTTGTTTTGTGATGATGGGGATCGGTATTTGCTTAGTTCTTATCAATAGTCTGAAATCGTCTCTAGCTAGCGGATCCCTAGAATCTGTCGGAGGCAATTATTCAAAAGAGACTTGCAACTTGTTCTCGAGTACCTTGTGTGTCTCCATTTATCATGGCCATATAAAAGGACAGAGAGTACACTAAAAGTCGAGTAACCGTCATTGCTTTGAAGAATATGCCAACTCTATGAAACAAATTGTACCCACTCAATTGTAATATCAACAATTGAAGTATCATTATAACACAACACGTCTACATGAGATACGTACATGTATCTAAACATCATTGAACTGGTTAGAAGTAATGTCAATTGTACATCAACAGAAGCATATACTTGTACATCGAACCCACACATAATTTAACGAGTATTAGATAGACGCCTGCTTGTCATTTCCACACGTGTCCCTGTTATCTTAACCCGTTCCCGAATTCGACAATTCTGCAGCAGACGACTTTGAACATATTTTGTCAAAAAATGGAAAATCTCTATAATTTAATGGATAACCTATGACTAAAATTGGAAAACATTGTGGCAAAAGGAGAAATTGCTCGTTTTGAGCAATTTCTCCTTTTGTCACTATGTTTTCAAAAAGCCGTCTGCTGCAGCGCGTCAGAAAGCGTCTATATGAGGGAAAGGGTTAAGGCTTTCCCCACACAGACGAGTTTGAACTCTGAGTCTGAATTTTGAAAAGATTGTGAAAAAAAGAGAAACTGCTCACAACAATGTGCAATTTTCCTTTTGCTAGTATGTTTTCAACTCTTTTCAATAAGTATACTTTCATTTACAGATTTCATTTTCTTATTTTTGCCCACGATCTTTTAAAAGTCTCCTGTTATAGATTTACTGTATGTGGGAAAAGGTTAAGTACAAAGGCAAGCGGTAACTAGTTACATTTTCAAAGACTTGACTACGACACTGCCGGAGTTCGAGCCCTGATCCACCGCCATAGTAGTGGCCGGTCTTACTACGACATCAGCGAGTCCGTTACAATGGAATGTCTGCTCAAGGGGCAGGAGTCCAAGATGTGTCATCTTCTTTGACATTTATTACAACACGGAAATGAAAATATATCGTTTAGGCAGACTATGAGTGACATATCGCCTAAATTAATGTGCCCCTGTCATTGTTTGAATTGGATATTTACAGATAAATTGTTTTCCAATTGTCAAATTATCTTATGATTATTAATATTAATATTTAGGACGCGACATTGGAAAATATAGTTACTACGGTGAACACCGGTTATATTCTTCGAATTGTCATTTGTTCCCCAAATATACATATTTGATATTGCACTTGTGGTTTTTGGCCGGATTGCTCTAGCAATTCCGGTCTATAGATTGGCGATGTCCGTCTGTCTGTCCGTCTGTCTGTCTGTCTGTCCGTCAACACTTTGGTTAAAGTTTCAGGTTGAGGCAAAATCTCAGCACTAGAAAGGGTTACAAACTTGAAACTTTGCCTGAAGGTAACCATTAGCAAGTTCTATTGATTGCTATGGTTACTTTGACCTTGACCTTGGTTTGTCGATTTTCAAGGTCAAATTGCCGACAATCCGGCCTTACCGTCTTCAGCGGTTTCTTGTTTTTAAATTGAATGTACATGTATCTGCAATTTTCACAGATATTTTCGCTACTTTTAATTCTAATTTCACCCTTATTTCAATTCTTGTTTGATTTTGAGGAAAAACATAAGGACAAACTCACTTATACATTAAACATATTTTGTATTGCCAATAAACATGTACACATTACTAACATACAGTAGTACAAAAGTAAGAGAATATATAGGCAAAAGGCTCTAGCCACAAGTTATCTCAACTTAGACAAGGCCATTCCCTTATATGGCCACCATGAGAAAACTCGGGGAATCCCAGACAAGGCCGTGTTACTAATACACGTGTTGTCTAATACCTCTCCATATGGTATTAAATAATAATATTATTATACTATATCGAGGGCTTGGTGTGAAACGGTTGTAACTCAAATTGGTATCTTTTTTACCAAGGTTAATCACCTTGCCATAAACTCTTTATAAGTGTTAAATCATTTTTCTTGGTAAACAATGGAAATTTAGGTGCCATTGCTCGTTCTGAGCAATGGCACCTAAATTTGCATTGTTTACAAAGGGGTCAAAATTGCCCCGAAACCAGGGTTTTCAAAATAGGTTTTTAGTTACAACCGTCTCACGCCAAGCCCACCATATAGAAAGGCTATTTATTGTAACAAGGTTCTGGGGTGGATTTTCCAAATTTTCTCATACGAATTACGATCATTATAATTATAGAATATTGACAATATGGAGATATTATTTGTAGTATCTTAACGAGGTATTATGTGATTTTTCCCACATTTGTTCTCAAAATGGAAAGTCGTGGTTAATCATCATTAGCGATGATATAAGTTGGAAGACTCCTAAACTCTACGGCATAAGAGTTAGACCAAAGATTGGCAGTTCGCCGAGCATTTTGAGAATTGGTTCACGTTTGTTTTGGTCAGACGGTCAATGATCATTGTCTGACTTCAAACCAATTTGGCCACCATCCATCGGCCATTAGGTCAGTTTTTAAACTGGATCAGATTATTTGAATTAGGACAAGATTAGTGTTTAAGTGTGAACTTTTTTATATATATATATTTGCTTAGATTACATATTATCCTTCATTTTCTTCATGGGAAAAAGTAAATACTCTTTCTGATACAGACGATTTAGCCACCTCTGCAAAAGATAACCTTGAAAACAATGTAAAAAACGGCGATTTTCCTCTAAACGAAAACGTTTTCCTTTCCAACAATGCTTTAAACTGTCACCAAAGACTTAAGTTGTATGGTCCCAAAATAACACTTCTCTCCCCGGATGTTTTCAAGCAGACTTCACCAACTATTATCACATGAGGAAAAGGGGCAACAATAGAACTTTGTTATTGACATAACGTGCTTACAAATATCTGAGTCAGATCCGTCGATTCAGATCTATCGATTAGGGGTCTCGTAGCTTCTCCATAAGCCTTGATAACTCGACCCGGGCTGTAATCCAGGGATTGTGAGTTCGCATCCCAGCTTCGCCAATATTCTTTCAGATGATTGACGAAAGTCATACGACAAGCGTCATTCGTCTCCACCAATCGGGGCTTACAGTCTATGTAGAATTCAGTTGATTGTATAGGTAGTACGGATACATGTATTAACCCTTTCCCTCATATAGACGCTTTCTGACGCCTCTGCAGCAGACGGCCTTTTTAAAAACATAGTGACAAAAGAAGAAATTGCACAAAACGTGCAATTTCTCCTTTTGCCACAATGTTTTCCACTTTTAGTCATAGGTTATCCATTCAATTATGGAGATTTTCTATGTTTTGACAAAATACGTTCAAAGTCGTCTGCTGCAGAATTGTTGTATGAGGGAAAGGGTTAAAAAGTCCGGACACATATATGTAGGGTACGGGGATCGATACCCGGATTCTTCCGGACATTTTTTGTACGTTTTATGTTTGTAATTTCTGTATAGTATACACGTGATCTGGCCGCCGTGGTTTGACTGTAAAATTGTTAAAAAAGGCGATGAACAAAGATTTATCTAAATCATATCCGTAATGGTGTCAAATAAACGGGCGTGGCAGTATACAATTATATGTTTAATCGCAAATTGCATATTGTTCTATGCTTCTTCCTAGCGTAGGGTGGCGTCTCGGATGAGACTGTTCGTATGACTCGTCTAATACCAATTTCGCGGAATATATATATATAGTCAAACCTGTGCTAAAGTCCACCTGTGTATAGCGATTTCCGGGCTATAGCATCCAGACTTTTAATTTCCCAATTACCTAATGTCTGCAGTAATGATCCACAGTGTTCTTTTCCAGTGGGTGATGGCTATGATCCGGGGTTTTGTGATAGTTACAGGCTGAAATGAGTTTCCAAATACGTGCTAGTACAATATGAGAAATATTTGTCTGTTACACACCACATTACCTATTATAATTAACATTGGTTCTTTAGGTCTTTTATTTATGGCGACTGTAGGCGTTGGTACGAAAGGTGTGACTGTATAACTGTTATTAATATGTTAAATAACGATTCTAAATTGACTTTGTCTTTAACCATGCAAAAGGTGACGTTGTTAGTATGTTTATTCTTTTTTCTAATTGTATATCACTCATGTTGGCTATGAATATGTATTTATTGTATGCCAATAAATTTATGTTATGTTATGTATCCTGCCAAATCCCCATATTTTTTTATTTTTTTTCATTTCAATTCGTTTATTATTAGACTTAAACAACAAGTGTTCCTCGTTATTACATATTTACAAGTGTTACAAACTATATTATACAACAAAAAGAAACCAAACATACTCACAGAAAACCCCCACAAGAAAGAACATAAAATATATATATAAACTATGCGGAAGAATATGGACATGAATATTTATTTTAAACTTTCTTTTCTTATTTTAGAAGATTTATTAGAACAGTATTACAATTCAAATATTCTATGTATTTATGCACACTTGGTGGTCTAAAATAAAATTGCAATATTCATGATCTTACAGAGTCTTTATTTGTCGATCAAGTATTCAAATATTTGTAATGTATGTAAGAGAAATATTGAACTTGTATAAAGTAAGGTTCATTTTATCAAAGATGTATTTGTGTCGGAAGTAGAATAGAACTCCTATTACTTTTGGATCATTCCTCTTTCATGTAATATACACTTTTGAGCAACGAAAGTCAAATGTCATATATATATAAACGATAAGATCTCCACATAATCCCTGCTCGGCAAGCCTTGAGTAACAATTGACAACAAAAGTAAGTATCCCCTTTTCCCTGTCATAAATGTACCTTCAAATTGCTAAATATTCCATCTACTTGTTGAGATGATTCCAAAGTAGGGTTCGAACTCGTTCATGGATTTATTCCTTTCGATGATTTTCAAACGTCAGTCTCTTTCCAACAATGGAATAAAACTATGACGATAGATACATGCAGTCAGTTACTTGGGGAGAATTAATTGTTGCGAGAAAGCCAGTATTTATCTGAAATACCGTTGAAAACGTCGATAAAACTCCAATCAATCAAATGCAAAGCGGGTGACTTTATTTAACATCATTGCACCATCAAACTAATTTGTATAAAACAACAGTCTAACATTACTTAAGTCAACAAGAAATATTTGCTGTAACAACAAACCGAAGAGAGTGAAATAGGCTAATTTATACAATTATTTTTTATTTGTTTGTTATTACTTGGCTGGCGTGTCTATAGGCTATTATAGTATTTAGTTATGTCGGTAATCTATTGATTTCTGTCAATAAGTTTGCGATTTGTTAAGACCATAGGGAAGTTAAGAAAGCACTTTGTCCGCTTCATAACGTAGCAGAAGATTTCGTGTTCGAGTCAAGGCAGTCACGGGTCACGATGCCACCTTATATAAGATGAAACAAAAAACATCTCGTTTTGATATACTGTATGAGCGTTATATCTGGCGGGGTTCCGTTTTGGTTATATTTGGCGGGGTTTCGTTTTGGTTATATTTGGCGGTGTTCTGTTTTGATTATATTTCGCGGGGTAATGTAGATTTAGCCAAGTCTAAGCCAAACCCCGGTAGTGACGTCGGCTTTAGATCTTATTGTTTACAGTTTGAAACCCAGCTCGGTCAACATTGTTTCCGACGTTTGGCAAAAAATCGTTTGTCTTCCATCAATGGGCTATCAATCAGTATATGTGGAAATAATTTCCTTGGTGATATTGTTGTGTAGAGAACTGGTGTGAGAAAGCCAGGAAACACATGAGTTGGTAAACATGCTGCCTTGATATGACTGACAAATTGTTGAAAACGGAGGTGCAAACCATTTTATCAATCACTAGGACGAGAAACAATCTTCTTGTTTTTATTTACTCTTTGAGTGTTATATTATGCGAGGTTCCGGTTTAGTTATATTTGGCGGTACACGTCGATGCGCCAAATAATTACCATTTTAATCACCTGCTGTATACTTAATGTAATTATTCCAGTAAATCATGCAAAAACTGCCTTCGTGGTGCGGTGGTAGCGCGTCTCCACGGTTGCAGGAGGTCGCGGTATCGACTCTCGGTCAGGTCATAAAAAAACCTTAAAAAATGGTAGTTATGTCATCTGACCCGCTGGTGTCAGGTTTGACGGACCAGTTTTACTGGTAACTAACCCTGAAAACACCGTGATTTCACTAAAAAAATGTTGAAAGCGGCGTAAAACACCAAACAAACAAACACAGTATTATTTCCTAATCAAACTTCAATTGTATAATTCTTCCTACCGCTAAAGTAAAATACATCTGAAAATATCAATACTTGGATGGCAGATTTTAGACGCTTTTTGAAGCATGTGCAGTTTCATTGTGACTAAAGGAGAACTAGCTTTAATTTAAAGAGATGTTCCATAGTTTTGCCTAGATAGTTTTAATGTCGTCTTCTGTAAATATGTTGTATAATTATGGGAATTGTTTATAGTATCAAACAGCATTCGGAAAAAAAGCAACAGAATTTTGAAAACAATCGAAACTTCTTTTCTGCCTTGGTATGTATTACAAATCGATGATGCCATTACAATCCATTTGGGAACATACTGAAAAAGCCCCCGTGCAGCGATAAAAACACACACAAATTAAGAAACGCTTTCCTGATACACACGTTGTTTACAGGTCTAAACAATACTTACAAATAATTGCGGAAAAGGGTAGCAATTGCTCCTAACAAATCACAAACAAATGTTCTATTGCTTCTTCCCTAGGTTACATTTAATAACAATATATAAAATAATATATATATTTTTTCAGAGTCTTTTTAACCATTTCCCACATAGAAAACATCTGACAGCAGATGACTTTGAACAAATGATGGCAAAAGTATGTAAAATATGTTTAATTGAAGATAAAAATTATACAAACATGTTGAAAACATTGTGGCCAAAGGAGAACTGTCTCCTTTTGTCACACTTTTGTTTTAAAAGTCTTCAGAAATCGTCTGTATGTGGGAAAGGGGTTGGGGTTAATGCATATGACCTCATCTATAAAATGTCAATCACTAAATAGTTACAATACACCAAAACAAATCCTTCTTTGTTTCCATGTAAATCGACCAGTTTCAGTCCTAAATTGTCACACTTTCTAAGCGTTTCTCATGTAGAACACCATATATCATTGAACAGAGTTACCAACAATCCAAAGAAAATGTGGGGTCATGCATTATGCAAGAAAAAACTCACCAGGCGAAAAATGGAAACCGTCATTTTGGACCAAATCGGGCCCGGACAAAACCGGTGTTTAGCATTCTACTTTCACGTTCAATCAAGGTCATAATACTAAAAGTGATCAAATCAATAATTTCCAGTGCATCATATACACATTCACAATGCATTTAAACTCAATGTCATATATTCAATACATTCTGGTGATGGTATACACTCATTTCTACGCAAACAAAGTTTCTTTTAGGGACTATAGTACTATAGCGTAATTTGACCTCAAGACTGCTTGAATCAATCTGACACACGTCAAAATGCTTTCTTGCCTGCAACGCTGCTTTGTGAGATACACCTTGAACCCTACCCGAAGACAATGTAGACACTTTTTAAAACATTGTTTTGCAAATTATGAAAATATCTCTATAAAACAAAGTATATTAATAAAATGTATATAATTGCTAGCATAAACTTCTCAGTTTGCGATAAAGTTTTCAAAAATCGTCCGCTGCACAGGAGTCATCGTGTGTCTGTATGTGAGACAGGATTACCTCACCTGCCTCACATAACTCGTTTATGTATGTTGTAATAAAAATATACAAATTATTCATACATTTACAATGCTCTAGGTACACAAAGATGTCCATTTCCCATGGATAGAGACCTTGGATCGCGCGAAGGATTTTGACTGGTATGATAGTTCGTTCTCTTCTGTTTGTCTCTGATAACCAGGGGCGTAGCTCCCTTTAGGGACTGTAGGCACGTGCCTACACATTTTTTTCTCTCAAAATGCACCAAAATGAAGCTGCGGCGATACACATCTGCGTAATGTATCGACTAGATCAGCCTGCGCTGTCCGCGCAGACTGATCCAGCCGACACATTCCGTCTAAGGAGAAATAGATAGAGTAATGATTCCTGAAACAGAAAATCCACAGGAGGCGAAAAGTGTCTATCCGAGTACGCCTGTGTGGCATGCTTAGGCTGATCCGGGTCGATACATTACGCAGTCCACAATGTTGGTTTTCTCACGAGACGGCCTACACATTGATTATTGCCAAGCTACGCCCCTGATAACATCTAAATATAAACTATAACATATTGAACATCGGTAGTATGATTCTGTCAAATAACTGAGAACACTATGAGGGTAAGAGAATGTGTAAGTGATGTGATGAGAATCATATTGTTTGACTCTCTCCAACATACAACACATATACAGCAAACGACTTGAAGAAAACGTATTGGCAAAACAGTTGAAAATCTTCCATAATTGAGAGTTTAATTATTTAAAAGAGTGCAAAAAATTGTGGCAAAGGGGGAAATTGCTCACTTTTGTCCTTTTGCGACAATGTTTTCAAAAGTCGTCTGCTGCAAAGGCGTCAGAAAGCGGTTATCTGTGGTAAAGGGTTTAACGTTATTTAGAAGTCGTCTATTGTAGAGGTGTGGTCTGTCGTCTGATTCAGGAGAATTTAAATTATACGTCTGCTACAAGAATTTATAATATAATATGGGATCTTATCTCATCTGCGTCATTGTACATTCAGGTGAGTCTGCACATACGCACTGTCCCACCTGAGTCTTCGCTGTCCGTCTATATCGTTATATTGACCCATATGCATTGTCTGACCAAAGGCAATTAAAGGAGATTGCACACAATGCAGATTCAGGTGATACATCTCGTCCTATTGGACGAAAAATTGAGTGGTCTAAATGTTCAAAATTAGGATAAAGATATCAAAATTAGGGTAAAGGTATCAATACTTTAGACAAAGATATCAATACTTTAGACAAAGATATCAAATGTAGGATAATTGGATAAAGTCAACCACAAAATTAAGATGAAAATATCGAAATTATGATAAAGATATCGAATTTATGAAAAAGATATCGAAATTGTGATAAAGATATCGAAATTATGATAAATATATCAAAATTAGGATAAAGATATCGAGGGTATCAGGATAAGCACCACAAGTCTCAATTTATCAAATGATGATGATAAATGTGCATATAAAATTCGGTTAATCAAAATACTGACCTACATTTATTATGGAAAAATTAATTGAAAGTTTATATTTGACAACCTACATTGTAAGCGATCGATGATTGATAAGTCTTTTCACTTTTCAAATATTAAATTACATCTGCATACAGCTCGGCCTTACGAACACCAAATTAACACTGACAGAAAAGGTCATTAACCGCCTGAAAAGCAAATGAATACGGTAGCATTGATGCGCAAAGTTGTCTTTATCTATACATATCCCAAATAGACTGAGCTTTGGTTTCCTTCCTATGCGTTCAGAACCGGTAATATTGAAATTTAACAATTTCCCACATACAACAAATCCGCAGCAGACGAAATCGAAATCAGCTCGGCAAAATTAAGGAAAATCTCTGAAAATGAATCAATAATTAATTACTAAAAAAAAGTTGAAATTACTGAGGTAAAAGGAGAAATTATTCATTGTGTGCAACTTCTTCTTTTGTTTCAATATTTTCAAAAGTCGTCTGCTGTATAATCGTCAGAAAGCGTCTACATGTGGGAAACAGGCGATGTGATATAAGCGAAATACTGTTGGCAGCAGCGTTATAACATCATATTTGACTATAACAAATCCGAGGTGCATTAAAAATCTGTTTTTACGAATAATTTAAGCTAGTAAAAGGTGTATGGGACGTATTCGTCAACCCTTTTTCCACATACAGAAGTTTTTCGACGCATCTACATCAGACGACTATTTGAAAACATTGTCGCCAAAAAAAAAAAAAAAAAAAAAAGGCTGATTATGAGGATTCTTCCGATTTGACACAAAAACTTTATAATTAAAAAGTTATTTAGAGACTTATGTTTTTGTTCCAAATTCGCATGTGCAGATTTATATGTGGGAAAGGGTTCTTATGTTTGGCGTCTTTTCGCGAACATGCGATCTATAGCTCGTTCAAGCGATTGGGAAATAGTCATTAATGCGGTGAAGCAATCATGCGACAATAATTATAATGGCATGTGGTGGTCTTTACGGAATAATAAGCAAATAAATTTGGGAAAAAAACAATACAGTGAAATCTGTGTTTAAAGGCTACCATTGGGAAAAAAAAGAACTGGCCTTTGTTCACATGTGGTCTTTGATTAGAGGGTCATGTTTGCAGAACATGAGTAAGTGTGGTTGTTATAGACAGGGAATTGGTAAACAAGGGTGGTCTTAAGCAAAGGTTTGACTGTATATTATGATAAAATGAATTGGACAGTCAAATTAAAAACATTTACAATGAATCTCTACTTAACCACTCGCTTTACATATAGACATTAAAATCAAAGCACAGAGAAGCTAGCAACGAAACGTACCTGTTTCGTAGTCATTGGCAATATTTAGGTTTTAGCAAATAATACAGATTCAGGTGAGTCGGCTCGTGACGAACTGCCTCACCTGAAATCAGCAATGTTTGCATTTCAGTTATCAAAATAACCCCAAACTCTTACTACTTTAAAAACAAATGGAGTCGTCCGATTATTAACATAGAAGAGTCTACATTATGGAATTTGGCGCTGAGATATTGCCAATATTAGATCAGCATACCAGTTTGAAGCACAAAAGGAGAAAACGAAAGTAACAATCTGTCAAACTGTTGGATTAGTGGCGTGCCGTATTCACCGGGGTGATCGGTAGAGATTCAGGAATCCCGAGTAATATGGCACCACGGCATGGACAAAATGAGATAATAACTTTCACTTGGTAACGTCAACCCATTCGCACATACAACACATTTGCAACAGACGACTTTCAAAAACATCAAGGCATATATAGGAAAAATCTAAGTAAATGTAGGTATAACTACTGAAAAGAGTTGAAAACATTGTGGTAAAAGGAGAAATTGGTCGTTATAGGCAATTTCAGCTTTTGTCACAATGTTTTCAAAAGTCGTCTGCTGCAGGGGCGTCAGAAAGCGTCGATATGCGGGAAAGGGTTAACGTGTGCACACAATGGACAATGGTTGGGGCTACACCTTTAGTTTCTGTGAAAGGTTGTATAATTTTATATCATATCAGAAAAATGCGAAGAGTAAGAGCTATGGCGAGACTATACGGATCCACGGCCTCGTCTGAATCTTAACAACACGCACATTAGTTACCGAATATCAACATATGCCTGTCAGTAACGAAAAGATACAATATTCGAATTCTGATCAGTGTAGGATCAGATCAGCCTGTATATCTCCTCCTTTAAATCAGAATCTATACACGTTGAGAGAACCTTTTTCAATAAGATTGAGTAATTGTTATGTGAACAGTGTAGATCTTGATCAGACTGTGCGGATAAGCACTGTATATAAAAGTTAACTTGGCACCTTTTCGAACGAACAAGCTTATACAATGACGAAGTTTTCATAAGTCCGGTGGCAAAGAAATTAATCTTGCGCTTCAAACACTTTTTGTTATAATACTCAAATATATAAATGTCTAATTAAAGCGCTGTGGGTCTTGAAGGTGAAAGAACACATATTGATTAATAACCCTGATGGGTAAAAACCTGCCATTGTATGCAATGATTTAGAATGCTCTACGTTACATATATTACTTTTACCACGTTCCGTATGTGTCCGTCTCTCTTTGTTCGAGTCACATGTTATATTCTATTGTTCACTATGCCCTATGTCTGCCTATGTATACATTTATTTTAGGTTTAGATAAGGATAGAGTGTCTGTATATCGCTCGATCGGCTATAGTTTATCTCTGTATCCTCATTTCTATCAGTTATTTTGTGTCATTCATCGTTTTCTTACATCATGTGGCTGCACATTATCCAATCTCGTTAAAACCAGAATTAAACTTCGCGCCCTCGAATATATATCTGATGACTGCCCCATACAGGTCGTCTCAGATTGACCTTTGCGTCAGTCAATCAAATTGTCGGTTACCAAATATTTTGGCACAAAACAGGTAAAATAACCCATATAAATAAACGATATAGATTGAGGAGGTGATTGTCGTGTTCTCCGAATTAATCAAGTTTAATTCGATTGCAGAGCACGGGCGTTTGTTGTATCGTGCGATTTAATTGGCCATAACAACCGAGCACGTGCTCATGCGCATTTGAGCACATAAAAGGTCAATTTGAGACGACTCTTTATGCGTTATAGTCAGATCCAATATATATACGTATGTATACGTACAGCGAAGTATTTTAGTCATATATCAACGAGAGTGTACATTATCCAACTTAATGTATCAGGAGAGCCGCAACTGTCCGCCTGCATGTACCAAGAAGTATGACGCCATATCAGCCGTTCCACGAGAACACCAACAGTATGGACTATGCGTAATGTATCGACCCAGATCAACCATGCGCAGTCTGCGCAGGCTAATCCGGGCCGACACATTCCGTCTCAGGAGGAAAGAGGTATAGAGTAATGATTCCCTGAAACAGAAAATCCACAGGAGGCAAAATGTATCTGTCCGGGTAAGCCTGCGCTTCACAGTGTTGGTTTTCTTGTGGAACGGCTCATATACTATAACCCCACTTACATAAGTGGCCATGAACCTCACTTAACCCCTCCCACTTGCACACACATTTTGAGCATTTCTGTAAATGAACACACATTTAGTTATTATTGACTATTATAGAGATTGCTCAGTATGACTTTCATGAACTATGATTTTCCTGGATGTTTTTATAGTCGTCGGATGCTGACCTCTTGTATGTGGTAAAAGATTAAACAATATCGATGGCTTTCCTAGAAAAAATAAGAATGTTTGAGGTCGGAACTGGACCAAAAAAGCAAACGCTTTAGGTTTTATCTATAAAATCGTTTCGTTATTATATATTACATAATAGGACAGAGCTTAATTTTATGCCAAAGCATGGATCTCTAAATGTGGAAGACGGTGATTCAGTTGAAGAGGGTCGGCCTGTCGTACCAAAGGTCACGGGTTTGAATCCCGTGATGAGCGGATTATATATGTGGGTTTTTTACCCACTACCCACACAAACGGCGACAGTACTGGTTTAGTCTCCAGAGACATAGAGGGTGTTTAATATAAGCTGAATGCTTGTTTCTATATCAATGTAAACTATTTAATATAAGCTGAAAGCTTGTTTCTATATCGATGTAAACTATTTAAGATAAGCTGAAAGCTTGTTTCTATATCGATGTAAACTATTTGATATAAGCTGAAAGCTTGTTTCTATATCATGTAAACTATTTGATATAAGCTGAAAGCTTGTTTCTATATCATGTAAACTATTTGATATAAGCTGAAAGCTTGTTTCTATATCATGTAAACTATTTAATATAAGCTGAAAGCTTGTTTCTATATCGATGTAAACTATTTAATATAAGCTGAAAGCTTATTTCTATATCGATGTAAACTATTTAATGTAAGCTGAAAGCTTGTTTCTATATCGATGTAAACTATTTAATATAATCTGAAAGCTTGTTTCTATATCGATGTAAACTATTTAAGATTGACGAAACGTTGCTAGTGCAAAGGCATCGACTGTCTGAATAAACATTAATCATGAAAGAGAAAATGCGTGTTGATGCTAAATAAAGATTTGATAAACCGATTGTTTGGTTGTTTACAGCTTCTACTATGTCGATCCGAAATTGATTACCTTGTTTGTCCAAAATGCATTTTGATACGTCATGCATGCGCACGCGAAATGTAAACACATGATATAGCCCTTTGTACTGAACAAGCGTTTTAGTTCCGCATTTTATCCTACAAATCAGGGTTTTTACATATTCTTGTATTCATTTAGTAGACCTATACTGGTCAGATTATTCCATATTTTCTTGTATACATTTTACGTGACTTACTGGTCACGTTCCCCCCCCCCACATATTCTTGTATACATTTTACGTGACTTACTGGTCACGTTCCCCCCCCCCCCTCATTTTCTTGTATACATTTTACGTGACTTACTGGTCACGTTTCCCCCCCACATATTCTTGTATACATTTTACGTGACTTACTGGTCACGTTTCCCCCTCCCCCACCCCTCATTTTCTTGTATACATTTTACGTGACTTACTGGTCACGTTTTTTCCCCCACATATTCTTGTATACATTTTGGTTACTGGTTACGTCTATCTTTTTAAATATTCTTGTATACATTTTTGCAGACCTACTGGTCGAGTTTTTTCACATAATCTTTTACATGTTTTGAAGTCCTACTGCTCACATTTTTTTTCACATGAAACTTTTATACATTTTGCAGACCTACTGGTCACATTTTTACATATTTTATTTTACACATTTTGCAATCCTACTAGTTTTTTTCTCACATATTCTTTCATACATTCTGCTGACCTACTGATCACGTTGTTTAAAACATTTATTTAAACATGTATCAGACCTACCGGTCACGTTATTTTCCATTTTATTTTATACATCTTGCTGAACTACTTACTATTCACGTCTTTTCCCACATATTCTTGTATACATACATTTCATAGACCTACAGATCACATTTTTGTTCACATATTCTCGTATACACTTTCTAGACCTTCTGGTCGTGATTTTTTCAAATATTCTTGTATAATTTTTGCAGACCTAATTGTGACGTATTTTTCACATTGTCTTATTTTCATTTTGCAGACCTAATTGTGACGTATTTTTCACATTGTCTTATATTCATTTTGCAGACCTAATTGTGACGTATTTTTCACATTGTCTTTTATTCATTTTGCAGACCTAATTGTGACGTATTTTTCACATTGTTTTATTCATTTTGCAGACCTAATTGTGACGTATTTTTCACATTGTCTATTATTCATTTTGCAGACCTAGTTGTGACGTATTTTTCACATTGTCTTTTATTCATTTTGCAGACCTAATTGTGACGTATTTTTCACATTGTCTTTTATTCATTTTGCACACCTAATTGTGACGTATTTTTCACACTGTCTTTTATTCATTTTGCAGACCTAATTGTGACGTTTTTTTCACATTGTCTTTTATTCATTTTGCAGACCTAATCGTCACTTTTTTCTCATTGTCGTTTACACATGTTGCAGTATTTTCTCCTTTTTCGTTTAGATGATATTGTCCGGACTATTAACCCTTTCCAGCATACAGACGCTTTCTAACGCATCTGCAGCACTCAAGTTTTGAAAACATTGCGGAAAAAAAAAGAAATTGCCCAAACCGAGCAATTTCTCCCTTTGCCGCGATGTTTTAACTCTATTCAACGATTAAATTCTCATTTATCGATGTTCAACAAATTTGTTTACCAGATGTTTTCGAAGTTGCCCGCTGCAGATTTGTCACATATGGGAAAGAAGTTACTTACATTTGCATTCATCACATGGCATTAACTGCGTGTACAAGCAAACTGAGAGCGGGAGATCATAGTTGCGGAGATAAGCATTACGACTGATACGCTGATGTCAGGATAAAAGTACAAGCAGTACTAGTAATTTACACAGGACACGGCGTGATATGACTTAAATAGTGTTGAAAGCGGCGTAAAAGCATCATACAAACAAACAAGTTTGAGCTCCTCAACATGTTCCCACATACATGATTTTCACTGACGCCGCGATATGACTTAAATAGTGTTGAAATCGGCGTAAGAGTATCAAGCATAAAAAACAAACAAGTTTGAGCTCCACAACATGTTCCCACATACAACATGACTGAAGCTCATTGGCAATCTCGAGACAGATACATGGACATTGCATGTAGATGAAATAAGTAAATTTGAATAAATGTGGAAACAAAACGATGAAAGTAGAATTTGCTTATTATGAAACACTTCATTTGATTTCAGAACTGCATATGAACTTTCGACGTATGAACTCGAAACTTAAGTGTTTATGTTTTCGTTCACCGTTACGATCTGGGGGTTTTATAATTCAAAATGAAATACCCAACGACCTCAGCTTTCATACGGATTTGGGTCAGGAAGGTTATATGTACTATTGAGACCTTATTTGGAAACCAAGTATAATCCGATAAATTGGCACATTAACAAACATATTCTTCCATGTTTGGTCACTTATATATTTCTATTGGGAAGAAATCTAGAAAAGCATCATATTTAATATTCTAAATTTCCTTTTTTTTTTTAAATATTTCTTATTTATTTGACACTCAAATCTTATATTGTGATACTTATAAGAATCGTCTCAGTGAGACGATTCTTTTGAGTACCCACAACATATGGTTTATTAGAGTATAAAAGAGAAATTGTGGAAAAAATATCAGTTTACTCCTCCTTATATACATGTGTATATTTATGAACAAGACCTATACAGCCAGGGTCAAAATTCCACCAAATGACTTAGCGCTAAGAAATAGTTAAATACTTATCTTAAATATGTTTAGACATTGTATTAGGGAAAACAAAATGATGAAGTATCCCTTGAAGTATCTTATTTAAGTATTACTCTTAAGTATTAGCGCTAAGAAATGTTGGTGGAAATGGACCCAGTACAGTAATTCGTTAGCATCTAGTGGCGTATAGTATATATCATCCTCGGTACCCAGGCTATTCATAACATATATGATACCCTGAGCAAATTGGCTGTACAAATCTCGTACTCATGAATAATTTATCAGGTGAAATGCAGCCTTTTGATTGGCCGCATGACACAAACCTTTTGCGATACTAAAATTACAGTGTTGTTACGGAGGAAATCGTGGCGCATGCTTTACGAAATCTCGCTAGCCAATTTGCCCAGGGTATCATATATTTTATGAATAGCCTGGGTACCGAGGATGAGTATATATCAATCTATTTAATATATGTAGTCGGGCAATACGCCAAAACAACACGTGTGTGACCTGTCAGTGTCCAGTAGAAACAATGTTGACTGCTGAAACCGATCTTGTAAAGTCTTTTATCTACTGAAAGAAGTGTTCTGTTTAGTTCACGCATGTACATACATGTCGAGGGCTTGGCGTGAAACGGTTGTAACTAAAATTTATATTTTTTTACGAAGGTAAATCACCTCACCATAAAGTCTTTATAAGCGATAAATCATTTTTCTTGGTAAACAATGGAAATTTAGGTGCCATTGCTCGTTCTGAGCAATGGCACCTAAATTTGCATTGTTTACAAAGGGGTCAAAATTGCCCCTAAACCAGGGTTTTCAAAATAGGTTTTAAGTTACAACTGTTTCACGCCAAGCCCTCGATGTACTGATGGCGTGTAGAGACATTGAAACAGACAGTGGGTTTACAATATAATCCACAGTCCTTGTTCAATAACCCACTGAAAAACATGTAATAAATATCGATATGTTTTATATATTTACATTCACCTACATTAATTGTTATTGTTCTCACCCCGTTAACTTTATTGTACCTTTTGCACCAAGTCTATGTTTTAATCTGAATCTAGATAGTACTTCTATAAAGAGAAACAAGGGTACTGCTTAGTTCATGGAATTTTATTTTACTGAAGGCTTGTAGAGACATTGAAACAGACAGTGAGTAAATCAAACTATAATCCACTGTCCTTTTTCCCCTGAAAAAGTTGTAATAAATATTGATACATTTTATATATTTACAGTCACCTACATTTATTGTAATAATTGTTCTTATCCCGTTAACTTTATCGTACGTTTTGCACTAGTCTATGTTTTATTTTGAATCTCGATTTTACTCCTATAAACAAAAAAGAACAAGGGTTGGTTTATGTTTTACTGAAGGAATGTGGAGACTTTAACACAGACAGTGTGTTTATCAGGCTATAATTCACCATTATTTTTCAATAATGAACTTTATAACCTGTAATAAATATTGATGTATTTTATACATTTACAGTCACCTACATTTATTTTAATTGTTCTCTACCCGTTAACTTTATAGTACGTGTTGCACTAGTCTATGTTTTATTTTAAATCTCGATTTTACTTCTATAAATAACAAGAGATCTGCTTAGTTCATTTAATAATATTGATACGATTTATATGTTAACAGTCACCTACATTTATTTTAATTGTTCTTTACCCGTTAACTTTGTTAAGTGTTGCACTAGTTTATGTTTTATTCTGAATCTCTATACTTCTACAAATAAAAAGATATCTGCTTAGTTCATGAAATAACTATTGATACAATTTATATGTTTACAGTCACCTATATTTATTTTAACTCTTTCAGCGCCTAATCGTTTAAAGCAGACTCTTCCATTTTCAAAATCGGGCGTCATGTAAAAAAAGTTCGGATAGTTTTGATAACTAAAAGGCAAACAATGCTGATTTCAGGTGAGACAGCTCGTTACGAGCTGACTCACCTGAATCTGTATTGTTTGCAAAAACCTCAATATTGCCTTTGGTGCTGAAAGAGTTAATTGTTCTCATCCCGTTAACCTTGTAGTAGGTGATGCAATAGTCTTTGGGTTTTATTTTAAATCTCGATTTTACTTTTATAAATAACAAGAGCTCTGCTTAGATCATTTAATAACTATTGATACGATGTATATGTTTACAGTCACCTATATTTATTTTAATTGTTCTCACTCCGTTAACTTTATAGTACGTGATGTCTAACCCTGTATGTTTTATTTTAAATCTCGATTTTACTTTATAAATAACAAGATCTCTTCTTATTTCATTTAATAAATATTGATACGATTTATATGTTTACAGTCACCTATATAAGTGTTCTTAACCCGTTAATGTTATTGTACTTTTGCATGAGTCTATATTTTATCGCATGGTCCACAATAAAAAACATTAAAAACCCTATCGAACGCTGCAATGGCATAAAGTTTGTGTTAGTTTTGCACTTCATGTTGTCTTTCAAGAACGTTTCGTAATTTGCGTTGTCACCTATGCCATCAGAAGAGCCAATATATTTTAAAATGAAGGTCGTAATTCCTTTTTTAAAGGGCGCCTTGTGACACCGTTGTAGTGCACTTGAAATAGCGGGTCAATATATCAACGACTTTGCAATCCCGATAAGGACGTTAGAGGATGGAAAATTCGCACTCCCAAGAGTACTAGAGAAAACACTTGCATGTTAAGTATGTTTAGTAGGGAATCCTCTAATATATGTCAATGTATGAATGTATACATTATTATGGCGCATCGACAGCTACGGTCATTTAGCGCGCAATTAAATTGAATTATTCATGATCCCTGGGTAAACAAACCAGTACTAGGCTAGAAAATGTGCCTTTCCCAAGGGCACTCCACCATGACCGTAGTGCCGCGACTAGGGATCGAACCCGGACACCCGGTTTCGAAATCCCCGACGCTAACCACTCGACCACAGCGGATTCCTCTAATATATGTGAAGCATTTTCTCTCTCACTTATGTAAGTGTACATTTAAACTTCCCCTTTATAAAGACGCATGAGCCGTCCCGCGAGAAAACCCCACATTATGGCCTCTGCGTAATGTATCGACCCAGATCAGCCTGCGCCTGTCGCGCAGACTGATCCAGGCCGACACATTCCGTCTCAGGGGGATAGAGGTATAGAGTAATGATTCATGATGAGCAATTTCTCCTTTGGCCACAATGTTTTCAATTTTATTTTACAATTAAGCTATATTTTATGGAGATTTATCAGGTTTTTGTTACTATGTATTTAAAGTCGTCTGCTGCAGGTGGGAGAGGGTTGAACCTACGGTGTACAGGAAGGCCAACTTGTACGTTTCTTTCCCATGCACGGGCTCGTATGTTATTGATGAGGAGACGCATATCCAGACGATTGTCATTAATATGAGCCGTCCCGCGAGAAAACCAACATTGTGGACTCTGCGTAAAGTATTGACCCGGATCAGCTTAAGCATGCCGCGCAGGCTAACCCGGACAGACACTGTTCGCCTCCTGAGGATTTTCTGTTTCCGGAATCATTACTCTATACCTCTATTCCGGTTACACGGAATGCGTGGGTCGATACATTACGCAGAGGCCATAATGTTTGTTTTCTCGCGGGACGGCTCGTATGTCCGTAACTCGACCCCCGTGCATTGTGCACGTGATTAATAATCTTGTTTGGGTGCAATAGGAACTTGTTTACAGACACGTTAAGTATTATTCTAATGGAGTCATGTAAGATTTATCTATTATTTCTTTTCCCACATACACACGTTCTCTGGTGCGTCTGCAGCAGGAGACTTTTATAAAAACAGAGTTATACAAGGAGGAAATGGTCAAAACAGTGTTACACAAGGAGGAAATGGTCAAAACGAGCAATTTCTCCATTTGCCACAAAGGTTTTTTTAAAGTAATTATGCCTTAATTTATTAAGATATTCTAGAGATTTGCTTATATGATGTTAAATAGTCTGCTGCAGAGTTTATGTGAGAAAGGATCCATCCAAGACGCAATAGATTATTCTATGAAAGTATAATAGAGTTTATGTGAGAAAGGATCCATCCAAGACGCAATAGATTATTCTATGAAAGTACAATAGAGTGTATGTGCGAAAGGATTCATCCAAGACGCAATAGATTATTCTATGAAAGTACAATAGAGTGTATGTGCGAAAGGATTCATCCAAGACGCAATAGATTATTCTATGAAAGTACAATACATAACCTCTCCAGATCGAAATGTCGTGCTAAACATTCAGTGTGTGTGGCAGGGAGACACACATATATCGCGTGTTATTCGTCTGTCCGTTCGTCGGATTACTCGTCACTATCAATCTTAACTTTTCCTGCACTGTTTGCAAATGCCTTATCTGCAGGATGCGGATACATGCGTAAATATACGGAACAAAATGTTAACGTCCCGTTATCGCAAAATCTGAAAATAATTCGGAAAAAAGAGACTAATATAAATCTGTCCGTCAGCCTTTCACTTGATGGCATATTGGCCATAATGTTGTTTGACAGTACAATACACAACCTTTCCATATCGACTTGTGCGTACAGGTCTCCGTCTATCTGATTATTCCGTAATCACTTATAAAGTGGTCATTTGTTTGTTCGAAAATAGTGGATGCGCCACCTAGAATGTGCAAAGACTTTAAACATGGTAGTAATGGCTGCCCTCCTTGGCGGGCAGAGTTTCGGGGTTCGCGTTGTGCCTGTTTGGATTGTGTCCGGAAAAAAGAAAGAAACGGTCTTGGTAACTTTACATAGAAACGCTGTTATATACATGTACCTGAATAATTGTTGAACAATTGTTAACAAAAATGCAAACAAAACCTAGAATGTGCAAATCACCTAGCTAAAATAGAAGTATTTTCCTTTTTGAATCCTAGTGAAAAATGCAGGAAATGGTTTTCGTTCAGGATATTATTGAAAATTAATTTATGTACATAATAATGGTATATACCGTAAATAGAGCAGCTACATGGCTGTATAGCTTTTACACCCTTTGTCATCCTTTGTGATAACGTGACAATACGTTTACATATGTTAAAACGGTCTTGGGTTCGAGCAACTGTAATGAAGACTGAGAAAAGTCAACCTTTACTCATTCCAACATAAAACAAATCTGAAACAGACGAATTTAAAAACATCTTGGCAAAATAAAAATAAAATAAAAAAAGTAAATTATTGAAAAGAATTGAAACAATTGTGGTAACACGAGAAATTGCTCATCATGAGCATTTTCTTTTTTTGTCACAATGTTTCCAAATCTTCTGCGGCAAACACGTCAAAAATGTTTCTATATGGAATGTGTTAACGTATTGATGACAAGTGCATACGAGGATCAGCCTCCGCATTAATGCAACCTGATCAATACAAACTATTTTGCAGAAGTTTCTGAACATATTCTGTGATTAATTGGCGAACAGGTGCATCGGAAATACTGGTTTAAAAAAAGGTCCGTGATCGTAGTTCGAAGAGTAATAGATCCGCGCCGGATCCTACCATAGAACACACGGTAGTAAAGGCTGCCCTCCTTGAAGCTTATGGTTGCGAGGTTAGCAATACGGCTGACTGGCTGGTGTCAGGATAAATGAAGCAGTAGTACTGGTAACCTATCAAGCAATCGCCGTGATATAATTGAACAAATGATTAAAGCGGCGTAAAACACCAAACAATCAATCAATCGAAAATACTGCTTAACCCTTTCCCTCATACGACAATTCTGCAGCAGACGACTTTGAACATATTTTGTCAAAAAATAGAAAATCTCTATAATTGGATGGATAACCTATGACTAAAAGTGGAAAACATTGTGACAAAAAAAGAAATTGCTCGTTTTGAGCAATTTCTTCTTTTGTCACTATGTTTTCAAAAAGCCGTCTGCTGCAGAGGCGTCAGAAAGGGTCTATATGAGGGAAAGGGTTAAAACTGCCCCGTGATTTGAGTTCGAAGAGCAATTTTCTGTTCTTTGTTAATCGGAAGTACGCGATGTATTACATTTATTGTATTCACAATTAACCGGAACTTCTCGAATAGACGAGATAAGATAAAATGACATCGTGGGACGTTCGTCATAAATTCAAATGCCATTTAAATATCGCCATTCGATAGCCTCTTGGGGCCAACCTTTGATTACTTCGCACAATAAATTAATTCGTGTCTGGGCCGCGTCATTTCAAAATCATACTTAAACTAATGATTCAGTTTTGATTTATGATTTACTGGGTTTTGACGTTGAAGATTTTATTGGCGAATTGGCATATTGGCCGTTGGTCATCTTCAAATTGTAGAACAGAACAGAACCGAACGTTTACTTTGACGTATACAAAGTACATAGTCATTGACAAACATAAAAAAACATATACAAAATATACAGACACGTGGGTTTGAAATTGGGGAAAGAAAAAAGGAAATGTTTTTTTTAAAAAAAAAGAATGCCAAAAAATCAAAAGAATGAAAGTGTATATCAGAAGATATTTTCCGATAAATAGGCTGAACTTGTAATCTACTTTCTAAAGCGATATTAACAAAGGTGGAAAAGGTGATATGACCAGGTATAAACACAATTGTTGTAATGTTATAAACGAAATATAGAATGTAAATACTGATACAAATCCAATTACATTACAGACTGACAGAAACTGCATTTAGTTCAAATTGATACAAAACATTAACCGAATAATTCATATGCAAAGGAGAACTATATACATGTATATAGTTTATTATCGGTAAAGTATACTGTCTGTCTCTCATGGAAAACAATCATACTGTAATCACTTGAAGGAAATCTAGATTGTTCTGAAACCTATCTTTGAATTTGGAAATACCTTTGGGAAGGCACGATGGATTATATTTACAGAATATTTCATCGCACATTAAATTAGCCACAGACTTCAGGCCGGAGCCATTCATTCCCTCGAATATTTACAATTGATTGATTAACTGGTTTTTACGCCGCTTTCAACATTTGTTTCGGTTATATCGTGGCGTTTCTTTGGTAAGATACCAGTTCTACTGGTACATTTACCATGACACCAGCCAGTGAGTCGTTATGCTAACTCGCAACCCTAAGCGAATCTCTTCTCTATCTATCCCCCCCTTAGACGGAATGTGTCTGCCGGATCAGTCTGCGCGAACAGCGCAGGCTGATCTGGTCGATACATTACGCAGATGTGTATCGCCGCAGCTGCATTCATTTTAGGGCATTTTTAGATGGTGTTTTACGCCGCTCTCAACATTTGTTTCAGTTATATCGTGGCGTGTCCTTGGTAAGATACCAGTATTACTGGTCAATTTATCTTGACACCAGTTAATCAGTAGTGATGCTAACCCTGCAATCCTGAGCGACAAGAAGGACAGCCATTACTACCATTTTTAAAGTATTTGGAATGACCTGACCGGGGATTGAACCCGGGACCTCCCGCACCCGAGGATAACGATCTACCAAGGCGGTCGAATGTTTACAAAGGAGAGGACTCCTAAACCCTTCGCCCCATACAACAAATCTGCAGCAGACGACTGGAAAACATCTATGTAAAAAAAGGTTATTGTCTATAAATGAAAATATTGATATGAAATAAGATTTGAAAACATCTATGTAAAGAAAGGTTATTGTCTATAAATGAAAATATTGATATGAAATAAGATTTGAAAACATCCTGACAAAAAAAAGAAATCACTCATTTTGGGCAATTTCTCCTTTTGTCATAATGTTTCCTAAAACTTTCGGCTTCAGGTATGTCGAGTATCGTTTGTATGATGGCGGTAAATGGGGGACTGCCCTTGGGCAAGGTACATTTCCTAGCCCCGTTCACGAATAAGTGATCGGTAGCCGTGATATAACTGAAATCATGTTGAAAAATGGCGTGAAAACCCTAATGAAACGAAATTTTCCGAATGAGCGAAAGGGTTACCCATTCTGTAAGATAAACTGTTAAGGTGTAGTAGGTATTTCCTATGGCCTCGGTCAGTTGGTATAAACTGTTGGAGATTTGGTTAAAACTAACAGTCAGTGACTCGAGGTATTATCGGAAAATAAACGTGATTGTAAGTAATCATTTACTTAATTTTCTGTCTCCAAGATAATAATATTTGTGTAACAGTTTACCTGATGTGAACAGTCATCTGCTTTTGTTAACCCTTTCCCACATACAACAAATCTGCAGCAGACTACTTTGAAAGTATAAATTCCAAAATATAGAAACTCTCTATAGAAACCCTTTTCCTCATATAGACACTTTCTGAAGCCTCTGCAGCAGACGGCTTTTTGAAAACATTGTGACAAAAGAAGAAATTGCACAAAACGTGCAATTTCTCCTTTTGCCACAATGTTTTCCACTTTTTGTCATAGGTTATCCATTCAATTATGGAGATTTTCTATGTTTTGACAAAATATGTTCAAAGTCGTCTGCTGCAGAATTGCAGGGTTAAATGATGGTATGCCGGATTATTGAAAAGAGGCGTCAGAAAGCGTCTCTATGTGGGAACGAGTTCAGAGACTATTAGGATTTGTTTCTATACTCATTCGAAATCAGGAAAAATAAAATAAACTGAAACTAAGCAATTTCTCCCTTTCCCACGTTTTATTCAAAAATAGCATGCTGTAGATGTCTAAGTGTAACCCATTTCATTGCACCCGGGTCGTCATGTATTGTATTTGGTTCGAAACATTGTATGTATGTTTATAATTAATAAATATGTTCTATGTTCTATGTTCATAACTAAATACCTGAGAATAAATTAAGATCTTTATCTTAAGAGAAAGTTTGAAGCTTAAAATGTACATGTAATATAAAGTTTGAAGCTTAAAATGTACATGTAATATAAAGTTTGAAGCTTAAAATGTACATGTAATATAAAGTTTGAAGCTTAAAATGTACATGTAATATAAAGTATGAACATTACCAATGGATATCGGAGGAAGGATTTCTCTTTTCTTTTAAATGTTTTAAAAAGATTTCTCTGTTTCAAGAAATACGTGTTAGATACATTTAGTACATGTACCTGAAGGTGCTGTTTTTTTTTAAATTAGAGTAATAGAACATTGAAAACTTTATCTTAATTTTGCTGTGACGACGCACTATTTGACTTGGTCTACAGTATTCGTAAATATATTACGATCAAGGCTCACTTTTGAGTTTGTACTTTCCTTTTCTTTCTTTTGAATGTACTTTTACATTTGATTTTGTAGCCTTAACGCTTATCCGCAAGGATTTGTATGTTGCCACAGCTGGAGCAGACGACATTTGAAAACATTAAACAAAAGGAGAAATTGTTTAGAAAGTGCTATAACCCCCTTTTGCAACAACATATTTTTAAAACTATGTAATACTTTTATTTTAGAATGTTTCCAGTTGTTATACCTACATGTTTCAAAGTCGTCTGCTGCAGTTGTGTTGTAAACATAGAAAATCTTTATAATTGAATGGATAACCTATGACTAAAAGTGGAAAACATTGTGGCAAAAGGAGAAATTGCACGTTTTGTGCAATTTCTTCTTTTGTCACTATGTTTTCAAAAAGTCGTCTGCTGCAGTTGTGTTGTATTTTGGTAAAGGGTTAAATGGTACAATTAAAAGTGAGAGACAGAACGATGTCTGAATCGATTATTCTTGGATTGTTTCAAAGTTGAGTTTAACCCTTTCCCTCATACGACAATTCTGCAGCAGACGACTTTGTGAATGTATTTTGTCAAAACATAGAAAATCACTATAATTGAATGGATAACCTATGACTAAAAGTGGAAAACATTGTGGCAAAAGGAGAAATTGCACGTTTTGTGCAATTTCTTCTTTTGTCACTATGTTTTCAAAAAGTTGTCTGCTGCAGAGGCGTCAGAAAGCGTCTATATGAGGGAAAGGGTTAAAGACAGAAATGTAAATATTTAATTATACGACGGGGTATCCAATTATCCACAGTCCAAAATGACCTCTGAACTTAGAAAAAGAAATCGCGCTCTCGTTGTAAAATTTGTTGCACGTAACTTCTATGAATTATGCTATAACTAACCGTTTATCGATTATGTGACCAGATAATGACTCCAGATCAACGTGCGTATCCGCGCCTGTTTAATCTGGTTCTGCACTGCCTACGTGGCATTGTCACGACATCGTGTAAATCAACGGTGCTTCAGTAAAACAAACTTGTGCGTAATAATTGCACGAGTAGAAAACATTTGCTTGTGCTACAATGTACCATTCTAAAGTATCGAAGTAGATACCGTTTAACCCATTACTTCACATGGCTTTTCAAAGGTCATCTGCTTTACTATCATCAGACGAACAATTTCAATAATCTAGAAAAATGAAAGAATGATATTGATAAAGAGTTGAAAATATTGAAATAAAAGGGGAAATTGCTCGTTTTGAGCAATTTCACCTTTTATTGCAATGTTTTCAAAAGTCGTCTGCAACAGAAGGCCTCAAATGTCGTCTGTGTGAAGTAATGGGTTTAACAGAGGTTTCTCCGAACCGTTAATAACTAATTGGAGAACAGTGATGTTCCTGATCAAATTGTGCATGATGCGCAAGTCGATTTGGATATACGGAAATCGTAAGACTTGTAATCGCAGGCTGTCAACCCAGGGGTTTTGCTTTTAAACCCCAGCTAGGCCAGCTTTCTTACCGTTCTTACAAACGTCAATGCGACAAGCATAATTCATCTTCCACAAATGGGCTAACAGGCTATGTAGGAAAGCAGCCCATTGCTTAAAGTGAGGAAGCCAGGAAACGCGTGATATGACTGAAAAATAGTTGAAAACGGCTTTTAACCACAATCAATTAAACTGTTTCTGTTTAATTATTCTCGGATGATTCAAATTGGACGAACTTAGATATCACATCTAGCAAGCGATGTGTACAATATACAAACTGTATAGGTATTTATTCTTTGGAAATTATCTAATGAATACAAGCGACATAAACATCAGTCGTAACGTAACAAAAGGCAGGCAAATACTTTAATTTAATTTTGAATGCTGTTAACCCTTTCTCACACATAGACACATTTCGACACATTTGCATAACTTTATTCAATAATTGTATAATGAATGAATGTATATTGTTTTATGGCGCATCGACAGCTAAGGTCATTTAGCGCGCAATTAAATTTAATTATTCATGATCCCTGGGTAAACAAACCAGTACTAGGCTAGAAAATGTGCCTTGCCCAAGGGCACTCCACCATGACCGTAGTGCCGCGACTGGGGATCGAACTTCAATAATTATACAATAGTTTATAGAACTATCCTATATTTTCGTCTTCAATGTCGTCTTTTTCATGTGTTGTTTGTTTTTACGGGTTACTCCTTTCCCACCTATAGGCACACCTTTGACACTTCTGCAGAAGAGAACTTTTGAAAACAGTGTGACAACAGGAGAAATTGCTCAGACGGGCCTATACCAACAATTATATAGATTTTCCATAATTGTATGTCTGCCGAAGATTTGCTGTATCATTGTGAAAGGGTTAAATTACATAAAGTCACGATATTCATTATGTGTGGTTTCATTTATTGTTATTTAACAGTTTGCACGATATGAATAACGTATGTAGGTCTGATTTGAAAAAAAGTCTTAACAAAAGACTTAAAGCTTCTAGAAAAAAAAGGCATGAAGATTGCAATTTTGATACCGTGTTACAAACATCGTTCGAATCCCGGGAATCGCTGTCGGGATTTAACCACGCCAGCGGCGCGAGTTCTGCTTAAGCCTTCTCCAGTAAGCAGACATCGAGCATGACTAAAAACGCTTGTTTCGCAATCGATGTACACTAAATAGGTTTAAACTAAAACATCATTACAAAAAGAAGAAATTAACCCCTTTGAGGATTTTCGCATTTACATTTTTACATTACATTGATTTTAAAAGTCATATTCTGTAAAGTGGCCTATTATCGTTTATATCATTAAAATAACAAAAGCAGTGTACTAAAGTCCGGACTTTTCTGTAGGTTTTAAATTGTATAAGGGTTACTTATATGCTAATGCCTGAACCCTTTCCCGCTGCCTTAACCCTTTCCCGCATAAAGACGATTTCTGACGCCTCTGCAGCTGACGGTTTTTTGAAAACATGGCGACAAAAGAAGAAATTGCTCAAAACGAGCAATTTCTCCTTTTGTCACCATGTTTTCAGTTCTATTCAATTACTGTATTTTCATTTAAAGGTAGTTTTCCAAATCGTTCGGGTTTATTTTCAAAGTCGTCTACTGCAGAGTTTGATGCATGTGGGAGAGTGTTAACCCTTTCCCTCATATAGACGCTTTCTGACGCCTCTGCAGCAGACGGCTTTTTGAAAACATAGCGACAAAAGAAGAAATTGCTCAAAACGAGCAATTTCTCCTTTTGACACAATGTTTTCCACTTTTAGTCATAGGTTATCCATTGAATTATAGAGATGTTCTATTGTTTGACAAAATATGTTCAAAGTCGTCTGCTGCAGAATTGTCGTATGTGGGAGAGGGTTTAAGTGGTTTATTTAAATTCTGTACTTTACTCACATTAGGGCAACGTTGACGGATTATGGTAAGTGGGCGTTTTCGGAGTGGCGACCCGAGTTGTTCAAACATTATAAGTAATTTACCAGTTCGTTAGAGCGATTTGCATATGATTTTAGAGTGACCCCCACACTGTTTGAGTTTGATTGACAATGTCATTGTTAATTTGTGCGGATCAAGATCATGTTACACACACACCGTCACTTTAGGGTTTTCGTCATTTGGTACACGTACTTTGATTAATATCATTGCTTCTTATTTACAACAACACATATAATTAAAGGAATTAATTACTTAACCCTTTTCTGACATACAACAAATCTGCAACAAACGACTTTGTTAAACATACAGGCAAAAACGTGAGACATTTCCAAAACTGAAAAGAGTTAAAAATATTGTGTTAAAAGGAGAAATTACTCATAATGAAAAAAAATCCTTCTTTTTTCTACAATGTTAACAAAATCCGTCTGCTGCAGAGGCGTCAGAAAGCGTCTGTAAGTGGAAAAGGGTTAAGATAATGAGATTTTGTTTGCCTGATATCGTTTATCTCTTTCCCATTTGTAAGAATAAACATAAAATCCAGGGTAATTCTGCGTTGTTCGGTATTCCTGAATTGTGCTATTCAAGAAGGCTTGCAACTAATCAGGGGATCACAATCGATGTGTTTGTTTGTTTGTACGATGCTTTCAACCATTGATCAATTTCATCACTGCGTTTCTGAGTACTTTACCAGTACTACTGGTCCATGAACCCTGACACCAGCGAGTCAGTCGTAATGTAAACTCCTCTATCCGGAGCCCCAAAAGAGGGAAGGTCTTCGATCACATCACTGCGTTTCTGAGTACTTTACCAGTACTACTGGTCCATGAACCCTGACACCAGCGAGTCAGTCGTAATGTAAACTCCTCTATCCGGAGCCCATAAGAGGGAAGGCAATGACTATCAGTTTTAAACTATTTGGTATTTCCCAACCGAGAGGTTACACTCGGAGCATTCCGCCGGGCTTAAATTCGTTATTCACGGATTCGAAAAACAATTATATTTCTCATTTTATTAACAACGCCTCGAAAGTGTAGTGGTATCGGGTGCGGGAGGTCGCGGGTTCGATCCCCGACAGGTCATGTAAAACACTTAAACAATGGTAGTAGTGTTTAGGTTGCGGGGTCAGCATTACGACTGACTGGCTAGTGTCAAGATAAATGGACCAGTAGCACTGGTAACTTACTCAGGAAACGCTGTGATATAACTGAAACATTGTTGAAAGCGACTTAAAACACCAAACAATCATGACAAAGGTCTTCCGGCATCGTTTCAAACGTATATTTCAGAAAAAGTTAGTTTAAAGATATTTGAAAACCAACGGGTCATACCATATAGTTAACAATGGTTGTACAGTCTAACCTATGCTAAAGACCACCTTTGTTTAGCAATTACCTGTCTAGAGCAACCACACTTTTAATTCCCCAATTATTCATTTTCTGCATAAATGAACCTGTAATAAAAGACCACATGTGAACGAAGACAAAATTGTTCTCTCCCCATGAATGGTCTTTAAACAAAGGTTGGAATAGTGCAATACTTATTCTACGATATCTCCAAAAATGGAGGCAATAAATAATTGTATTGTATTGTATTGTATTGTACCGTATACTTTAAAATGATTGTACAGCCTAACATGTGCTAAAGACCACCTTTGTTTATCAATTACCTGTCTAGAGCAACCGCATTTTTAATTTCCCAATTATTTTCTGCATAAATGACCCTGTAATGAAAGACCACATTTGAACACACACCAAATTGTTCTCTTCCCGTGAATGGTCTTTGAACAAAGGTTGGACTGCAGTTGCTTTCCCTTACCGGAGTTAACCCGTTCCCTCATATAGACGCTTTCTGACGCCTCTGCAGCAGACGGCTTTTTGAAAACATAGTAACAAAAGAAGAAATTGCACAAAACGTGCAATTTCTCCTTTTGTCACAATGTTTTCCACTTTAAGTCATAGGTTATCCATTCAATCATAGAGGTTTTCCATTATTTGACAAAATATGTTCAAAGACGTCTGCTTCAGAACTGTCGTATGAGGGAAAGGGTTAAGGGTTGTTGGGCTAGCATCAAGACGGATTCGCGGCTGTAAAGAGTACTGGTAAACTAATATGAACAAAAACAAATGTTGAAAGTGGCGTTAAAAAACAGTAGGAACTTATTTTTGTAACACATCAATCTACTCATAAGATGTTAGCACAAAAACAATATTGAGTGTTTATGTTTTGATAGTCGTATCTCACCGTTTTCATTTTCTGAGAGTATTGAATAAATAAACGTTTCATTCGTTCACAATTGCGATGAAACAAAAAACTACACTTGAACGTTTTCCAAAATGTAGAAACAGGATTGTTAACACATGAATTGTTGCCATAAATAATTCATTTAAGTTGTTATATACTGTTTTTATCTCTTGTAAATAAACACATTTGTACCCGTCAAATTACACAGACATGTTATACAAACGATGTTTTAACGCAAATTAGGCCCGAGTTTGTTTTCCCGTTTTCAAACAAATGCTGTCAGATACATTACAACATGAAAGATGTATTTTGCTTCAAACGTCTATCAAACCATGCGTTCTGTGTTTGAACAGTGCTCTGTCAAAATCAAACTTTCTCGTTATATCGTAACAATGTAGATAAAAATCTGCCAACGTATCAAAATTAATACTGCTCTCGGTTGATTGATTGTTTGGTGTTTTACGCCGCTTTCAACAAGTGTTCAGTTATATCACGGCCTTTCCTGGGTAAGTTACCAGTACTACTGGTCCATTTATCCTAACACCAGCCAGTCAGTCGTAATGCCAACCCCGATACCCTGAGCGCCAAAGAGGGCATCCACTATTACTGCCAGTTTTAAAGTCTTTCTATGACCCGACCGGGTATCGAACACGCGACCTGCCGCACCCAATGCGGACTCTCTGCCACTACATCACCGAGGCGGTTGATAGTTCTCTTAGAAACGTGCAGATCTGGATCGAGCGGCGTGGATGCTTATGTTCATCTTGATCTGTACTTGATGCATAGGTTCTAAGGTCGGATTTTCGCAGAGCTGCTCATGTTTAACAGTTACTTCAGAAATGTTTTATTTGAACACGAGCGTTTCTCCTTTTCCCTCAACGTTTTTAAAAGTCGAAGGCATCAAATCTTGTCTGTAGCAGAGAAAAGGTTTAAACATTCAAGTCTTGTAATTTCTGTCTAAAACATTGAACTCCACGCGTTTCGTCTAACTTTTTACAACAGTCAGTTTATACATGTAAAATTTAAATACGGAAAACTCAGATGTGGTCCCTGTCAGAGGATATGCTAATTGTTGGGATAGGGGGGAATATAAACAATTCATAACCATCTGTCAAACCGTCAAAGAACATAACTACAGCAATGGTATTTAATCTTATACGACACTTGTCATTGAACAATGAATTAACTTTTTATCTAGATACTCCTGCTTTTCTTTTGTAAAAGGTATTGTCGTCCAGAATATATACGAGCCTTCCCACGAGAAAACCAACATGGTGGACTCGGCGTAAAGTATCGACCCGGATCAGCCTAAGCATGTCGCATAGGCTTATCCGGACAGACACTTTACGCCTCCTGTGGATTTCTGTTTCGGGAATCATTACTCTTTGCCTCTCTCCCCCCTGAGACGGAATGTGTCGGCCCGGATTAGCCTGCGCGGACTGCGCAGGCTGATCTGGGTCGATACATTATGCAGAGTCAATACTGTTAGTTTTCTCGTGGAACAGCTCAATTATTGTTATCGTTCCTTTTCAATTATATGATGAAGCGTTATATAGCCACGCGCAGACACACGATATGTAATATTTATTTACCTTTCATGTCAACGACAATAGATTTTAAATTTTAGAATTGGATCTTGTCTGCTAACATTAATTACACACCTATTTCAATCAAGTGTAGAGAAAAGATATGGAAGCACTGCCAGCTTTGCCAGTTCGTTCTGTATATCGAGGGTTTAACAGCTCGGAGACAACATTCTTAATGACGTTTGAGAAAAGTCAATGTGACAAGTGCCACTCGTCTTTTACCAATTGGCTAATATGTTATGTGAAAAAAGCAGCCAGTTGCATGGAAATAATGTTGAGTGGAAAAACTGTTGTGATAAAGTCAGACGAAACATGCCGGATATGTAAACTGGTCAGCGACATAACTTAACAATCGTTGAAAACTGCGTTAACCGTTTCCCTCATAAAGACGCTTTCTGACGCCTCTGCAGCAGACGGCTTTTTGAAACGAGCAATTTCTCCCTTTGCCACAATGTTTTCCACTTTTAGTCATAGGTTATCCATTCAATTATAGAGATCTTCTATTTTTTGACAAACTATGTTCAAAGTTGTCTGCTGTAGAATTGTCGTATGAAGGAAAGGGTTAAACTTCAGTCAATAAATCGGAATATGAGCCGGTTCCCGGTAGCTCAGTCGGTAGCGACGTAGGCTGTCAATCAATGGGTTGTGAGTTCGAATCCCAGCTCGGCCAACAATCTTTCCGAAGTTTGACAAAAGTCACTGTGACATGCGTTATTCGTCTTTCACCAATGGGCTGTTTAACAATCTATATGGAAAAGCAGCCAATTGCTTAGAAAGTATGTTGTGTGGTGTACTGGTGTGGAAAAAAACAGGAAACGCATGATTAGGTGAACTGGTCGCCGTGATATGACTGATTTTTTTTTTGTTGAAAACCCTAATCAATCAATCAATGAGAATACGAAATACAAACCCATCTTGAGATCTGGACTAGGCATGGAAGCAATAGTGTCACAATATTTCCTGTCTCTGGAATGTAACATGCACTACACAATTACATGTAAATACGTGAATGAACAGTTTGGGTCCTGACAAGATTCTGAGATCACTCCTAACACGTATTGTCATCTGCAGAGAAGAGCGTAGGGATGGTAGCGTTATAAAGTTGTTTGACTTGTTCTCAGTACATCTAAGATTTCACACCTATCGTTAAAAAAAAGAATTGCAGCCCAATTGTGTTAAGTGTGCCACATGAAATGAGTATCGATAAACAAGCAACAGTCGTTATGCCAATGTCAGCAAAACGCTGTCCCCGGAAACGGAAATGACGTCATTAAACATGGTGGTTCAATGTAAGAGAACTTTGGTAATGAAATAAGAAACGTATTTGTATTAAAACAATTAAACTCGAGGCGGGAGGTCTCCCACCCGTCGCAAACTACACCAATAATTATAGATTTTGCTTGTGGAAGACGATATTCTGGTCTAAGCAGCAGACGTCAAGATTAAGTACATAGCGATTAGAAGTCGGGTCAGACGATTAAGGTTCTTAGTGCTAGAGCGAACAGTGAAGACTCAGACGATCCTGCAGAGCTGTTCAGTCTCGCAATAACCTCCACTGCCCCGTCTTCAAGCACTATAATCTAAGATACAACCTTTTTACAGCAAACGCTAGAAGTGTAGCCTAACTAGCTAAACGCCAATACATCTATATACTTTCCCGTTACGGAGAGTCATCGAGACCCAAAGGCGCTAGACGTGGTTCGTTTATTTGACTGAGGTGCGCCCTTTTCATTACGTATTTTCACCAAGCTGTCTGCACTATTATATTATGAACTAAAATGATATAAATGGAGATCCAAACAAATGATACCATTGTTATATTGTGGAAATAAATATTAGGCCTACTGATGACTGGTTATTCATCATTCGATATATCGCACTCGAAATGGGGTAGTAATATCGTTATTTTTCGTATAACCCAGTCTTTATATGTAAACCAATCCACGATAACTCCAACCTAGTCTTTATATGTAAACCAACCCACGATAATTCCAACTTCGTCTTTATATGTAAACCAACCCACGATAATTCCAACTTAGTCTTTATATGTAAACCAATCCACGATCATTCAAACCTAGTTTTTATATGTAAACCAATACACGGCCATTCCAACCTAGTTTTTATATGTAAACCAATCCACGGCCATTCCAACCTTGTTTTTATATATAAACCAATCCACGGCCATTCCAACCTAGTTTTTATATGTAAACCAATCCACGATCATTCCAACCTAGTCTTTATATGTAAACCAATCCACGATCATTCAGAAAAGGGAATGTATCGTTTCTAACTTTTCTCGAGACAGATGCTTTGTTTGTTAATTGGGGGTTTTGCTCCATTTTCACTTATTCACGATCATTGGGTAAACAAACCATTACTAGGCTAGGAAAGGTGCCTAGTCCAAGGGTACTCAACTATGACCACTGAGACAGGGGATCAAACCTGAGACTCCCGGTTCCTTATCCCCGACGCTGAAGACTCGACCACGGCGGATTATGTTCGAGACCAATGCCCCAAATAGTGTGTTTAGAGTCCGTCGACAAATACTTTTCACAATTGAAGTCATAAAAGATCAATCACGTAGGCAAAGTGTCTGGCAGGATGAACTCGATAATGGGATTCAAGATCTTTCTTATTTACTTAACCAAGCCTCTATACTTATGGATATCAACCATTTTCCATATAATTGAGCCGTCCCGCGATAAAACCAACATTGTGGACTCTGCGTAAAGTATCGACCCGGATCAGCCTAAGCATGCCGCGCAGGCTAACCCGGATAAACACTTTTCGCCTCCTGTGGATTAACTGTTTCAGGAATCGCTACTCTATCTATCCCCCCTTAGACGGAATGTGTCGGCCGGATCAGTCTGCGCGGACAGCGCAGGCTGATCTGGTCGATACATTACGCAGATATATTGATATGAGCCGTCCCGCAATAAAACCAACATTGTAGACTCTGCGTAAAGAATCGACCCGGATCAGCCTAAGCATAACTTGCAGGCTTACCCGGATAGACACTTTTCGCCTCCTGTGTATTTTCTGTTTCAGGAATCGTTACTCTATACCTCTATCCTTCTGAGACGGAATGTGTCTGCCCGGATCAGTCTGCGCGGACTGCACAGGCTGATCTGGGTCGATACATTACGCAGAGGCCATAATGCTGGTTTACTGGCGGGACGGCTTATATAATAATCAAATCTGCAACAGACGAATTGAAAAACACCCACGTAAAGAAAATATGGAGAAAAAGTCTATATGAAACTATAATTATTGAACATAATTTTGCAACAACGTTTTCAAAAGCTGTCTGCTGCACACACGTCAAAGTACGTCTTCAAGTGGAACTTAAACCAAGAGACTTAAAAAGAATATGCTTTCTAGCACCAACAGCATATAGTTTGTGGGTCATATTTTTAAAAAAAAGGACAAACATCTAAGCGTGTGCCCTGTACGTACGTAATCCGGACACTAAAGAGCAAGGGTGTATTTAAAACTCCAGTTTATCGAAAACAATATCATGTATGTATTTCTCAATATATATTTAAGGATTAACCAATCTTTTGTTTTTTATGTTTTAAGTGGTTCCTTCGTGCCTTAAGACATGCTGTGCAATGATACAGTAATGTGACAGATGATCGTTAACTCTTTCCTACTTACTACAAATCTGCAGCAGGGAACTTTGAATTTGTATTCATTATGAGCAATTTCTCCCTTTGCCACAATGTTTTCAAAATTCAGATATGTTAAAAAGCGTCTATATGTGGGAAAATGTTAATAACCTTATACTCTGATTAAATCTCAATAAAACCAGACCTAAGCATCACTGCAATACTAAACTATCGTATAGATCTGATGACTATCTGGCTCCAAAACTATAAAAGTTAAATCTGTGCTCAGAATTTGTGCTCAAGTATCTGATTGGTCACAAGAAAATTCATTCTCCAAATTGACCAATCATTCGCCTGATTTGGAGCATTGAGTTTATTTTTAAGCAACGAGAACGTTTTATAGTTTCGGACCCTGATGACGATCCGTTTAACGTCGTCTCAGATTGCGCCAGCTGATCTCATTGCCGCCTTCAAAATCGAGAAAGGGAAGCGATGACTTCCGAGTGTACCGATTGTATATTTAAATGTATACGGTCAATTCAAGACGACCTTTTATGCGGTGTCGTCAGATCCAATATACGTACAGCGAACCTGTATGGTCGGATTTCAATGAGATTGAATCTGAGTATAGAAATGACTTTTACCTCCATGTCCCGTTTGTACCTGTTCTTTTGTCATTGGATAGGGCAATCCCGTTTACGAGCACGCAAATGCGAGAACCGCCTTGGCATTGTAGTGGGTAGAGCTTCCGCTTTTAGAGCGGTAGATCAGGCTTCAATCCCCAATCTGGTCATACTAAATTCTTTAAAAAAAAGTAGTAGTAGTAGCAGTATCTTACCTGCTTTGCGCTCAGGGTTGTGTAGATAGCATTTCGACTTATCCGCGCTGGTGTCAAATTGAAGTTTGAAACTAACCAGCAGTATTTGAAAATATACACAGAAAACGCGTGTGATATGTCTAAATTATTATCGAAAGTGGAGTAAATCGCCATACAAGCAACCCAAACATTCTGCTGTAATATCATTATCAAAGCCCATTAATTTGTTTTTTACTAAATTTATTTATCATTTTTCTTCATTTTTAATATCAAAGGAAATAACGTAAACGGAGTAGCCTACCTTCATTGACATCATGCATTATGATATTTAAAATATAAATTGCTTTTTTTTTTTCATTAGGAGTTTGGATTTTGAAAAAAATCATGACGAACCTTGAGAATGATAACAAGGGTTGTGTTGATTTGTTTGAAGTTTTTATTGACCTATGTAAATCAAGAGAAGTCCATTTGTAATCTGTACTTAAGACATATTGGTTATCACAGAGTGCGAACACACGTCATATTTTGGGAAAGAAAAACAAAGCGTGATGTAACCCCTTTCCCACATGAAGTAAAGTAGACAACAACCGAAGACTTTTGGCAATAGGAGAAACTGTTAATAATTATCTAATTTACCTTCTGTCAAAATGTCTATGCAATAACGATTACTTTATTCGCAGATATGTTCCTTATATTTGCCTAGATATTTTCAAAGATGTCCACTGCAGATCAGAGAAATATCAATACAAATTGTGCTTATGAATGAAGGGAAATAGTTAAGTATTTCTATGCGTATATTAAATGATCTAACAGGTCGATCCAAGTCGGTCATTTAACTAACGTATGTTTGAACAACTAGCTTAATTGTAATTGTATCACTTATTAAATATGATAACCGTTGTATGAGTTTTCATTTACGCCTCTTCTTTGCAGACGGATGTAAGGATTTCCAGGGAAAGGAAATCTGGATCTTGACTGTTCGCAAACACTTTGTGAATATAGGGCACGAATCATACCATATCGTGTTAATATACATTACCTTTGTGCACTGTCGAGTTGAATATGCAAATCTGCAAGACTCGTTTCCTGTAGACATGTCAATGTTGTAGTAACACCGGAAACATGAACATTTGAGCGGTGTTCCGTTAATGTCAACCTTTCCATAATAAATACAAATATAGATAACATCTTTCTGCTCAACAATTCTATAGAAACAAAACAGATACCACTAGCAGAACTTTCTGGATCCTTCATTGAGTTATTGACAGTATAGCTCCTTATCAATGTGCGCGTATACACAGGTTGGTTTAGATCTACACAATTCAGTACTTTTGCGCAGGGTGACCAGGATCTTCCGTGGTCGATTTCTTGTCAGAATTGCACCCGGCACGTATTTAGAAAATAAATAGATCCAAACTTTTAATGTGAAAGTACTTGATCAGCCCGTTATAACCTTTAGTTCTATAGTCTCCAAAGGTTGGTTTTCGCTTGGCGTGACAACATAATAATTCGGTCACAGACGACAAGCGCAGCACTTCCGTTTCATGACCAAATCGGTTATTCTAAACTGCAATTATGTTTGATGAATACGCTCTGCGGGCGTGTATGTTTATTGTTTCTCATTATGTCTAAAGCGAATTGTGTTCACTATGTTTCAATAGCAAATTTTCGATTGACATTCGAGCGCACCGCAAAAGGAATTCCAATTAACATAACCGATAAACGTTCGTCGTTTGCAGATTGCTATTGAACAATAAGTAGAATCGAATTTCTATGTTTTCAGTGATGCTCTGAGGTCTCGTGGTACAAAGGAGTGGTTCGGTTTGGCGTCAGGGTGATTGGTCTCGCCGATCACTTATATTTTAACCGATTAACTGTCGTCGACCTTTAAGTATGTCAAGAAATAGAACGCAAATATAGGACAAAAAAACACTTTTATTTAACTGCATTTAACTAGTATTGTACGTGTAGTTTACACGGTTAGCGTCGATTATTCCCATGAGATCTTGGTAGATGCTTTAAACTTCGACACACACATTTGTTTCCCAACTTCATAAGCTACGGTTATGTTGAAGGTATGCCATGGCCATCCTATCCCGTCTTCAACCTTACAATAGTTTGTGTCAGTAATATTTTGTTATTTGTTTTTGATACACAGAAATGATATTTCCTTAACTCTTTACACGCTATCGCTAGATATCCCCAAACCGTTGATGACCAATGCAAACAGTTTGGATTAGATTTGACCCAGATTACGCCCCACACAATCGGTATGACTGGTTTAATATCTGGGAAACAAACTTCGAGATTGATTGATTGATTGATTGATATATTGGAATTTAACGCCGTTTTCAAAGTTTAATTGAGAGTGAATGATACAATCTGTAGCACCGTCTTTCACGCTTTGATGTAAAGTTTAAAACTGTTATTTCGGATGCTGTGTAATACAATTCACGTTGTTGAAATAATGTACATTAATTGAAGAATTACACCGTCAGTAGTTCACCAATGACTTTAGCAACAACCTTGAAAAGGACATTATGGTTCAATGGTGCAATATCAAATAACATAATTTAAGGTAATAAAGTCCCCATTATAAACGGTACATTACATATAAAGCTGTAATAAACGCATTCGACATTGTCGATTTGCGTTTTTTTATTTTCCCCTGACAAATAGATTCTAAAGTAATAGACATTTACTCTCTCCCACCTACAGATTCTTTCTGACGCCTCTGCAGCAGACAACATTTGAAAACACTTTGGCAAAAATGTTCATTTTTTCCAAACAAATTCCAACTGTATTCAATAGCTTTCCTTTCCTTTAGGAGTTGTTCCATTGTTTTGTCTAGTTGTATTCAATGTATTCTGTTGTAATTTTAGTTGTTTTTTAACTCTTTCAGCGCCGAATTGTTTAAAGTAGACTCTTCCATGTTCAAAATAGGGCGTCTCCATTTATCATGTAGTAAAAGTTTGGACTATGTTGATAACTAAAAGGCAAACAATGCTGATTTCAGGTGAGACAGCTCGTTACGAGCTGACTCACCTGAATCAGTATTGTTTGCAAAAACATCAATATTGCCTTTGGCGCTGAAAGAGTTAAAAGAGTGAAATAAAGATGCTCTTAAGCATTGATGAAAGTTGGCGTTTCTTCGATGTTAAATTTGTATGCATAATATATATATATATGAGCCGTTCCACAAGAGCACCAACATCATGGACTCTGCGTAATGTATCGACACGTAATGCGCAATCCACGCAGGCTAATCCGGGCTGACACATACCGTCTCAGGGGGATAGTTTGTTTGTTTGTTTGTTTGGAGTTTAACGCCGCTTTCAACAGCTTTGGTCATATCACGGCGGACAGTGCACCTACCCATGTTTTCCTGGCTTTCCTACACCAGTACTTACACAACATTCTTTCGAAGCCACTGACTACTTTCTCACATAGATCAGAGGTGAGAGGCGATGGAAAAATCGCCCGAAAGAATGTCGCCGCAACCGGGTACCGAACCCGTGACCTCCAGATCACGAGTCAGATACGCTACCAATTGAGCTACCCGGCCGGGCCTCAGGGGGATAGAGGTATAGAGTAATGATTCCTGAAACAGAAAATCCACAGGCAATTCTGCCCGGATAGCCTGCGTGGTATGCTTAGGTTGACCCGGGTCTATACTTTACGCAGAGTCCACAATGTTGGTTTTCTCGATATTCGGCTCATATATATATATTCTGACCTATTATCTTACAATGTTTCTACTTTACTTTATTCTGGACTCAATGGTACCAGTGTAACAGTATTAAGACAAATTAAATTCGAACGTGTGAGAAAAACCAATCATACACTCTGTTGACGTAAATGCATTCATTCAAGGGTATTGTCCTTTAAAATTTGTTTTTAAACTTTGATCTATCAATACAAAATACTTTTATTCAAATTCACACGTTTCAGTATTTCACATGTTAAGGATGTTTTTATGAAATAAATCGAATTAATGATTCATTTTGGAAACTGCAAATTGTGTTTTTGTATCATGGTACAGTTAGTAGTGTAGAAAATATAGCCGATAATCAATTGTTTTATTTCAATATGAAAAAAAAGTATTTAGTCTTACTGGTTCAATGTATAAAAAATGTGACGACTTAATGATACGATTATCGAATAGAAGGGTATATCGAACTTATATCAGCGCGTAGCGAATGATTTTTCATATTTATATAGGCGACATTTTAAATACCGTTTGATTTACTGATCTACCTATCGGGGCTATCCCATGACATGCATATTACATTTGCGCCGCGTCATGCGATTTTGAGCCTGAGTGCTTCTGTTTACAGTGGAGATCCGCGCAGTCTCACCGGTAGAGTCATCCATGTCCGCTTACGTATAAAATAGTCCTAGATACATCATTGACAATTGATTGATTGGGGTTTAACGACGTTTTTAACAATTTCTCAGTCATATCACGGCGGCCAGTTCACCTACTCATATGTTTCCTGGTTTTCGCACACCAGTACTCCACACAACAATCTTCCCAAGCAACTGGCTGCTTTTTCACATAGACTAAGCCCATTGGTGGAAGACGAATGACGCATGTCGCAATGACTTTTGTCAAACGTCGGAAAGAAAGTTGGCCGAGCCGGGATTCGAACTCACAACCCCTGGATTGACAGCCCGCGTCGTTACCGACTGTGCTACCGGGACTCGACACATTATTGACAAACAAAAATAAACGTTTAGCCCAACTAGTGATTTTTTAATCTTTATGAATCTGCGTACAGCGAAGATTAAAAATTGAGAACCTGTGCATCCGCAGAGTCTCACCAGAGATATTAGTGTCCGATAACACGTTGTTTATTCATAGACGCATCTTTTGACACGGAAACTAGATGTTTAGCCTCCTTATTGATTTTTGAATCCTTATGAATCTGCGTACAGCAAAGATTCAGACGAACTCATTTGGAGAAGACATTTCCATATTAGGTTTATTAAAAACATACGATGGAAAGAATTTACATCGTATATTACTGTATACAGGACAACTCATAACAAAATGGTATTCGTCTTCCAAAAGAGATTCACAAAATAAACGTGTACCGTAGTCTCTTGGAATATCCCAATATCTGCCTTCTTTAAATAAATAAACAATGGTATGAAATACAAAATGAAGGTCATCATGAGCGGATTATTTATATTAATATCTCAAATGTATGTTTAAACATTAAAAGCAATTGTGTAGTGTGAGTAAAGAAAGTTTAGTATTCCCTTGATATTTTGATACCAAAATTTGTTTATACTGATCAGTGAGTCTTTATACATATTCCTGTTAAAATAAATCAGCATTATCAACAGAAACAAGTCTTAATTCATCTTTTATTTATTACTGTTTTTTCTGATGCCATCCATTTAGAATACTTGAAAACTCGTAGTAACGTAAAATCCCTACTTGGCGCTCAGGTTTGTTGCGTTAGTATTACGACTGACTTGTTGGTGTAAGGATAAATGGACAAGTCGTACTAATAATTAGCCTGTAAACGTTGTGATGTAACTGAAACATTATTAAAAGCGACGTGAAACACTATACAAACAAAGATATTCAACCATTTAGTATTTGTTTTCCAATAACACTATTGAAATACAAATTTCTCTTTTAGGAAAACTTTTCTGTTTTTTCTGTTTAACGTAGAAAAAACTATTTTTGTTGGTGTTTTATTTTCAGGTTTGGCACAGTCTGTCAATTATATGCACCAGCTCGACAGATTCAAGAATCAAATTCTTTATTTCGTAACGTAAACATACATGTTTCTTGTTACATCATTAGTGTATATACATTTTAGATATCAACGTGACATAATTTCAGCAGTATGTTAAAGCTAGTAATAATAATAGTATAACATATATATTCAAGTCAAAATGATAATAATTCAATTCAAATCTTAAAGTGATAATAGTTAAATATATTGATAATTGAGCCCTGCTGCGAATCTTCACAGCACAGCTCAACCAATCAAGACACTAAAACAACATTATATTTGGAGGGTGAACCAAACATTACACATAAACACATATATGTAAATATAAGACAGAACATTACTTAATTAATAGAGCTTTACCGCCATTTTTAACAATTGTCCAGTCATATCGTAGCAACCAGTTAACCTACCCATGCCTGATAGAAGATGTATAGCTCTATTAAATAAGTCAGAAGTAATATTCAATTGTCTAACGTCAGTCAAAGATTTCAAGCTATACTTTTAATATAAAACCTGTTTCTGTTTGGTTTTCTTTGCTCCATTTGTCATACGACAAATACCATATGAGCCGCTCCGCGAGAAAACCAGCATTGTGGACTCTGCGTAAAGTATCGACCCGGATCAGCCTAAGCATGCCGCGCAGGATAACCAGTACAGACACTGTTCGCCTCCTGTGGATTTTCTGTTTCAGGAATCATTTCTCTATACCTCTTTACCTCTGAGACGGAATTTGTCGGCCCGAATCAGTCTGCGTGGATTGCGCAGACTGATCTGGATCGATACATTACACAGATACCATAATAAGGTGTTTTTTTCGAGGGACGGCTCATTTGTCTCCATACGTGTATGTCTGGAATTCTGTCTGCAAATCCATTGACCCGTTATTGTCGAACGTCGTTTACCACACAATCGTCTTACATTGGGAACCCATTCTATGTTTAACCAGAATCTTAGATGAAGGACCTTTAGATATTACTTATTTAGAAAATTCCCAAAATTAAAAATCAGGTTTAGAGATTAGAGCTTAGACGTTCAGAGATATATACACACAGTTTCGACAGAGCATTGCCATTGAAGAATTATGAACGCTTAATTCCAATCTAAATGAAACATGTCAATGATTACATTTCGTCGTACTCGTCTAGCGTCTAGTAATTCTGGCTTTGCACGATGAGACCAGACCGTGTTTACATCATGTAATTTTTACATGTCAACTTAATTTCAAAAACACATACTTATAAAAAACAACTACTATAAACGTTTTTTTTTTCTTTCTTTTTGTAAAGGGGTTTTACCTCGTTTTCAATATTATTTCAACAGTTATATCGCGGCGACTGGTTACTTATTCGTGATCCCTGGGACAATAAACCAGTACTAGGCTAGGAAATGTGCATTGTACTCCACCATGACCGTCGTGCCATGACTGTGGATTGAACCCGGGAAGCCCGGTTTTTAAATCCCCGACGCTTACCACTCGACCACGTCAATTTCCTCACAGCAGACGTACTTTGGCATAGATAATATAACGTATAACTTTCCAGCATCCATTTCATTCTACTTACACCACAGTAAGGGTTGGACGTACTCTGGCATAGACAATATAACGTATACCGTTCCAGCATTCATTTCATTCTACTTACACCACAGTAAGGGTTGGACGTACTCTGGCATAGACAATATAACGTATAACTTTCCAGCATCCATTTCATTCTACTTACACCACAGTAAGGGTTGGACGTACTCTGGCATAGACACTATAACGTATACCGTTCCAGCATTCATTTCATTCTACTTACACCACAGTAAGGGTTGGACGTACTCTGGCATAGACAATATAACGTATACCGTTCCAGCATTCATTTCATTCTACTTACACCACAGTAAGGGTTGGACGTACTCTGGCATAGACAATATAACGTATACCGTTCCAGCATTCATTTCATTCTACTTACACCACAGTAAGGGTTGGACGTACTTCGGTTTCGAATTACACCGATGAAGCGTATTGCCAATAGAACAGTGAAGTATGATTTACAAGGGAAATAGGTAATCGATTGTTATTAAAAAAACTGGGTAGAGCTATCCCTTTTATACCAATAGTGAGTCACGCCACGCTAAAACCAACCTTCGTACTTTTGAAATAAACCGTTTACCACATACAGACGTTTTCTGACGCAACTGCACCTGACAACTTTTGAAAGCTTTGTGGCAAAATATAAATTGCTCAATATGAGCAATTTCTCTTTTTGTCACAATGATTTCAATTACTGTGTTCAATAGTTGTTCTTTTATTTATAGGAACTGTCCATGTTTTTACTTAATGTCTTTTTTAAAGTCGCCTCTTGTAGATCAGTTGTATGTGGGAATATGGATATTATGATCACGAGCAGTTTATATACGCTTACTGGTGCCTCTGCAGCAGATGACATTTGATAACATTGTGACAAAAAGATATAGCGCTCCAGTCGAGCAAAGTCACCATTTGCCCCATTATTTTCAACCTAATTCATTAATAATAAATCCGGGCTCGGCCAACTTTCTTTCCGACGTTTGACAAAAGTCATTGCGACATGCGTCATTCGTCTTTCATCAATGGGCTAAGTCTATGTGGAAAAGCAGCCGTTGCTTGGGAAGATTGTTGTGTGGAGTACTGGTGTGAGAAAACCAGGAAACACATGAGAAGCCGAACTGGCCGCCGTGATATGACTGAGAAATTGTTAAAAACGTCGTTAAACCACAATCAATCAATCAATCAATCAATCACTCAATCATTAATAATAACACTTTCATATCTAGAGATCTTTCACATTTTTGCCAAGATACTTTCAAAGTCTTCTGCGGCATATTTGGCGTACGTGAGAGAGTGTTAAAATCTGCGAGAGTTGGTTTTGTGTGTGCCGCAGTCTAAACGATGACGGAAACGTACCCCCCTCGCGAGATCTATATACTTATTGTTTACCTTTACCAACGCGGTTTCGATGTAACTCTGCTCCCACTTTTAAATTTAAATTTAATTTTACATTCGGCATTTTACAAATTGATTTCATATTCTATATTAATTTTAAGCTATGTCTACATAAAAAGAAATATAGTATATAATTTCGAACGGCAATTTAAAAAAAAAAGAATGTATCTATCTATTTTGTTACTTTAATATAAAAAAAATCCAATTTCCATTCTTTATCAAAAAAGGTATAATTTAAATTAAATCGCCGCTGTTATATTAACAAGGGGGAAATTTATGTTTTTTAAACATTAAAAGTAGTTCAAATTCCATACTATCAGGTTCCGTGTGTACTGACTTTAAATATAATATGTCCTTTCAAATGAAAACTGACCACGGTGTTTGGTAAAACTAATGGCTGTAAGCAAGGTCTTTTCGATCAGTTGACACGAGTTCAAACGAAAGTTCAACAATTTACCGTTTTATAGGTTTGAGCGGCATCTGGTAATTAACGCTTTCCCACATACAAACGCTTTCTGACGCCTCTGAAGCAAACGAATTGTAAACACATTGTTGCGAAATGAGAAATAATTTTAATGAGCAATATCTTCTTTTGTCACATTGTTTGTATTCTCTTTTTCAATACTTAGGCCTATAGTTGCATTTATAGAGATTTTCCATTGATGAGCTTAAATGTTTTCAAAGTCGTCTGCTACATATTTGTTGTAAATGGGAAAAGATTAACACATAGCTACTAGTTCTACTTCCACCGTTGTTGAAATATCAGGACTGTAGGCTGTCCATATTTACATTTTTTTATCCACCGACTAACCCAATCATTAATTTATACTACCTTTGCAAATATGTATAATATTATATTTTATGATATGAAATACTATATTTTTGTTTCATATTTTGTCATTGTTGTATAATAGTTTATGTTTCTTGTATGTTGTATACGTATTGTACTCTCCATATATGGAGCCAATAGAGAATTACTTACTTACTAACGTATTCTTTTGTCACATTGTTTGTATCCTCTTTTTCAATAATTATTGCTGCATTTATAAAGATTTTCCATTGATGAGCTTAAATGTTTTCAAAGTTGTCTGCTGCATGTTTGTTGTTTAATGGGAAAATGTAAACCCACAGTTACTAGTTCTACTTCCACCGTTGTTGAACTATCAGGACTGTAGTCTGTCCATATTTATGATGTATTGATCAGTTTCGTATGTGTGAGGATTATTTGTCTGTATTTAAAATTTAAAATCGAAAGTTAAACCTCCCGAGGACAGTTGTATGTATACCTACTAATACAGAGTTAAAACTGAATCAATTAATCCTTAACCCTTTCACTCATACGACAATTCTGCAGCAGACGACTTTGAACATATTTCACCAATCTCTCTAATTGAATGGATAACCTATGACTAAAAGTGGAACACATTGTTGCAAAATGTGAAATTGCTCGTTTTGAGCAATTTCTTCTTTTGTCACTATGTTTTCAAAAAGCCGTCTGCTGCAGATGCGTTAGAAAGCGTCTGTATGAGGGGTTAAACCTTACCATATGCAGACCAATTTTGACGTACTTACAGCAAACAGTTGTTAAAAACATTCTTGCAAAACTAGGAATTACTCATAATCTCCTTTTGTCAGAATAGTTTCAATTCTACTAAAAAAAGACAATTATTACTTAAAGATTTTCCATATGTTTGCCGTCATGTTTCCAAAGTGGTCGGCTGCATATTTGTTGTATGTTGCAAAGGGTTAATACCGTCTGTTAATCGTACACTGAGGGATTCAGCCGCTGTACTCGGATGCCCTCTCACCCTTTGGGAATGCTGTTTACAATGGTCAAACCGGAAACCATCGATTAGTTAACATCCGACATGCCGTACGTCAAAGAGTGTTGAGTTTATTTCGCAGGCGGGAATTCTACTTATGGAGACAATAAAAGTCACATGACGTCACATTGGTCATACAATGAACTGGATGCTATTGTCTGACGACGACAGTAGGCGGTTTTATGTGTGTGTCACCTTTAATTAAAAACCTCGAGGGAAGGGCTGTTTGTGGAGTTTCACACAGCAGTGATATTAATCCCGCAAATTTAATAGAAATGTTAATGTGGCTAATTTAACCTCGTCCCCGTACGCCATGGTTGACTGTACTGCAATTGACACAAACATAAACACAGGTACAACAAAGATCATATGCGCCGTCCCGCGAGAAAAACCAACAGTATGACCTTTGCATAATGTATCGACCCAAATCAGACTGATCCAGGCCGACACATTCCGTCTCAGGGGAATAGAGGTATATGAGTAATGATTCATGAAACATAAAATCCACAGGAGGCGAAAATGGTCTATCCGGGTAGGCCTGCGCGGCATGTTTATGCTGATCCGGGTTGATACTTTACGCAGAGTCCCCAATGTTGGTTTTATCGCGGGACGGCTCAATTTCGTTTGTTTGTTTGTTTGTATGGTGTTTAACGCCGCTTTAAACATGTGTTTCTGTTATATTATGGCATTTCCCGGTGGGTAAGTTACCCGTGGTATAGGTCCAATTATCCTGCCACTAGCGAGTCATTCATAGGGATGGAACGACATTACAATTAATGTAACAAGTATTTGCGGATATTACATTAGTAGTTGAATTTAAACCCTGCTAACATCTACTTTGATTTCTTAACCCTTCCCCACATACAACAAATCTGCACCGGACGACCTTGAAAACATCTGAGACAGGATATATATAAAATCTCTATAAATGGAAATGTTATTATTGACAAGAGTTGAGAATGTTGCCACAATGTTTTCAAATGTTGTCCGTTCAGAGGCGTCAGAAAGGTTTAAATGGTCTCGAGACAGGGACATTGAAATTCCCTCAAATTGACGACGTAATCCGGTGACCTATGTGCCTACTTTTCTATACTACTGATAATTATTTGGTGACTTTTTAACCCAACGGCTATTTTTCATTTAGAAGATCTTGAAATCAGAGACCAACACAATGATGAAGCAATTTGAATATTCACAAGTTCTTTTAACCCTTTGCCTCATATAGACGCTTTCTGACGCCTCTGAAGCAGACGGATTTTTGAAAACAAAGTGACAAAAGAAGAAATTGCACAAAACGTGCAATTTCTCCTTTTGCCACAATGTTTTCCACTTTAAGTCATAGGTTATCCATTCAATTTTAGAGATTTTCTATTTTTTGGCAAAATATGTTCAAAGTCATCTGCTGCAGAATTGTCGTATGAGGGAAAGGGTTAAGTGACGAATTGGAATCCGTGAACTGATATAAATAAATACGGCGAGGAAGGTATAAACATGGCAAATATCTATCTTGCCATACCCATCTAGAATAAGTTTAAACACTATTGTATTCACATGCATTTACATGGCCATTTACAAGTTAAGTATACATAGTATCGATTTATTTATCAGCATGGATTAGAAAACAAGTTACTTAAATACTTAAATATTTCGAGAATGGTCCTAGAATTACAATTATGGATCAAGATCAGTACATGTGTGAAGTATAATCTTTGAAATCATAGAGATTTTGTTTGTTTGATTAAAATAAACAGTGGAAAAGAAGCGCAAGGAGAAAAATCGTTGTGCATTCGCGACCAATGTATATCAAGAGACACTTGCGACCAGTGTATAACATAATCAGACACAGCGCATTCGCGATATGAGTCATAGGTGATTTAGGTAAACCGTTTTAGAACTTTGACTATACTTTCTATAATCTGGAGTTCAGTACCTTTAAAATATTAACTTTGTATCACCGGCATTACATTGTTACAATTACATATATTAATTAACCCTTTCCCTCATATAGACGCTTTCTGACGCCTCTGCAGCAGACGGCGTTTTGAAAACATAGTGACAAAAGAAGAAATTGCACAAAACGTGCAATTTTTCCTTTTGCCACAATATTTTCCACTTTTTGTCATAGGTTATCCATTCAATTATGGAGATTTTCTATGTTTTGACAAAAGTCGTCTGCTGCAGGATTGTCGTATGAGGGGAAAGGGTTAAAGAAGGTTTGTTGTGTTTTTCTCGTCAAAATCATCCTCGTTACCCAGGCTATTCATAAAATATAAGATATATTTTATGAATAGCCTGGGTACCGAGGATGGTCGAAATCCGTACTGTAGAAAGATGTCTGCGTCTCGGTGCCCTATGAGACAATTTTTAGAATCGAAAATACAATCTGATTAACGCGTGTACTTCGTGAACTTTTTAATACCTAACCTCATACAACTCACATCAAATCGAGGGCTTGGCGTGAAATGGTTGTAACTTAAAACCTATTTTGAAAACCCTGGTTTAGGGGCAATTTTGACCCTTTTGTAAACAATGCAAATTTAGGTGCCATTGCTCAGAACGAGCAATGGCACCTAAATTTCCATTGTTTACCAAGAAAAGTGATTTAACGCTTATAAAGACTTTATGGCGAGGTGATTAACCTTGGTAAAAAAAATACCAATTTTAGATACAACTGTTTCACGCCAAGCCCTCGAAATACTCTCAGCTGCAGACGGTGTTTTTTAAAGGTATTGTGGGAAAATGAGGAACTGCTCGAAACGAGCAAATTTTCCTTTTCCAACACTATTATCAAAAATGTATCAACAGTTTAATTCCAAATTTCATTTCCATATAGTTTATGAAACAAATTATTGGATGTTTTGAAAACAGACGACTGTAAAAAAGTCCTATCGGGGAAAGGGTTAAACTAATTCGATCATGACCAATAGTTTCCACCCGATTACATTTGTCATCATTATCATCAAAAACCTTTTTGTTGGTATATCAATAATGTTCGATTAGCTCGTAATTACTTCGGGTAATTCAATGGATTTTAAATCAATCACATGCTCTCTTTATGCATTTTAGCTGTCAGGTCGATCTCATTATCTATAGTTATCGATCTTGATCAAGACATTTGGACAAATGAAGATAACCTGGTACTAGATCTCAACCTAATCCCGGTAATTGAGTGATTGGGGTTTAACGCCGTTTTACACTAAAATTGTCAGTCATATCACGGCGGCCAGTTCACCTACAAATGTGTCACCTGGCTTTCTCACTCAATTACTCCAAACAACATACGTTCCAATCAACTGGTTGCTTCCTTCCCCCCCCCCCCCCCCCCCCACCCAAAAGAGAGCAACGACTGGCACCAGAGTAACACACTGATGTAAAAGTAAAATATGATTTGAGCCTCTGCGTAATGTATCGACGCAGATCAGCGAGTGCAGTCCGCGCAGACTGATTCGGGCCGACATATTTCGTCTCAGGGGAATAGAGGTATAGAGTAATGCTTCATGAAACAGAAAATTCACAGGAGGGTAAAAAAGTATGTCCGGGTAAGCCTGCGGGGCGTGGTGAACCTGATCCGGCTCGATACTTTACGCAGAGTCCACAATGTTGTTTTTCCCGTGGGACGCCTCATTTATTTTAACAATAACTCTTAGGGTTATATTAATGATAACAAAATTATTGTTAAGCCCCTACGATACTGGAAGAGTACCTCTAGCTCTCACTGTATTGTATAATATTGAAATACAGCCTATCAGTATTGCAAATGCTAAAACAACCTAAAAACAATCTCATATAATATAACTGCAAGAACTGAACAAAAGAAAAAACCCATTTGTTTCTCACATTTGTACAATTACATCAGCATGCTATTCTGGTGCCAGTGCATTTACCCTCACACTATTTTCAACTCTATGGCAACATTAGAATGTCGATAAATCACGTGTAAATGTTTATCGCAGATGTTTTCAATTCAGACGACTTTCCATTTATCATATCAGGTAAATGTTAAGCACATGTGACCGACAAACCGTATTTGGAGGGGAAAACATGGTAACTAAAATAATGACGTATCATGAACAAATTCTTCTTTCCAAAAACATGCTAGACTGACTAGCTATTTTCTCTTTCGCCACAATGTTTTAACCCTTTCCCTCATACGACAATTCTGGAGCAGACGACTTTAAACGTATTTTGTCAAAAGATAGAAAATGTCTATAATTGAATGGATAACCTATGACTAAAAGTGGAAAACATTGTGTCAAAAGGAGAAATTGCTCGTTTTGTGCAATTTCTTCTTTTGTCACTATGTTTTCAAAAAGTCGTCTGCTGCACAGGCGTCATATAAGCGTTTATATGAGGGAAAGGGTTAAGCTCTACATGTATTATTTTTTGTATAGATATTTCCCCCATTTCTCCTATTAAAATGGTAGTAATGGCTGCCTTCCTTGGCGCTCAGGTTTGCAGGGTTATCATTACAACTGACTGGCTGGGGTCAGAATAAATTGATCAGAAGTACTGGTATCTTACACAGGAAACGACAAGATATAACATAATTGTTGAAAGCGGCGTAAAAAAAGCTGAAAATCAATCAATCAACCCTTATTTTCCCTAGTAATTTCCAAAGACTTCTGCTGCAGATTTGAAATGTGTGGACAAATAATTAAGCATACTGCTTTGTTAACACTTTCCCACATACCGACGCTTTCTGGTACCTCTGCAGAGGACGACTTTTGCCACAATGTTTCGAACTTCATTCAATAATCGTTCATTCATTTATAGAGAGTCCGATTTTACTAGATATTTTCAATGTCGTCTATTGCAGATGTGTTGTATATGGGAAAGCGTAAAAAATACTAGTATGTACATTGTACTGGATTGTATTAGAAATTCAAAATGAGCCGTTCCACGAGAAAACTAACACTGTGGCCTCTGCGTAATGTATCGACCCACATCAGCCTCCGCAGTCGGCACAGGTTAATCCAGGCCGACTCATTCCGTCACTTGGAGACAGAGGTTTAGAGTAATAATTCCTGAAACAGAAAATCCACATGAAGTGAAAATTGTTTGTCCGGGTTAGCCTGCGCGGTAAGCATTAGGCTGATCCGGGTCGAAACTTTACGCAAAGTTCACACTGTTGGTTTTCTCGTAGATCGGCTCAAATTGCGACTTCTTTATTCTCTCCTAAATGCAGACTTATATTGACGAATTGGCAGTAGAATTCTTTTGGAAATATCGTGTCAAATTGTTTTTAACTCTAATAAAACATTTGTCATCGTATCTTTTCTGTATGTATGGTGTTTCTAATAGCGTGTACAAAGATAAAAGACAAATCCAGTAAATTAGGTCACTAGAACAATTGAATAGATCAAGATAAATGGTTTAATCCCCCGCCGCGCGACCAAAATGGAAGATTTTACAGATTTCACATCGATTTTCATTAAAACTAATTTAAAACAGATCAATTGTCGGACCACTAGGCTTTCATTGCCATGCTCTATGTCGATACAATACTAATACCTAATGTACTTTGATTCACTCACGCGATGGACATGCTGACAGCACGTGGGTACCAATAACCAATCTGAACTCTTCGGCTGGACTTTTGTTTGTCTGTATTGTGTTTTACACTGCTTTTAACAGGTTTTTTTATGCGGGAGATTCAGCTATGCTGAATACCTCCGTATATTGTCATGCCCAGCTTTCAGGAAGTGTAAATTTGTAAATTGTTTGTGCTGCCCTCTGTGTTCTCAAAATGGAATTTTTTTCTTGATTGTCCAGTGATCAGTTAAATACGTTTCACAACAAGCTAAACAGTATGCACGTTATACAAAGTAAACGTACACAATGAATGTAAAGTTTTAATCCGTGAAGTTGTATACATAATTTAGAAATTTAAATTAGACATAAGGATCTTAAATGTTTCTTTTAAATATATGGAAAACGAGCAGCTTGAAAGCGGGTAGCTCAAAAACCTTTTGAGAAAATCCCTGTACTGAAAAATACGGAAATACGGCTGTCGTCAACATTTTCCCTTGTTAACACTCTACAGGCTACATTTTGCATCGGATCTTCATGAGTTTATCAGAACATTCATCTCCATCAAATATTGGACAAGTTTGAAACTGGACCATTTGAGGTCAAAAACTAGGTCACTAGGTCAAATTGAAGGAAAATATTGTTAACAATCTAGAGGCCACATTTTCAGCTTGAGCATGTTGAAACTTCATCAGAATGTTTGTCTTGATGATGTAAGTCAAGTTCGAACATGAGTCATGTCGGGTCAAAAAGTAGGTCACCAGGTCAAATTGAAGGAAAAGCTTGTTAACACTCTAGAGGCCTAAATCTTTGCTTCGGCAGTTTGAAATTAGGTCAAAATGTTTGTAATAATGATATCTAGGTCTAAGGCAGCTTGAAATTTGGTCAAAATGTTTATCTATATGAGTTCGAATATGGGCCAACCCGGGTCAAAAGCAAGGTCACTAAGCCAAATTGAATGGCAATCTTGTTAACACTCTAGAGGCCTTATTTTCAACTTGAGCATGTTGAAACTTATCAGAATGTTTGTCTTGATGGTATGTAGGTCAAGTTCGAACATGGGTTATGATGGGTCAAAAAGTCGGTCACTAGGTCAAATTGAAGGAAAAGCTTGTTAACACTCTAGAGGCCGCAATTTGAAATTTTGTCAGAATGTTTGTATTAATGATATCCAGGTCATGTTCGAATATGGGTCACATTGGGTCAGAAACTAGGTCACTAGGCCAAATTGAAGGAAAATCTTGTTAACTCTCTAGAGGGATCTTTTCGGGCTACAGCAGCTTGAAATTTGGTCAGAATTCTATCTAAATGATATCTAGGTCAAGTTTGAATATGGGTCATGCCTGGTTAAAAACTAGGTCACTAGGCCAAATTGAAGGAAAATCTTGTTAACACTCAGGATACTGCATTTGTAGCTTGAGCATGTTCAAACTTTATCAGAATGTTTTTCTTGATGATTTCTAGGTCAAGTTCTAACATGGGTCATGTGGGTCAAGTCAAAAAGTAGGTCACTAGGTCAAATTGAAGGAAAGTCTTGTTAACACTCTAAAGTCAACATCCCCGCATTTCAGTACTTTCAGTACTTTGATTCAGTTATGTCACGGTGTTTCTTGGGTAAGTTACCAGTACCACTTGTCCATCATTAAACGTAAGGCTAACCTCACGAGTCACGACCCAAAGCAACAAGGAGGGAAACCCATTACTGAGATTTAAATACTTAGGTATGACCCAGCCGGGGATCGAACCCTCGACACTCCGCACCCGAAAAACAGAAAAAGAAAACAACCCAATTATAGAAAAAAACATCTTACACTTCCGAAAGGAAAGGTGAACAATTAACACTCGGTGGATGGAAATTCTCAATCGTTCTGACCCTTTCCCACATACAACAAGTATGCAGCAGACGACTTAGAAAACATCCAGGCTAGACTTTAAAAATCTTCATAAATGAAGGGAAAATGATAATTATTAAATAGATCTGAAAATACTGTGGCAACTGCAGATACCGCTCAATTAGCTTTTGCCACGATGATTTTGAAAGTTGTATGCTGCAGATGGATGCGTTAAATGCGTCTTCAAGTGAGGATGGGTTAATGAGTGGATTCCAGATAGATGCGATGCATAATAAAATACTAATCTTTCCAATTTATCTGACTACACTGTACCGTCGAATAAACCAGTTCAAAGGCTCCTGTAATGTTCCCTCTCCGACAATTGTTTTGACAAGCAATGCAGGGGATAGCTTATAATGTTGTCTTCATAATGTTTTGCACAGCAATTCTAGTCGATTTGGGACGGTTTCTGTATCCCTTTTCATTGAAAATGTCAGCGGTGTTCTGTTAAAACAAAATTTAACGTAATGAATACACGTTTGGCAAAAACACTCGCATTTGCTATATGCTAAAGATTGAATTGGATAATTACTTTACATAAATCTCTTGAAATCGTCTTTGACTAACTGGCGTACATTGTAGAGACAGATCAGATATGGATCTACAAACGTCTTGATTTAGACAAAGCACCGCTCATATAGTGGTTGGCATACACACGGTGCATCTTTGTATGTGGTTTTATTAACCTTCTTACGGCTTGGAGAAGCGTAGACCTTTTGAAGGTTAATTGGCTGTAACACCGGTTGAAGTGTTTGTTTGTTCGTTTATTTTCGTCTGGTTTTGGCCTGATATCAATCTATCAGAAGATTGTAAGATAATACCAATGTACCAACTGACGTACATAGCAAACTTAACATTTCCTTAAAGTGGAACTGCAACCGATTCAACATGTCGTAAATAGTGCACGAATTAAAAATCAAGCATAAAATAAAAACAATTCATCATTCGTGTTATGCTTTTATAAGGCTTTAAATCTACGGCAGCTGCGAGTCGAAATCGATTTGTTTGTCACGTGACATGATGGGATGTTACGTCATGTCGGACTTTGACTCTCTTAGTTCCATATATAGCTTTAAGTTGACGACAAAGCATGATAATCATTAATTGTTTAATTATATTGTTAATAAGTGCAAAATTGGTAAATATGTCTCGGAATTCTGTCACAATACGTCTGCATTTTAGCGCATCTGCAGCCTGGAGCAATAATACATACATAATCATATAGTATATATAGTACATATCGATAGTCAAGCTGCAGCACAGGAATTTGAGAAAAAAAGTGTGACAAATGTAGAAATCGCTGATGACGTATAATTTCTGATTGCCAACACGTTTAAAACTTTATTCAAAAAATAATTATACTTTCATTAATTGAGAGTTTCCCTATTAGTGTCGCCTATTCTACTTCTGCAGATATGCCTTTTGCCTGAATTTAGAACTCGCTATTTCAGATACTATCAACTCGTAGATAAAGACTCATCTTGTCTTACGGGCCTGTGAACCCGGTAAAGGGGAAACCTTCGTGACCGAGTGGTTAGCATCGGGGATTTGAAATTGAGCGTCCCGGGTTCGATCACCAGTTCGCGGCAATACATTTATGGTTGAGTGCCCATTTTTTAGCTTAGTGCTGGTTTGTTTACACAGGGATCACGAATTAGTTAACTGTAGCCGTTATATAACTGAAATAGTATTCAAAAAAGGCGTAAAACACTATTTAAATAAATCCAGCAAATTATATGTTATAGTTCTGGAGACATGGATCAAGACGATTTGATATTTACAATTAGTCTGATTTCCATAAGCAGTAATACTTTTAGTGTCTTTGAAGACATGTTTGCGTCTGATTTGGATATTTTGAGACCAATTATTATAAATGGTAAATGGTGGCTCTTTGGAACAGTGCAGATTAAGATCAGTATGTACATCCGCACAGTCTTGTCAAGATACCCACTGTTTACATATTACTCACATAAGCTTGTAAGAAGCTTCTTCCAACTGTTGGTTATTCTCGTAAGACTGGTCATAGGATGTATAACGGCTGATCCGAACCGACAGTGTGCGGAAAAAAACTAACTTTTAAATTTTCCCATGCAATTACTCATTTTAGAACACATGTGCACATCTGTGTATTTTTTAGAAAATGTACAAATCTGTGAATGCTTCAAAGCCTAGCGTTAACACGTTACCTATCAGTATGGCCGAAATACCCGGGACGGGTAAAGGTTAGTTTTCCGCCAGTCGGCTAAACTGTGTCTATGCGGAAAGGCAGCCAGTTGCCTAGGAAGAATGCCGTGTGAAGTGAAGCACGGGTACGAGAAATGACAGGTTATATATGGTAGTGTGAACTGGCCGACGGGATAACACTGAAAACTGTTTAATCTGTCGTTGAATAAACATTCGGTTCCAAATAAACAATTCTTAAGATGTTTATCGCACTACAATATACAGTTTATGACACATGTTTTCGGATACGCAATGTTTTCGTACAAGTAGTATACTGTGTATATACGTAATGTTACTCTGGCTGTTTCTGTACGTCTTCGACAATGTTTTGGTATGATAATCAGGGGCGTAGCTTTGCAATAAACAATGTGTGAGCCGTCTCGTGAGAAAATCAACATTGTGGACTCTGCGTAAAGTATCGACCCGGATCAGCCTAAGCATGCCACACAGGCCTACCCGGATAGACACTTTTCGCCACCTGTGGATTTTCTGTTTCAGGAATAACTACTCTATACATCTTTCCCCCTAAGACGGAATGTGTCGGCCGGATCAGTCTGCACGGACAGCGCAGGCTAATCTGTTCGATACATTACGCAGATGTCTATCGCCACAGCTGCATTTTTGGGCATTTTGAGAACAAATGTGTAGGCACGTGCCTACAGTGCCTTAAGGGAGCTACGCCCCTGATAATATGTTGCATTATGTGTATTTGTATGTCAATTAATTGATATACGATTCAACATGTTTTCTCTACAAACACATCTTCGTGTTATCTTTGGCTATTCCCTTTTACAGTTTATTATATGAAAAAGCAGTTTGTCCTCCAAAACGATATTGAGACCAATCCGTGTATTGAATTATTTCCTTGATATACATATATATGTGTTCTTGTATATTTGTAAATGACCAAAACTTTTGTAAAGTTTAAGTCAATACAAATATTCTGTTCTGTTATATTGATGGGTAACATTAAAGCGACCCATTCCTTCGTGTTTAAAAGGTTCTTGCACAAGTTTGAAAAAGTATGAAATATGAAATAAGGAATAAGCTGTGATCATGTATACATACAATAGAAACCCACATTTTACTGCACAACTGTGCAAGCTGGTCTAGGTCAGCATTGTTTGCAAATCTCTTCACTGTGTATGTCGTACAACAATCAAACGCTAGCGGTCTGAAGCCTCTGCAGCAGACGACTTTTAAAAATATTGTGCCAAAAAGATAAATTATCTATAATGAGGAATTTCTCCTTTTGCCACATTGTTGTCAACTTTATTGAATAATTGTTCTTTCATTTATAGATTTTTTTTTTCATATTATGCCTAAATGTTTTTAAAGTCGTCTGCTGCAAATTGTTTGTATTTGGGAAAGGGTAAACCTCGCGTATATAGCGGATTAAGGATTAAAGTGTTTCTACCTACAACACATTTGCAGCAGACGACTTTGAAATCATATATGAACAATCTCTATAAATGAAAGTTATATTATTGAATAAAGTCCGAAAGCATCTGCATTTGGGAAAGGGTTAAACCTTCGATAGACCGGATCTTATATAAAATGTCGATTACGTACAGAACAATGGGTAAATTCTACTAAATTTCCTTGTGATCCAATATCGATCACGTTGATCACTATCGATCGGTCAGTAACGATAACTTTGAAGTGGAAAGTGTGTTTACTATACTCCTTGGTATAGAAGGATTTTCGTGCTACAGCTTCCTTATTTGTATAAAGTACAGTTAGGTCAAGCGATATCCTTTATGAAGTTGTTGATCACGTGTCAAAAATGGCTGAGTTTGATTGGATGATTACTGTTCGGTGTTATCATTATCTTATAGTATGTAGTCTCTATAACAGAGGAAATAAAGAGTATATACCACTATAGTATCAACAGAATATATTTATTAACTCAAACATTACAAAGTGTATGGTAATTTACAAATACATAAGGAAAACATAATATGTGTATCAAGGAAAGAATTTGAATACATGGATGTGTCTAAATATCGTTTTGAATGAGAACTTTTGTCAACTGTTTTCACTTTGATTAAGAAAGAGGACACTTCCTCTCAATGCTAAATGCTTTGATATCAATGTATCGTCTACATTATAGGATATTATATTTATTTACTTGTTTATGTCTTATCCATGTTACGATGTGCAAACATATGTCATGTAAATAAATAAACACTGTACAAACAAAACAAGACAAGTATTTTACATGGCCATTCAAACAAGAATTATAATAGGAGACTTGTGATATAAGCAAATCGCACAATTACTGCATTTATTATTTATACCATGAAGCCTAGAATCAACTGCTAATTCATCTTTATAATTGGAAATCAAACACAGGTAAGAAGACCTAATGCAAAAGTTATCTGCCTCGGTCAGATCGTGAAGGGACTGATTAGTAGATACATTGCGAGTGGTCTACTTTCAAAATATCAGCGATGGAAAAGTGATTCACTTTAAATACTTGAAGAGTATGAATTCAAGAGAATGCGGGAAAAGGATCAGTTGCATATTCTAAGCAACTGTTCCTTCAAAAAATGTTTTCAAAAGTCGACTGGTGCAAGTGTTCCGAATAGTTTATGTAAGCTATAAAAGAGTTAGAATGATCTTCGGAGCGGTCAAATCGACTACAGGTGAATCCCAAACGTGTCTCTTTAATTGAATGGTCTTTAAATATTCATTACCAGCAATGAAAGTTCAATGCGGTCGTTCTGGTCAGATATTGCGCTTCTTAACCCTGTCCCATATATACAGACGCTTTCTGGCGCCTCTGCAATAGACGACGTTTGAGAACATTGTGACGAAAAGAAAACATTTGCTCAAGACGAGCATTTTCTCTTTTTGCCATTATGTTTTCAACTTTTTTGAGTAATTGTATCTACATTTATAGAGATTAACATGATTTGCTCAGATAATTTCAAAGTTGTCTGCTGCAGGGTTGAATGTCTCCTTGTGAATATTAAGATCTAAAAAGATGTCAGCATACCTGGTTATGAACTGTAGTTACACGTATGTGGAACCAATAGCAAATGTACTTTAGTAAACAGATAAATAATAAGTGGGATTTCTATCGTCGTTATCAAGTTATATATTCGTTAAACACCTAATACAGTATATCAGATAGAAGTATGTAGCAATTTGAGCCTCTGAAACGCACATACTTACAGTAAACGTTTCATGTTCTATTGTACGAATACTGGGAAAGTTTGAAAGCACCAAAAATCATTTAAATTGTATTTACTGACACTTTCACAAGGAGACAGTTGACACCTTTGCAAACAACATTGTTGAAAAGAATGCAAACCGACATGTTACCCATTTTCACACATTGTTTGCAACAGATTTTACTCGAACATTGCAAACAAGTCAAAGAAATCAACCCCATTGTCTGCCATTTAGTTATCAAAATATTCCGGACATCTTGTTGCATGACAGATGGATTCGCCCCGTTTTGTACGTGGACGAGTACACATTCTATATACAGGTAGAGCGTGTGCCCCGGCTGCGGGAGGTCGCGGGTTCAATCTTCGGCCGGGTCATACCACAGACTTAAAGAATTCCCTCCTGAGCGCTCATGATTACGGGGTTAGCATTACGACTGACAAAAAGTGGAAAACATTGTGGCAAAAGGAGAAATTGCACGTTTTGTGCAATTTCTTCTTTTGTCACTATGTTTTCAAAAAGCCGTCTGCTGCAGAGGCGTCAGAAAGCGTCTGGTGTCAGAATGAACGGATCAGTTGTACTTGTAACTTAAACCAAGGAACGCCGCGATATAACTTAACAGTTTTTTTGAAAGTGGCGTTAAAACCCATAACATTTAATATAAAAATCCTTAGAACTTAGCATTGTCAGGTTACCGTTACAGCAAACTCGCTTGTATCAGGATTAGTCAACTAAAAGTACCGGTAAACTACCCTGGAATCGCCTATGCATAACTGAAAAATTCTTGAAAGCGGTGAAAAGCGAACAAATAAATTTCACATAGTTATGAGAAAGTCCATGTTAACAAAACATAAGTAAGAAGCAAACACTATAGAACAAGACCACACCGGTTTTACATAGTAAAATGGATGTATATAAAGGTACACACACTTAAATATTACAATAGCCATTGACATTCTTTGATAGTTTATGATTGATTGATTGTTTGGGGTTTAACGCCACTTTCCCAAAAAAAATCAGGTTATATCACGGCGTTTCCTTGGTAGGTTACCAGTACTACTGGTCTATTTATCCTGACACCAGTTAGTCAGTCGTAATATTGATAACCCCGCAACCCTGAGCGCCAAGTAGGGCAGCCATTACTATATTTGAAAATACTTTGGTATGACCCTGATGGTTCACGAGTCGTCTGCATTGAAAATGGGCGATGTGTCTGTAAAGTTCCGTCTAGAGAGTTAGACGCTTGATTTGATACATCATTTAAAACATTCTGGGAAAAGGAAAACTTGTTTCTTTTTCTTTTTCCTTTTCTCTACATTTTTTCCAAAGAGAGGCATCAAATATTCACTTTGTAAGACACAGCAATCTTGCTACGGATTGGATTTTTTAATATCCTTTAACAATTCTTGAAGATTTGACGGGATTTTGCTATCATAGCATGACATTTACGATACAATGTTTGTAGAGTTTAAAATACAGATACATGCAGACTAGGCGGTTTACCCTTTCCCCCATACGAATTATGCTGCAGGCTACTTTGTAAACTTTAATAGCACACATATAAGAAAACATCGACAAATGAAAACACAATTAATGAAAATACTTGAAAACATTTTGACAAAAGGAGAAATTGCTCATAATGAGCAATTTCTCCTTTTATCACAATGTCTTCAAATCTTGTTTGCTGCAGATGCGTAAAATGCGTATGTATGTGGGAAACGCTTTAACGGGATAGACTGGGCCAATCAGGGAAATTATCGGTTGGAGTTAAGGGTCAGACCTGCCTAATTTAATAATAAATTCCGATATGTATTGTGCCGTATGACTGTATATCGGATTTGTTCGTCTGTTATTGGGAAATTGGACGGCTTAATGTCAGTGAAAGTTGGGCCGTGAATTACAACACATTTAGCTTTCATATAAGCTCGTTGGCAGACGTCATAATTCAGATTGTTATACGATAAATAAAATATACAGGACTGTTTTGAAAAAAATCGAAGGATAGAAAGTGCTTAATCGTTTGTGATAAAAAAAAAACTTGGATTGAAAATCAGTGAAACTATTCTTTGAATAAACTTGGAAAAAGAATTTATTTAAAACATATAAACTGACCAATATTTGCGTTTCAGATTTATATTGGATATTGTAATGGTTGTATAATATATATACTTTGTCCAGTCAAACGTAAGTATTTTAGGATTTATTTATTTTTAACTATGATAATAACGTAGATTTTACTGACTGATATTGTATTTCCAATATTGACTTATCATATATAAACCTTTAAACGTTATTTGCGAAAGATTTCGTTCTCGAGCAATATAAATATTTTTCTTATTCTATTATGGTGACTGTTAACCCTTTCTATAATGCAGTCGATCTTATGCGCATTTTTAAACAAAACATTGTGGAAAAAGGAAATGTAGTATTACATATCATTATACGTATTGTATGCGTGCTCCTCTTTCTTAACCACCTTTCATACATACAAAACATCTGCAGGAGACGAATTTGTAATCATTTAAGCAAATCTAGGGAGAAATGGAATAATAACTTTTGATAGAATTGAAAAAAATTGTTGCAAACGGGGGAAAGTTATCATTATGTGCATTTTCTCCTTTTGCAACAATGTTTTAAAAGTCGTCTGCTACAGTAACAGAGGCATCAAAACCGTCTATGTGCGAAATAAAAGTCAAGCAGATTACCATTTAACAATTAATTATAAGTAATACGAATTCGGAATTTCTTTTCTTCTCCTTTTTTCTCACTTGACAGACTAGAGAGTGTTTGAAATTGAAGTAGTCTTTTTGAAGTCTCGGTAAAAGCAAGTAGAAATTCCGAATAAATTAAAGTGGATTAAAAGATATTGTCAGTCTAAAATGTTTGTAGTCACTCATACTGAACTATTTCTCCTTTTCTGTTACAGTTTTTGAAAATATAGTTTTGCATAATACACTATAAGAAGAAACAGCATTTGGGACTCCTTTCCCGCAATGTTCTCACAGATGCAGATCTGTTAAGATTCGTCTGCATCACGTAAAGAATGAAACATAACGCAAATATACTTAGATTAAGTTTCAAACATATTTTTAATTAGCGAAAAACAAATCGATTAAATCGTTTATGGCTGCCACAGCTATAAGGGAGGTCATTTTACAAAACATGACACACTTTCCGAATTTGGAACGTTCTTTGGAATCTAGCCATTACTCGCGTCGGCCTTTATTTCATTTTAATGTTTTTTTATTAAAAACTAGCCATTACTACCCTGGGGCTAGCACGTATACATTAATTTAAACCTTTCCCACATATAGGCGCTGTCTGACGCCCTTGCAGCAGATGACTTTTGAAAACATTGTGACAAAAGTAGTAATTGCTCAAAACGAGCAATTTCTTCTTTTGTAACAATGTTTTCAACTCTTTTTAGTAATCATACCTATATTTATAGAGCTTTTCCGTGTTTTTGCCGAGTTGTTTTCAAAGTCGTCTGCTGCAGATTTGCTGTATGCTGGAAGGGGACTTAAAACGTTATAGTAAATCAATTCCCGTTTGACACTGGAAAATAGGCATTCTAAAATATGTGCTCGATGTCTATCCAGACCGTCTAATCTTAAATGAATACACTCTCTTAATTTCAAGAATATTTTCTATTTCAAAGTAAAGTAACAGAATGATTGTCGTGGTTCTATCAAATTAACTCAGAACCGTCTTGTAAATTAATTCCCATTCGACACTGGAAATCAGACTTGCATATATTTGCGCTCAGTGTCCATCAAAATCAACCTTTCTATTCTTTAAACACACTTAACTTGAAGAATGTTCAAAATAACTCATTGTCGTGGTGCTAGCAAATACATACACTACCTTCTTGTGAATTATTTCGGATTCGGCAAAGGAAAAGAGCTCGTATATTGCAAATGTTTCGTATATGGTTAATACGGATACAATAATTAGAAAGACTCGCGAGATAGATGGGCGAATCACGTGGGTTTACAGTTCACATATCTCATAGAAAACGGTGGTCTAAAGCATTGCTATGTTGCTATGTTTCATCATTTAGCAAATATTTAAGTGGTACACTGCATGTTTCATTGACATTGTTACTCTGTTTTGTATATTCTATTGATCAGCGATTGCATTTTCAAACACGAAAATACATAGTCAGATGAAATTAAGTGTTAAGAAAGATGCGAACATGTCTCAAGTCAGATTTAAAAGACATACACAATTGCAATACTTACATACCTCAGAGGTTTTACACATAATGCATATACCATCCTTTGACTATTTAAGTGAAGCGACAGGTTATCGGTGCTAGCTGTCATATATGATCAAATCGCATATGTTGAATGATTGTTTGGTGTGATACGTTGATTTAAATAATTTTATCACAGAGTTTCCCGGGTAAGTTACCAGTACTACTGGTCCAATTATCCTGACACCAGCCAGTCAGTCGTAATGCTAACTCCGCAATCCTGAGCACTAAGGTGGGCAGCCATTTCTACTATTGTTTAAGTATTTGATATGACCCCGGCGGGGGGATGGAACCCACGATATCCCGCATCTGAGGCCGAAGCTCTACCACATAACCACCGACGCTCAACCCCATAGCCACCGTGACACTACCACATAACCACCGAGGCTGTTTCAGAACATTAAAAAAGCTGCGTCTTGCGACTGAGTTCAAATCTGTACAGTGATGTGATTCTCACAGTCTCACCGGCCTCTTCATGTTCCGTCTAGATGTCAAATAGAGCTACGGTCATCTTGCACACAAACTATAAGTGTAGCTCCAGTAGCTATACACCAATGTCATTTTAAGCAATGCCAACCAACACAGAGTGTCATTGAGACATCAAATCGTCAGACCTTCCGGGGTTGTGAGTTCGAACCCTATTTTGGTGGACATTCTCTCCGATATTTAACAACGGTCAACGCAACAAACGTCATTTGTCTTTCTATCAATGTTCTAACAGTCTATGAAGAAAAGCAGACACTTGTGTGTCGATTACTGGTGTGAAAAAGCCAAAAAAAACACATGGATAGGTAACCTGGTCGCCGCGATATGACGGATACATTGCTGAAGACTGCATTAAACCCAAACAATCATTCAATTAATCAATCAATTGTGAAACATGGATCAAATAGTTTTTTTGTGAAAGCATGAAAGTTACTTTATTGTGGATAACAAACGCTTTCATGGTGGTCGTTTTAATTGCATGTAACAACAATGCCGCTAATGTCATAAGAACAGTGCTAACGCGAACTACTTTCTGGGCTTGACCTACTTACCATTTCCGCGACATGCACCAGACCAATCAGACTATTCTATTTAGACACATGTTGCGTGTTAATTTACAATGAAATATTTTATTAGAATTGAATGTATAGCCTTCTTTTCTTTTTGCTTAGAAATAGGCTACGACACAGATTAAAACCATACCGTTCTTAGACATTGTTCTCATAGAATACTAAAGTCGAGTCGAGTCGCGATAGCTCAGTCGACGACATTGAGCGTATCTAGACAAAATATTCAAGTTATCTTTATATATATGACTTTGGAATAAAGTTGAGAACAGTATGGCAGGCGAGGTTTTGCCACGTATTAGTAATTTGGACTCATTTTATGCTTTTGCCATACTATTTTCCGAATTCATCGACATGTTGGAAAGGCTTAAACAAAGGCAATTGTAAGTTTGAAAATATTAGAAGGAATGACTCGTCAGAAATCATTTGTAAAACACTATCTATAAATGCCGCCCAACCTGTAACCCGTTACACAGCAAAGTTATTTATTTATTATTTGAGAATAGAGGAAGTTGTTATTTCGATCAATTGTTCGCTATCTCACAATGTTTTCAACAGCACTACGCATTCAAATTCCCACAGAGAATGCACGCCTACACTATAAAGGTGATAATACTTATCTGGGTATACTGGGCCTTAAAATATTAATGAGCGCTTTTATCAAGATTGACTTTGGTGAACCCTCTCCCACTTGCTGACGCAATTTGACGCGTCTTCCGCACAAGACTTTAGAAATCATTGTGACAAAGCAAGTTCTCATTTTATCAAATAATCTTTTTCAGATCTATTCGATAATCATGCTTTGATTTATAGTGGTTGTCCTAGATGTTTTCAACATTTGTCATACGCAGGAAAGAGTGAACAAAGTTTGTGTTTTCATACAACCTACCTTTACAGTGCAAGACAGTGGTGTAGTGGTAGAGTTTCGGCCTCTCGTACCAAAGGTTCAGGATTTGAATCATGTGACTAGCGGGTTCTGCCTTTGAGACTTTTCCACACAAACGGCGCTAGTACTGGTTATGTCTCCAGGAAGCAGACACCGAGCATGATTAATAAAAAATAAAATAAGTTTAAACTAATGGCAGTTCCAAGTACATGTACACTTGAGAATTACGACTGTCTTGCATGATTTGTGAGACCGATCCTTTACCACAAGGGCCGCATCGTTTGTGAAGTATTAGATCGAATGCGGGAAATCCCGGTTCGATCCCTGCCTGGTCATACTGACTTTAGAACTTGTAGTAATGACCGCCCTCCTTGGCGGAACTCTGGATTGCGGGGATAGCATAATGACTGACTGACTGGTATCATAATGACTGACTGACTGGTATCATAATGACTGACTGACTGGTATCATAATGACTGACTGACTGGTATCATAATGACTGACTGACTGGTATCATAATGACTGACTGACTGGTATCATAATGACTGACTGACTGGTATCATAATGACTGACTGACTGGTATCATAATGACTGACTGACTGGTATCATAATGACTGACTGACTGGTATCATAATGACTGACTGACTGGTATCATAATGACTGACTGACTGGTATCATAATGACTGACTGACTGGTATCATAATGACTGACTGACTGGTATCATAATGACTGACTGACTGGTATCATAATGACTGACTGACTGGTATCATAATGACTGACTGACTGGTATCATAATGACTGACTGACTGGTATCATAATGACTGACTGACTGGTATCATAATGACTGACTGACTGGTATCATAATGACTGACTGACTGGTATCATAATGACTGACTGACTGGTATCATAATGACTGACTGACTGGTATCATAATGACTGACTGACTGGTATCATAATGACTGACTGACTGGTATCATAATGACTGACTGACTGGTATCATAATGACTGACTGACTGGTATCATAATGACTGACTGACTGGTATCATAATGACTGACTGACTGGTATCATAATGACTGACTGACTGGTATCATAATGACTGACTGACTGGTATCATAATGACTGACTGACTGGTATCATAATGACTGACTGACTGGTATCATAATGACTGACTGACTGGTATCATAATGACTGACTGACTGGTATCATAATGACTGACTGACTGGTATCATAATGACTGACTGACTGGTATCATAATGACTGACTGACTGGTATCATAATGACTGACTGACTGGTATCATAATGACTGACTGACTGGTATCATAATGACTGACTGACTGGTATCATAATGACTGACTGACTGGTATCATAATAAATGGACTTAGATTACTGGTAACTGACCAACGAAAGGCCGTGATCTAACTGAAAAATTGTTGAAAGCGGCGTTATTTACCAAACAATCAGTCTTCTTTAATAGGCTATACTTGAGCCATGTTTGGCAAATAAAAAATCAGTCGATCAACGGCTGGGTTGCTATTGCTTTCCCTCCTTTTCCCTCAGTATTGTGGAATAAGCATTACGACTGACCCGCTAGTGACCAATTCAGGCGTTTGTCAAGATTCTCCTATCATACTGATCATTCGGGCATGTCTCAGTTAAAAAGGTTTGTTTTTATCTGTCGATCCGACAAACGAAGCTTCAAGTAAACGGTGAAAATCAGTCTTTACCCTTTCTCACATGCAGGCGCAAGTTTGAGCATCTACAGTAGAATACTTTTGGGCATTGATCCCTCTTTTCACAATGTTTTCAAACTAATTTTTATAACACTACTTTCATTTGTAGAACTGTTTCATGTGTTTTGCCTACACTGTTTTTGGAACCCGAGTCAACAGTGAGTTTATAAGGCCTTAATTTACTGTTAAATTCATTTCTCAATAATCCTCGATAAAACCATTATACTATAGTTCACGTATCAGTCTAGTCTGTCAGTTTCAGAGGAGTATTTAGTACATACTTGAATGGAATAAGTAAAGTGATGATTTATCAGTAAATCGGGGGAGAAATATGTCAATTGTTAATGTTTTATTGTTTGAATCTTGGCAGTGCTCTACTTTGTGGACACCCATTAGAATAAATCGATGCAAAAAACAACCGTTTGTGACTAAATCTTAAGACACAGTTTTGGTTAATCGTTTTACAGGAAGCCCATGCTATACGAGAACGTATGTTGGCTAGGTTTGATTGATTGTTAGGTGTTTTATGCCGCTTTCAACATTTTTTCCGGTTGTATCACAGTGTTAACTGGGTAAGTTATCAGTACTACTGGTTCATTTATACGAACACCAGCCTGTCAGTCGTAACGATAACCCCGCAACGCTGAGCGTCAATGAGGGCAGCAATTACTACGATTATTAAAGTATTTGGTATGACCCGGTCGGGGATCGAACAAAGGACCTCCCGCAACCGAGGCTGAAGCCCTACCAGGCTACCACTAATTGTTGATTAGGGAGTCATGATACATCTGCATATGAGCCGTTCCACGGGAAAACCAACGATATGGACTCTGCGTAACGTATCGACCAAGATCAGCCTGCGCAGTTCGCACAGGATAATCAAGACCGACACATTCCATCTCAGGGAAATAGAGGTATAGAGTAATTATTCCTGAAACAGAAAATCCACAGGAGGCGAAAAGGGTCTGTCCGGATTAGCTTGTGCGGCTTGCTTATATTGATCCGGGTCGATACTTTACGCAGAGTCAACAATGTTGGTTTACTCGCTGAAAGGCTCATATAGTTAAGACACCGATGAGCGTTATTCAGTGTATGTTCATTGCCACATAGCTCAGACGGTAGAAGCGCGGGGGCTGTCCATCAAGGGGTTGATAGTTCGAACCCCAGCTCGGCCAACGTTTGACAAAAGTCCAACGTTTGACAAAAGTCATCGTGACAAGCGTCATTCGTCTTCCATAAATAGGCTAACAGTATATGTGGTAAAGCAGACAGTTGCTTGGAAAGTATGTTGTGTGGAGTACTGGTATGAGACAGCCAGGAAACAAATGGGTGGGTAAACAGGCTGCCGTGATATGACTGAACAAATGTTGCAAACGGCGTTAAACACCAATCAATCAATCAAGCATTTGCTTAGGGTTAAGACTCAGATGAGCCCCTGCATACACACAATCTAACCAGACTCTGCACTTTTCGTACACCTTAAGAAGAACCATAAATGTAGCTTCTTGCGGGAAAAAAAGAAGTTTAGCCCATCCGAATTCATATTCTATACACCTCCATGTGACCGACTTGCTGTCACAATGGTAGAGCGTCCGCATAGGCTGCGTTAGGTCGCGGGTTCGATCCCCATCTGGGTCATACCAAATACTTACCTCTTTCAGCGCCAAAGGCAATATTGAGCATTTTGCAAACAATGCAGATTCAGGTGAGTCAGCTCGTAACGAGCTGTCTCACCTGAAATCTGCATTGTTTGGCTGTGAGTTAGAAATATATTCCAAAAATCTTATAACATGAAAATAGAGTCGTCCGAGTTTGAACATGGAAGAGTCTACTTTAAACAATTCGGCGCTGAAAGGGTTAACACAATTGTAGTAATGAACTTCCCTACTTGTTGCTCATGTTGTGGTGTTTGCATTACGATATGCTTGCTAGTGTCAGGATGAACAGACAATGAGAATTGGTAACTTACCCAGGCAGCGCCGTGATAGTGATATAACTCAAAATGTGTTGATACGACCAAACAAAAGCATGTTCCACCAATAAGGGGATGAAACAGTAAACCCCCCTCCCCCAAACAAATAAGATCCGGTTTGACTTGCGGATACGCTTGCGATATGCACCATTCTTTCGCATCGAATCTTAAAAAACAAAATGCATTCAGCAATTAGATCATTTTGACTAGCGGATACGCTGGCAATGCGTATCATGCGGTGGAAGGCACCAGACGAATCTTAATAAAACACACACTCCATCCATCAATTAGATCAGTTTGACAAGTGGTTGTGCTGGCGATATGATCCATTCTTTGAAAAAATCTAACGTATCTTAAAAATTAAAATACAATCAATCCATCAATTAAATCAGTTTGACAAGCGGATACGCCGTCGATATGCGCCATGAATTGAAGGCATCGACTCGTGTGCACGCAACGACTTCTAGCAATCTTGACTAGACGTCGGGGGCGTGTAAATAATTCTGCTATCTGATATTTCTTCATAGTCATTTAACCTTTAGCCTGCAGCACTTTACTTTAACCTGCACCTTCGAATAACGCATACCAAAATCAGCCTGCCAAATCGTGCAGTCCATCATTATTTATCAAAGATGTATATAACAAATTGAAATACACAAGGGGTTATGCTATCGGTTGTAGGACCAAAGCAGGACAAAGCCTTAAAATGTCTGCCTCGAGTCAACAGAGAACACTCCTATAGGGGAACAGTTACACCATAGTTCAACAAAATTTAAATAACCTAATATGACATAATATTTATTTAGTCTCTTATGTAAAATATGTGTGTATACAACCAATGAGTTCTCAACAAGTCTGTAAACACGTATAACATGCACGAGTCAAGACTGTTCCACTCATGGTGCCTGTAGGCGTCGTACACCAGTGGTAATGGGAGACATCGGTCAGTTATCTCCCTTTAATACTCTCTACATCTAGCTAGGTCCTATAATTTGGTTTACTCTGTTTTTATCATTGGTTTCTATGCACTGGATGGTGCACTTATAAATTGCATTTTCTTGGCCAACTGTTAATAGATTGATTAGTAATTCCACATTTGTTTTCTTTAAACACTGCTATGTAAATTATCTCTTTTGAATCATCACTTTAATTAACACATTTATGATTAATGTGTACAGAGTAATTGCAATATCTCTTTGCGAAATAGCGATAAAGACAAAGGATTCCAACTTAAAGGACCTACCAACCATTTGGTCTTCCTTGGTCTTTATCTGACAAGGGAGATAATATAATTATCACTAATGTCCCCAATTGTGTTTGTTTCGAGACTTACGCCGCTATCAACAATATTTCAGCTATATCAGGGGGTTTCCTGTGTATGATACGAGTGCTACTGGTCAATCTATCATGGCGTTTCCCGCGTAAGGTATCATAACTACTTCACTTGTCCAGTAATCCTGACACCAGCGTGTCTGTCGTACTGCTTAACCGCACACGTGTTTGCTATGTTACTTTGTGCAAAACTCAATCCATCACATAATAAAACTTTAAGACAATTGGCCTTTTCCTATTTGATTTTAGTCCGTTTTCAACAGTATTACATTTATATCACATCGACAGACCACGTATGCATGATTCCTGGTATACTAACAAGTACTAATCTATAAAATGGACTTTGTCCAAGGGCACTCCACCTTTACAAACGAAAACGTCGAAAGAACGGAAAGGATTCTCTAGACTATCGTGTGTTTTTAAAACAGGACAGAAAATAATCATAATTGATGATTTGTCAAAGATGAGATTAAGCAAACAACGGTGCATATTCACTCTTCAAATTCACCAATCGTTCACTGGCTTTTAGACGTAATACATCAAATTTTCATTTGTTTACCATTAGTCTGCTATGTGACTTTGTTAAAACTAAAGTGTTATATGTATGTGGTGTGTTGGGAAAACTTGCCCTTTGTCTTGAATATATCTATCTACCTTCAAAATGTATATTTGGAGATCCATATAAAAAACACACCTTGTCAATTATAAGGCGAATAAAAGGGATAGTTAATTTCCACCCGTTGAAGATTAAACGTCACGATTTTTCACCTTGATTAGCATTAATCGATTATGATGAAAGATAATATTCTAAAATTATGCAACCGTTGACAATCCTTTATAACGTATTCTTAATCATTTATTGTAATCTTGTTAATCTATAAACTTGACCGATTGAATACTCTATTGAATTTAACCTTCAGCCGGGTAAAAAAACGGAGTGCGCGGTTTCTATCCGCGGCGGGGTCATACCAAAGACTAATGGTAGTATTGTCTTTCCGCCCCCTTCACGCTAAGGATTGTGGGGGTTATCAATACGACTGACTGTCTCGTAGTATTGGTAACTGACCGAGGAAACGCCATGATACAACTGAAATACTGTTGAAAACGAAGTTTATCACCAATTTGAACACGTCACGATAAGAGATGGGGTACCAATGACAGTTTGTTGATTGCTTCATTTCTGGGTACATGCAATACGAAGATGATTGAATAATACTTGATTGATTGATTGTTTGGTGTTTTAGACGCTTTCAACATTCTTTTAATCATATCACGGCGTTTCCTGTGAAAGTACTACTGGTCCATTTATCCTGACACAAGCCATTCAGTCGTTATGCTAACCCTGCAACACTGAGCGCCAAGGAGGGCTGCCATTAACACCAATTCAAAATTCTTTGGTATGATCTGGTCTTGCAAACTTGCTATTGCTACATGAACATTGTCATGTTTTCGTTTGTCAACATCGCCGCATTAATGGTGAAGTTATTGCGTCCGCATCGGATACGGAAGGTCGCTGGTGCGATCCGCTGTCGGGTCTTGCCAAGGCTTTTAAAAATATAGTTATGGCTTTTCCTACTTGGCGCTCCGGTTTTTAAGGTTATGTTATTGACTGACTCGTTGACGTCAGGGTCAATGAACTAGTTGTACTGGATAATTACCGAGGACACACTGTGATATAACGGAAGGTCGTTGGTGCGATCCGCGGCCGGGACTTTCCAAGGCATTTAAAAATGTTGTAATCGCTTTCCCACCTTAATTGGCGCTCCGGAGTTTGAGGTTATATTTACGACTGACTCGTTGACGTCATGGTAAATGGACCAGTAGTATTGGATACTTGCCGAGGAAACACTGTGATATAACTGAACAAGTATTGTATGCGGCGTAGAACACAATTTAACCAAGCACATTTGGTGAACAGTTCGGAACCATTCCGGATATACCCTAGTAATGTTCTAATGTTTACTTATGTATATATGTTCCCTCAAATTCATGGCGTTTTGTAAATCTAGATAACGTTCGTATAAACATTCCAAAATCCTTATTTTACACTCAAACCTTATGTTGTGGGTACTCAAAAGAATCGTCTCAGTGCTCGATTCTTTTGAGTACCCACAACATATGGTTTGATTGAATAATAAGAGAGATATTGATGGGAAAAGACCAATTTACTCGTCCTTATCTACTACTGTGAGTCAATTTCAGTATCTAAATGTGTATGTGCTTTGATTCCTCTTCTTATTTTTACTGTGAATGAGTCAGAAGCTTGAAGAGATATTCATTTTAAATTTTACTTTTCATTTATAGTAGGAGTAGTTACCTTTCAAATATGAAGATGCTTTCTGACGCCTCTGCGGCAGATGACTTTTGAAACAAATGTTAACAAGAGCGGAAATGCTCGTTTTGCCAAAATGATAATAAACCCTATTCAATATGTGTGTCTAGATGTGTGCAAAGTCATCTGCTGCATACTTGTTGTAAGTGGGAGAAAGGTTAAAAGGGGGGACTTAATCCTTTGTATTTAATCCTATTGCATTTTATAATCTCAAAAAGAATCCAGTATTGTAGCAAATACGTAAGCCTGTTTTAAAGAAAAAATGTTTTGGATTAAATGCTTACAGCTTGTAAACAATGAGTCACAGGTTATAACAACACAAACAACACCTACCCTCAGTGACGTGTTTATTCTCCATAAAAGAGCATGTCTTTACACAGTAAAACCTGTGTTTAAAGACCACCCATGGGAATTGAACACTACGGTCTTTGTTCAGAGGTGGTCTGTAATTGCATGGTCGTTTATACAGAAAATGAGTATTTGGGAAACTAAAAGTATGGTCGCTAGATGTATTAACAGGGAATTACTTTTCCAATGTGGTCTTTAGCACAGGTTCGAGTTAAACTAGAGTGCATAACTTATACAATATACTCAATGAGAACGACACCATTGATGACTATGTACACGAATCAAACCCCCTTTCCCCCTTTCCAACTTACAACCTGTCGCCAGCAGACGACTTAACTCTTTCAGCGCCAAAGGCAATAATCATGTTTATGCAAACAATACTGATTCAGGCGAGTCAGCTCGTAACGATGAAATCAGCATTGTTTGCCTTTTAGTTATCAAAATAGTCCAAATTTGAATTATATGAGAAATGGAGACGCCCGATTTTGAACATGGAAGAGTCTACTTTAAACAATTCGGCGCTGAAAGAGTTAAATGACATTCATACGCATATATAGAAAAGCTCTCTAAGATAAAGAATGATGAGCTATAAAACATTGTGGGAAATAGATAATTGCTCGTTATAAGCCAAATCTCTTTTTTTGTCGAGAATGTTTTTAAAAATCGTCTGCTGTAGATGCGTCAAAGTACATCGGAATGTGGGAAAGGGTTAACAGTATTTATAATGATTAAAATTATGTGTGCCAAATCAATAGGATAAGAGGTAATCCTTGTGTAACGCTTATTGTTTACTGTTTAACGTCTTTTAAAGTGTTAAAAAAAACATGTTTCAGACAGTATTTAGACAATACTTTAACCCTTTCCCACATACAACAATTCTGAAGCAGACGACTTTACACTCATGTGCTCAAAAATATGGTAACCTCTATACATGAAACATTAATGATTAAATAGAGTTGAATACATTGTGGCAAAAGGAGAAATTGTTCATTATGAGCAATTTCGTCTTTTGCCACAATGTTTTCAAAATAAATTCGTCTGGTACAGAAACGTCAAAAAGCGGCTATAAGTGGAAAAGTGTTGATAACGTAAACTTAGATTACTAATCGATAATGGTAACATGATTAAACGTTTATCTTATAAACAGAACACAGACATACATTTGGCATTTAAGGCAGTATTGAGTAAGCACGCATGCTCCTCTTCCCGTTGTGTTGGGGTTATGTTGACATTTCACGCCTGACTTGCCGCCACCGTCTATTTGCGTGTTCTGACAAGCGGATACGCTGGCGATATGCTCCATTCTTTGAATCCATCGAACGAATCTTTAAATACAATAATCAATTATTAAAGACTTTTCGCGCCTGACTTGCCGCCACCGTCTCTTTGCATGTTCTGATATTGCAAGCAAACGCGAATTTTTATATTGACAATATATATTGAACAACAAATCATGATCATTAAAACAATGGAAAAAAAAAACATACAACTAATTACATACAATAAACTTGCATTACGTTTTGTATCGGTAATACAATTCTGAACATCTTATGCTATGACACAAATGTAAATTCTGTTTGAAGTTGAACAATTTTCAGCAGAGTTATTGCTCTGTTTACATCTTCAATAAGAACTAAGTGGTGAAGTAAAACAAACATAATATACTTATTTAATACATGATTTAAACTGATCTACGGTAAACACCTTGACCTGAAGGTAGCGAATGTTTGAAGATATCTTTGGTCTGAATTTCACTTCCTAGATAGTCTACCCGCATGCAGGGGAGTAGCTCCCTTTAGGCACTGTAGGCACGTGCCTACACATGTTTTCTCAAAATGCCCCCAAAATACAGCTGTGGCTATAGGCATCTGCGTAATGTATCGAACAGATCAGCCTGCGCTGTCCGCGCAGACTGATCCGGCCGACACATTCCGTCTTAGAGTAGTGATTCCTGAAACAGAAAACCCACAGGAGGCGAAAAGTGTCTATCCGGGTAGGCCTGTGCGGAATGCTTAGGATGATCCGGGTCGATACTTTACGCAGAGTCCACAATGTTGATTTTCTCACAAGACAGCCTACACATTGATTATTGCAAAGCTACGCCCCTGGCATGTGTGTTTGCCTGGTATACTAGGAACATGAATGTGTATTGATTGATTGAGTGTTTTCTGTTTAACGCCGCCTTCAGTAATATCACGGCGTTTCCTGGGTAAGTTACCAGAACTACTGGTTCATTTAACCTGATACCAACCAGTCAGCCGTTATGCTAACCCTGCAACCCTGGGCACCAAGGAGGGCAGCAATTGCTGTCATGTTTAAAGTGTTTGGTAAGTCCCGGTTGGGGATAGAACTCATGACCTCCCGCCCCCGAGGCGGGTGCTCTACCACTTCACCATCGAGGCGGTCGGAATATGTACTAAATCACTATCTAAGAAGTGTAAATAGAGAATATTATGTCCCTGACGTAAGATATGAACTTTATCTGACGAGGTTGGGAGAATTGATAATTGGCGAGCCTTTGGCGAGACAATTATCCTTTCTCACAGCCGAGTCTGATAAAGTTCATATCTTACGTCAGGGACGTAATATTCTATTTATCTTGCATGTAAAATAAGGGTTTCAGGTAAATCTACATTGATTTTAACTAGTTTTAATAAATAACATACAAAATTACAAAAGCCCATTCATGAATGACCTCACCTAAAATAGAATGACGTCACGCGCGTGCATAAATCTGCGCCGAATTACATTGTGTACACACGACATACGGAAGCTAAAGAGTTCCGACTTCAACTCCATATTTCTCGATTATTACTACTTAATTTGTATATCTGGTGTGACGTAATACCTTAAAATGCCAATATTAACTCGAACATATTCTTAGTAGAAGTGTAAGTATTGCGGATTGGCCGTCGCTTCAGTACACACGATAGGTCAACATGTATGTCAACCGCCGTGTTTTGAAAATGAATAGTTGTGTTGGATCTGAAAGTCAATGTATAAAGTTAGTTCAGGCTAAGGAAGTTCAAGTAACACTCAAAGTTTAAATACAGATGACTATATTCAAGACAAGTGTGATGCTCAGGCTTAGTCGTCGTTTAAATTGGAGACATTCATTTTTGGAAAAGGATACCATCACTGTTGTGGGTAGACATGTCGAAGACACGTTACGAAACTTTTAGTTTTAAGAATCATGTAAACACTAGCTGTACGTAAATGATAAGTTATTTAACTAGAAGAAACATTTTCTGGATATCTCGCCTAAACGTAAAATGATTTTCTGTCGGAACTGCTGTATGGAAGAGGAATCCGTGGGTAGATGAGGATCGATGTTCGTGAACCCTTTCTCGTGGTAAAACACAGACTGACGATAGAAATTAAACATTTGTCGTTTAACGTGGAGTCATTTAAGTGCATTAAAATGACTTGTGGAAACATAGATATGCTTCTCATTATAGGACATTACTCGCTTCAGATTGTATTTAAACAAGGTTACCTATGAACTGATCACGTGAGAATAAACAGGTCTATGTATGCGACATTTTCAACGAAGAAAGACAGTTCATCAAGTAAGACTGAACATGCAGATCCCGTGTGATTTATATAACGATATTCTTTTCGATTTGTATTTGCATTGTAAAATGTGTTTAAATGTAATTAAAACAATAATAACTTTATTTCTGATTGTTATTTTATGTTTGTTCATTGCTTTGACTGTTATACTATCAACATAATTGAGCCGTTCCACGATAAAAAACAACATTATGGATTCTGCGTAATGTATCAATCCAGATCAGCCTGCGCAGGCTAATCCGGTCCGACACATTCCGTCTCAGGGGGATAGAGGTATTGAGCAATGATTCCTTAAACAGAAAATCCACAGGAGTCGAAACGTGTCTGACCGGGTTAGCCTGCGCGGCATGCTGAGGCTGATCCGGTTCGATAATTTTCTGGTGGAACGGCTCATTTATATTTCAGAAAAAGTAGTTCCAGCGATTACGTCATTTCTAAAAATAAGTAGACTGATAAAGATAAAAGTTTATCATACCAGTAGACATGTAAACAAAAGGTTTATCATACCAGTGTTATACGTCACGTAATCTGCTCATTGCATGATAAAAGTATATAGTATTGTTATCTTATATTCCAATCACTGTTTAACCCTTTCCCTCATACGACAATTCTGCAGCAGACGACTTTGAACATAATTTGTCAACAAATAGAAAATCTCTATAATTGAAGGGATAACCTATGACTAAAAGTGGAAAACATTGTGTCAAAAGGAGAAATTGCTCGTTTTGAGCAATTTCTTCTTTTGTCACTATGTTTTCAAACAGCCGTCTGCTGCAGAGGCGTCAGAAAGCGTATATATGAGGGAAAGGGTTAACACTTGATACATCTAACATATATGTCGACGAAACTATTCCGTAATCTATAATCATTCAAATAGTGTCATTCTTGTTCTATGCATTGTAAATATAAATGCACATGGGCCAGAGGCGTTAATACTTGAATTAAGAAATTGAATTGAATTGAATGAAATATATACGAACTCGAATGTTTATCATTCAATATAGATTAAAGGAATACGCTTGGCTGAGTCTAAACTATATCCCTTAATAGCCCTACAGTAATGCATCATTTTGATGTAATTAATTTTGTTTTATATGCTGTAACTACCAAGATATATGCTTTTAAAGTTTGTGTTTTCACGTCGTGTCGATCAGCTATGGGCGCCGCCATATTGGTCTATTTATAGCTTACTGTGACGTCATAACCCCTCATTCGTTTTTCACTATAGGTACAGATTAGAAAATTTTCAGATCGCCATCTTATCTTTTAAACAGTCAAAACGTCGAATTGATAAACAAGAAAAAACGGGAGTCAAAACGTCGAAAGGGAAAATGTATAGAATAATTCTTATATATGCTGTTTTATAAAGTTTTACCGCACAATGTGATAAGACAATACTACAATTAAATAAAATATCTTTAGTCATATACGAAACGTACATTTTCGAAACTTTTCTGTCAATGCAATAATAAATGAGAAATTAAATAAAAGGAATAAACAAGAACACATCAATGAATGATTAACGTTTAATTTTAGTTATAAAGCCGATTAAAGTAATGACGCCTTCTTAATATTTTCAATTAGATTAAATAATAATCAGTACAACACAAACTTTCTAATGCAATACCAGAAAAGGAGAAACTGCACAAAAAAAAAATCCCTCAAATAAACAATAGTCGATGCCTTATGAAAACGTGGGGCGAAAAGAAGCAGTTACTTAATTACAGCATATGGCTGAGAAATTGTTAAAAACGGCGTTAAACCCCAATCAATCCCAAATACAGATGCTTTCTGATGCCTCTGCAGCAGACTGCTTTTTGAAAACATGGTGACAAAATATGAAATTGCTCCTTTTGCAATCATGTTATCTATTATTAGTCATCGGTTTTCCATGCAATTATTGAGAATTTCTGCAGCAGACACTTTTTGCCAAAACGTTTTCAACTCTTTACATATATTATATCCTTCAACCCTTTCCCTAATATAGACAATTTATGATGCCTCTGCAGCAGATGGCTTTATGAAAACATAGTGACAAAAGAATAAATTGAACAAAACATGCAATTACTCCTTTTGCCACAATATTTTCCACTTTTAGTCATAGGTTATACATTTAATTATAAAGATTTTCCATTTTTTTACAAAATATTACACAATCTGTTCAAAGTCGTCTGCTGCAGAATTGTAGTATGAGGAAAAAGGTTATTACAGGTTTACCCAAAATTTGCTTAGATGTTTTCAAAGTGGTCTCCTTGAATTAAAATGGGGATATGCATGAATGATTTTGATATTTATATGACTGTAAAAAAGAATGAAAATCAGGAGAAAGTAAAATATAACATTTATTGTTATTATCAACTGATTTATTTTTAATAAATGTTCTTGCTTATAAATGGCATTTCTTTTAATTACAAAAAAACCTACAAAAAATTATGACCCATGCTGTGCAGAGGGTGGTGTGCTTGGACTGACCCTTGCATAACAAAAGAATACTATCATTGATTGACAGTACTTTATGGTTGGTCCCCTGCTGTGTGACCATCTGGCTGTGATGTACAGGCACACTAGTGTGTTTTATGACACTTTGATGTAATCTTATCAGCTTGTAAGTTACTTGATGATAATGATTTTGATTTGACAATTTTTATAATTTTGAAGAAAACAAATGATTTATAAATAATAGTGATTCTCTATTCCAGTAAAACAGTGTTTCTTAACTGAAACTGTCCATATAATGGAATAATATTTATTGATAAAAATATCCTTTATTGAGAGTTTCTGTATTTTGGATTTTATAATTTCAAAGTCATATGCTGTAGATTATAAAGAATTATATTTTAATTTATGCTAAATGATCTTCACACACTACCATATATTTTATAGTCACGAAATGTTTCAATCCGAAGTTTTCCATTTTTCAAATTGTCAATCCATTTTTTGCACACTTTTCTCTCTTTAATTCCCTTTTCAGGTTTCGGAAACCGAAAGAGGCTTTTCTTGCCATTTCCCTGTCTGTTTGTGCAGTGAATTGCCTGGCACTGAGGCATTGTTCATTCGCTTGTACAAATTCCAGTAACAAAACTGTATGGTTTTCGTAACACTACCCCACCCACAATATCCTTCACGAAGGGGTCATGATTTAGTCGATTTAGTACACTACAGAAACAAATATATGCACCAAGAACTCTTATTTGAGCAAGTAATTTTACGTTAAAGTATTTCACAAACTATTATAAATTCTTTTTATAGTTACGATGTTTAATTTTTAATTTCGACCACCGGCTATGTGTATACTTTACTGTGTGATAAATGAACCGATGAGGGGTTATGACGTCATGATTCTTATCAGAATGTCTTGCGATCGACTGATAAGCAAACAATGGCCGCGCCCATTACCGGAACCGAAAAGCACTTTTAGTCGTCTTAAAATTACAATTTCTTGATTATAAGGTGTTTGTTAATGAAATGCATCTAAAATAAATTTAGTTGAGATCGATATCTTTCATATCAAAGCGGGTTGTTTTCAGCCGAGCGTTGTCCTTTAAAGATAGACCAATGCTATACATAATTTATGGAAGAGTTTAACTTTGAAAATATAGCTGTATTAGTAATAAATTACATAATCGTTAGACTTCCCACCATATACTTGATGTTCGGGGACTGATACAAATTAAATTACATTCGAATCAAATTGCATACAAAATGACCCAGTAACTGTTGTTTACTACACTCGCGTGGAGTTTGGTCAGAAGCACAATAGATCACTGCCACAAGTTTGAGCAAGTAAGCACTGTATTTGTATTTGATTGGTTGTAGGCGACACCAACATTGAATACTGTTATACGTTGCTTCGAAACGACAATCCTGATGTAATAAAGAAACTTTTATATTTCATCTATATATGTAAATGCAACAAACGACAATGACATCATTCTAAGCTCTATTATATGTATAAAATAGAATGCTTTGTACTATGGGCCGGTGGCCTTATTACTTTCAATAAATACTTGTCATTACCATTCTCATATAGCTCACGGGATCTGGCCGTAAACGTTTTTGTCGGTCGCAAAGTGATACTTTCATGGTACCGTTTACTTCCGTGAATACGTTAAATGATTACAATAAAAAGTTTCAATATTTATGGTTTATATTTTCAGGCGAAGATACACAAATATACACGAAGATACGCGAGTTTGATTGTCAAAGGGACATGACACATTCACAACGTTTGATTGTTAAATCGGCATAACCCATTCAGTATATATACAATACAATAAACAGCGGTTTGATTGTTAGATTCTGACATAACCCATTCAGGTTGAACATTAAAAGACACAGCATTTGAGTGTTAAAGGGACATAATTCAGTATCGCAATACAACACTGTCATGACGTGATCTGAATTACAATTATTACCAGCAAAGGACTTGCAGATAAAACGCTTGAGATCTGTATTGCGCAAGGACATGATAACAAATTCATACACACGATGTCACCTGGTTTAGTGGGTTCGGAGCTGGCCGCGACGCCTCCTCAATATCCTTATATAAAAATGGAGGAATCTCTGTTCCCGTCTTTAGTTAGAAAGAGTGCTATTTCGGTTGGGAGTGAAAATGACCCGAGTGATTATTGCAATAATAACAATTATATGGACCGGAAGCTCAATACGCGCGGGAGTGTGCCGGCATCATTGTCAAGTAGTCCTATCAAGTTTCCGACAATAGATCGAGCAAATTCGACAAGTGTGGCTAGTCTGCCTGGTTCAAGAGCGACACGGCATAGGTCTCAAGCGCGAGACCTGAGAGCAAGTTATTGTAGATCCCCCAGCTGTCCCTCACATTTGGACGTAAGCCGGAATTTTTCTAATCATCACGATTTTTCACGATATCGAAAAGACTCACAAACGGATTTAGCAATAAAACGTAGTGATTCATCCAATTTAGATGAAGCAATGAAACTACCAAACATTTTTAACAAAAACAGTGAATGTCAGAACGAACCTTTGAAACAAAAAAATACGCGTACGCAGGACAAACCATGTGACCGGAAGACGTCACTTACCTTGCGCCGAAGCGAGTCAATAGTTAAGGCATTTGATTCCATGCGGGATCTTGGCCCCTCTACTGATCGCGACCCACAAAGAAATCAAACCTCCACCCTACTGTTACCACTAAAGGGCGACACTATAGGAAACAGGAAGAAGAAAAAGAAGCGTCGACAGCGTGCTCATGCGGATGACGACGAAACCGGAAATGTGTCTAAACACAATGATGACGAGGAAGTGATCAGTTCGCGCAGACGCTTTAATAATGATGAAAGTGAAGAAGCGCTTGATGCAATTGCTCTAGAAAATACATATAAAGACGGGACTCAGTCAGGATCGCCAAGGGCGATCGAGGTCAGTTCGTCCCACAGTGTGAAACAATGGATCGGTGGCAATAGAAATTCTCAGAAGGAGGGACAAATCAAAGTGTGATAGGTATTCTTTCTGTACCGTTGGACACACCGTTAAACGATCAATATTCGACAGAGGCTTTTATGAAGTGGAATAAACTAGTGAAAATCTGTCAATAATCTTAAAGTTAGAAATATATCTGAGTGTTATTTATAATGGCCGATGAAATGAATTTTCGACTGTTTTGACATGTATATTTATTTATGATTGCACTCGCTTTCGAGTCACTTACAATCTATTTGCATTAAGAACATTGCACTATATCAAGATACTTACTACAAGATTCAAATAGAAATCCAACTTTAGTGGTGTGAATGCCTATTTGCCGTACTTGGGGACGGACATTATAAGTGTACCTTGTATTATCAAAACCGACCTCTTGGACTCTGCGACCATTAAGGATTTAGATTCGACCGTGATCACTCTCGGTCGTGACACAATTTTCACTGGTCGCAAGCGAAGCGTGAAAGCATCATTATCGCTTTGATACAATTTCTTACCAAATAAATACTTTAAAAGCATGCAATGCGTTCGTTATTGCTTTTAAATTTCAAAAACTAATAATGTCGGTCTATCTCTAAGTAAATCTACCTTTCAAGCTTTCTTCATATACATATTGAACTCTGTGCGATTTCATGTTTATATTTGTAAACATTCATTGAATGTTAGCGTTCTTTCATATATGTATATACTGTCAAACCTGTGTTTATTGACCACCTATGGTAGGAGACCAATCTGGTCTTTGTTCATACGTGGTCTTTAATTGCAGTGTCATTTATGCAGAAAATGAGTAATTGGGAAATTAAAAGTGTGGTTGCTATAGACAGGGAATTGCTATACAAAAATTGACTTTTGCACAGGTTTGACTGTATATATTGTTGGTTATTAAGGCTTTGTCAATTATATATAAACGCTGTCTGAATTTCAAACAGGCAAAAGGTTATTGTTCATCAATGATGAATCAATGATAATGCTTGTATGGAAAAAAAGCCCCCATTTTGCCTGCGAGTGTATACGTTATGTGTAAAGGCATGCTTTGGTGCTATGCAGTCACGTGAATGAAATGCATGACCCTTCATTCTCTTGCGTTTTGATTGCCTCATATATTTCTACTATGACGTATATTCACTTTTTTTCAAACGACCATTGATTATTATATTTGTATTAAAAGTTTAAGTTTAAGTTTAAGTTTAAGTTTATTGTAATGCTCTTCCATTTAGGGCATAATCAGCACTTTTGGATACAATAAATACAGAAACAAACACATTTTCGAAAACAAATTGAATTGTATTATATGAAATAAAACTAAACCACGTGTTAAACCTTTCCCACATAAAGACGCTTTCTGACTGCCCTGTAGCAGACGACATTTGAAAACATCGTGAGGAATTGTTCAAAACGAGCGCTTTCTCCATTTGTCACAATGTTTTCAACTATTTTCAATAATAAAACTTTCATTTATAGAGATCTGCCATATTGTTAGCCTATGTGATTTCAATATCGTCTGCTGCATATTTGTTGTATGTAGGAAAGGGTAAAATCACGTGTAGTTCAATTGTGTATGTGCGTTCACAGTTTCCGTGTACGAAACAAGAATTATATTTATTGCATATAATGTATAAAGAGTTTTCAGTTTCTATTTGTCACACTGTTTTCAAATGTCGTCTGCAGAGGCGCCATACAGCGTATGTATGCGGGAATGGGTAAATGCCGAATCATCCATCTGTCACATGCATTATAAGTCAAAAGGTCAAGGTCAGTTAAAATACATACACGTGATAGCCACGTTACAGTTACATGCTTCAATTCCTCAAACCTTATAATTAAACGCATATTTCATCATTTTTGTTTACCTTATAAAAATGCCAAACTATCTTATTTCTTAACAAGATTTGTTAGTCAGTAACGTAACTATTTATGTCAACTTAGTCATTCACTTAGAAACATTGCACGATTCATGTTTAACAAAATACAATGGAAACACAAATGATGAAATATGCCTTAAGGTTTTTAAGTATTAATAAGTGCGGAGTAATGTTGGTGGACTTAGACCCAGTTCAATGTATAACTGTGGAAAAGTAGCCAGTTGCTTGGAAAGTATGTTGTGTGGAGAACTTGTGTGTGAAAGCCCGGAAACACACGAGTAAGTGATATGGCTGAACAATTGTTGAAAACGGCGTTAAACCCCAATCAATCAATCAATGTAGAGGATATAACAATTCATGTTGATAGAAAACCAACCTCCGGACATTTATGACAAGCGTCGAATAAGATACGCCTGTACATTCATGTTATCCGATCCAAGTTTACAATGTCTTTCAGAAGCTTAATTAACATTGAGCACTTTGACTATTTGGCGCGAAAAGTGTAGGGCAAGATAAAACAGTGCTGGATCCTACTGCTCTCAAATGCCACCAGGTTGGATTTCCTTACCCGCGAGAAAACCAAAATTATGGCCTCTGCGTAATGTATCGACCCAGATCAGCCTGCGCAGTCTGCGCAGACTGATCCGGGCCGACACATTCCGTCTCCGGGGGATAGATGTATAGAGTAATGGTTCCTGAAACAGAAAATTCACAAGAGGCGAAAAGTGTCTATCCCGGTAAGCCTGCGTGACATGCTTAGGCTGATCCGGGTTGGTTTTCTCGTGGAACGGCTAAAATGATTATCACAATGCGTCTTGCAATACACAAGGACGATACTGAATTGTACATCCCTATGGTATACAAACATGTTTATGTACATTGCTATGTTATTAAATTATTAAATTAAATGCGTCTTAGTTTTCTTGTAACCGTTGCCTATATTGATTGTTTGTATTGTGTCCCCTAATTTTACGGATCACGTCTACTTTATTTGTCCGCCCTTCTGTACGGACTCCTGTTTGGCTCATGTCGTGCGTCGTCCGTCGTGCCTTAGGTCGACGCGCGACTAAGCGACACGACGCACGACAAAGCGACACGACGCACGACAAAGCGACACGACGCACGACAAAGCGACACGACGGACGACAAAGCGACACGACGGAATGTCGTTATGTCGTGTCGCTTTGTCGCGATGTCGTGTCGCTTTGTCGTCCGTCGTCTGTCGACCGGTGTAGAAGTAGCTTTTTATCATAGACACCGTGACGGTGTATTTGGAAGTGTAGTAATACACCGTACATAAATTGTATGAAAAAATAAATACCTTATGTTTGTTTCCTTCTCTAATGCCAAAATCACTTGAATTTCAATATATGAGTAGCCTGAATTATAATAAGTTCTTAATAAATCATCCAAGTTGTCCTCAATTTTAAGAAATGATGGCAGTCACATGTTCACCGTGTATGGATAAAAACATAATACTACACCGTCGACGGACGAAGCACGACAAAGCGACACGACGGACGACAAAGCGACACGACGGACGACAAAGCGACACGACGGACGACAAAGCGACACGACATCGCGACATTCCATGGACGACGCACGACATTACGATGCGTCCGTCGTGTCGCTTTGTCGTCCGTCGTGTCGCTTTGTCGTCCGTCGTGTCGCTTTGTCGAGCGTCGTGTCGCTTTGTCGTCCGTCGTATCGCATTATCGTGTTGTAAATTATTTAGGTCGACGCACGACAATGCGACACGACAAAGCGACACGACGGACGACAAAGCGACACGACGGACGCATCGTAATGTCGTGCGTCGTCCGTCGACCTTCTACTCTTCCAAGTCGACGTGCGACAAAGCGACACGACACACGACAATGCGACACGACGCACGACAAACCGACACGACGCACGACAGTACAAGGGCGACGCTCGACGGAAGACATAATGTCCCTTCCGTCGTGTCGCTTTGTCGTGCGTCGTGTCGGTTTGTCGTGCGTCGTGTCGCTTTGTCGTGCGTCGTGTCGCTTTGTCGCGCGTCGACCTAAGGCACGACGGACGACGGACGACATGAGCCAAACAGGATTCCGTACTTCTGTGTGTTCGTAGCTTTTTCCTTTAATAAATAATCATTTTGTTTGTGTTCACTTTAAAATTGCAACACTGATACATAATGAACAAGAGAATGACATATTGCACGGAACATAACCATAAGTACAAATTTTGGAGCTTTTATTATTGTTTAGCCATTTTCACAATTATTTCAGTGAGTGAGCTGTAGTCGTGCAGTGTTAATGAATCGTACTTCTAGCATGCATGTTGTTTCGGTTATGTCACTTTGTTCGTGTTGCTTATATGGTCACTCTCTTACTTATTCGACGAGGTATCACACTCAAACTTTGTATGCAGATAACTTACGACCTGTTCAGCGCATGTATACGTGTTATAATTCAAGCATGTCCTAAACCTTTTTCTCCGTTAAACGCTAACTATTTGTCAGGTCATTTTCTCAATTATTATCTTATTTTAATCAGATGGCACATGTATTACTGTAGTATGTGTTAACTTGGTAACTGATTTTTTCGATATTCTTAACAACAGATGCACACGATGTACAGTCTAACCAGTGCTTAAGGCCACTTTTATATAGCAATTCCCTGTCTATTGCAACCACACTTTCAATCATCCAATTACTCTGTGAACAACGGCCAGATTGTTCTCTTCATATGGCTGGTCTTTAAACACAGATTGGACTGTACATCTAACATTTGATTAGCCTGCATAAGTTTACATCAAACATCAATTCAATCGAAAGACAATAATTTCTCCAAACACGCAGGAGGGAGTCGAGCCGCGCCCGAACCTTTACTCTTCAAATAAGCATTAACTCTTCACCTGCCAAATTTCACAAAGTCGACTCTTCCATGTTGAAAATTGGACCACACTATGTTTCGTCCTATAGGAAATTCAGTAAAAGTTAACCTCTAATTGGCAAGCAATGCATATTTCAGGAGAGACTGTCTCACCTGAATCTGCATTGTTTGCAAAACCTTTAATTCCATTTGGCAGCGAACGGGTTAAGACCCCGTGTTCATCTGACGCTGCTCATTTGATTTATCCTTGCTAATTAAGAAAACCGCGAAGGTCGGTTTTCGCGCGGTTTACAGTAATGGTAATATAAGTATTGGTAGAGCAAATAGTAGAAGTTGTAAAAGTAATAGAAATAATAGTAGAAATATTATCATTAGTAGTAAAAGAAGTAGTAGTAGAAGTAGTAGAAGTACTAGAAATAATAGTAGAAATATTATCATTAGTAGTAAAAGAAGTAGTAGTAGAAGTAGTAGAAGTACTAGAAATAATAGTAGAAATATTATCATTAGTAGTAAAAGAAGTAGTAGTAGAAGTAGTAGAAGTATTAGAAATAATAGTAGAAATATTATCATTAGTAGTAAAAGAAGTAGTAGTAGAAGTAGTAGAATTACTAGAAATAATAGTAGAAATATTATCATTAGTAGTAAAAGAAGTAGTAGTAGAAGTAGTAGAAGTACTAGAAATAATAGTAGAAATATTATCATTAGTAGTAAAAGAAGTAGTAGTAGAAGTAGTAGAATTACTAGAAATAATAGTAGAAATATTATCATTAGTAGTAAAAGAAGTAGTAGTAGAAGTAGTAGAAGTACTAGAAATAATAGTAGAAATATTATCATTAGTAGTAAAAGAAGTAGTAGTAGAAGTAGTAGAAGTACTAGAAATAATAGTAGAAATATCATCATTAGTAGTAAAAGAAGTAGTAGTAGAAGTAGGTAGAAGTATTAGAAATAATAGTAGAAATATTATCATTAGTAGTAAAAGAAGTAGTAGTAGAAGTAGTAGAAGTACTAGAAATAATAGTAGAAATATCATCATTAGTAGTAAAAGAAGTAGTAGTAGAAGTAGTAGAAGTACTAGAAATAATAGTAGAAATATCATCATTAGTAGTAAAAGAAGTAGTAGTAGAAGTAGTAGAATTACTAGAAATAATAGTAGAAATATCATCATTAGTAGTAAAAGAAGTAGTAGTAGAAGTAGGTAGAAGTACTAGAAATAATAGTAGAAATATTATCATTAGTAGTAAAAGGAGTAGTAGTAGTAGTAGAAGTATTAGAATTTGTAGAAATAATAATATAATTAGTAGAAATAATAGTAGAATGAGTAGAAATAATTGTAGAATTAATATCATAAGTTGTAAAAGTAGTAAAAGTAGTAGTAGTAGTAGTAGTAGTAGTAGTAGTAGTGGAATAAGTAGAAGTAGTATTAGTAGACGAAGTAGTAGAAGTACTATTAGTAGTAGTAGTAATAGAAGTAGAAGAAGACTTAGTAGTTTTAGTAGAAGAAGCAGTATAAGTTGTAGAAAATGTAGTAGTAGTAGTAGTAGTTGTAGTCGCATTTGTAGTAGTAGTAGTAGTAGTAGTAGTAGTAGTAGTAGTAGTTGTTGTAGTAGTCGTACTAGAATTAGAAGAAGAAGTAGAAAAAGTAGTTGTATAAGTACAATTAGTAGTAGTAGTATTAGTAGAAGTATCATTAGTAGTAGTAGTAGTAGTAATAGTAGTAATAGAAGTAGTAGTAGTAGTAGTAGTAGAAGTAGTAGAAATAGTTTTAGTAGTAGTAGTAGTAGTTGTATTATTATTAGTAGTAGTAGTAGTAGTAGTAGTAGTAGAAGTAGTAGTAGTAGTAGTAGTAGTAGTAGTAGTATCAGCAGTAGTAGAGTAGGATAAGTAATATTAGTACACTGGTAGAAGTGTATTCATTACAGACCAGTAGTAGTAACAGTAGTAGTGGCAATAGTAGTTGTAGAAGTCGAAGTAGTAGTAGTAGTGGTATCAGCAGTAGTAGCAGTATCAGGTAGAGTAGGAGAAGTAATATTAATACACCGGGAGAAGTGTAATCATTACTTCAATAGCGCAATTGATCATTTTGGTCCGTGATGCTTAAACAACAATTAAATTCTACATATATCTCTTCGAACGTTTCTGATGCTTCAATGGCTTGATCTATGTATAGATAGATGTCAAATCTCAATGTAAATGACTTTTTCGATTTTGTTTATGCGTATGATAGTCAATATCTTATATATCTATAGGTGCTACCTATTTACGAAAAAACGCAAGATAATTATAAACAAAAATTAAAGAGCATACTTTGGCCATAAAAAAGAATTTACTAGACAATAATAATGTTAATGTCATGTGTCTTGCATTATCAAAACATATTTGCAATTCGTATTGCTGTCGTCTATTATTACGAACAGAAAATAATAAAGTAAAGACTTTCAGAAAATCAAGGAATACATTTATAATGAACGAGGTTAAAACATGAGGGCCAAGATGATCCTTAATCGATCACCTGCATTATGGTAATGAAGCAAATAGATCAGCCCTTTTCTGATGCCACCTGGCGACTGCCTTTTTTCAAGCAGTCAATATGACTGTAACAAATTATGTAAGGGGTCACATTTCTGCTAAACCCTTTCCCTATTAGAGACGGTTTCTGAGGCCTATGCAACGATTTAGGAAAAGATTGTCGCAACAAGAGTCGCAACAAGAAGAATTGCTCCTTATGAGATAGTTATCATTTTGGCACAATGTTTGATAAATAATTATACTTTGAATGATTGAGTCAATAGCTCAGGTATAGGAATTTGGGATCTTTCATGTTGATACCACTTTTTTTTGCGGGAAACGACGTCGCTCCATTGACGTTACGCCAAGATGAAGTGTAACGGAAATGACGTCACGTCCTTCTTTGGCTACGATACAGTGAACATTTAGTTTCGGGCGTAGAAGGCTAATGCTGTCGTTTTTTTGACGAACGGGAAAACATATTTCTTATAGATTTCCATTTATTTTTAACTTTTCGTACAAATGTTAATTCCAGCACTTTAATGATCTTAAATATCGATTTTAAAAAAAAAATGATTAAAAAGACGACAATTATTTTCAATCCGTGTTTTTCTGCTCATTTTATACATACCCAAAATACCGATTTTAAAAAAAATGATTAAAAAGCCGACAATAATTTTCAATCTGTGTTTTACGTCTGCTTTTTATACATATCCAAAATGGCGGCCCCCATGGATTTTTCAAGTTACATTTCAGAAAGCTTCATGGATTAGTGGAAAAAAAAAAAAAAAAAAAAGTCTCACGCCCGTATTTCTGTTTTCAATTAAATCTAACATGATATATCGCAGAACAAAGACAGACCAGTTCAACGACAGTTCACCATTATTGATATAGTATTGTTACTGCTCTGTCAGCATTTGAACCGTGTCTGGGGATTTCGATGTGTTTTCACATCTCCGTACAGTGAAGACTCGACTGAGTAAGTACATACGAACAGTCTCATCATAGTCCTCACTGTACACTCGCATGTAGAATAAAACCAGATATACTTTCTGATACAGTATTGTAGTCCTACGGATGTTACATGGTCTCGTCTCGGAGATACTATGACAGCCCAATTCGTAACACGTGGCTCATTTAAAGACGGGTTGCGGTTGCGTCCAAGTCACATGTAAGTCTGTCGGTTACGGTTCTATCTCACTCGGGACCAAAGTGTTTATTAGAATGAGATTTCGTGACCAACATGTGAACGCTATCCAATAAGGGCTCTCGACAGTTTTAATAAATGACATATCGGCCTATATAACTTGGCCAATTTCGTCCAAACTTGATAGAATCATTCACATCTGGTTCTCAATTAGAAATGTTGAAGTAAATAAATGTCTTGCTGAAATCTTGCTGCATTGGCAAGAAAAAGATAATAATGGTGTAAACCGAAAGCGTGTCCCCCTCTAAAAATCCTATCACCAATGATAATTATGTTTCTGATAAATACACAAGAAGGCTTATTTCGTGACAGTCAGTTGCAGTTCGATGGTATGAAGTACATGTATATAGTGAATTCTTTGAAAATCTTGGACTCGGAAAACGTCGCAGACCAAATTGAAACAATTTCAGACGAATAATCCTTTTAAAATAGCTTAAACGAGTGTGATTGATAACCGATAATAAGACAGTTCTTATGAACATTTTATAAAGTATGACTTGAGACCCGGTATCCACCAATGATCGCGTCGGTCATTGTAGAGTGGTCTTTGGCAAGGCATAACGCCGAGTCTAATATTATTTAGTGAACGAGGGAACATTGAAAAATAAATTGGCACCGTGATATAACTTAAATCCTGTAGCAAATCCCAATAAAATAAATACTTCCTTAATCCGTTTAAATACAGCAAAAACTTATAAGGGAAGTAATTCTACCCCAATTTTGATAAATATAATAAATTGTTATCTCCCTTGCTCAAAATAAAAGTAGAAGTAGAAAAGAAGTTTTAGTATAAGTAGTAGAAGTGGTGGTAACAGTAGTAGTAGTAGTAGTAGTAGTGGTAGTAGTAGTAGTAGTAGTAGTAGTAGTAGTAGTAGTAGTAGTAGTAGTAGTAGTAGTAGTAGTAGTAGTAGTAGTAGTAGTAGTAGTAGTAGTAGTAGTCGTAGTAGTAGCAGTAGCACAGAAGGAGAAGTAATATTAATACACTTTGGTCCGCGATGCTTAAACGAACAATTAAGGTCTACATATATCTGTTCAAACTTTGCTGATGCTTCAATGGCTTGATCTATGTATAGAAAGATGTCAAATCTCAATGTAAATGACTACGTTTATGCGTATATTGTCAATATCTATTACTGTTTTCAATTAAATCTAACGTGATATATCACAGAACAAAGACAGACCAGTTCAACGACAGTGCACCATTATTGATATAGTATTGTTACTGCTCTGTCAGCATTTGAACCGTGTCTGGGGATGGGGATTTTGGGATGTTTTCACCCTCCGTACACTGAAGGTTCAGTCTCACCATAGTCCTCACTGTACTCTCGCATGTACGTACAGTGAATACTCGACTGAGTATGTACATATGAACAGTCTCATCATAGTCCTCGCTGTACTCTCGCATGTACGTACAGTGAACACTCGACTGAGTATGTACATAGGAACAGTCTCATCATAGTCCTCACTGTACTCTCGCATGTACGTACAGTGAACACTCGACTGAGTATGTACAAACAGACAGTCTCATCACAGTCCTCACTGTACTCTCGCATGTATGTACAGTGAACACTCGACTGAGTATGTACATACGAACAGTGTCATCACAGTCCTCACTGTACTCTCGCATGAAGAATAGAACCAGATATACTTTCTGATACAGACATTAGTATTGTAGTCCTACGGATGTTACATGGTCCCGTTTCGGAGATACAATGACAGCCCAATTCGTAACAAGTGGCTCATTTAAAGACGGGTTTTCGTCCAAGTTACATGTAAGTATGTCGATTACAGTTCTATCTCACTCGGGACCGAAGTGTTTATTAGAATGAGATTTCGTGACCAACATGTGAACGCTATCCAATAAGTGCTCTCTACAGTTTCCGTAAATGACACATCCGCCTATATTACTTGGCCAATTTCGTCCAAACTTGATAGGATCATTCAAATGTGGTTCTCAATAAGAAATGTTGAAGTAATAAATGTCTTGCTGAACTCTTGCTGCAATGGCAAGAAAAAGACAAGAAATGGTACAAACCGAAAACGTTTTTCCTTCTGAAAATCCTAACATTATTTTGTGATAGTCAGTTACAGTTCAATGTTATGAACTACATGTATATAGTGAACTCTTTGAAAATCTTGTCGCAGACCGAATTGAAACAATTTCAGACGAATAATCCTGTCAAAATAGCTTAAACGATTGTGATAGGCTAAAACATTGTTGCAATGAAACGTAGGTTCAGTATTGCTATATCATTGATAGAAACTAAACACCAATACATGACTACGTCAACCGATTGATAACCGCTAGTAAGACAGTTCTTATGAACCTTTTACAAAGTATGACCTGAGACCCGGTATCGATCAATGCTCCCGTCGGTCATTGTAGAGTGGTCTTTGGCAAGGCATAAAGCCGAGTCTAATTTTACATAAGTCAACGAGGGAACATTGGAAAATAAATTGGCACCGTTATATAACTTTGATACTGTTGCACATCCCAATAAAATAATACTTCCTTAATCCGTTTTAATACAGCAAATACTTATAAGGGAAATAAGTCTACCCTAATTTAGATAAATGTAATAAAGTATTACCTCCCTTGTTTAAAAATACATTATAAATAGGAACCATCTCATGATGCTCAAGGGGCTCGTTAAAGGCAATTGCTATATGAAGAATGCGATTCCAAAGACTGTCGTCGAAAGCAAGCTGGAATCTGTCCTAATTCTCTATAGTGTATTTGTTGTTATAATTACAAGCAAAAAACATCTGGAATCTGAATGAGCTTTGTTCTAATAAGAGAAACAATTTCTAACGGAACAAACCGAAAATTGTCAAGTCGTATGAAAGGTATAAATATGCATTACAAAGGAATAACAGAGTGATATTATGGTACTGATGTATACTTGGCACGCTATAGATCCCAATCAAAGTGGGTCTTTTTTTCTTAGACATGTTTCGTAATTATCTTATTTTTTTATTGTTTTCTCACAATTTCTTTATGTCAGTGCCGCAATCGCTCTGTGTACATCTGCAACCTACTCTTGTAAAAGATTTGTACCGCTTTCAAAAATTCATATATTTCAGTTATATTACGGCGTTTTCTGATTAGGTTACTAGTACTACTGGCCCATTTATCCTGACACACAGCGAGTCAGTTGTAATGCTTTCCCCACACAATCATGGTGGCATTATTGCATTGTCTTGTTTGAAATAATTGTATTAATAATGCAAACTGAAACATTTCTTTTTATCAGTACTACAAAGTAATATGAGCCGTTCCGCGAGAAAACCAACATTATGGACTCTGCGTAGTGTATCGACCCAGATCAGCCTGCGGAGTCCTCATAGACTGATCCGGAAAGACATATTCCGTCTCAGTGGGATAGAGGTATAGAATAATGATTCCTGAAACAGAAAATCCACAGGAGGAGAAAGGTTAGCCTGCGCGGCATGCTAAGGCATGGTCCGGGTCGATACATTACGCTGAGTTTAAAATGTTGGTTTTCTTGTGGGACGGCTCATATTTGATCTACCCTAATGTAGTAAAGTTTCTGATCGAATACTAAAGGCAATAACGATGTCTTCCTCAGGTAACAAACAATTATATTGTTTCTTTATTTCGTCTCTCCGTAGAGCAACGGTCTACCATCACTATACATCGGCTACTTCAAAGAAGTATGTATATTTGACTGTGTCTGATTTCGTCATTGTGCGTCGAAACTCTGAGAAACTATGGTGTTGCTCCATTTAATCACACATTGGCAATGCTTTATTGAGAGCAAAACCAGTTATATCACGGCGTTTCCTGGTTAAGTTACCAGTAGTACTGGTCCATTAATGCTGACACATGTCAGTCAGTCGTAATGCTAACCCCGCAACCCCGAGGGTCAAGTAGAGGAGCCATTACTACCATTTTTTAAAGTATTTTGTATAACCCGGTCTAGGACCAAACCCGCAGCCGAGGCGGACGTTCTACCACTACACCATCGAGGCTAAACAGACTAACAATACCATATAATTTTATTCTAAAGAGTAATTAGTTTATTATTGTAGAAAATAGCTGTCACATGACTGACAGCACAGTTCGCCGAAACGGGACCTGATTGAAAACCTAAACTAAAGACTTGAACGCAAATCCTAGAGCATGAACATGTATTCATTTCTAGAAAAGCTCTGTAAATATTTTGTCAGTGTTAATTGCAACCATCTAATGGTTTTGATGAAAGATATTCAGAACAATCTAAAACTTCGATGAAAGATATTCTGAACAATCTAAAACAGGGATAATAGTTTGGCTATGATGGAATAGCGCAATTTATACTTGGATATTAGTTTTCCGTCGATGTCGTCAATGTTAAAGGTTCTTTTCTTTACTCTCACCGATTCAGACTCAAACTTGTCTCATAAACAACATCTAATACACATCATCAAATTGTATGCTCTAGATGCTGAGTTTTGCCTAATGTTTGAGTATTAATACTTTAATTTTCCGTGGATTGTGATAATTGGACATTGCTTGTTCGCTTTTTGTTAGATTGACTTCAAATTGTACACAAAGATTGTGTTGGTCTTTTACACTATACTATATACCTATTGCAATACTTGTTTTTGTCTGAGCTTGTAAGTAATAGGTTACACATGTCTTTCTTTAACACGTTCTACATCCAAAAAATCTCCAGCAGATGACTTCAAAACATTTTTTTTCAAAGAATATTGAACACTCTATAAATGTCAGAACATAATGAATAAAGTTGAAAACATTGTGATAAAAGGAGAAATTGTTCATTTAGAGCAATTTCGCCTTTAGCCGCAATGTTTTTTCAAAAATTGACTTCTGCAGTGGCATTATGAAGTGTCTGAATGTTGGAAAGGGTTGAAACTTTCCTTGTAACAAATGACTTTGAAAACAGTGTGAGGAAAGCGAGATATAGAACAAAGATGAGCAATTTCTCTATTGCCATCTGTTTTCTCTTTTGAACAACATGCATCCTCCTTGGCCAAGTAATTTGAGTGAGGGATTTGCAATTTGGTGTCCCAGGCTGTTATTGTGAAGAGCCTTTTGTGGAAAGCCCCATTCCCATGCCTATTGATGGGCTGTCACCAGATGTCATGATTTAGTTGTCTGTTATTGTGATAAAACTGAATTACTGCTGAAAACTGTTTTTAGTTCTAAATAAAACAAATCCTTTGTACCTAAATTATACCTCCAATATTCCTGAGATTACATTGAGATCTTCAGTTGTGCATAAAGAAGATATCTCTTTTCTTTTAGATCATCTAGAGCCAAAGGCTCAAGGTGAGCTATTCTGATCACTTTTTGTCCGTCGTCGTCCGTCGTTAACTTTTACCTTTAAACATCATCTCCTCCTAAACCACATGACCAATTTCACCCAAACTTCACAGGAATGTTTCTTTGGTGGCCCTCTTTCGAAATTGTTCAAAGATTCCATTGAGAACTTTGGTTGCTCCCGCATCAGAAAGGGGGCAAAATGTCCAAACTTTAAAAATCTTCTCCTCTGAATCTGCAAGTCAGATTCCAATACAGTCAGGAGGCATCGGAAAAGGTGCAAAATGACAGTATTTGGAAATTCCATTTGTTTAAGTTCTTGTCTGATATTAAGAAAATTGAATAGGAATCTTACTTCAGAGATCCTCTACTTAATTTGTTCAAGCCGTATTGATTGGTTACAAAATCATAGCAACCTCGCGACATCACAAAGGGGGTAAATTGAATTTTTAGCTACAAATGACCACTCCTACCATTCCACTTGACCAATTTCAACGTTACTTCACAGGAATGTTCCTTTGATAGTCCCCTTTCAAAATTGTTCAAAGACTTACATTTTGCGTAGAACTTTTGTTGCTGCGGCATCAGAAATTGAGAAAAATACTTAAACTTTAAAGACCTCCATTTCCATAATCCATTTGTCAGATTTCAAGATAATTTGGCAGAAATGTTCTTTCGGTGATTCTCTACAAAACTGTTCAAGCCATATTGATTTCGTTGACAAACAGGGCAGCAAAGCGGAATCAGGAAAGGTGCAAAATGAAACTTTATAATTCCATTCTTATTAAAGTTCTTGTTAGATTTCAAGATACAAATAGCTGGTTACTGATAAACTATTTCTTTAACTGAGTGTCCAATCCTTGCAGTTTCATTTGAACTCCTGATCAAATTTTCACAGATATTTGCAGTTAAATATTTGCTTCTAATTTACTATCATTCAGGTGATCGATTCAGAGCCATCTTGGCCCTCTTGTTTATCTAACCCTTTCCCAAATACAATAAATCTGCACCAGACGTCTTTGAAAACATATTGTCAAACCCTATACATTAATTAAGTAACAATTATTGAGTAAAGTTGAAAACATTGTGGCAAAAGGAGAAATTGCTCATGATGTTTTCAATATTTTCAAAATAAGTTTGCTGCAGAGGTGTCAAAAAGCGTCTCTTTGTGGATAAAGTTTAATCCGTCTTATTAGGTACTCAATATGCAATAGTTGAGAGGTTAGGTTACATCTTTAAAACTCATTACAAACTTATATAAGTTGATTCTAATAAAAAAGCAGTAAAACATTATTGACCAATAAACTCTTTATATTCAGAATAAGTTGAAAAATAATAATCTGGAATACAGAAGAAAGTGATCAATGTATGAAATTCTTTTTCCCAAAATGAATTCAAAAGTCGTCTACTGCCAACCATATTGTAGATTGATTCAATTAAACACAACATTTTTATTTTCTATGCAAAAAAGCCATATTGTAGTATTAAAGTTTGATAAAACACTCAAATGTCATTATTTTCAATTTTTCTCTTATCAGAGAGTAGATTTACAGCAGTTACATGAAGAGCCATCCATGGAACAAACCTTAAATACTTTGGAATTCATCAAAGACCCAAATCGACATGTGACTGCGTAATGTATCGACCAAGATCAGTCCGCGCAGGCTAATCCGGACCGACACATTCCGTCTCTGGGAGATAGGGGTATAGAGTAATGATTCCCGAAACAGAAAATCCACGGGAGGAGTAAAGTGTCTGTCTGGGTTATCCTGCGCGGCATTCTTAGGCTGATCCGGGTCGATACTTTACGCAGAGTCCAAAATGTTGGTTTTCTCGCGGGACGGTTCATGTACCTATGTGCTGTCTGATCAGATTTATTTCTGTATAAATGTTTGTGTCATTTTGTTAACTCATGAGTCATTGCGAACAGCGAGGACCAGACCATGTATCACTGTGGGTTAGATCCCTGGCCAAATCATACCAAAGACTTTAAATGTCTTAGTAATGGCGTTCTCGCATTGGCGCTCATGATGGTAGTGTAAGCATTACAACTGTGTCAGGATAAATGGACCAATGGTACTGGTGACTTACACAGGAAGTGCCATGATATATTTTAATAATTGTTGAAGGCAGCGTAAAACAAAATTAGAAGATGTGCTTTGATTGGTGCGGGTTTATTGCTGTTTCAATTATTTTTCAATTATATAACCGGCCAGTTCACCTACGTATAAACTACTTTAAAAATGACAATCATGGCTTCCCTCCTTGGCGCTTAGGGTTACGAAAGTTTGCATTACAGTTTTTGCACTCCAGTACTCCTAACAACTGTTTTTCCACGGAACTGCATGACTGCATTAGCTAGCCCAATGGTTCTAGGCAAATGTCGCTAGCGATTGATCTACGGAGGCAGGTGAGTAGTCGCTGTAATATTTGAATATCTATTTGTTGTTTTCATATGGTTTCTCTCTTATTAATGAATTACATACCATTATCTTGTACATCATAAACTCGTCCAATTTCAAAACATTGATACATCTACAGAAAATAAGAAATTGCTCATAATCAGTGATTTCTCCTTTCTCTTCAATGTAATCATTCTTTCCATTAATAACTCATTTACAGAGATTTTCCACAATTGTGCTTGTCTGACCATCACACTTTGTATATATTAGTCATAACTTTGTTTCTGCAACACACGGATCAAGAGAAGGTAACCGCCTCGGTGGTGTAGTGGTAGAGCGTCCCCCCTCGAATCCGGAAGGTCGCAGGTTTGATCCAAGGCTGGATCATACCAAATACGTTAAAAGGGGTAATAATGGCTGCCCTCCTTGGCGCTCAAGGTTGTGGGGTTAGCATCACGACTGACTGGCTGGTGTCAGGAAAAATGGATCAGGAGTACTGGTAACTTACCCCGGAAACGCAGGGATATAATTGTATCATTGTTGAAATCGGCGTAAAACACCAAACAGGAGAAATGAATAAAACTAAATACATAACCTCTTTATTCGAAGTTATCTACCATTTTCATTCTTGAAATCGGCAGTTATGGCAGAGTCACTAAGGTTGCAACACTTATACCTTGTAATCAGTAGAATGGAACACCTTTTTCATTATTTTTGTTTTGCCATTTTCTTATTTAGCATCCAATGTATCATTTCGAACTTGGTTTGTAGATAGGTAGCTTGACAAGAATACTAGAAAAGAATATATTACCCAATACGAGCAGTTTGTGTACTACTTCGGAATGGTAATTTTCCTCTATTATTTTTCTAGGTATATTAAACAACAAACAATAAGCGTCTACTCTCTAGTCAGTTATCTCTCCACTCCCAGCATTATTTCTGTAGCGCTACATCTCGCATGTCGCCCGCCTCCGTCAGGCCAATACCAGCCCGAGCACGACTCGAAATATCACTCTCCTTTCAGTTACATCAAAAAGCCCCCTTCGCTGTTTGAGGGTAAGGCTTATCTACCTGGCTTCTCACCATGGTAACATCGTGACGTACTGAAATTATATGCATGGCATGGTCGAAGGAGCCATTGTGCCACATTTATCCTTTTTCCTAAATGTTTTTGTAGTTGGTTGCTATAGATGCGTTGTTATGATAGATGTAGATAAAATCCGCTTGCAAATACAATTTATCCTTTCCCGCATACTAGAGCATCAGCCTCGGGAGTGGGAGGTCGTGGGTTCGATCGCCGGTCGGGTTATATTAAAGACTTGAACAATGGTAGTAGTGTCTGCCCTCCTAGGCGATCAGGGTTGCGGGGTTAGCATTACGACTGAATGGCTGGTGTCAGGATAAATGGACCAGTTGTACTGGTAACTTATCCAGGAAAGGCCGTGATATAACTGAACATTTGTTGAAAGCGGCGTAAAACACCAAACATCCCTTTTCCCGCATACAACAAATCTGCAGCAGATGACTTAAAAACAATTGGATTCTCTATAAATAAAAGTATAATAGAAAAGATGATGATGTTAATTTCTCCTTTTGCAACAGTGTTTTAAGGAGTTATCTGCTGCACATGTGTCAACATGCACTACATACGGGAAACGGTCATAATTCGCTCTCTTTTAAAACATTCTATGACTTATTGTCGAATAGTGCTGACCCAGGTTAAACCGTTTGAATTTGCAGTTTAATATTAATGCTTTCCGTTACTTTAATTGTGTAATGGTGTTCGGCGCGTATAAAACAACACTGTCCATAACTGATGTTAAACTAAGCTTTATAATTATTTACAATAACAGATTTATCACAATACATATTTATCATAACATATTTATCCCAATACATATTTATCACAATACATATTTATCTATCACAATACATATTTATCACAATACATATTTATCACAATACATAGTGTCATGCCGGTTATTTAAGACGATAGCATCTCTGGGTTGTTGATAAAAACAATGCAATACAAATACATTATTGCGTTAAACATATGAAATGCTTAAAGCAAAACAATCCAAAGACGTGGACTTTTCTCAAATTTAGATTGAAGAGTTTTAATGCAAAAAATATGCAAGTGGACTTTTCTGAACATTATTGATTGATTGATTGATTGATTGATTAGGCTTCAACGCCGTTTTTAACAATGTTGCAGTCATATCACGGCGACCAGATCACTCCTGTGTTACATGTTTTTTTTACAACTGAACATACTTTCCTATCGATTGGCTGCTTTTCGACGTAGACTGTTAGACCATTGGTGGAAGACGAATGCCGCTTGTCACGGTAACTTTTGTCAAACGTCGGGAAGAATGTTGGCAGAGCTTGGGTTCAAACTCATATCTCCTGGATTGACAGTCCGCTTCACTACCAGCTGGCCGACCGGGGTTCGGCAAGTTGAACACTAAAAATTCAGATCAGAGTTTACTTCCGCACTGTCATTCGTCTTCCACCTAATGGGCTATATGTACAGTGTGGAAAAGCAGCCAATCGCTTCGAAAGTCTGTTGTATGGAGTTCTGTTGTGGGAAAGCCTGGAAACCCAAAATGAATTGGTAGAATGGCCGCCGTTATGTGACTGTTAAATTGTTGAAAACGCCGTTAAACCCAAACAATCAATCAATAACGGTCTGCAATAAGCTGTTATTTAATACTTATACTCATGCACTGACATAATCATTTGCCTGATTTCAGAACCGATTGGAAAAGAAGCTTGAAATTGGAAATATTACATTAAATCAGCATGCAATGTGTTACACGATTAATACAAAATATGTGTATCCACCCATGATTTAGTCGTTGAAGTCAGACGCATTTGCTTACTGAAAGAAGTTGAAATTTTTAATCAGCATATGTTAAAATGTTGTTTCGATGTCATGATAATTTTTTGCTATCTTGATTCGCTGTAGTAATATTAACAACGTGAGTTAAGAAAGCAATTAGCATTACAAGTGACCAATAAGAAGTGTGGATGACTGTAAAGATAATGATTTTCTTTTTTGCATGTTCAAAAGTCCACAAACCGTTTTATGGAAGAAGAAATCATTCATAAAAAATGACTTGTCCGTAAATTACATGGAACAAAATTACAATAACATTCTAGAAACACGGCAAAACGGGCCTATGTGTCTACTGAAAAAAAAAAAAAAAAAAAAAAACACAATGAATATATTAATATAAATATCATAGAACTATATACAACTATTTGATTGATAGATAATGCTAGGAATACCTAAATAAGCTTAAACAATATGTTTAACTACCTGGTTTAATAATGATTTCAATGTTTGAGCCGGACAAACATTATTCACCTCCTGTGGAATTTCTGTTTCAGGAATCGTTACTCTGTATCTCTATCCCCCTGAGACGAAATGCGTCGGCCCGGATCAGTCTGTGCGGACTGCGCAGGCTGATATGGGTCGATACATTACGCAGAGTTCATAATGTTGGTTTTCTCGCGGGACGGCTCATTTCTGACTGAGGCATGTCAATTAAGGAAGTTATTATATATTCCTTTATCCCGAATTTCGTTATAATGGGAACACTCTAACAGAACATGCATTTAAGACTCGATAGCTACGGGTCTCCCAAGTTCGTGAACAGAAGCATCAAAATAAACTACATTGTCGAGTATTAAATGAATCATTAGACATCAGAAGATATTCACACAATTCCCAATTGAGTGCTAAAACAAAGTCATGGGAGAACAGAAATAAGGCTTTTCGATATCGCATTCTTCACACACACAAAACACATGCTCTCAGCTGTTGGTTCACCGATACACCTTCCAGTTTGTATGCGGATAGGTAAAATCCCGTATCTAAATAGAGATAAAAATGACTCTTAATGATACAACAAACCCATGTTTTGAACACACAAAAAAGGAAATAGTCACTCAAATTGAAACAGGCATAATTGAAATTGAATGTCTCGCCGTCCACCGCTTTGACCATCAGTGAAAGTGTAAAAGGAAAATACAAAGTGTATGTTCAAAATTTAAAATAAATCTAAATACAATAAAATGAATTATCTATGAAAAGCAACTCCCTCGTATCGCATTTACTACCTGTACTTCACCACAGCAAGACAGAAACATTGCACGCTCCTGACAATCTGGTAAGAGCAATAGTTTCACTGCAAACTATACACAAATCAATGACCCCGACTTGTTGAATGATAACAAAGAATGTGTAAAGGAATGAAGTTGATTTTCGGGCTTCAGCGACTAACGAAGAACCAGTTCACCTAGCGTCTCCATGTAGTCCGTTCAGGCTTATGGCGAAAAGTGTAGAACCCGATCTGACTGCGCACATATACACTGGTCAAGAGTGACTTACGGATGCATTTCGCTGAGAGCCGCTCAGACTTTGAGATGACTCGCAACATATAAAAAAAGTTCTCCGCTTATCGATTTTCACCAGGTTTACCTCAACGTTATCAAATTCAATCATTTTTATCATTAGACAACTGGTTGTTGCTAATGTCTAGTGTAAGATCCTCTTGTACTGATTTAGCCTCTGTGTGCATGTCCCGTGTAACCGTTGGTTTTGTCCTACGGTCTTGTTTTGGTTTATAAGTATTGAGTATCTTGGCAATTTGTGGAAGAATCTTATCGAAAGACGTTCCTTCTTCGTCATCTATTAAGTCCTGCGAGTCCTCGTCACCTTCAGGGCGCAATGACAAAATACGCCTTGGTCTGGTTTTACTAGTTTTACTTGGCCACATTCTATTAATCTCTTCCGCGGCCGGATGTAAGAACCGATTTGGAAGCATGGCTTCAAGATTGATGATAGTTGAAATTCTTTGCAAACGGACATAAACCTTGCTAGACGTTGCAGTTGTGAGTGCAGAGCAGATGTTAGACATGATCGCTATTAATGCATTGAGCAATAAGATCGTCGTCATTAGAACAAATAAGACAAAAACAATAACAGCCACTTCTGGATGACGGGCATTGAATAGGACATTGATTTCACCAATACCTAACATGACTGTAAACATCTTAACTAATGTTTTCTTGAAATGTCGAAAATCATCATCGTCACTTTGCTCCGAACCTTGCATTACAACGTACATAGCTACTGAAAATCCAATCAACAGAAACGACATAACGATCCCAAACTGTAACAGGACTCCACCTACATTTTTTATCAACACTGTAAACAAACTGAATCTTTCAAAAACATGAAGAAAGTAAACCATTAAATACCAGCCAATGATGATGGAAAAAGGGAGCACAAAATCTTGGTATTTGTACGTTGCTAACATACAAATGTAGTCGACAAACATGAATAGCCCCTGAATCACGAACACGTGACCATACGAGAAGAAGACGAGTGTACCTCTATGCTTCAAACCATAATGTATACAAAAAAAAAGAAATTGGGGGACTAAGCAAAGAACCCCATAAAGCGTGGTGATACTACCAGCCGTGATCACGAACGTTCTGTCATCGAAATACGAAGACGTTGCTTTTGCATTAACGACATGATTAGCCAGTTGTGAGCGGACAATGGCCTGCCATGAGTACAGACACATCATTAGAACATGCAAAATCCCCCACACCCAGAACCATACTTTGTACTTTTCCCATTTCTGCGATATCGTTTTGCTGACCACATTTACGCCAACAAATCGATTACTCATTTCATTGGAGGGCTGTTGTATTAATAGATGAAGGACAGATCTATGGACCTGTTTTTCTCTAACGACATGCTCATCCTTGTCTTCTTGGTCGGTGTTCCTATTTTCGTCTCTCGAAACAGGAACAGTGTCTATTTCAGTGACGTCATAAGTGTCGTCATCGAAGTTTCCCTTGTCTCTATCATTGATTTGATATACCTAAAAATATAAATTGTAATATATATATATATATATATATATATATGTACATATATATACATGTATATATATATCTTCTGACAAATCATTAGAATTTCAGCCTATCAAGTGTGTGTGTGTGTGTGCGCGTGTGTGCTAATTGTGATGTCTATGACCGGTTCATGTTAGCTCATGTCAATTCTAAATTTGACCGGTTTTATGATAAATCGGCTGAAAATCTATCAACATTTCAAAAGCCAATTGATGGTTGAAAACCATGACTGTCAGAAATATACCAGAATTGATTATCGGTTAAAAACGGGGCCGTAAGGGAGTGGGCATTAGTTCCCTTATATACTCTAAGTCTAAACTAGTAATATGTATTTAAAGGTATTTTCATGTATCAACTACCAAGGCTGTTCAATCCATTTAGATTGGTTTAATAAACAAAGTGAACTTAACGAATTGTTGAGATTGGTTCTAGCTCCCTTATATGTGCTTAGTGCAATCCCTTTTTAAAGTACAAGTCTGCTTTAAAAATGATTTCCTAAAAGGCATTTTCATGTGTCAACTACAAAGATTGTTCAAGTCATTTAGATTGGTAGAATGAACAAAGTGAACACCAGAATACCAGGATAATTTTCCATTTGATGCTGACAATGTAATTGTTGAAATTCATGTTACTTAAACACTATTGTAGCGATTCACATGATCACTAGGAAGTGTTGAAGTATGTATTTGCAAATATAGATCGTCTGAGACATTCGTGAGTATATGCCCTGAGAGTTACCCTATGTAAGGGATTGCCTTCATGCGTATTTGTTCCACTTGGTGGTGCTCTTATTTATCATTTATTAACAAAACTAGTCTATACATTCTATGACATACGAGAACAAGGAGGGGGCATATCAATTTAATCGGTAATAAGAATAAGGCTTACGAAAGTACTAATAGTGAGTTTGATGTAGATTAAACTTACCTTCCGCCTGATAATAAACTCGAACAATTTAAAACGTCCGAGCTTTGCTGCAAGCTGAAGCGGGGTAAGACCTTCTTTATTTTTCATACTCCACAGTCTTTCGGGAAACCCTTTCATATATTGGTCTTCACATTTCAGCTTTGATTGGCTTATTTCATTTTCTTTAACGTCTTTCTGAGAGTCAAGAAATTTTGAGATTCCTTCCATTGTTTTTTTTATTTTGACTTCCTTGTCTGGGAAAAACAGTGCATACCGTATCAGTGAATGATACATATTGTCTTTATAAACATTCCTAGAGTCAAAACAAACGCCTCCCAAAAGCAGAAATCTTATTGTTTCCTGGTCGAGTGTTCTGGCAGCAATGTTAAGGATGGTCTTTCCACGCAGTATCGACCCTCGTGCCATTTCTCCACTCAAATTAGACATGTGAAGTCTTTTTTCACGCCTAACCGGATTATTTTGATCCAACTCATTCAATGCAGTTAACATCTTTTCCAGGATCGCAAACTTGTATTTCTTTTCGGCTTTCCTATATGCTTCTTTCACAATCATAAGGTGCAATGGACTTGGGCCACGTCTTTCTTCATCGTTTGCACCTTTCATTGGATAGGTAATCATCGATGGCCATTTGTCAACTAAACATTCTATTATCTTTTGTAGGGACATCCTTTCTTCCCGTTTAACGGGGATAGGCTGACTTGTCGCGAAAAATAATAAGGTCGATTTCACATCGGCTGACTTCGAACTATTTTCTTTTATAACGGCATGATCTTCAGAATCAGGAAACGTATGTACACAAGTGATTTGGTCTTTATAATCGTCGAACGCCAACTCAACATCTTTCACACAACCTGTACTTCTATTTCCAACAATGTCACAAAAATTATCAGCTAAATCCTGAAAGCATAGATTAACGCCACATTCGGTATACAGCGAATCTCTGTTAAATGCATCCAGTATGGCAAAAAGACATTGTATTAATTCCCTTGCATTAAGTTCCTCATAATATGTATTGTCACTAAGCAACGCCATCATCCACAAAGGAAGTAGAGCAGGTAAAACAGATTTCCGTAAAAGTCGATTTGGTGATTAAGTCACAAAGTGATGTTTATTCAGAGTCCTTCAATACTTCGTTTAGATCATAAATGTATCACTCGCTGACGTTATTCAGAATCCGTCGAAGCATTCTTTCAAAACATATATGTACTTCTCGCTGACGTTATTCAGAATCCTTCAAAGAATTCTTTCAAAAGATATATGTATCGCTAACTGACGTTATTCAGAGTCCTTCAAAGCATTCTTTCAAAACATATATGTATTACTTACTGACGTTATTCAGAATCCGTCAAACATTCTTTCAAAACATATATGTATCGCTAACTGACGTTATTCAGAGTCCTTCAAAGAATTCTTTCAAAACATATATGTATCGCTAACTGACGTTATTCAGAGTCCTTCAAACATTATTTCAATATATGTACTTCTCGCTGACGTTATTCAGAATCCTTCAAAGAATTCTTTCAAAACATATATGTACTTTTCGCTGACGTTATTTAGAATCCTTCAAAGAATTCTTTCAAAACATATATGTATCGCTAACTGACGTTATTCAGAGTCCTTCAAAGAATTCTTTCAAAACATATATGTATCGCTAACTGACGTTATTCAGAGTCCTTCAAACATTATTTCAAAATCTATAAGGATCACAACTAAGAAATAAGCGATATAGACGCATGTCCTTTCAAGAGAAAGGTTATAGAGAAACAAAAATCTCCCGGGGAGGCACAGACCGTAATCGGGTCGATTTGGGTATCGAAACCCTTTCCAATAGACGACTTCAAAGTGGATATGTTAACCCTTTCCAATAGACGACTTTAAAAACATATAAAAAAATACGAAAAACCTCTATAAATGAATGTTTAATTAGTATACAAGCCGTCCCGCGAGAAAATCAACATTATGGCCTGTGCAGTCCGCGCAGACTGATCCGGTCCGACACATTCCGTCTGAGGGGAATAGAGGTATAGAGTCACGATTCCTGGAACAGAAAATCAACAGTAGGCGGAAAGTGTCTTTACAGGTAAACCTGCGCGGCATGCTTAGGCTGATCCGGGCGATACTTTAGACAGAGTCCACAATGTTGGTTTTCTCGTTAGACGGCTCATATCAAGTTAAAAACTCTATAGCATAAAAAGAGAGACTGATACATATGAGCAACTTATCCATTTTGGCAAAAGTGCTTTCAAAAGTCGTCTGCATCATATTTGTTTAAATGTGTCGGCAAGTGGGAGAAGAGTAACGACAGCGTATAACTGTACAATACTGATAGTTCATATGTTTACTAGACCTTCTTCGTTCCAAGGGCCGAGCCCCGGTAGCTCAGTCGGTAGCGACCCCGGCTGTCAATCCAAGGTTTGTGACTTCGAACCCCAGCTCGGCCAACATTCTTTCCGACGTTTAACAAAAATCATTGTGACAAGCGTCATTCGTCTTTCACCAATGGGCTATCAGTCTATGTGGAAAAGTAGCCAGTTGCTTGGAAATAATGTTTGAGTAGGTGAATTGGCCGCCGTGATATGACTGAAAAATTGTTGAATACTCACTTTAAAAAACATGTTGTCCTAGAAATTGCTCGTTTTGTGTCAATATAGCTAAAAGTACACAATGTTTATATAACAAATCAGTCAGAGGGTACAACAAAATCATAATTGTCCAATGGGAGACAACTTTAGTCTTGTATTCCCTCCACAAGACTGACTGCCCGGCAAGCCGATCCGAATGACTTTCCTTTGACATATTGTACAAAATGTGAAAGATGTGATAGGGGTAACCAGATTGGACCTTTCGACGGGTTGTTTATAAAAGGGTGCCCACTTTTTTAAGTGACCAGTTCATTCTTCGAATAAACATGCCTCTCCATGTTTTCTGTTTGTTCAAAGTTGACAGGTAACTCTTTCAAATGAATTATATATGCCACGTGTACAACTCAATTAAAGCGTTATTGATTTTCAAATAGTAGAGAACTGTTTGAGATGTAAATGTCTATTTTCTAAAGAGCTGATCAGATGAATGAAATACGCCAGAAATGTCATGGTGTGGGTCACATTGCATTGGACGAAGGCTCATATAGGCAATAGGGAAGGTTGTGGGAAACTTGAGCAAATCCAGACACTTTGGTCCAAAACAGTCCAAGATTTTCCAGTCAACTCTTATGACTAGGTAACCATATGTATTAGTTGTTAATTAGCACATGTGTTGTTTTCATTCACGCAGGATGATTGCATTGAATCTATAAAGATGTCCATTTGTTGAAGCCGTTTTTAATGTGCTCGGTCGTACCTTTTGTAAATTGTGTTTCATGACCATAGACTTGTTTTATAGCAATTAGTTTCTAATTCTTTCAAGTTTATTTTCATGCAAAATCCATGAACAATTTCAATCAAACTTCACAGAAATGTTCATTTCGTGGTCCTCTTTCAAAAGTGTTCAGAAATGTAATCATACGTAGAACTGCCGTTGCTGCGGAATAAGAAATATTTTAAATCATTCTTATCTAAAAATGTTTTATTTCAAATAATTTAGTACCATATACTTATAGCCTTCGTGTTTGTATTGACAATGTCAGAATACGCTACGTTTGGATGGTGTTTGACAATGCCTTCAACATTGTTCAGTTATATTACGTCGTTTTCAGGGTAAGTTTCCAGTACTTCTGGTACATTTAGTCTGACATCAGCCAGTCAGTCGTATTGTAATACTAGCCCTACAATACTGAGCACCAAGGAGGGACAGCCATATAATATATGTTTTTACAATATTTGGTTTGACCCGGCTGGATATCGAACTCGTGACCTCCCACACCAAGGCGTCAGATTATGCAAATTATGTGCTACCGTTTTCCGTCATATCGATTGGTATTTTATTATTTACTCTCTGCGTTTTGTCGAAAAGTTCGTTTGTTTTACAGTATTGATCAAAGACGTAACATCCGGTATGCTACAGCTTTAAATCTATGATCTTAATTATCGCTGATGCAAATTTCAAAGGTTTATTTTCGTGAATTATCTCATTCAAAATGGTTTTAACTGCTATATTCCTAACCCTGTCCCATATGTACACGCTTTTTGAATCCAACTGCAGCAGTCGGCTTTTAAAATCATTGTGGTAAGGGGATAATTTGCTCAAAACAAACAATTTTTCCCGCACCGAGGCGTCAGATTATACAATATACTTGCTACCATTGTTCGTCATATCGATTAATATTTTATGATTTACTCTGCGCTTTGTCGAACAGTTCGGTTGTTTTACATTCCATATGTTACAGTTTTACATCGTTAAGTTGTTTCTGTTGATCGGTTTCTCTTTTGATTTGTCTGTAGTCACCCAAGGGGCGGAGAAAATTACCAAACATAATTGTCATCATGTCGGTAATCTTTAGAAATGTAAGGCATGTTAGGCATTGGTGAAAACATATTGTAAAATTGATAAATGCTTCTGAAAAGCGATCAATTTCTCATTGTCCCTTAATTTCATACGTTTCTATGAACATTGATTATTCCAATGATTTCCTCTGGTTCTCTTGTTCTATTAGTATTTTGAAAATAATATTTTCCCATGTGGCTTGGGGACGCTTAATAATATTTGCAGTCACAGTCTGACCTTTGCTTTTTAAGTAAGAGCCCGCTAAATGGATCTGAATGATTTGAGTCAATGCAACCCTGAAGCTGCTTCAGCAGATTGAGTGGTATTGGTTTCATACCATACACATTTATACATGTTTATCTCAATGTAAATATAAGGTATAACACCCAAATCAAACAAACTGATCCTTCCAAAGCAGAAATGGCATATCAGGTAAACGACTCAGTTGTACATCCATACAACCTTGAATCACAATGGATTTGCCTTTCGGTTGATAACTTCAAGACTTCCGATTCTGCAAAGCAAATGTTAGTCTCTTAGTCTTTACTAGTTATAAAAAATATTTTATTTATTAATTTATGAGGAAAAAGCCTCCGGTTCATTACCTACATCTTATGATGACGGAGGCTTTTTTTTTACTATTGTTAGAAGGATTTCTTTATCAGTCAACTAAGAATCAATTTGTGGGATTCGCATCTTTTTGAAAATGATTGATTATGAATACTGCATTTTGACCCTCTTGGAGATTTGTTCCTGTTAGAATGAATTCCGTCATATCACGGTATCACAAGTAATATCTGTAATCAATGATGTAAGCGATGTAATAGATATTGAACATTTGACAGATTCAAATTTAGATTTACTCTCATTATTTATGTTAATTTTTGCAGATGATATAGCACTTTTTACCACTAGCCAAGAAAGTTTACAACAACAGTTAAACAATATCAACGAATACTTAAAAATCTCGTCTATGAAAATAAATATCAATAAAACAAAAATATGTATTTTTGAGAAAAGGAAATCAAAGCATGACTTTAATTGGACAATTGATAACCAGCAGATTGAAATAGTACCAGCATTTTGCTATCTTGGTATAACTTTTCATTATACTGGTAATATGTTATTTTCAGTTAAGAACCTAATCGAGAGAGCCAACAAAGCATATCACAATATCCTTTCACTTTTTGAAAGATTACATCTTGATATTAAAACAAAACTAACTATTTTCGAAACAATGGTGACTCCAATCTTGCTGTACGGGGCCGAGGTTTGGGGAATATATGAATACAAAGAGGTAGATAAGCTACAAATTAAGTTATATAAGCAATTGCTCGGAGTATCTAAGCAAACACCAAACGTGGCCGTGTATGGCGAGCTTGGACGTTACCCGTTATCTATATTAAGTAAAGAAAGATCAATTATGTACTGGCTTAAGATTATGAAAAAACATGATTCCTTAATTCATAAAGCTTTTTCTAAACAAGTAGAGTTTAACTTTAATAAGAGCTGGAGCTCTAAATTAAAAATAACACTTAATAACTTGGGTTACAACTATCTTTTACAAAACTACGATACACAATTTAATTACAAAAGCATGTTAAAACAACTCATACGAGACAATTATATACAAGTATGGCATTCAAAACTAAATGAATCGAATAAATTATTTTATTATAGAATGTTTAAAACTGAATTCCAACTAGAAAACTATCTACTTATTACAACAAACGAATGTCTACAAAAGCAATTATCAAGATTTAGGCTATACTCTCATCATCTGGAAATCGAAAAGAGAAGACATAATGGTATTACTAGAGAAGAAAGATTGTGCAAATTATGTAACTCTAAAGCTGTAGAAAGCGAATATCACTTCATATCATGCTGTCCCAAATATACTGCTTTACGTAAAAGGTTTAATCTATATCAAGCATGGCACAGTTTAGAAAAATTTAATTATATAATGAAAACAAAGAATAAAGGGAAACTAATTAATTTAATGAAATACTTAAAGAACGCAATGAGCCTAAGAAATGAAAAATTGTCTGTTATGCAAAATTTATGTACATGATATATACAATATGTCTGAATGTAGGTATTCTTTGTTCTATACATATGTAATGTTTGTAAAAAACACTTTATTTTATGTTATATGTATATATGTTATATGTTATATGTTATATGTATAAATGTTATATGTTTTTCTATGTATATATGTTTGCCATATTTATATAATTTGTAAATGGCCAAAGGCAAAATGCTTTGCCGAAAAGCAGTCAATAAAGTATTGAATCTTGAATCTTGTAAACCATTCCTTTCAGCGGTTCATCAATCGTAATTTGCTAACTCCGCGACAATAACAACCAAGGTGGGAAGTCATTACTTACCTAATAAAGTGTTTGGTATGACCCGATCAAGGATCGAATCCGATCGTTCACGAGGTGGACGCTCTAACCACTGCACCACCGTATCTAATGTTACAGAATAATTCGGTCGTTTGTACACTTTCTTTAGTTTATCTTCTTCACAAAAAAGACTGCAAAGTCAGTATGTTTTTAACATATCGATTTTTGTCATTCTGATAACCTATTCAGTATTGAGTAAATATCTGGGTATTTGCGCTGACTTGAAAGAACAACACCAAGTAAAAATGGGGGTTTCCAAAAGTATTTGTGTCATAACATTTAACGTACAAAATATTGTGACTCCAGAGCTTTAGTTAAAATTTCTTTTACCATGTAACGTGCATGTACGAACAATGAAAGCTTTTTAAACACTGTGTGTATAAAAAGGCTTGTCTGAATATACACAGTTCACAGCAATCTCCTCAGAAATATATCGTAAAAGTTAATCAACTGTACCAGCAATTTATGGATTTGAGTTTAATTCAATTTGTCCTCGGTATCCAAGTTATTTCACGGCGGAAATTCGCATACTCTTTATTCCATTGTTGGTAAACGAATGACGCTAGTCACGAAGAAATTCGCCATCCTCTAACATAATGAATTGTCAAAGAGGGAATCAAACTCAAGATCTCTACATCAATATCCCTCGTCGTTACCGACAGGGAAATAGTTTGTACCTGTAAGGAGAGGCAACACTGTGTCAAAGTTTTGGTTCGCATATGTAAAACATTCGTTTGGTAGGTAAACGGTGAAACATATGTTAATAATGTCCCTATTTACAGGCTCGTATGAGTATTCACTGTTCGCATCCGAAATATGATTACATGTTCGCCTCTATGTAGATGTTGTTAACTTTTTCCAACATTCACTAAATCTGCAACTGACTCCTTCTAAAAACATATTGGTAAAACTATGGGAAAGTATATAAATGAAAGTATAATTATTGGACAGATTTCGAAACATTGTGGCAAAAGGAGAGCATTCTCAGTTGAGCAATTTATCCTCGCGCCAAAATATTTTCAAGGGTTGTCTGCTGCAGTCGTGTCAACCTGTGTTTGTATTTGGGAAAAAGTTAAAGAGATGGATGAATTTTTGCAAATGTGTAAAATGTTTACATGTTTAAAATCATCCTTTAAAGTATAAACATATCTACATTCCAATTAGTCTTGGCTGAAAGTTTGCAAATCTGTCAATATAACGAATATGTATTCCGTTCTATCAAGAGCAGCCCTTTTATGTGTCTGCAATCCCATGTATGTTAAGCACGCCTGTCGGATATAGTTGATTCGTAAGGTCCAGTGGTTAGCGTCGGGAATTTGAAACCGAGAGTCCCGGATTCGATGACCAGTCGTTTTTTCACCCAGGGATCATTATTATGTGAACTGTCGCTGTGATATAATGTTGAAAACGACGTAAAACCCAATAAAACAAACATATATACAATGGGCTTATGTTCTTCTGCCTTGTATAGTTCATGCTCTCTGTGTATCTTGAATAATGTATAGCTGGTCCGATTCCTCCCCCAGTAAAATATGCATGGACTGCTTTGACATGGACCTGTGACCAAATGACATATTAACAACTGCTGAAACAACATTTTGTTCTATATGTGGTCACAATGACCTTACAAAACTTCTTTCAGATTGTTGGTGATATATGCTTTAGTTACTGTTTGTTTGGTGTTTTTCGCCTCTCTTATCATTTTCAGTAATATCAGGGCGTTTCCTGTGTAAGTTACCAGTCTCGTATTTCTGGTCTATTTATTCGTATAGTCGTAATGCTTATCACTCAATCCTGAGCGTCAAGGAGGGAAATACAGTACTACCATTTTAAAGTATTTGGTATGACCCTGCCGGGTACAAAACACGCACCCGCGGCGGGGTTCTACCACTACACCGACGAGGCGGTATATCATTCCGGTATGGCACTAATTTTAAGATATTTGTTCTTGTCAAATATCTTGTAATATATGTATGAGGTTAAGAAAACATGGTTCGCCTTTAACTTAAAAGGAAAAATTAGGCAAAGCAAACGTTTTTCGTTTGAAATACTTATGTATCTCTTGCTAACTTGAAATGTGAATTCGAAGGTAATTTGTTTTGTACACGAACATGTGGTGTATTGAAAGTGCATATATGTCACATTTGTGCGAATCTGCCATTGTACGAAATATGTAAGTAGGAATAAGTGTTACCAGATTGGACTCTGGTTCCATTGGTTGTTAATAAAATGGTAGCCATTTTTTAAGTAACAAGTTCATTCTTCGAATTAACATGCCCCTCCATTTTCCTCTTTTTTCACAGTTGACAGATAACTCTTTCAAATGAATTATATATATTCCACTTGTAAATTGCAATTAAAGTGTTATCAAATTTAAAATAGTAGATATGTTTTAGCTTTAAAGGTCTATTTTCTGAAGAGCTGTTCAGATTAATGAAATACGCCAGACATGACATGCTGTATGTCACATTGCATTGGACTGACACTCATCCTTACGGATATAACTGTTTAACTTATCTATATATAATGTTGATCATGTGTGTCAAGTTCAATCTGAAGTGCTTTCTTAATGTAGAACAAGTTGGCGCACAATCTTGCACAAAACCCAAGTCCATATGGATCACCTTTGAGCTACCTATTGGGTTGACAATGAAATACATGTCTTGGATACATTAGGATGATTACATATGGCAAGTTATAAAATATTTGCTCTTTTTTGTAGAGCTTTTCACTGGTAACCATAATTTACAAATACCAGCATAACCGCCCCACAGTACTTTCAATCCTTTGATCAGGCAACATTTACAAAATTAATTTTTTTGATACTTGTCTTTATTTCTATCTGAACTTAATTGATATAGACAGGTGTAGCAATCAATACTCACAAGACAAAAACAATGCAAGAACATTTCTATTTTTAAGCATATATACGCATATATCACGAAACATCGTCGTCAGTCTGTCGACACTTTCGTTTCAACAACATTTCCTCTAAAACTTCTAGGCCAAATTGTCATGATCTTTCTCAGGAATTTCTCCTTGGATGGTCCTCTTCCAAAACTGTTCAAATGATTTAGGTCGATGTGGAACTTGGACGGCTGTGGCATCAGAACGGGGGAAATACCACAACTGTAGAAATCTTCTTGTACAAAAGTTCTGCCCGATTTGAAAATAATATGTTTTTCGTGTGACCCTCTACCGAGTTATTCCGATCCGCAAACAATACATGACCGCCAAGGGGCTGCGCTTAGTTTCCTTATACGGTACAGAGAATGTTCTGGATATGTTTTGAATATAATTATCACAAATGTTTCTTGGGTGACCCTCAACCGAGATTGCTTAAAATATTCCGATCCGTTGAAAACATGGCCGCTAGGGGGAGGCCTAGTTTCCCTTCTTTGTTTATATAGTGGAAACTTAAAAAAATCTTCATGTCCAACTCTAATGGTCCAATTTGGCACAACTGTTCCTTAGGTGACCCTCTACAAATTTTGTTCAAATTATACCGTCAAAGCGGAGTAATTCCTTTGTTCTGAAATTTCCCCCGGGTAGATTTGCCGCGTCAAATGAAAACCAACCTCCTAAAGTCAAAGACAGTTATATTCAAATTTAATATTTTGACTGTGCTATTATTATTTTTTAAGTCTTTGTTTTTCTCCTGTGAAGTCAAAGATGCTTATGTGACAAGATGACGAACGAGGCAGATCCTGATCGGACTGCGCAGGCTTACATAAATCTTAGCTGGTTGAAGGGAATAGAAAGTCGTTTTTGTATGACGTGGTTTATTTCTGGGGGAAAATACACTGTGCTGCAAGGATGTGCCGGGTGCATAAATTAAAGTTGACTTAAAATAGGGTGTCCTTACATGCTTGCTGGCACATTTAAAGGAAACAAAGCATTTTAACTCATCTGCAGCAAACGGGTTTTGAAAGCATTGTGTCACTATGTTTTCAAAAAGCCGTCTGCAGCAGAGGCGTCAGAAAGCGTTTATATGAAGGAAAGGGTTAATTAACAGTCTCATTGGCCGGGCTTAGTTTGTAAATTGTTCATGCAACGCCTATTAGATAATTATACTAGATCTGACGAAAATAAAATTTGAAAAGCGTTATGATCATGACTCCATGATAGAATATTTGTTGTATCTATGCATATATATTAGAGAATAACTAGCCATAATTATTGATAAAATACATTGACACCATAAAGAAACTGACTTATTATGCAAACTCGAAACATGTTAATTTAATGTGGCATAGTTTAAAACTATCGCTCCCTTTGTCGATCATGTCAACGCAATATGCAATATGATAATAATCCGCATTGTACGTATTGTCAATTTTGAAACATTTTGACGTTAAAATAATTGGTAATACCTTAAGCCTACAAGCTGCTACTTCGTTAAAGAGGCACAAAAAAATGATAAGACTTTTACGAATAATTGTTTGGATGAATAATGAAGTGACATGTTGGATTGAAGTTAATTGAATTTGAAAATAGAACTTGTCGATGAAGCTAACGTACAGTTAAAACGTATAAATATAAAGCAGCTCATTACAGTAAGTCCAGATAATTTGAATTGTTAATTTTTTGAAACGGAATAAAACATGTCTTGACAGAGTGTCCGCCTTTACACAGTTGAGCTGCGACTGACGAAGTCAAAGATGCTTATGTGACAAGATGGCGAACGAGGCAGATCCTGATCGGACTGCGCAGGCTTACATAAATCTTAGCTGGTTGAAGGGAATTGAAAGTCGTTTTTGTATGACGTGGTTTATTTCTGGGGGAAAATACACTGTGCTGCAAGGATGTGCCGGGTGCATAAATTAAAGTTGACTTAAAATAGGGTGTCCTTACATGCTTGCTGGCACATTTAAAGGAAACAAAGCATTTTAACTCATCTGCAGCAAACGGGTTTTGAAAGCATTGTAACAAAAGTAGAAATTACTTCAACTTATCCTTTTCCTGTGGGGTTTAAACTCTAGTCAGTCATAACAGCTTCATTTATACACATATTTTCTTTGAAATTAGATAAATTTAGTTCTGGATTAAACGGAATTCAACCAGAAGGTTGGAAAATGTATTTCGAGTGTTTCATAACAAACTATTCAACAAAACCCCACTTTGGAAGTTTGACAAAAGAAAAAATATAATTATGTAGTTGTGCATGTTTTTGGGACGGTTGTCGTTTTCTTTCATAAAATAAAATGGCAAACAGCATTACAACTAAGCATTGCTTACATACAGAAGCTTTCTGATGCTTCTGCAGCTTAATGCATTTAAAACATTATTGCAATAGGAAAAACTGCTGCTCATCATGAGCAATTTCGCATTTTGGTACAATGTTTGAACTCTATTCAATCATTGATTTTTTATTTATAGAGGTTTATCAAAAGTTTTAACCAGACTCTAACTCATCTGCTAAATTTGTTTCAGAATACCTTGTCCTAATTAGCAAACCTGTGTTTTACAGTCTCATATTTCTCTGCAATAGTAGTTGTTTATTTTGATGTTATGCATTTACGAGTAGTATTTTGTTTCCATAGTTACCTATAAGAATGAATATCCTTGGACATATTTGGGAAGCATGTACATAATATTACCATGTGTCTGATTCTAAGATCAGTTGGTATAATTGTTCGTTGGAAGACGCTTTACAAAACCCTTTTGATTTATCAACATAGCTCCAAGGCGGCATCAAGACAGGTTTTAAAGGGGCTTTTCTTGTTTTACTCGTATGTATAGAGTAAAACTATAGAAAACTGTTTAATTTTTATTAAATCAGGTGAGTGATTTAGGACCATGGCCCATTTGAATGTGTTTAAGGTGAACACTTTGTTTTTATACAAAAGTTAAAGTCCGATTTGAAATAATTTGGCACAAAGGTTTCTTGATGACCTTTTAACAAATTAGTAAATAATGTCTTTTTCTTCCTTCAATGACCATCCATTCAGTTACATCCTGTATATTTAACACTCTTAAATTACCATGCTGGCTACATCCAACCAATCGCACCCTGCAAACGAGCATTGCAATGGCGCAGTGGGTACATAGGAATCTGGTGTTCCAATTAAAAACCTTCATGGGCAGATTAAAATGAAACTGGATTAACTAAGTGACTTATCTCATTGTTGAGTGAATCATATCTTGTGTATATACATATACAGCTGCCTTCAAATTCCAACACAACCGTCCCACCTGTACATTCAGTGCTTTGATTTACCCAGTACTAATGGTCCATTTATTCTGACACCAGCCAGTGAGTTATTATGTAATACTTACCCTTCAATGCTAAGCTCCAAGTATGGAAAGCAATTAAATATCAACTTTTAAAATCTTTGGTATGACCTGGCCGGGGATGGAACCCGTGACCTCCCGCACCCGATGCGTGAGAATATGCAATCTATGTGTTACCGTTGTCCGAAATATCGATTGGTATTTCATTATTTACTCTCTGCGCTTTGTCGAACAGTTCGGTTGGTTTACAGTGTTGATCACACTTGTGACATCCGATCAGTTACAGTTTGAGATCGTTAAGTCGTTAATGTTGATCTGTTTCTCTTTTGCTTTGTCTGCAGCCATCCATGGGGCGGAGGAAATTACCAAACATAATTGTCATCATGTCGGTAATCTTTAGAAATGTTTACAGTCATGTTATGGATTTGGTGAAAACATAGTGTACAATTGATATATGTTTCCCAAATGCGAACAATTACTCATGGTTTCATATTGTTGCACGTTTCTATTAACATTATTCCTTTTGTTTCCTTGTTGTGTTAGCGCTATGATATATGTTTCCAAAAAGCGAACAATTACTCATTATTTCATAATGTTGCACGTTTCTAATAAAACTGATTCCTTTTGTTTCCTTGTTGTGTTAGCATCTTTCCATTTTTCAAAAGCAGAACACTGTCATATCAGTTAAGCGACTAACGTGCATGTGTGCATCATTGCATCCGCGTAACACAGTGGGTTTGTATTTCGGTTGATTAGTTCAGGACATCCGATTCTGCAAAGAAATCACTATTATTCTGAAGTATTATGTGTGACCCGATATGGAATGGAACCTGGTTGTTTCAAAAAGCGATCAATTACTCCTTGTTTCATAATGTTGCACGTTTCTAATAACATTATTCCTTCTCTTTCCTTGTTCTGTTAAACGACTAACGTGCATTTGTGCATCATTACATTCGCGTAACACAATGGGTTTACCTTTCGGTTGATATTTTCAGGATATCCGTTTCTGTAGAGACATTACTGTTATTCTAAAGTAGTATGAGTGATCCGATATAGGATGGAACCTGACTGTTCCAGAAGCGGACGTTCTAACAATTACAGTAGGATGTTATCATGATACCTAATGAGTCGTTACTCATATACACATGTACATTTATTCGGTTTTATCTTTGCAATGATAAAATTAAAGACGACAAATTCAACATATTTGTTATCAATTGATTTTTGTCATATTTGATAACCGTGTTAACATAACAAATCTTGAATAAATAGGCTGTGGATTTTCAGTGACTCAAACGGGCAGACCCAAGTAAAAAGCGATCTTAAAGGTGTCTTTCCTTTTCATTAAATTCACGTTTATTGACGGCGATACATATTGTGAAAATTGTTTCTATTTGTAATGTGCTTGTACGGACAATTAAAGCGTTGTACACACTAGATGTGTATAAGGAGGATTGTTTGAAACTGCACAGTTCGTACATGCCTCTTTATCCCATTATTGTTTTTGTTTTCTTTTACGCAGCTTGCAACAATATTTCGGTTATATTACGGTGTGTCCTGGGTAGGTTACCGGTATAATTGCTACACTTTCACCAGTGAGTATGACATAATGTTTAACCCATAATCCTGAGCGCCAAGAGGTAATTCCATTTCTGTCATTGTAACATCTGTGTTTTCCCGTTATAAGAAATAGATGACAGCTTAGTAGCAGTGATTGTCAATACTATCTCAAACACCAAGGCTTAATTGTGTCGTGTTGCATCGCCGTACAGTGGTTGTAGTTAAAGGTTGATAAATAAAAGTTCAATTATTGAAATGAGTTGTAAGTATTATTGCAAAACGAAAACAAAAATCAATTGAGCAATTTATCCTGCTGCCAATTAGTTCAAGAGTCGTCTGCGGTGTTATGTCGGGAACAAAGCTAAAAGATAGATGAATGTTTGCCAATGTAAAAGGTTTACTGACAAAAGAATCCTATTGAACTATAAATCGATATATACAGTTCTCATACGCACTTTGCTGAAACCTGCAAGATCTTCAATATGAGGAATGTGTATTACTTTCAACCAGAAGAGTTGAGCCGTTCCTCAACGAGAAAACCAACATCATGGACACTGCGTAAAGTATCGACCCGGGTCAGACAAAGCATGCCGTACAGGCTAACCCGGACCGACACGTTTCGCCTCGTGTGAATTTCTTTTCTGTTTCAAGAATCATTACTCTATACCTCTATGTGTCGGCCCGGATAGGCCTGCATGGACTGCGTAGGCTGATCTGGGTCGATACATTACGCAGAGTCCATAATGTTGGTTTTCTCGTGGAACGGCTCATTTGTCTGAAATATTATGCATGTTCAGCATGCCAGTCGGATCTACTGGAATAGTGAGGTCCGCAAATCACACATGTTTGAAGTGAAAATATACAATGTTAATTCCCCTTATAAAACGGGACGTTAAATCTAGTGAATAAGTCCCCGAGAATGTGTAAACATATTGAAATGACATGTGTTTTTAATCATAGAAGAAATTTTCTGGACGCAAGAACCCTGGTGGCTGTGTAGGAAGCTATGCGGGCATACATGCAGGCATTGTGAGTTCGAACCTACTCTGCTCGCCCAACCTTATCAAGTTCCGGAGTTTGACAAAAGTCAATGTGATAAGCGTCATTCGTCTTCTACCAATGGGCTTTAATGGCTGTTGTGTCGCGAACTGGTGTTAGAAAGCCATGGATATGAGAACTGGCCGCCGTGATATAACTGAAATTGTGTTGAAAACGTCGTTAAACCCAATTAATCAAGGTACAAAAGATCAGTTAAACATCGTTATAACGTGCCGTAAACTCTTGTACAAATAGCACGGATATTGAAACTATTCACATGGCATTCTGTCTGGCCAGCGTTAATTTTCATGTTTCTTGAATATTGAAAATTAGTTCGAGTCGTTCTCTGTCTTGAATAAGAAAAGTCTTACGTAACGTTACGGTACTGTTGCTTAAACTATATAATTTTCAAATTAAATCTCTTATAATATATGTACAAGTTTAAAAAAGCATTTTTCCCCTATTACTTAATAGGACAAAATATACAAAGTAAAGTATTTATTTTATTTGAAATACTAGTTTAAATCTAGGTTATAGGTTATGCGCACGCACAAGTGATGTATTGAGTGTTCTTAAATGTGCTTAATTGTGGTTAGATTGAAATAATTCATTTTCCATAGGCAACTTTGGTAGCGTTATTGGATGTGGTTCTTTCCACGAAATATAAACACACAGAAATCTATATTTAATTAAAGTTCATTCTTAATCACAAAAGTAAAAAACATGTTGACCTTCCTTTTATTGAGCTAAAATCAAAGGTCTCCTTTATCCCGCAGTGAATTTTACTTTCAATTTAAAAAACATGTTGTCCTAAAAATTGCTCTTTATGTGTCAATATAGCTCAAAGTACACAATGTTTACGTAACAAATCAGTCAGAGGGTACAACAGAAATCATAATTGCCCAATGGGAGACAACTTCACCAGAAAACTCAACAGTGTACAAAAATGTTAATTTTGATCTGTATGAATATGATTTCTTTGATGACATAAGCGACGATATATTACATTTCACTAATTATGGTGAAGTGTTTCTCACGGGGGATTTTAACAGCCGTGTCGGTGTAGAATCAGATTTTGTAGAGAATCTGGACATGCAGCGATTTGTCGATTTACCATTACTACAAACACCTGATTCTTTCAAGTTAAGAAAATCGTCCGATTTGCATGTTAATAACTTTGGAAAGAAGTTATCAACCCTTTGTAAACAGCACGACTTGCTTATAGTTAACGGCATATTAGAGAATGGTGATTTTACATGCTTTTCTCTTAGAAGAGAGGTAGTTGGTAAAAGTATCGTCGATTATGTTATAACTAAATGGTCTAACTTTGAAAACATTAAAGAGTTTGAAATATTAGATTTAAATGAATGTTCGGATCATTGTTCTCTGTCTTTTAAACTAAACATATGTGCTGAATTTAACATGAAACAAAAAGAAAGAATTACTTTTGATGAAATCATTTGGAATGACTGTAATAAAGAGCTATTTATACAAGAGCTGAATTCTAACATAGATTCCATTGAAAACATTGTTATGCAATTAGAGAACAGTGATATTGTGATTGATCAATGTATTGAAAGCTTTTCGACATTAGTTCATACTACATGCAAGAAATGTTTTGGTTAAACGATCACTGTTAATGATAATGGCTCAAACAGGCAGCAAAAAACCCAATGGTTTAACGGTGACTGTGTACAAGCTAAATCAGAATTCTTTAAAAGCAGGAAGATATATAAACTTAATAAATCTAATGAAAATCTTAATCATTTTCTATTTGCTTGAAAAAAATATTGTAATATTCGGAGAAAATGTAAACTAATTTATAATAATGAACAGAAGGCTATCATTTCTGAAATGAGTCGTACAAACCCTAGAAATTTTTGGAAACTTATTAACCGAGACAAGTTGATAAAAGATGATAATTCAATCACAAAGCAGGATTTTCTAAATCACTTTTCAGATTTAGCAAACAGTGGAAGGGGCGACTTACAATTCAGTGCGTCAGATCCCAATCTAGAAAATGTTATATTCATTGAGGACTTGGATAAGCCCTTTACAATTGACGAAATTATGAAAGTTATATAGTCCTTAAAACGTAACAAAAGTCCGGGTTTAAATAGTATTTCGGCAAACTTTTTATAGTTGCTAATATTATTATAAGTCCTTATCTTGTTCGAATTTTTAATATAATTTTGGACGCTGGTGTTTACCCTGACCAATGGACAAAGGGTGTAATTGTCCCAATCCATAATAAGGGTGACAAAGACAACCCGAGTAATTATAGAGGGATTACCTTGATACGTACTATGGCTAAAATGTTCTCACTCTGTTTGCGTAATCGCCTAAATACATGGTGTGAGCGGGAAAACATATATGATAACTCCCAGTTCCGGTTTAGAGATGGAAGAGGTACCATCGATTGCATTTGTATTTTACATAATATAATTCAAAAGATGATTGCTAAGAAAAAACAGTTATTTTGTGCCTTCATTGACTATGACAAATGTTTCGATACCATAAACAGGGACCCGCTTTGGCTTAAATTAATACAACTTGGTGTAAGTTCAAAGTTTGTAACTGTTTTAAAAAGTATTTATAGAAATGTCTCAGCTTGCATAAAAACTCATTCGGATAGGCATTATTCGGATTTATAACGATATAAGCGACAGTAATGCAATTGATAATCTAACTGTAAACGACTTAAATCTACTAACATTATACCTGCTCTTGTTCGCTGATGATATTGCGGTGTTTTCAACGGATAGTATAAGCCTGCAGTTACAATTGGATAAAATCCATGAGTATTCGCGGAAATGGGGTCTTAAAATCCACGTTAATAAAACTAAAATTTGCATTTTTGAGTAGCGTCTTAGCCACAATGATTTGGAATGGTCCATAAATGGCGAACGTCTAGATTTAGTAGATAACTTTTATTATTTAGGGGTTAGGTTTTATAGAACCGGTAACTTTTCATTAGCTGTTAAGAGTCTACATGACCAAGCAATGAAGGTCATGTATAGTTTATTATCAATATTCAAACGTGTATCAATGGACATTAAAACAAAGCTATCATTATTTGATAAATTAGTTACACCTATTATTCTGTATGGGGCCGAGGTATGGGGGATATACAAGTACAAAGAGGTAGATAGTCTTCATATCAGATTTTGCAAAATGATTTTAGGAGTCCGTAAACAAAGTTCTAATAATGCTGTTTTAGGTGAACTCGGTCGATTCCCCCTTTCTATCATATGCATGGAAACATCACTTAAATACTGGCTTAAAGTGAAGCGTTCATCAATAACAAGTTTAAACGATGTATATAACGACAGTTGTGGCCATCTTTTAAATTTAAAAACAAGATGGGTTTATAGAATTAAACAGCAATTATCAGATTTGGGATTATCTTTTGTTTGGACACATTTTGATCGAGACTGCAATTATTTCCCAATACTTAAGAACCGTATGAGGGATCAATTTATTCAAAAGTGGTTTTCAGACATCAATAGTTCATCTAAACTAAATTACTATAAAGATTTTAAAACGACTTTTGAATTCGAATCCTACGTAGAAAATATCAAAAATGATAGATTAAGAATTTGTTTGACAAAAATACGTATATCAGATCATAAGCTAGCTATTGAAATTGGTAGATATACAAATATTGCGAGAAATGAACGATACTGTGAATTATGCAACACACTTTCATTGGAAAGTGAATACCACTTTGTCTTGGCATGTCCCTCATTAAGAGATTTAAGAATAAAGTATTTTAAACCGTCTTTTCCAACATTGTTTAAATTTTCGCGATTAATGTCAACTAAAAATAGAAATTTACAAATTAGTCTTGCTAGATTTATTAATGAAGCTTCAAATGGAAGGAGGGATCTTATATCGATACCTGCTATTTGAATCATAACCACAGAAAAACATTTTACTATTAATAATGATGTTATAATGCATATATGAATAGTTTTGTTATGCATGTAGTCATGTTTTTTGCATGTTCTACCATTTTGTATGTATTTTGTATGGCCAATGGCACATTTAGTGCCGACTTGCCTAATAAAATTATTTGAGTTGAGTTGAGTTGTATTCTCTCCACAAGACTGACTGCCTTTGACATAGTGTACAAAATGTGAAAGATGTGATAGGGGTAACCAGATTGGACATTTCGACGGGTTGTTTATAATTGTAAAACATTTTCCAGTCAACTTTTATGACCAGGTAACTATATGTATAAGTTGTTAATTGGCACATGTGTTGTTTTTATTCACGCAGGATGATTGCATTGAATCTATAAAGATGTCCATTTGTTGAAAGAAGCCGTTTTTAATGTGCTCGGTCGTACTTTTTGGAAATTGTGTTTCATGACCATAGATTTGTTTTATAGCAATTAGTTTCCAATTCTTTCAAGTTTATTTTTATGCAAAATCCATCCTAAACCACAAGAACAATTTCAATCAAACTTCACAGAAATGTTCACTTCGTGGTCCTCCTTCACAAGTGTTCAGAAATGTAATCATACGTAGAACTGCCGTTGCTGCGGAATCAGAAAAGTGATAGAATGACAATTTTTTGAAAAATAAATTCTCAACTCATTTATAGATAATTCAACAAAAAAGCTCCTTGTGTGATCTTCTACATAAACAGTTCACGCCATATTGAAAGCTTGAAAACAATGGTGACCTGGTGGCACCAGAAAATGGGCGAAATGACTTTAAAATCATTCTTATCTTAAAATGTTTGTTTTATTTCAAATAATTTAGTACCATAGCCTTCGCGTTTGTATCGACAACGTCAGAATACGCTACGTCTGGATGGTGTTTGACACCGCCTTCAACATTGTTCAGTTATATGACGGCGTTTTCAGGGTAAGTGGCCAGTTCTTCTGGTACTATCGTTAAAAATAGCGTTAAAACGACGGCATCTTTCGCGGAGTTTTAAACGATGTTTCCGTTTGACGTCCGAATGTCCAAAATCTCGCGTCGGCGGTCATTTTATTTCATATTTTCGGCTGATCTTTTAATTAAAAAAATGATAGATCAAAACTTGTTTCAGATTATTGGTTATACATGCTTTAGTTACTGTTTGTTTGGTGTTTTACGCCACTCTTATCATTTTCAGTTATATCATGGCGTTTCCTGGGTAAGATACCAGTCTCGAACTTCTGGTCTTTTTATTCTTAAAGTCGTAATGCGTATCATTCAATTCTGAGCGCCAAGGAGGGGGGGGGGGGGGGGGGGTGGGGGGCGGAATATCTAGTACTACCATATTGTATGACCCGGCCGGTTAACAAACCCGCACCGAGGCAAGATGACGAGGCTGTATATCATTACAGTATGGCATTGGTGGTATGTGTCATAGCAAATATCTTGTAATACATGTATACGGTTGAGAAAACATGTCTCGCCTTTAATTTAAAAGGAAATAATTATGCAAAGCAAACGTTTTTAGTTGAGATACTTGTGTATCTCTTGCTAACTTGATATAGTCAGGGGTGTTAGGGATATTTTGGTTCAGATTCTTCCAAAAGCACAAAATTTGGCCCAGTGGTCGCCCATGCCATACATTTTCAATTTTTGATGGGCGCCAAGGAGGGCGCCCCATGGGACCGCCATATTGGCAAAATCCAAAATGGCCGCCATCCGGGTTATATGTCAATGGCAGTTAAGAAACTAAAAGCGCTAGAGTCATAAATGATACCACATTTTCGGGGTTTTCGGGGTCGGGGAATCTGATTAAGATGTTAATTCAATGATCTGAGGTCAAGTTTACCCTTCATGGCCACTAAAAAATCAATAAAGATTATTCAGGAGCAATTTTAATTAAAATTATTTGGATTAAAATTGATAACTATTTTATGTTCTGGATTGCACTAAGATGTTAGCACTTCTGGTTCTCACCACCGTTATTAACGCACTCGCCTTCGCGTTTGCAGAAGGCCGTGCATCGGACACCGGCTCGGTTGCATTTGCACCTTCCTGAGCATGCCTTGAGGCAGCCACAGTACAAAAGAATGGCACATGACACTGAAGGCTTGGTACTTGGCCATGGGGCTAAACTTTCTAGCTGATTTCTGCACAACAAAATTGGCCTTCAGGAATTCAGCATGTACTTGAGAGTGTTTATTGGCTAGCTCAACCATGTCGCGTACATGTATCGGCAGCCAACGCGCATAGTTTGTGTGGTCCATTGCGTGAAACCAGTCGCATAGTTCGTCACATGCTTGCACATATAGAGCAAAGTCCCCCTCCCGCAGTGACCGCACAAAACAGAACATCAGCAGTTCCAGCTCGATTATGGTTGACCAGAACTTGAACTGTTAGAGTAGAGGGTAGAGTTTGGGAACGTTGATCCCACATGTCAAATGATTCAGGTGGTCCCATTACATTCTGACAAACTCGGAGTAGGCGGTCTACTTTAACAGGTAAAGGGACATGAGAGAAACTTGATGGGCGTACCTTGTGCGCTTCATGTTATGCGCATTGAGTGCAGACTGTGCACGACCAGATGACAGGACATCAGCCTGAGAAAGTACGGTGGCCCACCCAGTGTCAAGCAGCAGCTTCCCTACCATAAGATGCATTTTGTCTTCAATGTGCAGCGCACCTATCATATCTACCAGCTTGTCTTCTCCCAAAGTGTCAGGGTATTAAGTTTGATGAGAGCATACAGTGGCTGATCTGCACCAAGAACGCTGATCTGGCCTGGGTTGAGGAACTCAGTCGCCTGCATCGTCAGCTCCATCGCGCGCTTCATTGAAGATGCAGATGCGGCCTTGTATGGGAATAGGGGGTAAACCCCGATCTAGGCAGGGGGCTTCACCGAATCGTCGCTTGCTAGCATCGAGTTGTAACCCCATATCCTCTGCAAGCGTGCCTTCTTTCAGCACCCTGCTGACATGTGCCATCCACGCCGCATCCTTGACATTTGCATCTCGCACATCAAGGGGTGGTCTGACTTTGCTGTTGCCGAGTTTGGGTGCAAAGACATCTGTTTGAGTGAGTTTGACTGGGGGCTGGATCATGTAAGCATCTGGTAGCTTTGGGGTTGACGTGTCGGAGGTGTCAAGCTTGATGGTAGCCCGCTTCACTCCAAGATTCCCGTGAGAGAGATGGTTTGTCACGCTCAGGGCATATCCTTGGAACTCATCATGTGAGAAGTTGTCCTGAGCCTTGCTATCTATATTATCCACGTCATGGATGGTGAAGACCTTGAGATGGCTGTTGGTTGGTAGCACTACCCCATCCTGAGCGTGCCAAGCACACACCGCACGCGCAATACCTCTCTTAACTTCCATGACTCGATTGTACGATACTGAAGAAGCCGTCGAATGTGTCTTGACTATGTAGACAAAACGTTTGCATCATCACGGGAGTCCGCATGAATATAAGTGCGTCCTCTTGACCATTTTGTGACTACATTTGTTACTACCTTGTGGAGGTTAGACTGATCCACACATTTACAGATTATGCAACACTTGGTATTGGCCGGAGCCATCATTCAACTGACTAATCGTGACATTAATACCAGTGGAAGATCATTGGCATTTATAGCAATGAAGTCTTTGAGATCTCTCTCAAGGGATACAAGTCCCTCTTTCTTAGGCATTTGCAGGGCTTCCTCGGTTTTGTCCGTTTGACAAAGACAGCAGAGTTCCCAATTCATAATTGTAGAATATATGTGCTTGACACTTGACACAACAATGTACTACCAGTCCATTATAATTGCGTAGGCTCGTCGTCCCAATTAATTTTCATTTGTCATCTTGTGTCATGGCAATCGGATAGCAGGTCGAGTCGCAGGTTTCGTATCAGCTCCTAAATATGCAAGAAGGAAGTAACTTGAAAATCTGGTTAGCATTTAAATAATGTCAATTTTTACACAAACATTTATGGTTCTTTCTGTGATATGGAGATATGTCAAACTTGTGCGACATAAAGTTAATAATGGGAAAGGATTTTTGGGGATGACGATGAGTCACCAAAACACCGGGTTTACCCCCACAGTGACCTTTACAGTGTTGATGAGGGGTAAACTTGAACTCAAATCATTGAAATAACATCTTTATTGGATTCCTCGACCCCAAAAACCCCGAAAATGTGGTATCATTCATGATTCTAGCCCTTTTAGGTTTTTACCTGCGAATGACATCTAACCCGGATGGCGGCCATTTTGGATTTTGCCAATATGGCCGCCCCAGGGGGCACCACTCTTGGAGCCCATCAAAAATGTAACAAGTATGGCATGGGTGACCTTCAGGCCAAATTTGGTGCTTTTGGAAGAATCTGAACCAAACAGCCCCTTTAATGCCCCAACACCCCCGACTAAACGGGGTATGCTAATTTTAAATAGTATTTGTAGTTCGCCGAGTCTGTAAAACAAACGGTTGCTCGCGTGGACTCGTTCAATAGTTTCCAAACAAATATTTTAAAACGTGCCATATATAATCACAACCATGTGTAGACGTGCAAGCCATATATTTCATTGCCAAACGAATGAGTAGCTCAAGGGTTATCTATACAAACTTAAATTTTGTGCATTTTTAAAGTGCAATATCTTCTACAGTAAAAAAGAACCTCGGATTGAACTTGAAACAAGTAATCAGCATTAAATGAGCCGTCCCGCGAGATAACCAACATTGTGGATCCGGATCAGCCTAAGCATGCCGCGCAGGCTTATCGGGATAGACACTTACAGTCTCCTGTGAATTTTATTTCAGGAATCATTACCCTATACCTCTATTTACCTTAGTCGGAATGTGTCAGCCCGGATCAGTCTGCGCGGATAGCGCAGGCTGATCTGAGTCGATCAATTACGCAGAGGCCATAATGTTGGTTTTCTCACGGGACGGCTCAAACGTATATGTATATGTACAAGACATCGTGTTTTCTTATTGAGTTATTCCAGAGTTTTGGTCCGTTGACTATGATCTTTTCAGTATTATTCAAGACCAATCATGTGGCGGGAACTTCTCCTCTAGCTAATGCCTTTGCACTTTGAAATCTTAGCTCGCCCCCGACGAAGTTGGGGAGAGCAACTGCTATATACAAGTGCCGGAGTATGGTTAATGAATTTTGGGGTCGTTAGTTACGTCTTTGCTTCAGATGTGGAGTGCAACCTGTATATTCTTCCAGAATAACGTTTGATAAGAAGCTTAGTACCGCTGAACTCGAAGTGTAACGGCTAAATCGACCAAATTCGCAACAGTGAAGCATCTTTTGATATTTTAGAATTGCTTTTTATTTTCAACATGTTCATTACTTCTTGGTTCAGATACTTATATTCTTTGGTGACTTAAAACCATATCCGTGGTGTAGCGGTTAGAGCGTCGGCCTCGGGAACGGGTGATCAAGGTTCGATCCCCGGTCGAGTCATACCAAAGACTTTTAAAGGGGTTGTAATTGCCTCCCTTCTTGGTGCTCAAGTCAAGATAAATTATACCGGTTGTACAGGTAATTTACGGTACTTACGTTGCTCGATAGGGCTACCATTTTATCATTATCATTGAAATAAAGCTGTCATTGAGGCCAGGTTTGAAAATTACTGCATCTATGTTTATTTTCACACGGTACGTTCAGTAAAATGCTGTATCTCTGCATAATGTAGGATTTGTGGCACCCAGAAGAAAAGGTTATTTGGGGTATTTCAAGTCCCTCATCATAGGTCATTTTATGTTAAGCATGAACACGCAGAAAATATGATAAGGTTTCATTGTATTGAAACATGACGAAGCAGTTTAAGAGTTGACGTTCTGGCATTTTCATTATTTTCTTTAGGTTGGTAAACCAGGGTATTTAGATTAAAAACATTTATACCTCAATCACACTCTGCTCGCGTTATCATTCCCTGCATACATAGGATAAAGCTTCAGAAAATATCCAAAACACAACTGTTTACGTAGAATATTAATCTTGTAATACTTTGTACAAGGAAACACTGTTTATATTGCCAGATCAGCATTTGTTATTAAAAACACAAGTACTGGCTTCAGCAAGTTTACTCAAGTATACCGCCGAAAACCTGGCCCAATATAACATCATTTTGAAATTTAGGGGCGTGAATTGAAATCTTAGTGCGTATTGCTGGCTTCATTTCGAACATTTGCCAACCTTCCAACCTTATCTTATCACTGGTCTATTCGACAGGTTTAACTCGTCTTTGAAATCAACAAGCTGGTAGAATGTACCAAGACATTGTGTCTAGAAGTCGGTGGTAGCTACACATCCGTTCAGTGGCAACGAGTTAAACTAAATTAATCGAAAGTTCGTTGATACCGTTCCTTTTACTAGCTAAATGTAATTGCTATAGAAAGAAGTGGCATTCAATACTCACAAAACAACACAAAACAAGAACATGGACCTTTTAGAGCATATACGCATCGCGCAACAAATGCGGGATACGATAAATGTCTACATATTAAGTGCCAGTCTTTAACCTTTATTCCTCGATCAGATGCCCTTATTTGGATTGAATAACAAAGGCTGATTTCGTAGAACCACTCGATCAAAAGCCCTTATTTGTATCGAGTACTCAATGCCGATTCCATTAAGCCCTAGTCATATTTCAATTTTATTCACAGCACTCATAATCTGTCCCATAATGGAATATATAAAAAGGGGACTACTTACATAAAGCTCACATATCGCGTATTCAATATACACCAATCGTCAAGTGGATAATTATTAAAACTTTATATTTTTATTTTTTATGATATACTTGTAGTTAGTACTGGTTTGCCCCGTATTTGCCTATGTTGAGATTGAACTCAATAATGAATCACTCTAGATAATGATTGTAATGCAAAAACGACACGAAATGAAGTAAAGAGTCAAACCGACTCAAATTTAGAACGTCCTAAATCATGACAATTATAAATTCCATAGTTGATCTTTAGCATAAGACGTTGAAAACGTTATCAATAAAAGGAAAGAGTTATTTTCTAGAATACAGCATTTTAAACTGGCTATTTTTCCTTTAATGTCTTTGTAAGTATTACTTACATTTCTATGTTTTATATTCAATTTCAAAGTATCTTCACAATGTCAAAGGATGGTACAATTTGTTTACATTTAAGAATAACAAAAATAGAACGATGGAAAAAAATGTCACTAGAGTCAATATTAACCACCTACGTATCGGAGCGTTTTCGTTCATTTATTGATATAAGGCCATATACATGTATCTGGTTTATTTATTTGCTGTTTTGCTCCTCTGAATTAGCTTGTCTGATTCCAACACAAATTGGTAGAAATGTTTCTTGGGTGACCATCTACGAAAGATCTTAAAGCCTTATTGATTGTTTGAAAAACATGGCAGAAAAGGGTCAAATCACAATACTTTATTAGTCCTTTTGTTTTTTAAATTACAGTTATAGTCTGATTTCAAGATTATTTTGCAGGAGTTTTCCTTCTGTGACCGTCTACATAATTTGTTCATGCCAATTTGATTGATTAAAAAAACAGCCCGAAGGTGGCATCATACACGAACCTTTAGCTTCAAACGACATTGGATCGATATCGAATTGTTTAGAGATTTAATGCCTTTGTACGAATGTCTTTTACTGATAAGCTGTTTCATTTTCAGTGTCCACTCCTTGCAGTTTCCTTACCATTCTTGATAAAAAAAAATCTGCAATACTAGCAATTACACATATGCTACAGGTAACAGGATTATGGTTATATTGGCCCTCTTGTTTACTTTGGAAGTATTCAGTTTTTAAGCCGTGTCCAAAGGTTAAGATAACAAATAAGTATCAACATCGATTTGATTCAGGAAAATTAAATTAATACGGGAGACAGAGGGATCCTGGATGACGAGACATCACTCAAATAGATACTTATGCTAGAAATGAGTACGACTCTCCCTGTCCAGCATCTAATACCACCTCAACATTCGGATGAATTGACCATACGATTTGTTGGCTTGAACATGCAAGGCAAAACTATATCTGCGGAATGGGAATCTTACAAGGAGAACTCCTGCAGTTTATAACGATATGCATGTACACATATCTTGATAACTGTATAAGAAACAAGCGAAATCAACGCGTTCTAATTTTGATGATGTAACTTTTCTGGTCACATCATTTGTTTTAATTGGGATTTACGCCGTTTTCAACATTGTTTCAGTTATATCGAGGAGACATTTCTTTACTCAGGGATCATGAATACGTGAACTGAGTACTAGGCTAGGAAATGTGCCTTGCCAAAGGGCATTCAACCATGACCGTCGAGTTGCGACTGGGGATCGAACCCGGAACGCCCGCCACTTTGCATGTTATTACATTGTTATATTGGCTTTTAAACAGTGAGGCATGGGGTTCCTTAGATAGTATAAATAATTAGTATTTTTTCCACATCAACCCATTTTAGCAGAGTTCGCGACCCTAAAATGGCAGTCATTCTTTTATTTGTTATCACCAATCATGCCAAACAAATGTTCTGCACTCACAATATTAACGCCTAGAAAGGATTATGTCAGTTTGCAATTGTTGCATGCTAATATAAATATAGAATCAATGCTTTCGAAAAGGCTCTTGACCGCAGCCGCAAAAGAGGTTAACAGAATTCTGCCAATCATTCACTTGACATTTCAATTTTCTTATAGAGATCTTAGAGAAATACCAAGACGTATCATTAGCATATGACCAGATGATACAAAACAAAGCACCCTGTACCCTTCAGAAAACGGACGCACTTCGTTTAATTTAACACCGGTTTGCAACAGTAATGAGACACACACTTAATACGATTTCTTAACTATATAACAATATATGGCATTGATTTCTTTATTGACTTCTATCAATTGATGCATACACAATGTGGAGAAAATACTCACATTTGTATATGCTAGCTCATATCATGTTGAAGACCTTTTCAAGGGAAGGTCAATCTCGATATCATTGAGAAGCTGTTTTGGGATGAACATTCAGATATTTCAAATAAGATTTTCTACTAGAAGAATACTGATGACATGGTATTTTGTATACATTTCCTGATTATGAATTGCTTGATTATTAAGTACGTGTGCTTCAATTTTCTCCTGCAGGTTTCCAGGAAGTAAGGACATGATTAGAAAATCTGCCGAAATAGTGTCATCTTAGTCCGCATTTGGGGTAGGTGGGGTAGAATACACAGGGTTTTATTTTTGTTTCTGTTCTGTTGAAATGCTGAAATGTTACATGATTCTAAAATATTGTTATAATGCCATATATTGAGATGAAGTTTTGGCATTATGATGGATGTTGTTTTTGAGAATTTCTCAAATAACATTAATGGTGCGGACAGGCTAATTTGTGGCACATTTAGTGGTTCCCTGCCACCTGAAAGTGTTTGGTATGACCCGATCAAGGATCGAATCCGATCGTTCACGAGGTGGACGCTCTAACCACTACACCACCGTATCGGTTGTTGTATAGAAAGAGAACGATTTAATGTTAAAGAATAATTCGGTATTTTTACAAGTGTACAATTTATTAAGTTTATTTTCGTCACAAAGAATACTGCAGAGTCAGTTTTTAAAATCGATTTTCAATATTTAATTTGCATGACCGGACAATAAAGGCTTTGTAGACACTGTGTTTGTTAAAATCGATTTTCAATATGTATTTTGCATGTACGGACAATAAAAGCTTTGTAAACATTGTGTGTATAAAGAGCGTGTCAATAATGTATGAATAATTGATGAAATGTCCATATTCACAGGCTCGTATGAGTATTCACTGTTCGCATCCGAAATATGATATTATGTTCGCCTATATGTAGATGTTGTTAGCTTTTTCCAACATTCACTAAATCTGCAACTGACGAAGGTATAAATGAAAGTATAATTAATGGATCGAGTTGGAAACATTGTGGCAAAAGGAGAGTATTCTCAGTTGAGCAATTGATCCTCGCGCCGAAATATGTTCAAGGGTCGTCTGCTGCTGTGTTTGTATTACGGAATAGCTATACAATGCTAAGTCCACTTATGAAATGGGCCACCCGACGACACGTTAAAACAAGTCTCTAGCGATTTTAAAAATTATGGAAATTACGATCAAATTACATTCTAGTTAAATATCCTATTTAATCATAGCCGAAATGTACTGGACGCAAGGTGCCAACACCGACCCCTGGTAGTTAAGTTGGTAGCCACGCGGGGGGCTTTCAATCCAGCGGTTGTGAGTTCGAGCCCGTGCACGACCTACGTTTTTTCTGACGTTTGACAAAAGTGAACTGTCCGCCGTGATTAAACAGAAATCCCAATTAAATAACGGTCGGTTTTCGTATCACGTGATCTAAATATAACCTTGTTAAAACGTGCCAAAAATATGTAATATATTGTAAAAGAAAGCACGGATATTAAAATAATTCACAGGGTATTCTGCCTGGTCAGCGTTAATTTTCTCTATTCTTGAATAATGGACCATGCAGTATGACTGATATACATGAATTTTGAAAATAAGTTCGAGCATATGGTGATAAGTTGTTCTGTCTGGAAGCAGAAAAGTCCTTTATATTTACATATATTCTTAGAATATATCTAAGATGATTGAGTAAGGTCATTGTGTCCACATATGGAACAAAATGTTGTTGTAGCAGTTGTTAATATGTCATTTGTTCTAAGGTCCATGTCAAAGCAGTGCCGCGACTGAGGATCGAACCCCAGACTCCCGGTTTCAGATCCCCGACGCTAACCACTCGACCGAGGCGGATTCTTCCCTTTGAATATACAACATTATTTTATTTCATATTATCGGCTAATCTTTTAATTCAAAATATGATAGATCAAAACTTGTTTCAGATTGTTGGTTATATATGCTTTAGTTACTGTTTGTTTGGTGTTTTACCCCGCTCTTATCGTTTTTAGTGATTTCCTGGGTAAGTAACCATTCTCGTACTTCTGGTCTATTTATTCATAAAGTTGAAATGCTTATCACTCCATCCTGAGCGCCAACGAGGGATATTCAGTACTACCATTTTAAAGTATTTGGTATGACACTGCCGGGTAACAAACCCGCACCCGAGGCGGGGTTCTACCACTACATCCACGAGGCGGGGTTCTACCACTACATCCACTAGGCGGGGTTCTACTACTACATCCACGAGGCGGTATATCATTCCGGTATGGCACTGGTGTTAAAGCTATATCTATTCTTGTCAAATATCTTGTAATACATGTATGAGGTTATAAAAACATGTTTCGCCTTTAACTTAAAAGGACAAATTATGCAAAGCAAACGTTTTTTTATTTGAAATACTTGTGTATCTCTTGCTAACTTGATATGTGAATTGAAGGTAATAGGTTTTGTACACGAACATGTGGTGTATTGAAAGTGCTTAACTGTCAGATTTGTGCGAGTAGGAATAGGTGTAACCAGAATGGACCCTGGTTCCATGGGTTGTTAATAAATAGGTAGCCAAATTTTAAGTAACAAGTTCATTCTTCGAATTAACATGCCTCTTCCTTTTCCTCTTTTTTCATAGTTGACAGGTAACTCTTTCAAATTAATTATATATATACCACCTGTAAATCGCAATTAAAGTGTTATCAAATTTTAAAAATAGTAGAGATATATTTAGATTTAAAGGTCTATTTTCTAAAGGGCTGTTCAGATTAATGAAATACGCCAGACGTGTCATGCTTTGGGTCACATTGCATTGGACTAAGGCTCATCCTTACGGATAGAACTGTTTAACTTATCTACATATAATGTTAAGTGTGTGTGTTAAGTTCAATCTGAAGTGTAATTAATGTAGAAGAAGTGGGCGCACAATCCTGCACAAACCCCAACCCCGTATGGATCACCATTGTATGGAACGCCACAACTGTCTTATGTTGTGATCTTTCATATTGTTATGTCTAACTTACATCTTAATTTGTCTAACATATGTGTTAATATGTGCCCATGCCATGTTAGTATGTCTAACTTACATGTTATTATGTCTAACATACGTGTTATTATGTCTAACTTACATGTTATTATGTCTAACATACGTGTTATTATGTCTTACCTACATGTTATTATGTCCAAATGGCATGTTGTTATGTCTATCCGATATGCTATTTTGTCTAATTGGCATGTTATTATGTCAAACTGACATGTTATTATGTCAAACTGACATGTTATTATGTCTCTCCAGGATGCTATTATGTCTAGCATACACGTTATTATGACTGTTTTATGTCTTAGTATGTCAAACGAACATGTTACTGTTATGTATAACTGTCATGCTATTATGTATAATCATATGTTTTTTATGTCAAGTTTACACTTTATTATGTCCAGTAAACATGTTATTATGTCAAGTTGACTTGGCATTATGTCTATTAGACGTCTTGTCCATAACAAATGTTATCTTGTCTAACTGGCATGTTGTTATGTTAAAGTATCGTGGTGTTGTTGAAAAAAGGCTCGATACTCTTACATGCCCGCATAAATGACAATGGAGATCTCATTCAATATGTGTAATAATTATGTTTAGGTTTCGATTCGCAGAGCACCGGTCAAATATTTATAAAGATAATTTGTATATGATTCTGCATCTAACACGTTCTGCAGCAGACAGCCTTTTTTGTGGAGATGAACATGCATATAGGAGCAGTGACTTAATCAAAATAATATGCATTCTATTTTAACCCTTTGCCTTATACAGACGTACTTTGATCTCCCTACAGCAGTTGACTTTTGAAAACATTGGGGGCAAGTGGAGAAAGTGCTTATGATGTTGCCACAATCTTTTAAACTCTATTCAATTATCAAACTTTAATTTATAGACATTTTCCATATATATTTGCTTTGACTTATGTGGGAAAGGTTTAAAGTGTCAATGTAAGATCAATACCTAGTCCTTTCTCACATGCATGTGTGTTTTGACGCATCTGCAGCAGACGATGTTTAAACATATTTGGCAAAAGTAGCTCTAGTAAATGTTCATTACGTGGGGTATACTCTTACTCATAGATTTGTATGTTTAACCCTTCTTAACAATCTGGTGCATTTCGACCAATCTGCAGCAGAAGTCTTTTAAACACATTGTTGCAAAAAGAGAAATCCATTTATCATTTTTGTTTCGCGCTTTTTTTTAACAACACCATGATAATTCGACATCACAACATGAAACACTAACAAGATAACACGCTTAATGGACAAGACGTCTAATACACAGAATGCAACATGAACTTGACATAATAACATGTTTACTGGACATAATAACGTGTAAACTTGTCATCAAAACACATTGATTAGACATAATAGCATGACGGTAGACATAACAGTAATATGTTTGTTTGACATAATAAGACATAGGATAGACATAACAACGTGTATGTTAGACATAATAACGGGTATGATAGATATAATATCATGCCGAAGAGACATAATAACATGTCAGTTTGACATAATAACATGCCAGTTAGACATAATAACATGCCAGTTAGACAAAATAGCATATTGGATAGACATACAAACATGCCGTTTGTACATAATAACACGGCAGTTACACTTAATAACATGTAAGTTAGACATACTAGCATGGCAGGTGCACATAATAACACATACGTTAGACAAATTAAGATGTTAGTTAGACATAATAACATGACATATCACAACATGAGACAGGTATGAATCGGTTGAACATGGCCGTTGTAGAGTCACGACAGCTCAATTGGTATCGACGAGGACTATCAATCCAGTGGTCGTGAGTTCGAGACTCGTCTCGAGTACGCATTCTTTCATATGATTGCTTTATCTCGTCTTCCATCAATTGGCTAAATAGTCTTATGTGTTATCAGACAGGCATGTAACTTGTAGCGGCCATGTTGAACAGATTTAAACAACCTTCTACCGTTACATATTCAATAGATTCAAACTTCTAGACTCGAGTTGCAAATACATGTACCTGTACCTTTTTATTTCAATGCCCCTTTGTAAAAATGTCTTTGTTGGTTAGTTTTGCTGTAATCATATTATTTGTTTTACGCAATACAATATTTCAGTATTGCACGTGTCTTTCTCCAACCATAGATGCTATCGCCTTAAATAACCGGCATGAAACTATGTTTTGTGATAACTGTTATTGTATATAATTATAAAGTTTAGTGTTGTTTCATTACATAATTTAAGTAAAGGAAAGCATTCGTATTAAACTGCAAATTCGCACGGTTTTGTCTGGGTCAGCACTGTTCGCAAATAAGTCATTGAAAGTATTAGTAGTAGTAGTCTTTGAAGAAGTAGTAATAGTAGTAGTGGTTGTAGTAGTAATAGTCTCAGTAGTAGTAGTAGTGGTAGTAGTAATAGTAGTAGTAGTAGTAGTGGTTGTAGTAGTAGTAGTCTCAGTAGTAGTAGTAGTAGTGGTAGTAGTAATAGTCGTAGTAGTAGTAGTAGTAGTAGTAGTAGTAGTAGTAGTAGTAGTAGTAGTAGTAGAAGTAATAGTAGTAGTAGTAATAGTAGTAGTAGTAGTAGTAATAGTAGTAGTAGTAGTAGTAGTAGTAGTAGTAGTAGTAGTAGTAGTAGTAGTAGTAGTAGTAGTAGTAGTAGTAGTAGTGGTTGTAGTAGTAGTAGTCTCAGTAGTAGTAGTGGTGGTAGTAGTAATAGTAGTAGTAGTAGCAGTAGTAGTAGTAGTAGTAGTAGTAGTAGTAGTAGTAGTAGTAGTAGTGGTTGTAGCAGTAGTAGTCTCAGTAGTAGTAGTAGTAGTGGTAGTAGTAATAGTCGTAGTAGTAGTAGTAGTAGTAGTAGTAGTAGTAGTACTAGTAGTAGTAGTAGTAGAAGTAATAGTAGTAGTAGTAATAGTAGTAGTAGTAGTAGTAATAGTAGTAGTAGTAGTAGTAGTAGTAGTAGTAGTAGTAGTAGTAGTAGTAGTAGTAGTAGTAGTAGTGGTTGTAGTAGTAGTAGTCTCAGTAGTAGTAGTGGTGGTAGTAGTAATAGTAGTAGTAGTAGCAGTAGTAGTAGTAGAAGTAGTAGTAGTAGTAGTAGTAGTAGTAGAAGTAGTAGAAGTAGTAGTAGTAGTAGTAGTAGTAGTAGTAGAAGTCATAGTAGTAGTAGTAATAGTAGTAGTAGTAGTAGTAGTAGTAGTAGTAGTAGTAGTAGTAGTAGTAGTAGTAGTAGTAGTAGTAGTAGTAGTAGTAGTAGTAGTAGTAGTAGTAGTAGTAGTAGTAGTAGTAGTAGTAGTAGTAGTAGTAGTATATAGTAGTAGAAGTAGTAGTAGTAGTAGTAGTAGAAGTAGAATTAGTAGTAGTAGTGGCAGTAGTAGTTTGGCCGTATCTAATGTTGTGAGAACTCGTGGCCAGACCCTTTTGCCTTAATAGTTTATGATATACCTGTACACTGTATAATGTTCAATACTTTTATATGGCAATAAAATATGTTTAAACTAGTATCAGTAGCAGTAGTAGTAGCAGGAGAAGTAATCACAATACACTGGGAGAAGTGTAATCATTACTTCAAGTAGCGCACATGATCAGGTTGGTCCGTGATGCTTAAACAAACAATGTATGGATAGATGTCAAATCTCAATGTAAATAACTTTTTCGATTTTGTTTATGCGTATGATAGTCAATATCTATTACTGTTTTCAATTAAATCTAACGTGATATATCACAGAACAAAGACAGACCAGTTCAACGACAGTTAACAATATTGATATGAGCCGTCCCACGAGAAAACCAACATTATGGTCTCTGCGTAATATATCGACCTAGATTAGCCTGCTCACTCCGCGTAGGCTAATCCGGGCCGACACATTCCGTCTAAGGTGGAAAGACGTATAGAGATTCCTGAAACATAAAATCCACAGGAGGCGAAAAGTGTCTATCCGAGTTAGCCTGTGCAGCATGCTTAGGCTGATCCGGGTCGATGCTTTACGCAGAGTCCACAATGTTGATTTTCTCTCGAGTCGGCATAATTATAGTATTGTTACTTGAAGTGTCTGGAGATTTTGGGATGTTTTCACATCTCCGTACGGTGACAACTCGGCTGAGTATGTATTCTCGCATGTAGAATAGAACCGGATATACTTTCTGATACAGACATTGGAATTGTAGGCCTACGGATGTTACATGATCCCGTTTCGGAGATACAATGACAGCCCAATTCGTTACAAGTGGCTCATTTAAAGACGGGTTGCGGTTGCGTCCAAGTCACATGTAAGTCTGTCTGTTACAGTTCTATCTCACTCGGGACCGAAGTGTTTATCAGAATGAGATTTCGTGACCAACATGTGAACGATATCCAATAAGTGCTCTCGACAGTTTCCGTAAGTGACATATCCCCGTTCAAACTTGATCGTATTATTCACATGTGGTTCTCAATAAGAAATGCTGAAGTAAATAAATGTCTTGCTGAAATCTTGTAGCAATGGCAAGAAAAAGACAAGAATTGTGTAAACCGAAAGTTCCCCTCTGAAAATCCTATCACCAATGATACTTTTGTTTCTGATAAATACACAAGAAGGCTTATTTCGTGACAGTCAGTTGCAGTTCGATGTTATGAAGTACATGTATATAGTGAAATCTTTGAAAATATTGTACTCGGAAAACGTCGCAGACCAAATTGAAACAATTTCAGACGAATAATCCTGTCAAAATAGCTTAAACGAATGTGATTGATAACCGCTAATAAGACAGTTCTTATGATTTTTTAACAAAGTATGAAGTGAGACCCGGCATCGATCAATGATCGCGTCGGTCATTGTTGAGTGGTCTTTGACAAGGCATAAAGCCGAGTCTAATATTATTTAGTGAACGAGGGAACATTGAAAAATAAATTGGCACCGTGATATAACTTAAATCCTGTTGCAAATCCCAATAAAATAAATACTCTTAATCCGTTTAAATACAGCAAATACTTATAAGGGAAGTAATTCTACCCCAATTTTGATAAATATAATGAATTGTTATCTCCCTTGCTCAAAATAACCCTTCTCATGATGCTCAAGGGGCTCGTTAGAGACAATTGCTTGCTATATACATAATGCGATTCCAAAGACGCACATGTATACCTTTCATACGACTTGACACTTTCCGGCATGTTCCATTAAAAATCGTTTCTCTTCTAAAAAAAAGCCAGCTTGCCTATAGATCCCGTTCAAAGTGGGTGTTTTGGGGTTTTCTAAGACATATTTCGTAATTATCATTTTTATTTTTGTCTCACAATTTCCTTATGTCAGTTGTGCAAACACCCTTTGCACATCAGCAACTCTATTGGGAAAAGAATTGCGCCGCTTTGAACAATACATCTATTCCAGATATATCACGGCGTTTCCTGTGTAAGTTACAAGTACTACTTGCCCATTTATCCTGACACAAGCGAGTCAGTCGTAATGCTTTCCCCACAATCCTTAGCTCCAAGGACGGTAATCCATTACTTTGGTATGACCCGGTCGGGGATCGAAACCGAGACCTCCCACACCGTGGCATACGTTTACAATGTACATCTACTATTGTCAACTGAATACGTTCCGACTTTTTTGAACAGCTGTTACTATTTATAAAGCTATGTTAAAAGAACCCCCTTAATTTCGTATTGCCTTCTTTGTATTAAAGTTGTTTACCGTAAAATAATCTCAAAATACAGTGCATTACACTCGTTCACAACAGCATGATGCAAATATTACTTTGTAAGACTGATAAATAGAAATGGTTCAGATTATATTATTAATACAATTATTTCAAACAAGACAATGCAATAATGCCATCATTTGTTTTGTTTTTGATAACCAGAAAATGTAGATAACACAGGGCTACTTTGATATCAAAATTGGACTCTCAATTTATATACATTGATATGCATATATGTTTTCACTGGATTTTGATATAAAATGTTTGTGTTAATTGCATAAAAACGGCTACAATCAAGTATAACAACGTTGATGTGCAAAACGAGAACTATCTAGATAGCGTATGCCTTTTGTTGCATGCATGTATATGATCGAATAGATCAGTCCCCATTTTCTGCAATTGGGCGTTTCACTTTTAATGAGGTACATAAAGTAACGTTAACAAACGTATGCAAGAATGCAAAGCCAGTATTTTCGAAAACATTAATATACTTATAGTAACCGATTAAATTTCGACACAAATACTTGCACGTGTGTATGTATATGATGTGTTTAAGAACCAAAAACGTACTAATAGATAGTTAAAAAACCATTTTGTTTCCATATGCATCAATATTGATTGATAGTCTGAACATATGAGCCGTCCCGCGAGATAACCAACATTATGGACTCTGCGTAATGTATCGATCCAGATCAGCCGCACAGGCTGATTCGGGCCGACACATTCTGTCTCAGTGTGATAGAGGTATAGAGTAATGTTTCCTGAAACAGAAAATTAACGAGAGGCGAACAGTTTCTGTCCGGGTTAGCCTTTGCATCATGCTTAGGCTGACCCGGGTCGATACTTAACGCAGAGTTCACACTGTTGGTTTACTCGTGGAACGGCTCATATACCATGGCCACACTTACATAAGTGGCCATGCACCTCAGCTAACCACTTTTCACTTATCCGGGTAAGCCTGCGCGGCATGCTAATGTCGATACTTTACGAGTCCACAATGCTGGTTTTCTCGCAGGATGGCATTAATTATTTGATCAACCTTAATGTAGACAAACGTTCTGATCGAATCGCAAACGCAAAAACGGTGTATTCCTCAGGTAACAATCAATTAGATTGTTTCTTTATGTCTTCGCTACGTAGAGCATCGGACTACCATCACTATACTTGTTCATCGGCTACTGTGTCTGATTTCGTCATGGTGCGTCAAAGCTCTGAATGACTATGCTGTATGGCACGCCATTTGCACAATAACTACAAAAACCTATGTTCTGACGTGAGAACCTCGGTTCTCGTAGTTATTATGCAAACGGCGTGCCATAATGGTGTGGTTCCATTTAGTCACAACTCGGCAATGCTTTATTGGGATCAAAACCAGACTATTTGATTGTTTGGTGTTAACAGCGCTCTCAATAATGTTTTAGTTATATCACGGCGTTTCCTAGGTAAGTTACCAGTACTACTAGTCCATTTATCCTGACACCAATTGTTATGCTAACCCCGCAACCCTTAGGGCCAAGAAGAGCACTAAGAGCATTAATACCATTTTTTAAAGTCTTTAGTATAAACCGGGCTAGTCTCACGACCGCAAACTATCGAAGCAGAGGCAGACGTTCTACCACTACACCACCGAGGCTAACAAGACTAACAATACCATATGATTTTATTCTAAAGAGTAATTAGTTTATTCTTGTAGTAAATAGCTGTCACATGACAGCATAGTTCGCCGAAATGGGACTGTATTATGAACCTAAACTAAAGACTTGAACACAAAGTTTTACAGTTTTGCTTGACCACATACATTTAAAATTTACGACCAACACAACCGCCTATTTAGGTTTCAACAAATTTTACAAAAGAGTATTGTAATAATTATTGTTTCAGCAACTGTTTATATGTAAATGTGAATAGAATATTTTAAAACTCTGATTATACATGCATGTTAAATAAAAGTACGTAGTATGTGCCACGTATCGGACAACAGGTTATAGTAAAGTTTGATATACAGTGTAGTATAATAATGATAAAGATATGAGCCGTCCCACGAACAAATCAAGCTTGTGGACTATACGTAAAGTATCGACCCGGATCAGTCTGAGCATGAAGCGCAGGCCTCCTGTGGATTTTCTGTTTCAGGATTCATTACTCTATACCTCTATCCCACTGATACGTAATGTGTCGCCCCGGATCAGTCTGCACGGACTGTGCAGGCTGATCTGGGTCGATACATTACGCAGAGGCAAAACTGTTGGTTTTCTCGAGGAACGGCTCATATACAGTGTAGTATAATGATGACAAGGATATGAAAAGTAGACACTTGTCTGTAAAACACTCAGTTCTCAACCACGTCTTACTGAATAGTGTGATTACAGGAATATAAAGGCATATCTCTGGCATGGTTAGAAAGTTACACCTGCTTTATGGGAAATTTCTCTGAAATAGTAAGGTAAAGCATAATGTCACTACTTGTGTGTGCGTATGAACCGCAATGCATGTCCCGAAAGTACACTTATATCAGCTGTCTAAGAGTAACGGTTTTCTATAACTATATAAAGGACAATTAGTTATTCAACATCGCATACACTGTTTTGAAACTATATACACACAAGTAAAAACTGCTTCTACAGCAGAAAAAGTACACGTCATAAAAGAGAACGACTTATTTAGACCTGCAATGTTACAATATATATCACCCTCTCTGTCGCATGGCGCGAGTTCGATTACGTGATCACAATAAACATTGTTGTCTATGTCATCGAAATACTCCTGGCAGCATAGATTCAGCTCATAATTAGCATTTAAATTCAATACATAATAATAATTTATATCACAAAGTTAGATACAAGGGAGTCCGTGTGCTATAACCTGGCTTTTTCCGGAAAAAACTTGGTGCACGCGAGGAATTTTTTCCTAACGACCAGTGCTTGACCTCTTGTTGAGTGGGAGACACTTAAAGCACTTCATAACAATTTTTTGAACAGGGTCCGGAAATTGAACCCCACACTTCTGGATAGACAGTCCAGCTTGTAAACCACTAGACTACCGGACCACTCAGTCGTATGAAGTCCAAATAACTTTTTATAATGATAACTATTTGCTTTTTATAATGTTATTAACCAAAAAATAGGTTTAACAATACACAGGGTTTTACTTCCGTGAATATTGGTTCCAGTTTCGTTGAAACAATAGTAGAAAACTGCGGGAACAATAGGTCACTTGCTTATCTATGGTAACTATTTTAAGCCACCTATGAATACACGGCGCTAATAGGCCGTGTAACAAAGAACATTGGATACCTGAAGAGAAATACCTGTAAAGTATTAACACTCTACCTACAATAACTGATGTAATCACGTAAAATATAAGATTCTGAAAATTCGTTTTAATTTAAAAAGCAAATTTGTTTTAGATAGAAAACATTGTGAAAGAGACAACAACTAATTTTAGGCTAAAGGTAATTAACGTACGTCATGAAAACAGTATATAACTTTATAGGTACTTAATTCAGCAATCTTTTAAATTCATATCTAAAAGAGTTATGCCAAACTGTCATGAAATAATCTCGTAAGGGAGGCATTACTTTTTCATCGCTACTGAGGCCCATAAACTTTCACAACGAGTTTGATCAAGATTGAATGAAAACTATTTAAGTGAAAGATTAAAATTAATCGATACATAGAATGAACTATGCATATTTGGCATAATATTGTATAATTCAATGGCTTAGAGCGGTTTGGTTGGTTTTCGGAGTTTGCAAAGACATAACGACCACTAACATGTTCAACAATTTTGGTCGAGATCTGATGAAAACTGTTCGACTTAGAGATCGGACGATGCTTATTTGGCCAAATTTAGATCATTGTAGGGCTGTAATGAAAAGGTGCTTTCAGCGATATGAATTGTTAGCAAACTTGGACCAGACATTATTTATCGTTTGGAAAAAAAAACCTTAGAGAGCGGATACGGTAAATATTTGGTAAATAGTAGATAATTCAAAAGTACAAAAATCAAAAAATGCATTGAGTGTTTTTTGCTTGTTATCGGACTTGGCCAAGACATTTTACCCACAAACATATTCAACGCATATGGTAAAGATCAGGTTAAAACTGGTGGACTTAGAGAGCATACAACGTGTGGACGTCTTCCGAAGCCGCATGTGTTCCTGTAATAACGGCGCCGTCTATCCACGGGGGCATAACAAGCTTTCTCCATAAAAGATATCTACTAGATCTACGTACGTTCAGCAACTATCAAACACGGAACAGCAAGAGTCATTTGAAATTATTATTATCAACAAATAAACTAAGTTTGTTCAAATAAGCCATTTGGCCAGTTAAACAAGCACGTGTAACGTTTACAGTGGCAAATAAAGTCACGCATGTTAACGTACTATTGAATTCATAACAGCTGACGGTATATGAAAGTTTATTCTTAAAATATTTTAAATTCCAGATTATTGTTATACTGTAGCATCTAAATGTAACGCTGTTGAATATCAATGTTTGCTTATACTGATACTATTTACAGATGTGTTCTCTCGCTCGACTCAATTCTTTGACGTTTATCATTTGAGGGAGAATCCCCGCCTTTTTTTAATTCCTTGACTGTACTTCGGTTCTCCTCATCTGACCGTAACCACAGCATACGTCTATACTTTGTTACACTACGGTAACCAGGCATTACTATCGTAACCGCCTCTGCAACGGGGCATAAGAACCGAGGGGGAAGCATTGCTTCTAGATTTAGAATAGCATGCATTCTTTGCAAACGGACATATGCCTTGCTAGATGTTGTAGTTGTGAGTACAGAACAGGTGTTTGACATGATCGCTATCAATGCATTTAGCAATAAGATTGTCGTCATCAGAACAAAAAAGACAAATACAATCACAGCCAATACAGGATCTCGAGCGTTGAATAGGTCACCGATTTCACCAATACCTAACATGACTGTAAACATCTTTACGAATGTTTTACCGACATGCTGAAAATCATCTTCGTCACTTTCGCCAGCCCCTTGCATAACAACAAACATGGCTACAGAAAAGCCAATTAATAGAAACGACATAACGATCCCAAACTGTAAGAGGTTTGCAACTACATTTCTTATCAACACTGTAAAGAAACTGAACTGCTCGACAACGCGCAGAAAGTAAATCATGGAATACCAACCAATTATGACGGTGAACGGTAACACATAGTTTTCATATCCTGAATACGTCAACATGAATATAAAGTCTACAATAATACAGATTCCAAGAAGAACGATAATGTGGCCATATGACAAAAGAACGACTGACCCTCTATTCTTCAAACCATAATGTATGCCTGCTATACAATGTGAAGAAACGCAGAGTACACCATACGTGACTATGATGCTTCCAGAAGCGATCACGAAAGTCACATCATTGTAATAAGAAGACGTTGCTTTCGCTTTAACGACGGGATTGTCCAGTCGTGCACGGACAATGGCCTGCCATGAGTACAGACACATAATTAGAAAATGCAATAGCGTCCATATTCTATAACCAAACTTGTATGATTCCCATTTCGCAGATATTGTTTTGCCAACTATATTCAAGCCGACAAATCGTATAGTAGATTCATCTGTGGGTTGATGTTTCAATATATAAAGGACAGAGTTGTGTCTTTTCCCTTCATCTGCAATTGGAACCGTATCTATCTCAGTAACATCATAAGCAACGTCATCAAAGTTCCCTCTTTCTCCATCGTTTATTCGATATGCCTGAAACAAATTCATGTTGATACAGAGAATATTACGTGCTTGACTTAGGCTATTAACTTTTTCTAACGAGGTTGGTACAATTATCACTTCTCCCAGCCGAGTCAGATAAAGTTCATGTCTAAAGTCAAGGACGTAACATTATATTAATCTTGCATCCTTAATTGTGTTTTCAGGTATATTCATTTTAAACTAGTTTTTAGAAATTACATACAACATTACAACAGCCCATTCATAAATGACTCGACCCAAAATAGAATGACGTTACGAGCGCGTAAGAATAAGCGCCGAATTACATTGTGTACACACGACATACGGAAGCTAAAGAGTTCCGACTGCAATTCCACATTTCTCCGTTTTTAATACTTAATTTGTATATCTGGTGTGACAAAATACCTTTACACGGCAATATTAACTCAAGCATATACTTAGTAGAAGTGTAAGTATTGCGGATTGGCCGTCGCTTCAATGCACAAGATACGTCAACATGTATGTCAACCGCGGAAAATGCATAGTTGTATTACATATGATAGTCGTTGTTTTAAGTTAGTTCAGACGTCGGAAGTTAAAGTAGAACTCATCAAACACGGAAGAGAATTGTGATGTTTCGTCGTCGTTAAGATTGGAAATATTCAATTTTGGAAAAGGATACCGTCACTGTTGTAGGTAAACATGTCGAATACACGTTACGAAACTTTTAGTTTTAAGAATGATCATAAACACTTGCTGTACGTAAATGATCAATATATATAACAAGAAAACACATTTTTTGGGATATCTAGATATAACGCATAATGGTTTTTTCTGTCCGAACTACTGTACAAGACGAATTTTGATGCAGAGCATCAAAGGACGCCGCGCATGATTTTGAAGCATGACTTAAAGGAAGCAGATGTAGTTCAGTACATTTAAATAACGTGTGAAAACAGACAGGATGTAAATATTTCGAACAAGAAGGCCAAATGTCCCTTTATCATAACCAAAAAGGCCAAGATGTGCCTATATTGCTCACCTGGCTACCATAGCCTATAATAAAAGGTTACCATACAACATGAAGTTTCTTAATTTTTTACCAATACACGGTTTCAAATCGATATCTCGAAATGTTCGAGAAAAAAAAAAAAAAAAAAAAAAAAAAATCAAGATATCGCAAATTTCTGAGATAACGAGAAAAAAAAAATATCAAAAAAAATAATCGAGAAATCGAAATGTTCGAACATATTGATATCTTTTTTTTTTTATTTTTTTTTGTTCGATATCTCGAACTTTCCGATATCTCGAACTTTTCAAAAAAGGTAATTATATTTTTTTTCGATATCTCGAACTTAACAATTTTTTTTTATCTCGAACTTTCCGATATCTCGAAATTTTCGATATCTCGAACTTGTCGATATCTCGTACTTGTCGATATCTCGAACTTTCCGATAAAGTTCGAGATATCGAGATTTTTTTTTTTTAAAGCTATCGAAAAGTTATTGGAAAGTTCGAGATATCGAGAAGAAAAAAAAAAAAATATATATATATCGAAAGTTCGAGATATTGGAAAGTTCGAGATATCGAAAGTTTCGAGATATCGATATGTTCGATTTGTCAATAAATGTTCAAGTCAAAAACATTCGTTTTATCAATGTATTCGAGATATCGATGTGTTCGAGTCATCGGTATGTTCGAGATATCGATATGTTCGAGTTATCAATATGTTCAAGTTATTTGACCAATAAGACATTCGTTTTTTGCGTGTACAATGACCTCAGACAAATTTCGTACCTAAACCTCTTAATTTGCGAATGTCTAATCGAATGTCTAATGTCTAACTGATCAATTAGACATTCGTTTTTTTTTTAATGTACATTGATCTCTGATGAATTTGGTACATAAATCTCTTAATTTGCGAATGTCTAATCGAATGTCTAATTGACCAATTAGACATTCGTTTTTTAATGTACATTGATCTCTGATTAATTTGGTACCTAAATCTCTTAATTTGCGAATGTGTAATCGAATGTCTAATGTCTAACTGATCAATTAGACATTCGTTTTTTTGCATGTATAATGACCTCCGACGAATTTGGTACCTAAATCCCTTAATTTGCGAATGTCTAATCGAATGTCTAATGTCTAACTGACCAATTAGACATTCGTTTTTTTAATGTGCAATGACCTCCGACGAATATGGGTTATAGATCTTGTAATTTGCGAATGTCTAATCGAATGTCTAATGTCTAACTGACCAATTAGACATTCGTTTTTTTAATGTACATTGATCTCTGACGAATTTGGTACCTAAATCTCTTAATTTGCGAATGTCTAATGTCTAACTGACCAATTAGACATTCGTTTTTTGCATGTATAATGACCTCCGACGAATTTGGTACCTAAATCCCTTACTTTGCGAATGTCTAATGTCTAACTGACCAATTAGACATTCGTTTTTTTAATGTGCAATGACCTCCGACGAATTTGAGTTATATATCTTGTAATTTGCGAATGTCTAATCGAATGTCTAATGTCTAATTGACCAATTAGACATTCGTTTTTTTAATGTACATTGATCTCTGACGAATTTGGTACCTAAATCTCTTAATTTGCGAATGTCTAATCGAATGTCTAATGTCTAACTGACCAATTAGACATTTGTTTTTTGCATGTATAATGACCTCCGACGAATTTGGTACCTAAATCCCTTAATTTGCGAATGTCTAATCGAATGTCTAATGTCTAACTGACCAATTAGACATTCGTTTTTTTAATGTGCAATGACCTCCGACGAATTTGGGTTATATATCTTGTAATTTGCGAATGTCTAATCGAATGTCTAATGTCTAATTGACCAATTAGACATTCGTTTTTTTAATGTACATTGATCTCTGACGAATTTGGTACCTAAATCTCTTAATTTGCGAATGTCTAATCGAATGTCTAATGTCTAACTGACCAATTAGACATTCGTTTTTTGGATGTACAATGCCCTCCGACGAATTTCGTACTTAAATCTCGTAATTTGCGAATGTCTAATGTCTAACTGACCAATTAGACATTCGTTTTTTTAATGTACAATGACCTCCGACGAATTTGGGTTATAGATCCTGTAATTTGCGAATGTCTAATCGAATGTCTAATGTCTAACTGACCAATTAGACATTCGTTTTTTGAATGTACAATGATCTCTGACGAATTTGGAACCTAAGTATAGTAATTTGCGAATGTCTAATCGAATGTCTAATGTCTAACTGACCAATTAGACATTCGTTTTTTTAATGTACAATGACCTCCGACGAATTTGGAACCTAAGTATAGTAATTTGCGAATGTCTAATCGAATGTCTAATGTCTAACTGACCAATTAGACATTCGTTTTTTGCACGTACAATGCCCTCCGACGAATTTGGTACCTAAATCTCTTAATTTGCGAATGTCTAATCGAATGTCTAATGTCTAACTGACCAATTAGACATTCGTTTTTTGATTGTACGTTGACCTACGACGAATTTGGAACCTAAATATCGTAATTCGCGAATGTCTAATGATAAATCGAATGTCTAATGTCTAACTGACCAATTAGACATTCGTTTTTTGCATGTACAATGACCTCCGACGAATTTGGTACCTAAATCCCTTAATTTGCGAATGTCTAATCGAATGTCTAATGTCTAACTGACCAATTAGGCATTCGTTTTTTGAATGTACAATGACCTCCGACGAATTTGGGTTATAGATCTTGTAATTTGCGAATGTCTAATTGAATGTCTAATGTCGAATTAGACATTCGATATTTAACATTTGCGATTTTTCTGAATGTCTAATTGAATGTCTAATGTCTAATTAGACATTCGATAATCAAAATTAGCGAATGTCTAATCGAATGTCTAACGTCTGATTAGACATTCGAATATTTTTTTTGAATGTCTAATGTCTAACGTCTAATGCTCTGCCAACTTCACACACTTTTATAAATAGGCAAAAACATCCGGCGAATTTTGGGCCCGTAAACTAAACAATTAAAAACGCGTAGCCTAGAAAGTTTGGGAAAAGTGAACTTTTTCTCTGAGCTTTGATGAATTGGGTCAGGGCCGTAAACCAAACAATCAAAAACAGCGTAGCCTAGACAGTTGGGGAAAAGTTATTAAATACAAATTAAATGTGTATAAAGTTTTGTAATAACGGTAGAAGACAAACGTATTTTGTATCTTGTTGTTTCTTAAATCAGTTAATACAATTTATTGATTCATAAAGGTTGTTTTTTTCAATCAAACAACAGAGGTTTTTTTAACAATAATAACATTGGTTTCTCCCTTTTCGATTACGTCACCCCATGGTACAAAATTAAAACCTATCCCATACTGACGCCGCGCTCCCACGCGGCGTCAATGAAAGAGGAAACCATTGGTAGTCCAGGCTGTTCGTGGACCCTTTAACGTGGTAGCAAACAGACTGCCGATAAACTTCAACATTTGTCATTTATCGTGGATGCACTTTAGTGTAAAACTATTTGTGGAAACATAGATACGTTTCTCATTATAGGACAGAACTCGCTTAAAATTGTATTTAAACAAGGTTACATAAGAACTGATCAGGAGTGAATAAACAGGTCTATGTTAGCTACATTTTCAATTTAAAAAGACAGTTCTTGAAGTAGGACTTTTCACCTTTCGAGTTATAGGGACGCTAACGATTTCAATTATGGTTTCTTTTGTAGCGTAAGAAGACCTGATCGTACATGTATATAATTATGTATTATGTATCAAACTTGTAAGGTGTGAGTGTGGATAACCTCGACCCACTTACTCCTATTACGGGGTCAATGCATGGGCTACATGGTAGCTGAAACGAATGTTGATATATATCAATAATACGCAAGACTATCGAAGTTTTCAAATAATGAGAGTATAAACTACTAGATAATACATGATGCAGTAATATTGAACGATTACCAGTAGTTAAAATAAGTATATGTAAAAAGGACATTCACTGAACGGGGTCTATTCAAAACTATCAAGTGAATATTTTCGATTGAGTCGGATATATATCTGCCCTGCCTTCAGTGATATACATTTGATAACTCACGGCTGTTAATCCACAAATCAAATTACAGCTATTTTCATGTGAATTGCAGGGCTGTAACCGCTCATGGCATAATCAAAGTCCGGTTTATTAACATAGATACGAATAAGAAAGGCAGGTCAGTGGTCATTTCCGATCACTCGTTCTGCAAATCGAGAGCATTGCTTTTTTATATTATATTTTATATAAATCAGCTTAACAATATTTCAACGTTTGATCATATATGAGGGCTACTGAACAGATGGAAAACAAGAAAAGGAATTATAGACAATTAATAGTCCCCCCACTGTGGGGTCAATGTCATAGTAGATATGGCATGGAGAGCTATTAATACGACGTTATACCATAGAAGATATGGTCTGGACATCTCTTTTCTTTTAAAAAAAGAGTAAAAGGTCAAGGTAGCAGTGTGCCAATTTCGGTGCGCGTCAAATCCTTTTCCAATGATAAATTACAATACATGAGATATTTTATTTGTGATTATTATGTCGGACACTCGTTACAAGGGCATCATTGCACTTGCAAAGTACTTGAACCCGGCATTCGACAAAAGAAAAAATATTTAAGCTCTTAACTATTTATTTTAGTCTCATATGTATTTAGTAAATGGATCTTGTACAACACATTGATCCACGACGTAACGTAATTTGTTCAGGACATTCCACCAACAACTGCCATGGTAAAATGACTTTAACTATAATCATTTTCACAACTACTTTTATGTTCTTTGGTAAACTAATGTGTATTTTGGGCCGGAGGCCTTGTATTACTGAATAAAAAAGATATATTTGTATTTGAATGATGCATGTGTATACCAAATTTGGTAACTCTCGTGGAAAATGGTATAGCACGTATGGAATGGACAATAATGGGCAATATATTTCTTTAAATTGAGTTAGGGATCAAAATCGAAATGACTCAATTCTGGAAAGAGACACAAATAACGCATTTGGTAACTCTAAGTCAAATTGCATAGGCGATAAATACAGACAAGTTTCCCGATCGGAGGACTAAATGGAATGGAGTAGTATTATCAGCTGGAAAATTATCGTAAACAAAAATCGTTTGTGTTTAAAGAATAATATAAAGTATTTTATAAAATACAGACCTATGTTTTATTTGAAATGAAAAAAATAATGATCATAGCAATCACAATAAAATATATCCATTTCTATCGTTCTGAATCAGTCAGCATAAACAAGTATAGGGTATATCTAAGTATTGCACGAAAATCGCCTCAATTATAAATACGAATATATATTGTAGGTTCATTGCATGGTTTACATTTAATCATCGAAAATACAGCTATGACCTTGCTCACATTGTTAGCGTCAAAATAAGTGTTTATAATAAAGATTATGTTATTTGACAAATATTGGCATTATTTGCGTAGAATATATATTTATTTTTATGACTATTTTTCAAATCCTCAAATGTTGCTTCTTCTCCAAATATTTAAACTGAAACAAATCGATATGGTTTAGCCCAAAGCTGTTTTAAAATGACATTTTCTATTGACATTGATCTCAATCATTTTTTTCTTCTATATAAATGGAGCTGTATTTTCGTCAGATGTAAGCTAATTATAAATATAGTATTCATATAATGATCAAGGGTGTATTAATGTTTGTTCTAGGAAAGTAGAGGAAAAAAGTTGAAATCGAAATTGAAATTAGTAGTTATAATTTAAGTGATCTGATATTAATGTCAAATTACTGGTATGCGAAGGCAAATGTCGATATATGTAAGTATTTTCAACATTCATTTATTTACAGAAAAACTGTCATGTTACTGGGTGCTTACTTCTGAATGAAGCAAACTAGACGTGGTGTGATGAATTGGATAGGGATTATAACAAATAAATTAAACTTCTTACTTCATTTTTTTCTCATGTGAGTTTTTATATATACAGAACGCCTTGCGTACATTGTAACGAATTAAATTATATAAAAGCTAACAACCAAATGCAGGATACAGGCATATGTGTAACATGAGGTGTTGCTTAAAGAGTGTACGATATAACACATGTTTCTTTATCAAATTAGCCTGTCCTTGAAATGAAGGTTTTCAGAGTTACTTACACCATGGAAAGTGTGGGAAAATAGATTAGAAAAGTAAAAAAAATATTTACTCGCTGTTTGATGATGTGCTCAAACAAATCAAACCGTCCAAGTTTTGCTGCGAGCTGTAAGGGGGTAAGACCTTCACTGTTTCTCATTCGCCATAAACTGTCTGGAGGATATAAAAAGTCTCTCCTGGATTTTAAAATACCTCCATGTCGATTCAAATCAAGAAATGTGGCAATGCTCTCCATTATTAACTTGATTTTGCTTTCCATTTCCGGATAGACCAACGCATGCCGTATCAAAGAATGATAAATATTGTCTTTATACTGATTGCAAGTGTCAAAACAAACACCGTTCGTCAACAAAAGTTCTATGGTGCCAATGTCAAGTGTTCTTGCTGCAATATTCAGAAGACTTTTCTCCTTGAAAATTGAATCTTTGAATTGTTCACTGCTGTCTGCTGTCTTCGAGACTACTTTGTGCAGCATGTCCTTCAAAATAATATGTTTAAATGTATTGTCCTCTTTCGAAGTTGCTTCCTTTACAACCATGAGATGCAGAGGAGTTGGGCCATGAGGTATATCATGCAATGGTAAAGTTATCGTGTCTGGACCCTTTACCATTAAAGTATCTATTATTTTTTTCAGAGACTCCCTTTCTAGTGCATCTTGAGGAATCGGCTGACTGACCGCAAAAAACAACAAAGTCGATTTTAATTTGGCGCCTTTGGTATCGTTCTGAAGTATCGCTTGGTTTTGTGCCAAAGGACATCTTTTCTTTATTGTACTAAGGCCCCATTTGATTTTCTCTTTATATTCGGAAAATTCCATCTCAAGCATTAATAATTCTTTAGTGTTGTCTTGCAGAATTTCATCTAATTTCTTGCAGAAACGTTCGGCTTCTTTCGTAAAGTCCAGTTCGAAACCAAATTGGTCGTATATTTCATTTCTGTTAAAGCGATCCAGTATCACAAAAAGTTGTTTTATTTCTTCAATACATAGTTTACTTGCCATTATAATGAAATTTCACCTCAATATCAACTTGATTTCTAATTTTAAACACTTATTTGGACTCTCTCAATGAAACCAAATCTAAAGTATCCTTAAGAATAGCGCTTTCACGAAAATGTTTAATTAATAGACCGCATATTTCGTGTCAATATACCTTTCGCTTTGTATTCCAACTGTTTACAATCGTATCGGTATACAAAATAAATGCACTTCTTCTTCGTTACATCAGTGTGATGTTTTCACTGAAAGATTGATAAATACTGATAACTGGTTCAAAGAAAGCGATTCACGAGATATATACCTGCGTATTACACATAAATCATGGACAGATACTGTTTGCAGTGAATGAAAGTAAAAAATTACTAGTGGTTCACCGAAATGAGCCTTGAGTGATATTCCAAATATGGGCATTCTGAGGTTTTGAGCAATTTAGGTACAAGACTAACACCAAATACATTGACGTATATGTCGTATCTCTGGCATTCGTTGCGAATTTTCGTAATGTTATATTTCTGCCCTTCTTTCTTTTCAGAGTATCAAATGCGAGTATTTACTCTTATTATTGTTACAATTTCAATGGAATATGTAAACGCCGTATCGAAACTACGAGAATGTACATATTTTCTGGATACTCGCTTATTCAGGCTCAGATTGGATTGTTTACACAGCCGAGCCTCACCGAAAGTATTCTAGGTCCTAGATTGCATGATGTCTTTTTTTAAAACTCGTTCATGCTCTTATTGAGTCAAGTAGATCATGGAATGCTTGAGCCATCTTTGAAAGACATGCTTATTTGGCTATATTAACATATATGATCCGTGTCTTGTTTCTTCAATTTGAAAATATTCCAAACATCATTACTTTACATTAACATAAAAAATGTTGTAATTACATACATTTTCTTCAGCTTCATCCTTCATTACTATCCATAACATTTAGCTTCATCATACATGATTATTCGTAGCATTCGATAATGTAGTCATTTCATTCTAAATATATTGGTATATCGATAAAAAAAATATAAGAGTGAAATTGAAAGAATGTAATCTTTTATAATCTCTTTCATCATATTAACATAAAAAGATACGTTCTGTACTGACATGCTTTCAAAAAATAAACGTTGAAGAGGGACTGCAAATATACGTCTTCTCCTTTATTTATTAGAGTGCTGCATTTAAATCCTACGTTATGTCAAGAGCGTATTTTAAGCACTCAAATATTGATTGCACTTAAAGTCGACTTGAAGTCTATCGTAACCACCTTTTGAAATACTACTCCTTGTCAAAAGTGTAGATTAAATAAAATTTCACAAAGTTTATCGCAATATCAGATTAATTTCAATGACATACTGGTAGCTCTTTGGTACGCATTTGGTCAATGCAGCACTTATACAACAGTATTTAGCCAAACTATTCCTGGCAAATAATATAGGACAAACTTAGTATCACACACAAGAAAACAATTAAATTTTCGAAGATACGTCCATTGTTAAAATTAGTTAAAATGTAGCACTTTTACTTTCTTTGATTAAGACACACCTGATCCTGACTTCTTAACCAAGAATGGGACATAAACTAAACTTCCTAATACATCAGTCAAGTATAAAATCTAAGTAATATTCAGGTAGGTCAACGTAGCAAGCATACACTTATCGATTTCATCAGACCTAAACAAAACTTCAAGGGTCATACCCCCTGGAAAAATAAGTCTTGCACGCCTACAAATGATGTTCAATTTTGAAGCAGGTTTCGTCAGACTTGCTTTTATACTGTACGAAGGAATGCGCCAAAATAATATTGCTCTTTCGAAATACCAATAAAAGTGGAAGTCGAATGGGTATGTCTTTTGAACGACTTATTTGGAAGATATTTACATTTGTATTGCTTCTGCACTGTTCAGTATTCCGCTGTAAGCACTAAATAATCGATATTGACCATATTGTGAAAATGTGCAGGCAGATTTAACACTTCGCAGATGTCCGAATGACATTTTAACTACAATGGAATCGTATCATTCTGTTTATTCACGAGTAGACCGTCTGTAAATTAATTTCTTGTTACACCAAAATGAAAGATAACCGTATTACCTTCAATAAAACACAATGCCAAAATGTGGTCGCTAAGCACTTGAGAGACTATTAAAATTAGGTATTAGTGATATGGTTCAATTTTATTATTAGATTCCGTGCAAAGATATGTCTGCAATTTTTCAACCAACCATTGCATCCAGTCGACTATCTGTTAATTTTAGCCATGGAGCTCGTTTTCTGCATTGGATTACTTTAATATTGTTGTTTGTATAATCAATCAAATGTTTTAAAGTGCCTAAAATTCGTGTTGCGTCACGTCGCGGGGTATATGTATGGCGTCACAGAAAAAAGATGGGAGCGATCGTAGAATACAAGACAAATGTTTGACATTCTTGTTCACCTATGTTGTTTCACGGATGATATTTATTGCCCATGGTGCGTATCGTTTTGTTAGATTGGTGAATTAAATATACCTTATAATTGTTCATTAGGATTAATAATTATTTGAAATGTTAAGGGAAACAATTTACTAATAGTCGAGGATATTTTTATGAGGAAACGCAGTATCTCAAGGGGCGTCATAAAATAAAGTTGACATGGCAGTTTATTACTAATCCTTTCCCTTATAAATAATAACTGGAAGTAGACCTTTGTAAGATTTTTCTATACATGAATAATGTTTGTTTTGAGCAAAACATCTCTTTTCCATCCGATTTCCATAAAGGTTTCTGGGTTGAAATATAAATTAATTGAAAAGATAATCTGATGTTATTGATATTGATGTTTAGGCTACATGTCGTAACATTTGGCAATGAGATGTCAATGTTCATGGACAACGCACGGGTAAATACTATTTCTGCCTTCTGTAGTAACGATATGGGTCTAGTTAATGTATACCTGGGTTAGATAAACTGGGCTCACAATAACTTCACTCAACGACTAAAATGAGGGTTCGCATCTTTCCCGTGTTACATATGAATTGGTGGAATAGAAATGGTTTTGTTGATGAAAGAAGTAGGACTCTATCTGAATGTGTTTGGTTTTGATCGTTTTCTCGACCTGATGAAAGGAAAATTCGTTTACTAAATCAAGTAGTCGGTCTTCTCGTTACGGTCTTTTTTAAACATAACCCGGGTTAATCAAGGAGTTAAGCTATATTTCTAAGTAAACTAAGTATTACTTATTGTATTTCATTTGTATTGTACATATGTATATTTATGACTTCGATGAAAGATTTGGCTTTCAATGTATTCACTAATGTAAAAAGATTTAACCTAATTATTACCTAGCCTTTGACTCCATGTAACTAGGGATGGCAACGGTTACCGATATTACTAACCGGTTACTCGTATAATTTTGTAACCGGTTACTTAGTTAACCGTATAGATTCATAGACAATAACTATTCACTTGCTTCCGGGTTTTGTTATTGTTGTTGTGGTTTTAACTCGCATTTCCTGGCCATGTGTAAATCAGACTAGAACGTTGTTTTCGGAACGTTTTCATTCGTGTTAAATAACCTTTTTTTTTTTTTTTTTAATTTATAGTTAAGAAAATATTCGGTTTTTTAACGAAGTGACCGTTATACGATTTATGAAATGTTGAATGAAAGAGGTGCATAGCTGCATATCTTTAAATACTAACTCAGTGGAAAATGTGTTAAAAATTTAAAAGTTAAAACTACTCTTTAAATCTTCTAATCGTGTTGGTAAATAATTTACAAATGCAACATTATTATTATTATTATTTATTATTAGAACTTTATGACATCTCTCGGTACATACAGTACAACATGAGGAAATGGTATAATTACAAGAGATCTATTTAAATACTATCACGTGATCACATATTTCATTTTTGCCTAAAGGGAGGATTGTACTCAGTCTTCCATGGAAACTCTGCTTATGAGAGGCAGGGTATTCATGGCTAACCATGTACACAACTACAAATTTAAGTCGGGGTTTCCATTGGAGGGAAAATAACATACAATAAGGATCAATCTTTAGTTTCGGAACGAAAAGGTAAAGAAAAGAAAAACATTGTGGAAAGGAGACAAACTGCAACATGTAGTTAAATGTCTTTCCTTTTCCAATGCATTTCATTATATCTAGGGAGGAAGAATATAGAATGAGTGTAGTGGAACAGAATTATTCTATTCTGTTCTACGGAACAAATGTCTATACGGCTATTGGGACACAATGTGTTGTAAAATTCAGCGATTTGAGGACAAAGAAATCGGTGAGAACGATTTCGCTGAAATTAGCCACACTGATAGACCACAATGCGATCTAGGTCTAGGCGGTTTCGTTATATCTGGGAAAAATCTAGTTTTAGATATTTTTAAGGTTAAAACCCGAAAAATCGACATTTTGACTACATATTTCTGTAGATCTCGTACCAGCAAATAACGGAATCAGCTAGAGACCTGAAATTTAAACTGAAACTTGTCAAAGATCCAGTGCAAACAACGGTGTTTTTAAATTTCTCATACATTTAGTTTTGATAGTTGGAGAATGCTTTTAATAGGGGCTCTTAAATCAAATATTTTCACGTGACCAAATACTTGGAAAGTGACGTCACGTTCAGCACTTCAGCGGTATGACGTCATAACGTTATCGCTTTGGCGCCAAAACCAATAATATGGTGTGTTTATCTTTTAGACTTGCGGAAATAATTTTGGTGTTGCCAAAAAACCTTGAGTGTCATCAATTGTTACGTTTTGAATCATGTAAGAATTGAAATTACATATTCATAACATATATATTAAGTATTGCGTGTGGCCAGTTGGTAGTTCGGTATAATTCTGCTCCTCTTCACTCATTCTATCCCGCGAAACCCTTAAGGTGTCGCCTATCTAGTACAAGTAATATCAGATGTGAGGTGTTTAGCTTTCAAATATAGAATGAGTGTAGTGGAACAGAATTATTCTATTCTGTTCTATGGAACAAATGTCTATACGGCTATTGGGACACAATGTGTTGTAAAATTCAGCGATCTGGGGACAAAGAAATCGGTGAGAACGATTTCGCTGAAATTAGCCACACTTATAGAACTCAATGCGATCTAGGTCTGGGCGTGTTCGTTATATCTGGGAAAAATCTAGTTTCAGAGATTTTTAAGGTTAAAACCCGAAAAATCGACATTTTGAGTACATATTTCTGTAGATCTCGCACTAGCAAAAAACGGAATCAGCTAGAGACCTGAAATTCATACTGAAACTTGTCCGAGATCCGGTGCAAACAACGGTGTTTTTAGATTTCTCATACATTCAGTTTGGATTCTTGGAGAAAGCTTTCAATAGGGGTTCTTGATTTTAAAAAAATCTGTGGGCGTGACTAGGAAAGTGACGTCACGTCAGCGGTTGACGTCATAACGTTACAGTGGTGCAGAGGTAGAGCGTCGGCCTCTCGTATCAAAGGTCCCTGGTTCGAGTCCCGTGATGAGCGGGTCCTTTTGAGATTTTTCAACACAAAACGGCACGAGTACTGGTTAAGTCTCCAGGAAGCAGACATCGAGTGTGATTAATTTAAGCTTAAAGCTTGTTTCGCAATCGATGTAAAATAAATAAGTTTAAACTAAACTTTGGCGCCAAATCCCGATAATAATGTTCTATTTATCTTTTAGACTTACGGAGATAATTTTGGTGTTGCAAAATATAGAATGAGTGTAGTGGAACAGAATTATTCTATTCTGTTCTACGGAACAAATGTCTATACGGCTATTGGGACACAATGTGTTGTAAAATTCAGCGATTTGAGGACAAAGAAATCGGTGAGAACGATTTCGCTGAAATTAGCCACACTGATAGACCACAATGCGATCTAGGTCTGGGCGGTTTCGTTATATCTGGGAAAAATCTAGTTTTAGATATTTTTAAGGTTAAAACCCGAAAAATCGACATTTTGACTACATATTTCTGTAGATCTCGTACCAGCAAATAACGGAATCAGCTAGAGACCTGAAATTTAAACTGAAACTTGTCAAAGATCCAGTGCAAACAACGGTGTTTTTAAATTTCTCATACATTTAGTTTTGATAGTTGGAGAATGCTTTTAATAGGGGCTCTTAAATCAAATATTTTCACTTGACCAAATACTTGGAAAGTGACGTCACGTTCAGCACTTCAGCGGTATGACGTCATAACGTTATCGCTTTGGCGCCAAAACCAATAGTATGGTGTGTTTATCTTTTAGACTTGCGGAAATAATTTTGGTATTGCCAAAAACCCTTGAGTGTCATCAATTGTTACGTTTTGAATCATGTAAGAATTGAAATTACATATTCATAACATATATATTTAGTATTGCGTGTGGCCAGTTGGTAGTTCGGTATAATTCTGCTCCTCTTCACTCATTCTATCCCGCGAAACCCTTAAGGTGTCGCCTATCTAGTATAGAATGAGTGTAGTGGAACAGAATTATTCTATTCTGTTCTACGGAACAAATGTCTATACGGCTATTGGGACACAATGTGTTGTAAAATTCAGCGATTTGAGGACAAAGAAATCGGTGAGAACGATTTCGCTGAAATTAGCCACACTGATAGACCACAATGCGATCTAGGTCTGGGCGGTTTCGTTATATCTGGGAAAAATCTAGTTTTAGATATTTTTAAGGTTAAAACCCGAAAAATCGACATTTTGACTACATATTTCTGTAGATCTCGTACCAGCAAATAACGGAATCAGCTAGAGACCTGAAATTTAAACTGAAACTTGTCAAAGATCCAGTGCAAACAACGGTGTTTTTAAATTTCTCATACATTTAGTTTTGATAGTTGGAGAATGCTTTTAATAGGGGCTCTTGAATCAAATATTTTCACGTGACCAAATACTTGGAAAGTGACGTCACGTTCAGCACTTCAGCGGTATGACGTCATAACGTTACAGTGGTGCAGAGGTAGAGCGTCGGCCTCTCGTATCAAAGGTCCCTGGTTCGAGTCCCGTGATGAGCGGGTCCTTTTGAGATTTTTCCACACAAAACGGCACGAGTACTGGTTAAGTCTCCAGGAAGCAGACATCGAGTGTGATTAATTTAAGCTTAAAGCTTGTTTCGCAATCGATGTAAAATAAATAAGTTTAAACTAAACTTTGGCGCCAAATCCCGATAATAATGTTCTATTTATCTTTTAGACTTACGGAGATAATTTTGGTGTTGCAAAATACTAGTTTCATCAATTGTTACGTTTTAAATCATGTTAGAATCGAAATAATATATTCAGCATTGTGTGTGGTCGGTTGGTAGTTCGGATGCAATTCTGCTCCTCTCCACTCATTCTATCCCGCGAAACCCTTAAGGTGTCGCCTTTCTAGTACTTTTCCATTTGTTTTCAATTGGGAAGAGTTGTTTAAATTGATATTAAAGTATAGAATGAGTGTAGTGGAACAGAATTATTCTATTCTGTTCTATGGAACAAATGTCTATACGGCTATTGGGACACAATGTGTTGTAAAATTCAGCGATTTGTGGACAAAGAAATCGGTGAGAACGATTTCGCTGAAATTCTAGGTCTGGGCGGTTTCGTTATATCTGGGAAAATCTAGTTTCAGAGATTTTTAAGGTTAAAACCCGAAAAATCGACATTTTGACTACATATTTCTGTAGATCTCGTACTAGCAAAAAACGGAATCAGTTAGAGACCTGAAATTCATACTGAAACTTGTCCGAGATCCAGTGCAAACAACGGTGTGTTTAGATTTCTCATACATTCAGTTTGGATTCTTGGAGAAAGCTTTCAATAGGGGTTCTTGATTTTAAAAAAATCTGTGGGCGTGACTAGGAAAGTGACGTCACGTCAGCGGTTGACGTCATAACGTTACAGTGGTGCAGAGGTAGAGCGTCGGCCTCTCGTATCAAAGGTCCCTGGTTCGAGTCCCGTGATGAGCGGGTCCTTTTGAGATTTTTCCACACAAAACGGCACGAGTACTGGTTAAGTCTCCAGGAAGCAGACATCGAGTGTGAGTAATCTAAGCTTAAAGCTTGTTTCGCAATCGATGTAAAATAAATAAGTTTAAACTAAACTTTGGGCGCCAAATCCCGATAATAATATTCTATTTATCTTTTAGACTTACGGAGATAATGTTGGTGTTGCAAAATACTAGTTTCATCAATTGTTACGTTTTGGATCATGTTAGAATCGAAATAATATTATCAGCATTGTGTGTGGTCGGTTGGTAGTTCGGATGCAATTCTGCTCCTCTCCACTCATTCTATCCTGCGAAACCCTTAAGGTGTCGCCTTTCTAGTATAGAATGAGTGTAGTGGAACAGAATTATTCTATTCTGTTCTATGGAACAAATGTCTATACGGCTATTGGGACACAATGTGTTGTAAAATTCAGCGATTTGTGGACAAAGAAATCGGTGAGAACGATTTCGCTGAAATTAGCCACATTGATAGACCACAATGCGATCTAGGTCTGGGCGGTTTCGTTATATCTGGGAAAAATCTAGTTTCAGAGATTTCTAAGGTTAAAACCCGAAAAATCGACATTTTGACTACATATTTCTGTAGATCTCGTACTAGCAAAAAACGGAATCAGTTAGAGACCTGAAATTCATCCTGAAACTTGTCCGAGATCCAGTGCAAACAACGGTGTGTTTATATTTCTCATACATTCAGTTTGGATTCTCGGAGAAAGCTTTCAAAAGGGGTTCTTGATTTTAAAAAAATCTGTGGGCGTGACTAGGAAAGTGACGTCACGTCAGCGGTTGACGTCATAACGTTACAGTGGTGCAGAGGTAGAGCGTCGGCCTCTCGTATCAAAGGTCCCTGGTTCGAGTCCCGTGATGAGCGGGTCCTTTTGAGATTTTTCCACACAAAACGGCACGAGTACTGGTTAAGTCTCCAGGAAGCAGACATCGAGTGTGAGTAATCTAAGCTTAAAGCTTGTTTCGCAATCGATGTAAAATAAATAAGTTTAAACTAAACTTGGGCGCCAAATCCCGATAATAATGTTCTATTTATCTTTTAGACTTACGGAGATAATTTTGTTGTTGCAAAATACTAGTTTCATCAATTGTTACGTTTTGGATCATGTTAGAATCGAAATAATAGTATCAGCATTGTGTGTGGTCGGTTGGTAGTTCGGGTGCAATTCTGCTCCTCTCCACTCATTCTATCCTGCGAAACCCTTAAGGTGTCGCCTTTCTAGTATAGAATGAGTGTAGTGGAACAGAATTATTCTATTCTGTTCTATGGAACAAATGTCTATACGGCTATTGGGACACAATGTGTTGTAAAATTCAGCGATCTGGGGACAAAGAAATCGGTGAGAACGATTTCGCTGAAATTAGCCACACTTATAGAACTCAATGCGATCTAGGTCTGGGCGTGTTCGTTATATCTGGGAAAAATCTAGTTTCAGAGATTTTTAAGGTTAAAACCCGAAAAATCGACATTTTGACTACATATTTCTGTAGATCTCGCACTAGCAAAAAACGGAATCAGCTAGAGACCTGAAATTCATACTGAAACTTGTCCGAGATCCGGTGCAAACAACGGTGTTTTTAGATTTCTCATACATTCAGTTTGGATTCTTGGAGAAAGCTTTCAATAGGGGTTCTTGATTTAAAAAAAATATGTGGGCGTGACTAGGAAAGTGACGTCATGTCAGCGGTTGACGTCATAACGTTACAGTGGTGCAGAGGTAGAGCGTCGGCCTCTCGTATCAAAGGTCCCTGGTTCGAGTCCCATGATGAGCGGGTCCTTTTGAGATTTTTCATCACAAAACGGCACGAGTACTGGTTAAGTCTCCAGGAAGCAGACATCGAGTGTGATTAATTTAAGCTTAAAGCTTGTTTCGCAATCGATGTAAAATAAATAAGTTTAAACTAAACTTTGGCGCCAAATCCCGATAATAATGTTATCTTTTAGACTTACGGAGATAATTTTGGTGTTGCAAAATAAATAAGTTTAAACTAAACTTTGGGCGCCAAATCCCGATAATAATATTCTATTTATCTTTTAGACTTACGGAGATAATGTTGGTGTTGCAAAATACTAGTTTCATCAATTGTTACGTTTTGGATCATGTTAGAATCAAAATAATATATTCAGCATTGTGTGTGGTCGGTTGGTAGTTCGGATGCAATTCTGCTCCTCTCCACTCATTCTATCCCGCGAAACCCTTAAGGTGTCGCCTTTCTAGTTACATCAACAGTGGGAAATTTATATGTACATAATTACAAGTATAAACATATGCTACATGAAAATGATATTATAGTATACAGACACAAGAAAACTATTAAGCATTTAAATGCAGAGCATATATGTTATTTCTTTTTCTGAGTACTCGGTTACTTGAATTACTAACCGATTAATCGAATAGAATAACATACGGTTAATCGAGTAACCGATTAATCGCTTACATCCCTATATGTAACCATTTTCTAATTCTCTAGTGCACCTGTTTCGAACAAGCCTATATTTCATGAAGATAATTGAACAATTATGATGAACTTTCGTGAATATTGGATGAAAAATGTGGCATAAAGAATGTTCACAAGGATTTTCAATTGACATAGTGACTTAAACCGATTCCAAGTAGCCCTGTTGCCGGACTGAATGTGCTTGTTTTCTGTTGTCGTATGCTATGTATGTAAGACCCCGATCGTGCACCCGGACGGATGCCGGATAAAGGGTAATCGCAAAATCTTGTTTGTAATAAAATAATTGGTACCTAGGACGAATTATGCCAATATGTCGTAATTTCAATTTATGTTTACGACCGACGGTGTTCGGTTGTAAAAGTATACATTAGTAAGGTTACATCTTTAGAGTATCCGCTAACCTAGCCGTGCTCATAACCAGTCCCTAGAGCCATGGCAGTTGTATCGCTAGTTTAAGCGAGGGTTATCCAAACAGAAGTCAAGAGTTCGAATTCCGATTCGGTAATTATTTCTTTACAATATTACCAAATGTTATTGTAACTAGCGTCATTCATCTTCCACCACCGGGCTTCATGTGTATGTACGTGCATGTAGCTATTTGCAAGTGGCGAGTGTTGTGTGGATGACTGTTAGTGCAGGTGAAAGACATCCAGAGCCATGAAACACACAGTTAGTTAAACCGATCGCCGTGATATAACTGAACACATGTAGAAAACAAGCATACTGCGACGATGGTTATCTCTTGTCTCTACTCTCACGACACCGCACGAATAATGAAACAAGCTATCGAGTTGTCGCGAGAACATCGTCAAATTCACTTGAATATTTCTTTTCCTCGTGTAAAAGTACGGGAAACGGAAGTTGTAATGGCTATGTGAAGTGCTCTCTGGTTGGTCGATATTTATTCGGATTTTTAGCCAATCAGCGATCAGGTAATAGGAAACCATTTATTTTTGTGTCGATATATTTAGTTTTGACGTGTCTGTGTTTTCCACGGAAATGGTACCCCTTACGGCAACTCAAATATTAAGAAAACGAAGAGACGGATCAAAAATCGGGACGATCATTCGATGTAGCAATTGATAGGCTACACACCGCACACCGAGTGGTTTCTAATTTCGAAAAACTCTGGGAGGAGATAGTTTTCGCCCGTTTCTATAGCAACGGTGGTTGCAGTAGACACGTAAGATATTACGTCATTAAATGTGTAAACAATCTGCACTCGAGAACTTCGAAGAACACTTCTAAAAATAGATTTACTTTCTTATGTGCTATTTTTGTGATATTTATGCATAGGGACTTAGGGTCATATTTATTTCTTACATCATAGAGTAAGTGTGGGAGTTCCGGATCACTAACAAAACAAATAGTGATAGCTAGAATAAAGGAATTGAGAATTTAAAAGAAACTTTTGCAGTTTAATGGCAAAATATCCCACCTTTCATCTTATATTTGTTGTCTGTCACAAACATAAACATTGTTTTGGTGTATTTGGGCAGAGACATAAATACATGTCTCTGATTTGTGTCACAGGGTGTATGTTCAACCAATTTTTGCATCGATCTTTGACCGTCCAAAGGAGTTTTGTCAGAAGGACTGACGACTTTAGTAGGTCTGTGAAGCATTGTCATTGATCTAGTGAAACAAATTTATAATATCTTTGCCTATAAGAACGCCAAAATGATATTGTCTGTGTTAATATATGTTACGAAAACGAGAGAGATAAAATTCTTACCTAAAACAAAGGGAATCGTAGCCGATAGGTTCTGGTTATCAGCCTTTACTGTAAACAAAAAAGTGATTGTCGTTATCTCGGGAACCAGCTTGATTTGGACGGATGTGACGTCGGCCGGATATGAATAAATGTCGGCCATGGTTCCCTGCTTTGTTCTATGTAATTTCATTTGGATTTCATGAGCTGGGCCGTAGTATCTTTGCACCCAATGTTTTTCCATACTGAATATAGGAAATTTCCTCTTATTAAGGTTAAACCTCATAACGAGCTATGCTCGTTACAAGTATATCATAAATAAGAAAAATATAAAGTTTAAATAAATTTCCACGTAACCATTGCTGTATTTTGAATAAGCGATTTGTTAGCTATATGTAAGTAGTCCCCTTTTTAGCAAGGGGCTCTTTAGAGCCAATTACTATAGTAGGCGAAATCCGAAGACACTCATCATTTAGAGATTGAAATCAAGACTAGTGTTTTATAATATCGGCATTGAATTACTTTACTGTCTTTCTATATCAGCTCTCCGTTTCTAAACTCCATCTCAATGTCAATGAAAGTGGATGATCTGTGGATTGTTTTTTTAAATGAACTGTTGCCAGCTAATACCCATGTAGGTCCTTTCGAACCGCCACATTGTTCCTGTCTAAAAATCAAAATGCGGTAACTTTTGCATATCAGCTGAAATATAGATTTGATTCGACAACAGAAAGAACTCGAAAGAAATTTTATGTAAAGATATATGAATTACATGATTAAATCAAAACGCCAATGGCACTGTAGTGGCGATCGTATGGAAAATCCTGCCAAGTAACAAGCAGTATATCGGTGTAGGGCTTGCGATTTTCAATAATAGTGCACTCTGGTGCTGGTAAATTTGAGAATGTATCAACCCTGCATCTTTTGACAGTAGAATAATGTAAGTTTGCCAGAATGGTCATGATGTGTTCAAAATTAGGCCATTTTAAATTTATGAAAAATCTAGTTGGTACTCGATAGACTATCGTTTTAGCTCATTGTAATGGCTATTTGTAATCTAAATTGTTCGGGTAATCACATGTTTATCCTAAGGTCGCTAGGCCATATTAAGATAAAATGTTTTGTACACTTTAGAAATGACAAAATTATCAAGAAATGAGAGGAAACAGTATCCATTAGTTTGGTGTTTGTTTCAATGATGTCCGATATTAAACAGGTCTGTTCAATTTAGTCCTTTAACATTGCATGATTGAGGGTTGTCAGAGACATATAGACACAGTGTATTTATATTTCTCTGAGGTTGTTAAACTGCTTCGAAAAAAATGAGTGCAATAACAAACACAAAACATGCACAAAAAGCACAATTTCACTATTTGCTAAACTGTTCAATTTATAAAAATATAGGCATATATTATAATGCTCGATCTGCAAACTAAATTAGGCTACACTTTCAGCATTGATTGCTAATTGACATTAGAACGTGCAGACGTGTATACATAACGTGTGTACACACTGACATCGTGTGTCCTTTAAACCTTTGTAAACCATCTTATCATCTAGACGCTTTCATATATTTAAACAACTACAAAATAAAGCGTTTATAACATTGAGATTTAAGAACACCAGTCTCGCGAGCTATTTATAGAACCTTTTGGAATTTCCAGATTTGAGTATCATCAGAGTTATTTGCAAGGCAGAACGCGGAATGATATTTATTATCTGCCCAATCATGACGAAGATAATATTTACATATTTTAACTCTATGTAGATAATGTCTCGATAAAACTCAAATATTAGTAACAATCCGGTACCAAAGTAGCACTGACATAATTATTATTAATCGCGTCTCTGCATCAATGATGGAACTATAACGGATGTGAGTAAATTGGTTTGCAGTAAGGAAAATAAATATCAACGGGCTTTTCAAAACCGACTATGTAAATAGTTTTCGTTGTTGTTGTTTCTGTTAGCATTGTGGCGATTTTCAAACCAATCGCCACAAAAATGAAATATATTTCTACGCTATCACCATGACTTGTTGACGCGTAACATGCATGGACAAATTAAAGCAGTATGTGCAAAATTTCTTCATGTGTCATTCACACACTGAACAAATAAAAGCGGTATTTGCGTACTTTCCGCATATGTATTTATGAGTGCGATTTCAAAATTGAATTTGAATAGATGACTTATAATTTGAAAGGGGAGAATACTGTGCATATCGTCTTAATTAATTAACTCATGAATGAAAGTGTATCCACCCAAAGCCACGCCTCTTAGCTAGTGTATCATATTACTATATAACCCATTTATTTCATGTTAATCTTTGTAGTATTAAATATTCTCTGCTAAGCTATACTGTTGTTCCTACATTTAATGTTGTACACATACACAACAAATTGGCAACGAGGTTGGGATTTTGTACCTCTATAAATGATAATGATTATGTTAATTGAGGTCAACGTGGACATTGGAACAATGGCTAATCACAATTGGAACAAATAAGAGCAGTATGCGCATACGTTCATCAGGTGTATATGATTGCGATTGAATTTGAATTGATGACTTAACATTTAAAGGGGGAGAGTGTTGTGTGTTTTGTCTTAACAAATGGCAATAATGAATGAAAGTGTATCCACCTAAAACCATACCTCTTAGTGTAACATACTCTATATAACCCATGCATTTCATGTTAATCTTTGTAGTATTAAATATTTTACTAAGCTATACAGTTGTTCCTTCGATTAATGTACACATACACAGCACGGTCCTTATGTTTATAATTTCAAAAGCATTCGCTGCGTGGTGCGAAATCGGTATATCGGTATACCTTCGGATCAACAACTTCTACAACCTGCTTATTGAATATTCACACTTATTGATAATTTGAAAGCATAAAAAGCCCAGCATGTATTTGTTCACCTTTGTTATGGAAAGATAACATGTTCAATTGTTTTGAGGCAGCTGTGACTGTATTGGTTTTTATCCTTTTCCCACATACAGGACATCTGCAGCAGACGACTTTGAAAACAGCTAAGCAAAAGTATGAAAAATCTCTACAAATGTTGATATAGTTATTGAAAAGAGTTGAAAACATTGTGGTAATGGAGAAGTTGCTCATTATGATCAATTTCTTCCTTTTCCAGACTGTTTTCAAAAAGTCGTTTGCTGCAGATGCGTTGAAATTCGTCTGCAAGTGAGAAAGGGTTAAACAACGCAAATCAGGCCACATAAGAAAAGGGGCAAAATGCAAATAAAATTAATAGTTCCTTTTCTATTCAAGTTTTTGTCTGATTTAAGAATACGTTTGCAATTAAGCAGAAATGTTCATTTAGTAACCCTCTACTTAATTTGTTCAATCCATATTGATTGGGTTGAAAAGAAAGCTGAGATACTGCATCAGAACAGGGGTAAAAGGATATTTTAGCTCACTAACCTTTGGATTGATATCAACTAAACTTCACGGGAATGTTACTTTGGTTAACTTCTTACAAACTGTTCAAAGATTTAATATCATAACAAATGTCCTTTATAGATAAGTGAACATGTATAGTGTCCACTTCTAGCAGTTTTATTCACGCTCTTGATTAAATTTTCTCCAACATTAGCAGTAACAAATATACTACATGGTTATCACTGAGGTGACCGAGTTAAGGCCATGCACAACTCTTTTGTAAATTATTACATTGTTTTTGCTTTAGGCCTTTTTATATTACTAATTTTGATACCAATTTTCTGTCAAAATAAAGGCTTGCAATCAATTTCGTTTAACAGACACTAGAAGTAAGGTATAATACTGGACATGAACAACCAGAAAATCATTCAAAACACAATTGTTTTGGTAGAATAAACTTCTATATTTACTGTTATCATTGTAAACATTAACATATTGCATACTATGAATGCGTCAGTTGGTTTAATACAGTCAATAAAAAGGAAGGCATTGTACTGTCATGAATGTTCATAGTGGGATTTCCATAGAGCCATAGAGCCATTGTGTAACATGATCATTGTAAAAGGTACAATGTGTACCGAATGATATATTCGGGGTTTGGGGTCAATTAATTTAATGAAGCCCTCTCAGAAGACTTCTTTCTGCAATACTTCTGACTTCTTACTTCAATACTTCTAACTTCTGAAGTAATGCAGTTATAAGTAATGCAGTTAGAAGTAATGAAGTTAGAAGTAATGAAGTTAGAAGTAATGAAGTTAGAAGTAATGAAGTTAGAAATAGTTATAATGCATACAGCCTAATGAACCATATGCTAAGCTGGTTCGAAACATTTCCGGTACGAATCATCTTTTACATTTTGCAACGATAATGGCTATATTTACAAAGCGTACAATGTGTATGTGCTGCCCATGCATTTGAATGGCTCAGAATCATTTGGCAGCCAGATAACCAACACAAAACAGAAGTCTCTTGATCACCATTTAATATTGGAATGTGAAAAAAAAGAAATAAAGACAATTGTATTGTAGGACAAATAATAAACACAGTGGTTTGTCAATCAATTAAATACTTCCATAATATGGCTATTTTTTAATATAAAGTATGCATACAGCTTATAAACCATATGCTAAGCTGGTTCGAAACATTTCCGATACGAATCATCTACTCATTACTTCCAACTTCATTATTTCTAACTTCATTACTTCTAACTTCATTACTTCTAACTTCATTACTTCTAACTTCATTACTTCTAACTTCATTACTTCAGAAGTTAGAAGTATTGAAGTAAGAAGTCAGAAGTATTGAAGAAAGAAGTCCCTTCAGGGCTTCCATACTATGGTTTACTCTATATGCACTTCTGCAGATCCTCTTAACGCATTGCAATTCTACCCCTAGTACTTTCAGTACCTTGATTTGTTTTAGGTAACCAGAAAATGAAGATACAGATTCTTTATTTTTTGCTTTGATATTTTTATTGGAATTTCAATATGGTTTTAATTGTTGTGCAGCGTTCTTTTGAATTTGATATAGCATGCATTGTGATTAATGCATAAATGAATGTGTAAACTACGCAACGACCTCTGTGAAATTCCGCCAGTCAAATAAACGTGTTTGCGATAGACAACCTTTCTGCGTATACAATATTGTGCATTCAATTCAAATAGTATTCAAATAACGGCCATAACAATGTCTTCTTGTGAAGTGTATGTGGTAAAAAATGTTATTTGTAAATTCTTGTTCTACTGTATTCCGTGATTTTCAGTTAGCCCCTTGCTGGCAGTACTTTGAGTGCTTTGATTATATATTGCACCGCATTCAACAAATAAATGTAGGGGCATTGAGTACTCGATCCAAATAAGAGCTTCTCATCAAGTGGTTCGTAATCAGCATTTAGTACTTGATCCAAATAAGGGCTTTTGATCGAGTGGTTCTACGACATTAGCATTGGGTCATCAAATCAATTACAGGTTTCTCATGGAGTGGTTCTACGAAATCAGCCTTTGTAATCAATCCACATATGTGCTTTTGATCGAGTGGTTCTACGAAATCAGCCTTGGGTACTCAAATCAAATATGGGTTTATCATCGAGTGGTTCTGCGAAATCAGCCTATGGTATACAATCCAAATTAGGGCATCTGGTCGAGGAATAAAGGTAAAAAAGACTGGCACTTAATATATTGCGCGATGCATAGATGCCCTAAAAAGTCCTTGTTTCTTTATATATATATATATATATATATATATATTGAATGGCACTTCTGTTTATAGCAAGTAAATATAGCTAGTGATATGAACAGTATCAACGAACTTTCGAACTTTCAACGAACTTTCGATTGATTTAGTTTAACTCGTTGCCACAGAAAGCGTTGTGTAGATACCACCGCCTTCTAGACATAATGCCCTCGTACATTATATAAGGCTCGGAGCTTATTGATTTCAAAGACGAGATAAACCTGTCGAATAGACCAGTGATTATTAGATAACGTTGGTTACTAAGGTTGACAAGTGTTCGAAATGATGCCAGCCATACGCACTAAGATTTGAATTCGCGCCCCTAAATTTAAAACTTATACGTATATTGGGCCAAGTTTTTGGCGGTATACTTGAGTAAACTTGCCGAAGCCAGTACTTGTTTTTTTGTAATAAAAAAGGTCAATATTCTACGTAAACAGGTGTGTTTTTGATAATTTCTGAAGCTTTATCCTATATATGCAGGGAATAATAACCAGTTCTCTACGTCGTATTTAGTGTATTTATTCTAAATTTCCTTGTTTACCGACCTAATGGAAATAATGAAAATGACAGAACGTCAACTCTTGAACTGTTTCGTCATGTTTCAATAAAATGAAACGTTATCATATTTTCTGCATATTCATGCTTAACATAAAATGACCAATGATGACGGACTTGAAATACCCCAAATAACATTTTCTTCTGGATGCCACAAATCCTACATTATGCAGAGATACAGCATTTTACTGAACGTACCGTGTGAAAATCAAAGATAAACATAGATGCAGTAAATTTCAAACATGGCCTCGATGACAGCTTTATTTCAATGATAATGATAAAATGTTAGCCCTATCGTGCATTTTAAGTACCGTAAATTACCTGTACAACCGGTATTATTTATCTTGACTTGAGCACCAAGAAGGGAGACAATTACTACCCCTTTAAAAGTCTTTGGTATGACTCGACCGGGGATCGAACCCTGATCACCCGTTCCTGAGGCGGACTCTTTAACCGATACACCACGGATACGGTTTTAAGTCACCAAAGAATATAGGTCATGCTAAGTTTCTGAACCAAAAAATAAACAACATATCGACAAAACGCATCATTGATGATTAACAATGAATATCTAAATATCGAAAGATGCATCACTGTTGCGAATTTGATCGATTAAGCTCTTACACTTCGAGTTCAGCGGTACTAAGCTTCTTATCAGAAGTTATTCTAGAAGAATATACAGGTTGCACTTCACATCTGAAGCAAAGACGTAACTAACGACCCCAACATGCATTAACCAGACTCCGGCACTTGTATAGCCGTAGCTCTCCCAACTTCGTCGGGGTGAGCTAACATTTCAAAGTGCAAAGGCATTAGCTATAGGAGAGGTTCCCACCACAAGATTGCTCTTGAATAATACTGAAAAGATCATAGTCAAAGGACCAAAACTCTGGAATAACTCCATAAGAAAACACGATGTACATCTACATTTGAGCCGTCCCGCGAGAAAACCAACATTATGGCCATTGCGTAATTTATCGACCCAGATCCGCCTGCGCTGTCCGTGCAGACTGATCCGGGCCAACACATTCCGAATCAGGGGAAAAAGTATAGAGTAATGATTCCTGAAACAGAAAATCCACAGGAGACGAAAAGTGTCTATCCGGGTAAGCCTGCGCGGCATGCTTAGGCTGATCCGGTTCCACAATGTTGGTTATCTCGCGGGACGGCTCATTTAATGCTGATTACTTGTATCAAGTTCAATCCGAGGTTTTTTTACTGTAGAAGATATTGCACTTTAAAAATGCACACAATCCACCCTTATATATCACCCTTGAGCTACTCAATCGTTTGGCAATGAAATATATGGCTTGCACTTCTACACTTGGTTGTGATTATATATGGCAACTATTGAACGAGTCCACGCAAGTAACCGTTTGTTTTCGAACTACATATACTATTTAAATTACATTAGCATATCCCCTTCTGCATGAGACGATAATAATATACTTAAAGATATTGTTGTTTCGCAAATAAGATAGACACCAAGTTGATTTCGTTCCTTTGTATTCAAACATTAAAATTATGTTTTAAATAATTTGACGGAAAAGTCAAGTAACTCTGTTTGTAGTTAAAATAAGTTGCAAAGTTGTAAGTATTTCAATTATTCGGTTATATGAGTAGTTAGTATTGTTTCGGCACTTGTATATCCGTTAATGTTTATAGATATATAAGATGTTGCTGTTAAAATACACCCGTCCGTATGTATCCTTTATCTACGTATGCAGCATGCGGTTGTATAAGTGATAAAACGCTCAGCACTATTCGGGTTAAGATGAGTGGGGTCGCAGGTTTGTTTGTTTGTTTGTTTGTTTAATTGGGATTTTACGCCGTTTTCAACATTATTTCACGCCGACAGTTCACATGTTCATGATCCCTGGGTGAACAAACCAGTACTTAACTAGGATAACGTGCCTTGCCCAAGCGCACTCCAGTATGCCGCGACTGGAGCTCGAATAACCCGGGACACCCGGTTTCAAGTCCCCAACGCTTACCACTCGACCACGGCGGATTCCTTCGCAGGTTAGTTAACAATCCTTCAAAACTGCCAGCAATGAAACAGGGGTGTTAATATCATTCCATCCACTTGCGACTAGGTATACACGGTACGTTCGTGAAGGAGACTGGATAATACAAACACTCACACAGATGTCGTGTTTACCTACTTTTAAAGTTGATCTTATAATGTATTCCAAGGCAACATACATTTAATTGTCATAATACACATCGATAACAGAAAGAATAAGAAGAGTAAAGTCGTAACGGTTACAAATTCAGTATTGATTTTGTCTGACATGTCCATGTATATACACACACTCTTTCTTGACATACGGCGTAGATGTTGGTACTTTTCAGCGCAACTCTAGGTGTTCAAGGTATAAACAATCAAACTAATGTTGGACAGTCATGTATTCACAATTGGAACAAAATGAACCGTTCATCATTCTAAATGCAACATCGATAAAGTTTGCCTCGCATCACGAGAATGAAGTTTGGTGATGATACAAGTCATTGCGTAATAAGCAGAGTAAATACGTCTGACATTGCCTACATTATTACGCAGTTGTCTGTTGCGGTTCTGTCAGACAACGTACAACGATTTAAAAGGCTAATGAACATGATCCTTCCTCCGTCTTATCGTTCGATGGTCACGAGGTCTTAGTAGTGGTGGATGGTAAACGCACGTGCAACTTGCGTGGCTGTCTCGCCCTCATCAAATCCAAAGCTCGCAAACGTGCTCTTTTATAAATGTTTCTGTGACATAATTAAAAGATGCATGACTTTCATTAAAACTATCGTCTGACTATTATGCTGTGTGGAAGAATTGCAATGAAACGCGTCATGTACACAACCATGTTTATAATAACGGGGCCCACACTTGACATAATACTCAAATAGGAGTGCCGTTACAAACCATGCACATTGAAAGTATCAACCCATTGAAATGTTGTTATACATTGTTGAACCGTACAGACACTTTGCCGTTGTGTACTTATCTATTGTTAAGATAACTTTACTCGTATTAGTTCGAGTGATTCCTCGATTGCGTGTCAATCATATCACGTATGTGATAAAGATAAGGTATAGTTACAGACAAAGTAATAGGGTCATTAAATATTTGCTATAAATGAAGACTAAAATCGGAATATACAGTCTGATCAGGATTTGAACTGGCCAATATTTAGACTATAGACCATGAAAGAATCTTAACATTGAACAGAATGAACTGACACTTCTTAGCTGTCAGATGTCCAAAGGACAGAGTGAGGTACGAGTGTTCCAGTAAAAATACCTTGCAATTGCCATAACGTTGGAGCTGAACCAGCTGTTTTGATATCCGTTATCGTATGCAAAGCGTCAAGAAATCTTCGGTAATATATATTTGGTTAATACGTATTCTTGGAGCAACGGACGAACTCGAACAAACACATCGCGTCAGTAAACCACGTTAGCCACTTTCTCACGCATCTGTACAGCCAACGACTTTTGATAAACCTTGTGACAAAAGGATAAATCGCCTGTAATGTTTTCAACTCTATTCAGATTTTCAGTCGTCTGCTGCAGATGTGTTTACTGTGGGAAACGGTTACCCAAGTGAACTGCTTTAAGACTTACTCTATATTCGAACTGGATTTAACTCTTAGAACGGGTAAGTAGGCAAACCAGTTTATAATTTACGAAAATGCAGTTTGAAATCACAGGAGACTTGCACCTGTGTTTGTAAATTGACATTAGAAAAGGAAGTTATTCCCTACCCTGCTTTGATGTCTAACGAGTCTAAGCCAAACGGGTGTATCTTAGAGCAGTAAAGGAAGACAATTAAAGAAATGAGTTCGAGTGGTGTCAATGCATTAAGGGTCTATCTGTATCTCCATACCTCAATGTTACTCCTTTTTTTCTGTCAGATGTTACACGTAGGTTTATACTGCATCCTGGATGACAACGAACACTTGGGAGAAAATGCGTTTTCAGTGTTTACACCACACTACATACGTCTTTCACTGAAGAACACTTTCCCATGTTCAAAAACGGGCTGCTCTATTTTTCACGTTATAAAAGTTTTGGAATATTTTGAGACAGCTCAAATGAAAAAGTTCGCATAAACCAATTTAATCATTGAAAAGATTTATAATCTATGATTTATGGCCGTATATGCGCGTATTTGCAACGAAGACTTGCACGATCACAAATAAGGCGCAACAGATGTCAAATAATATGTTACGAGGTAAGCTACGGGATGAGTCTTGCATACGTACATGTCCGAATGAGTGTATACCACTATAAAAGGGACCATTTTCAGACTATACGTGAAGCCCATCAAGGTTGATGGTCACACACCCGTCTGTGGAGTCAACACGGAAAGGTAAGGACGCTAAGGGCACGGTTCAAGTTATTACTATTATTTTGAAGTATGACCCAAACGAGGATCGAACCCGGCAGTTCCTGTCCCAGAAGCGGACGCGCTAACAATTACATCTGCGTATCGGTGTTTATAGAGAGAGAAAGATGTCATCTTAAATAATGAGACCGTCGTAACTCACAATAAATACACTTGAGCCGTCCCGCGAGAAAATCAACTTTGTGGACTCTGCGTAAAGGATCGACCTGGATCAGGCAAATCATGCCGGGCAGGCTTACCCGGATATACACTTTTCTCCTCCTGTAGATTTTCTGTTTCAGGAATCATTACTCTATACCTACATACCCCTGAGACGGAATGTGTCGGCCCGGATCAGTCAACGCGGACTGCGCAGGCTGATCTGGGTCGGTACATTACGCAGTAGCCATAGCGTTGGTTTTCTCACGGGAAGGCTCACTTTACGGTGTTCGGTTATATCTTCGCCACAAAAAAAAGCAGCATGTTTGTTATCAAATGATTTTGTCATTGTTGGTAACCGTTTTAACATATCAAATCTTGAGTCAATAGATGAGTATTTACACTTAATCGATAGAGCAACTCCATGTAAAAAGGGTTCTCAAAATAAGATTAACGTATAATGACGGCGATAAATATTTGGACTACAGAGCTTTTGTTAAAATATATTACAATATGTAACGTGCGTGTAGACAATATGTGATAAAGGAGGCTTTTCTGTATCCACACACAGTTCGCAGCTTTTGGATTGGCGTGGGTTAAACAGTAGCAGCGATTGTCAATACTTTCTCAAACATCCTTCATTTGATCCACGTCAGCCTGAAAGGTAATGTTGTTGTATCGCCGTTAAGTGATGATAGTTTAACCCTCAGGGCTACAATTCATGCCTTTCATCAGAAGTCGTTTCTGAAAGGTAGTTGGACGTTGAAACGTCTGGTGATAGTGTCCCGTTTCATAGGCTAGAAGGAGCGTTCATTGTTCGAATACGCCATAATCATGGCAACTTTTTCGCATGAAATGCCTCATTTATATTAAGCGCGCATGTTGGATCTAGTGAAATTAGGAGGTCCACAAATCACTCATGTTTGAACTGACAAAATGCAATACTAATCCCCTTCATGAAACGGGCCAGCTCAAGTCACGTGAAACCAGGCTCCGGAGATTTGAGTATGTTAAGTATGTTTTTAACCATAGTAATCATTTGCTAGACGCAAGACCCTTTATAACTCTGTTCGTAGCAATGCGGGCGTCAATGCAGGCATTGTGAAATCGTCTTTCACCAATACATTATCGAGTAGAACGTAATAAGATAGAAATGACTGAACTGAATTTTGAAACAAAACTTTTGACTTGAATAGACTGAAACTTAACAAGAGTCATAAATTGCGTTTCTCCTCAAACTTTGAAAGTGGTAGTTTTGGTAGATTTTTCAACACAATTGTATTCGAAGTTCTTTTTGAGTTAATGAGACATGTCTCTCAAATAATTCAATTAGTTTTGAAAATTAAAACAATAATTCAAAGGGTCAAATTATACCGAATACACACGCGACCTATGTGATCTAAAACGTATGCACGAGAAACGATTTTTGACTTGAAATGTATGTGCCTTAAGCTGTCTTCTTTAGATATTTTCTATTTAATTAAATAAATGTTTGCATGTACATATAAAGGCCTTTGATAATTATCTTTTAAAGGTGACCTCTACCTGTTTCCGGTGATATGTGTGCCACCTTGGAAAATTAATTCAAATGTTATAATTAAGGTCAGAAGTTGGCCTAATTTGCATTGACATAAGCAGGAATAGCTTTAGAAGTCTGTTCCTCAAAGTACTGTTTAGATTGTATCAACAACACTACTGTTTAATTTATTTATTTTAATGGTGACAGATATTGTTAAACAGCCCATTGGTGAAAGACGAATAAAAATTAGTTTTTTATATGTTTTTAAAGTCGTCTATTGCAATGTATTGTCGTCTATTGGAAAGGGTTAAAATATCCACTTTGAAGTCGTCTATTGGAAAGGGTTAAGATATCCACTTTGAAGTCGTCTATTGGAAAGGGTTAAGATATCCACTTTGAAGTCGTCTATTGGAAAGGGTTAAGATATCCACTATATATATATGCTTTAAAGGATTCTGAATAACTTCAGCGAGTGATACATTTATGATTTAAACGTAGTATTGAAGGACTCTGAATAAACATCAGTTTGTGACTTAATCACCAAATCGACTTTTACGGAAATCTGTTTAACCTGCTCTACTTCCTTTGTGGATAATGGGGTTGCTTAGTGACAATAAATATTTTGAGGAACTTAATGCAAGGGAACTACTATAAAGTCTTTTTGCTATAATAGATGCATTTAACAGAGATTCGCTGTATACCCAATGTGGCGTTAATCTATGCTTTCGGGGTTTATCTGATGATTTTTGTAACATTGTTGAAAAATTAAGTACAGGTACCGTGAAAGATGTTGAGTTGGCGTTCGACGATTATAAAGACCAAATTACTTGTGTACATACGATTCCTGATTCTGAAGATCATGCTGTTATAAAAGAAAATAGTTCAAAGTCAGCCGATGTGAAATCAACCTTATTATTTTTCGCGACAAGTCAGCCTATCCCCGTTAAACGGGAAGAAAGGATGTCCCTACAAAAGATAATAGAATGTTTAGTTGACAAATTGCCATCGATGATTACCTATCTAATGAAAGGTGCAAACGATAAAGAAAGACGTGGCCCAAGTCCATTGCACCTTATAATTGTGAAAGAAGCATATACAAAAGCCGAAAAGAAATACAAGTTTGCGATCCCGGAGAAGATGTTAACTGCATTGAATAAGTTGGATCAAAATAATCAGGTTAGGCGTAAAAGAAGACTTCACATGTCTAATTTGAGTGGAGAAATGGCACGAGGGTCGATACTGCGTGGAAAGACCATCCTAAACATTGCTGCCAGAACACTCGACCAGGAAACAATACAATTTATGCTTTTGCGAGGCGTTTGTTTTGACTCAAGGAATGTTTATAAAGACAATATGTATCATTCACTGATACGGTATGCACTGTTTTTCCCAGACAAGGAAGACAAAATAAAAACAAGAGGGCCATGATGGCCCTGGAATCGCTCACCTGATTTTTTTTTTTTTACTTTAACTATATAAGCCCCGCCCCATGGCGGCCATAGTTTCTGACCAATCAACTTGGCTTGAAGGAATTAGCTGATAGAGGGTCAGTCACCCTTGGAACATTTCTATAATTTTTTTTGAAAATCGGCCTGACACTTTTGGAGGAGAAGATTTTTTAAGTTTTCACTATAGCCATATAATGCAAAATAGCCCTGCCCACTGGCGGCCATGTTTTTTTACAATTCAACACGGCTTGAAGGAATCTGAAAGTGGGTCATCCAAGGAACATTTCTACAAAATTATTTGAAAATCGGCCTGACACTTTCGGAGAAGAAGATTTTTTAAGTTTTCACTATAGCTATATAAGGCAAAATAGCCCTGCCCCCCCTGGTGGCCATGTCTTTTTACCAATCAACATGGCTTGAAGGAATCTGAAAGTGGGTCACTTAAGGAACATTTCTACAAAATTATTTGAAAATTGGCCTGACACTTTCGGAGAAGAAGATTTTTTAAGTTTTCACTATAGCCATATAAGGCAAAATAGCCCTGCCCCCCCCCCTGGCGGCCATGTTTTTCAACCAATCAACATGGCTTGAAGGAATCTGATAGAGGGTCATCCAAGGAACATTTCTACAAAATTATTTGAAAATCGACCTGACACTTTCGGAGGAGAAGAGTTTTTAAGTTTTCACTATAGCCATATAAGGCAAAATAGCCCCGCCCCCCGACGGCCATGTTTTTTGACCAATCAACATGGCTTGAAGGAATCTGATAGAGGGTCATCCAAGGAACATTTCTACAAAATTATTTGAAAATTGGCTAGACACTTTCGGAGAAGAAGATTTTTTAAGTTTTCACTATAGCCATATAAGGAAAAATAGCCCCGCCCCCCCTGGCGGCCATGTTTTTTGACCAATCAACATGGCTTGAAGGAATCTTATAGAGGGTCATCCAAGGAACATTTCTACAAAATTATTTGAAAATCTGCCAACCAGTTTGGGAGAAGAAGAATTTTGAAGTTTTTTTCATTTCGTTGCCATGGAAACCAGAATTCTGCATGGATCCCAAAAATTTGAAGGAAATCTGGTGAGGTCATTGAGAGGATGCTTTCTGTGAAGTTTCATCCCAATTGACCCACTGGTTACTGAGGAGAAGAAGTTGACGGACGACGGACGACGGACGACGCACGACGCACGACGCACGATGGACGACGGACGCCGGACAAAAGGCGATCACAATAACTCACCTTGAGCAAAGCTCAGGTGAGCTAAAAACAATGGAAGGAATCTCAAAATGTCTTGACTCTCAGAAAGACGTTAAAGGAAATGGAATAAGCCAAGCAGAGCTTAAATGTGAAAGCCAATTTATGATAGGGTTTCCCGAAAGACTGTGGAGTATGAAAAATAAAGAAGGTCTTATCCCGCTTCAGCTTGCAGCAAAGATCGAACGTTTTAAATTGTTCGAGTTTATTATCAGGCGGAAGGTAAGTTTATTCCATGTCAAACTCACTATTAGTTCTGTTGTAAGCCTTATTCTTATTACCGATTAAATTGATATATCCCTCCTTGTTCTTGTATGTCATAGAATGTAACGACTAGTTGTGTTAATAAATGATAAATAAGAGCACCACCAAGTGGAACAAATACGCCTGAAGGCAAGCTCTAACAGAGGGCAACTCTTAGGGCATATACTCACGAATGTCTCAGCAGATCTATATTTGCAAGTACATACTTCAACACTTCCTAGTGATCATGTGAATCGCTACAATAGTGTTTAAGTAACATGTACAATATATTTCTAGTGGATATGGACACACAGATGGAAGGTAGAAAAGGGCCATGTGGAATTTACGACACTTTTCTTATAGCAAATAATACTTGTATGAATTTCAACATTTCAAGCATTGTCAGCATAAAATGAAAAATTGTCCTGGTATCTTGGTATTCACTTTTAGGAAATCATTTTTAAAGCAGTCATGTACTTCAAAAGGGGATTGCACAAAGCACATATAAGGGGGCTAAAACCAATCTCAACAATTCGTTAAGTTCACTTTGTTTATTCAACCAATCTAAATGGATGGAACAACATTGGTAGTTGATACATGAAAATACCTTTAGATACATATTACTAGTTTCGACTTGTAGTATATAAGAGAACTAAAGCCCACTCCCTTACGACCATGTTTTCAACCGATAATCAATTCTGGTAGATTTTTTTATTCTGCATGACAGTCATGGTTTTCAACCATCAATTGGCTTTTGAAATGTTGATAGATTTTCAGCCAACTTATCCTAAAACCAATCAATTAGTTCCAGTGGATAGGTTTTGTCGTTTTACACTCTATCTATATCCGTCTGGTAGACATGTCTTTCAAATTAAAATATGACTTGTTTTCTATTTTGAATATGGTCACGAAAGGGGCACTTTGATTTAATCATACAAATAACAAAATAATAATTACGGGGACGAATGTTTTAAATGTTTTGTCACTCTATTTTCTTTGTTATGCCAAAACAAACCAGAGATATGCATGTAATTTAAGTGTGTTAAATGAATTGTAAATGGGACTAACAAAGGAATATAAATAAGAAATTCGGTTGAAATTGGTCCATTGGTCTCAAAGGGGCTGTCGTGTAAGGGAAATGTTATCGACTGACACAAGCCAATGATACTAGCTCAACTTTAGAACTAACATGAGCTAACATAAACCGGTCATAGACATCACAATTCGCATACACGTGCACACACACACGCGCAAGTTACATTGCCGTACAAATTGGTAGGCTGAAATTCTAATGTTTTGTCAGAAGATATATATATATATATATTACAATTTATATTTTTAGGTATATCAAATCAATGATAGAGACAAGGGAAACTTCGATGACGACACTTATGACGTCACTGAAATAGACACTGTTCCTGTTTCGAGAGACGGAAATAGGAACACCAACCAAGAAGACAAGGAAGAGCATGTCAATAGAGAAAAACAGGTCCATAGATATGTCCTTCATCTATTAATACAACAGCCCTCTAATGAAAGGACTAACCGATTTGTTGGCGTAAATGTGGTCAGCAAAACGATATCGCAGAAATGGGAAAAGTACAGAGTATGGTTCTGGGTGTGTGGGGTTGTTTTGCATTTTCTAATGATGTGTCTGTACTCATGGCAGGCCATTGTCCGCTCACAACTGGATAATCATGTCGTTAATGCAAAAGCAACGTCTTCGTATTTCGCTAACATAACGTTCTTGATCGCGGCTGGTAGTATAACAACGCTTTACGGGGTTCTTTGCTTCGTCACCCAATGCATGTTTTGTATACATTATGGTTTGAAGCATAGAGGTACAGTCGTTTTCTTTTCGTATGGTCACGTGTTCTTGCTTCAGGGGCTATGCATGTTTGTCGACTACATTTGCATGTTAGTATCGTCCAACTATGAAGATGTTGCGCTTCCTTTCTCCATCATCATTGGCTGGTATTTAATGGTTTACTTTCTTCATGTTGTTGAAAGATTCAGTTGTTTTACAATGTTGATAAAAAATGTAGTTGGAGACCTGTTACAGTTTGGGATCGCTATGTTGTTTCTGTTGATTGTTTTTTCAGTAGCTATGTACGTTGTCAGGAGGAAAGTGACGAAGATGATTTTCGACATGTCGGTAAAACATTCGTTAATATGTTAACAGTCATGTTAGGTATTGGTGAAATCAATGTGCTATTCAATGCCCGTCATCCAATATTGGCTGTGATTGTTTTTGTCTTATTTGTTCTGATGACGACGATCTTATTGCTCAATGCATTGATAGCGATCATGTCTAACACCTGTTCAGCAATCACAACTGCAACGTCTAGCAAGGCGTATGTCCGTTTACAAAGAATTTCAATTATTATCAATCTTGAAGCAATGCTTCAAAATCGGTTATTACGTCCGGCAGCGGAAGAGATTAATAGAATGTGGCCAGGTAAAACTAGTAAAACCAGACCAAGGCGTATTTTGTCATTGCGCCCCGAAGGTGACGAGGACTCAAAAAACTTGATAGATGTCGAAGAAGGAGCGTCTTTCGATAAGATTCCTCAAATTGCCAAGAGACTCGACACTCTTAAAACAAACCAAAAAGAAACCGTAGGACAAAACCAACGGTTACACGGGACACGCAAACACCGGCGAAATTTGTACAAGAGGACCTTACACTAGACATTAACAACCATTTGTCTAATGATAAAACTGATTGAAAGACGCTAGGTGAACTGGTTCTTCGTTGGTCGATGAAGTCCGAAAGTCAACTTCATTCCTTTACACAGTTTTTGTTATCATTCAACAAGTCGGAGTCATTAATTAGTGTATAGTTTGCAATAAAACTATTGCTCTAACCAGATTGTATTAATAGATGAAGGACAGATGTTTATGTCTTGCTGCGACGAAGTACTTGTAGCAAATGCGATACGAGGGAGTTGCTTTTCTTAGATTATTCATTTTATTGTTTTTAGATTTATTTCAAATTTTGAACTACACTTTGTATTTGTCTTTTACACTTTCATGGATGGTCAAAGCCGTGGACGGATGGATATTCAATTACAATTATGCCTGTTTCAATTTGAGTGACTTTTTCCTCTTTTTTTTGTGTGCAAAACATGTGTTTGTTGTGTTTATACTTAAGAGTCATTTTCATCTCTGTTTAGATACGGCATTTGACCTTTCCGCATAGAAACTGAAAGGTGTGTCGGTAAACCAACAGCTGAGAGCATGTGGTTTTTTGTGTGCGAAGAATTATGTATCGAAGAGCCTTCCAACTTCGTGATCTACCTTAGTTCCTGACGTCATTATTTTATTTCTGTTCTCCCATGACTTTGTTTTAGCACTCAATTGGGAAGTGTGTAAATATCTTCTGATGTCTAATTATTCATTAATAATACTCGACAATGTTGTTTATTTTGATGCTTCTGTTCACGAACTCGGGAGACCCGTACATATCGTGTCTTAAATGCATATACTGTTGGAGCGTTCCCTTTATAACGAATTTAGGGATATATTTCTATATATTGCCTTACAAGATCCTTCTTTAATGGATGTATTCCTCACTCAGATATATTGAAAACATGATTAAACCAGGTAGTTATATATGTTGTTTAAGCTTATTTAGGTATTTCTAATATAATCAGTCGCCATTATCTATCAATCAAATAGTTGTAGTTCTATGTTTTTTTGTGAATGTATCCATTGTGTTTGGATTATTTTTTTCCGCATAATAATATGCCCGTTTGGACGGGTTTCGAGGATGTAATTGTAATTTTGTTTCATGTAACGTATGGACACTATAATGAATGATTTCTTCTTCATAAAACGAATTTTGGACTAGTGAACATTCAAAAAGAAAATAATTATCTTTACAGTCATCCACAATTCTTATTGGTCACTTTTAATGCGAATTGCTTTCTTAACTCACGTTGTAAATATTACTACTGCCAATCACGATATCAAAATCGATTATGACATCGTAACAACATTTTAACATATGCTCATTAAAAATTTCAGTAAGCAAATACGTCTGACTTCAACGACTAAATCGTGAGTGGATACACATATTTTGTATTAATCGTGTAACATATTGCATGCTGATCTAATGTTATGTTTTCAATTTCAAGCTCCTTTTCCAATCAGTTCTGAAATCAGGCAAATGATTATGTCAGTGCATGAGTACGAGTATTAAATAGCAGCTTCTTGCAGACCGTTATTGAATGTTTTTTGGGGTTTAAAACCGTTTCATATGATTGCGGCATTTCGTCCTCCGTCAAATTGGCTAAAAAATCTTATCTGTTAATCATACAACCGTCTACCGTGGTAGATTCAATTGATTCTTATTTCCAGACTCGAGTTGCAAAAACATGTACCTGTACAGTCTCCAACATTATGGGTGAAAATTTCCTCAAATCTGCAAATGATAAACAGCTTTTAGGCTATTAAAAGCCAACATCAATTACCCATGGGTCATTAGACTATTAATTTTCTCGATAGGGTGATTAAGTTGCCAAGATGTTTGTCTGACCGGTATATGACTGGGCATGTTCTAAAACCTGGCCTGGCCTGTTGACTCAGCATTTTGTGTCGGGCCAGGCCAGGCCATATTTTATACATATTGAGAGTACAAGTTATGAATATACTGGAACACAATGATAGACCTTTATTTAGAAATTAAACTGCATGTTTAACATGATGATTTTTTTTCTGAGTTTTATTTAGATAAAAAGAATTTAGTTTAATTGAATAATAATCGGATAAATTTATATTTAAGTGCACAGATCTGCGTTCACAAATCGATTCTTAAAACCAATGTGTTCAGACTCAAGTAATACATACATATATATTTTTTATTTGTGATGATTTTTATGTTCTGTCTTTATTTTCGGAGCAGTGCTCTAACTGATCCGCTAGCTGAAATGTCTCTTTTGAAAGGATCATCGATCTGACTGTTTTTCTAACGAATAGTCCTTATGGATATCAAACTACTGATCAGGTTTTAAGCTCACCTGAGCCGAATGCTCAAAGTGAGGTATTGTGATCACCTTTTTGAGGTCCATACCTCTGTCATACATGGGCGAATATCGCTTGATTTGAATAGGATCAACCTCACTACTGTCCAGGTTTGATGAGCATTAATGATAATGATTTAAAACCATCTATGATCGTGTATAGACTAAGCAACCTCAAATACATGAATATGGATATGTTGGGGTATAACACCGTCATGTTACTGAAGATCTGGCTGGTTTTCTAATAAGAACATCTCGCATTCATAGCTAATAACATATTTTGTTTATAAAAGTGTCCTCTGAATTTTATGATGAAATAATTGAAATAGTATTTTCAATATGAATTACTCTCGACTGATACAGATAAGGACTTTCAATACAACAACTTATTCATCTAAGTAATGATCATGGATTTACTTATACAAAAATCATGTTTTCAATTGAACTATGCATGTAGTTTTGAATTACTTCATGTTCAACTAAATGAACCGATTCGTGAACCCAGATATGTGCACTTAAACATAAATTGATCCGATTATTATTAAATTAAACTACAATTTTATTTATTTAAATAAAACTCAGAACAAAAATCATTATATTAAATGTGCAACTAAATATCTAAATAAAGGTCTATCATTGTGTTCCAGTATATTTATTCAGAGCTTGTACTCTCAATATGTATAAAATCTGGCCTGGCCTGGCCCGGCCTGGCCCGACACAAAATGCTGAGTCAGCAGGCCAGGCCAGGTTTTAGAACATGCCTATATGACTGTGGGCTGTGTTCTCAGGACCTGCCTATTGCATTTGTTTAACCCTTTCCCTCATACGACAATTCTGCAGCAGACGACTTTGAACATATTTTGTCAAAGAATAGAAAATCTCTATAATTGAATGGAAAACCTATGACAAAAAGTGGAAAACATTGTGGCAAAAGGAGAAATTGATCGTTTTGAGCAATTTCTTCTTTTGTCACTATGTTTTCAAAAAGCTGTCTGCTGCAGAGGCGTCAGAAAGCGTCTATATGAGGGAAAGGGTTAGGAAAGATGATAACAATAAGGGCTGTGCCTCATACATTATCTTTCTGAATCACATAGTGGAGTTACATTCCATCTTAACAGTTGATCAGCTAATATGTACAAATTGTATATGATCTTTAAAAATCCATGTGTGATAACAAAGTTTAAGTTTCGTTCCTTTTCTTAACTTTGTGGAATATGTGACAATGAAGCCAATGATTTGTATACAGGTATGTGTATGTTTATATTGATCTACAAAACTTGATATCTATGTTTGAAGATTTCCAAAAAATATTAATAACCAAGCATGTTTGTAGTTAAGTTTTATTCACCGCTCTGGTTGAGTGCCTTCTTGATCCAACATATCATTTTAGTATAACAAATAACAGACTAAACGTTTATTTTTTTAAGAACATAAAACATGAAAGTCATACACACATGCAGTATATAAAGGGATCAAGATGCAATGTGCAATATGTCAACAAACAATCTTTGATATTTTGCAAGAAATTTATGATTTATTGGTACTTTCATTTTTTAGTAAATAGGGTTCTAACGAGCATCGGCTTTCAAAAGAACAATACTATACTGCCCAGAATAATCTTTTATCTGTATTGCAAATGAGAAGCATATAGCCCAACCTATTTTGAACATATAAAACAGGTACTAACTCGTTAATTGTTAGAGTTAATTATTTCATAATTGTATATTCTGTTTCAGATTTGCATTCCTGGTCAAGTATGAAGTTTTCGAAACTTTTTAAACTATACAAAGATGAAAACGAATTAAATTATATTAGTATAAAAGATATTTTCACATTTTTGAAGAAGAGTGATGACAAGGCCTGTAAACACAATATAAAAAGAGCTTTAAACAATTTTTAAGGGGGGGCAAAAATCATTTGTGGAAAAGAAAGTGCTACTGTATTGGCAGTATTGAAATACTTTTTCTCGTATACTAGATCATCTAGAGCATGTGAAACTGTTGTAAAAACGATCGAAAACGAGTTATTATTAAAAGAAAGTACAAAACCTGCTAGTTCTTCTCTAGAACTGTACAAATTAATAGCTAAAACATCCATCCACCATTATTCAACACTCTTTGAACAGATTTCAGTTAATGAAAATAATATCTCAACGCTCATAACGGAGCATGAACCATACTTCACACAATTGGAATGGAAACAAATCTGCTGGTTTGAAAATGCATTTTCAACGGAAGTTGAATTGGAACAGCGTCACCATTCATTTGAATACATTTTAGACTTAAAATATACAAAATTCCAATCTCTTTTAACATTTGTTGAATGCAGCAAGTACTGGATCCGTTTATCAAATGATAAAATACGACAAAAGAATCTTAGGTATGAAGCGTCAGATAAAGAAAGACAAACCAGGATTTCATGTGGACAGGAACATATTGCTTCTATATTAGACAGTGAAATCAAGTCGCTGACAGATGTCTACTGTCATGACAGTATTGCACATACTTTGTGTTTCGATGTGGCAGAATCAAAAAGCACAAATAGCCTTTGGGCTGTCTTCTTTCAACAAAAGGATTTGCAGGTGAATTTTGATGATCTATGCTCAAGAGTGTTTTATTTGCTTAAGAAGAAACATAAAGTTTATTTAGAATTAGTTTTACTGATACAATCAGAGGAACTAAAAGAATATGTATCTGAGGAAGATAGCGTCTATAGATTTACTCTTCGTGATGCCGTTGAAACAAAGCACATAGCAAGTATTTCTAAATCTTAGAATGCCGGAACGCTTATTGATGATACAATATAATTGAGGGAGGAAAGTCAGTGTGACCTGTGTTTCAGTGGTGTCTTGAGTAAACCTCTTTCGAATGACAGTATTGATATTGTACAAGAATGGTACATTGAGTTGCCAATTGAAACGCAGATTTTGCTTGAAATTTTCGTCAATAAAGCAACCATTAAAAAACATAAAACACCAGACGTTTTTCTGAAGAAAAAGCTTGAAAAATTGTATGCAGTGTATGATGTGTTACTAAATATTCACAAGAAAAAGTTCACTGGTGTATTTCAGAAAAACAATAGTAGTAAACTACTGATAGAGTATAAGAGCATAGGCTCTGTGTTTGACATTACGTCAGCAGCTGGAGCCTCATCGAGTCTAAATCAAGCTGAAGCCAAAATAAAAAGTGGTACCTGTAAGGATTTGTGTTACTACAACACCTATCTGAAAGAGCATAATCTGACATATGAAGCAGCTACTGGTGAAACCAATACATTGGTTAATCTTAGATCATGCCATTTAATTTTAATGTTAGATAATTTGGTGCGCCTTCAGTATATTGCTGATCCAAATCCTGGTGAACACCGATCAAAACAGTTATGTACATTGCCAATTACACTTCAAGGCTTACCCTTTGACAGTACTGCCACAGAGGACTGGCATTTTGCAGACTGTAATGGAAAGCTCAACTGTTTATGTAAACAACCGGTAGCTCTGCTTCTTTATCGTTTAGTTTTACATAATGATGCGTATATACAGTCAAACCTGTGCTAACGGTCACCTGTTATAAGCAGCCACCTGCCTTAAGTGGCCAGTTTCAGACCCTCCCGTCGAAATTTACTATATAACTTAACTGCAATAGGCGGTCACCTGGTCAACGCGGCCAGCGGTCAACAATTTTGGTCCCAAATGCATTAAAAACCTCCTAAAACGGCCACCAAATGAACAAATTTTACCGTAAAATATCGATTTTGGCATATGAAAATTTCATTACGGCCACAGAATTAATCCAATTAAATCAAATAATTATAATATATCTTCAATTTAAAATAAGTTGCTTTTAGTTGAAACTTTCTTAATTGGCCGTAAACAAACAAAACAAAGCTGTTATTGTGTTCTACATAATCGCCATTTTTCCGACTCAAACCAAACAAAGCTGTTATTGTGGTCTACATAATCGCAATTTTTCGGACCGTGTAATGCGTGATAGTTTTCACATCTCTATTTTTAGCTCGCGTAATTGGTAAAATAGACAGATCAAAGTGTTTTGTGTAAACACGTTAACTGTGAAAAAGTCGGCATGTAAAAAGATTAAAGAAGCTAACGTTTTTGAGACGATAATTAGAATGGCAGTTTGTTCGTGTTTTTAACGAACGATAAGGAATTACAGTAACTCATTAAGTTCACACTTGTAAACAGCGCTAATTGTTAAAAAATATAATCTTTGGAAATGATTTATTGTGATTTAAATCATAAATGTTTTGATTGTCAGCGTGTTAACAATGCCACCAAAACGGAAGTTTTTGACTTTGGATGAACGTGTTGAGGTTGTGAAACTGTGAGAGTCCGGAAAAAGCAGTAGATTTATCGCGGATAAATTAGGTGTTGGGAGGACCCAAATTCAAAATGTGTGTAAACGGAAACGTGAAGTTATGGAGGAGTACGATTCGAACTCTAAACCCGGAGAGTAAACGTGTTCGTCGAGTGACTGCCAATGATGAGATCAAT
>JASEVX010000001.1:27868063-27925497 GCA_031761405.1 Serripes groenlandicus
GTGATTGTTTCAATATACATATGCAGTTGAGTCATGAACAGCTTTCTGTATCATGAAAAAGTGAAGTAACTTTTCCTTTCCACATTGTTTTCCTCTGGTTTACAAGCTTGCATTGGGACACAGGTCATATTCTACCTTCACTTAAACTTGGTTCTGTACAAGTTTCAAAAGTGAAATAGCTGGTCTAACAACAAAATTGAGATTAATGTCTCGACACAGATGTGGTTTGACTGGTCATGTGATAACATTTCAACGGGGCTTTTCACTGAAATAGGGGTCAGATGCTGGGCAATAAATGACTCCTGCAGAGGTGTTAAAACTGTGTACCGTTAACTTTTCTTGGATAATTTAGGAGATTCAGGCATAATGTGGGGGACTGTGTACCTTTTATTAAAATTCACTGTTATTCATTTTAATGCCCCTTTGTAAAAATCCATGTCTTTGTTTGTACGTTTTGCTGTAAGCATATTATTAGTTTAACGCAATAGAATATTTGTATTGTATTGTCTGTATCAACAACCCAGAGATACTATCGCCTTATATTATATAACCGGCATGAAACTATGTATTGTGATAACTATTAATGTATATAATTATAAAGATAAGTGTTGTTTTATACACTCCGAACATCATTACATAATTTAAGTATAGGAAAGCATTCGTATTAAACTGCAAATTCGCACGGTTTTGTCTGGGTTAGCACTGTTCGCAAATAAATCATTGAAAGTAGTAGTAGTAGTAGTCGTTGAAGAAGTAGTAGTAGTAGTAGTAGTAGTAGTAGTAGTAGTAGTAGTAGTAGTAGTAGTAGTAGTAGTAGTAGAAGTAGTAGTATAAGTAGTAGTAGTAGTAGTAATAGTAGTAGTAGTAGTAGTATTAGGAGAAGTAGTAGTTGTAGTAGTAATAGTAGTAGTAGTAGTAGTAGTAGTAGTAGTAGTAGTAGTAGTAGTAGTAGTAGTAGTAGTAGTAGTAGTAGAAGGAAAAGTAGTAGTAGCAGTAGTAGTAGTAGTAGTAGAAGGAAAAGTAATCGCAATACACTGGTAGAAGTGTTATCATTATTTCAAGTAGTGCACATGATCTCAATTGGTCCGTGATGCTTAAACACACAATTAAGTTCTACATATATATTTTCGAACGTTTCTGATGCTTCAAAGGCTTGATATATGTATGGAAAGATGTCAAATCTCAATGTAAATGACTTTTTCGATTTTGTGTATGCGTATGATAGTCAATATCTATTACTGTTTTGAATTAATTCTAACGTGATATTTCACAGAACAAAGACAGACCAGTTCAACGACAGTTCACCATTGTTGATATAGTATCATTACTGCCCCTGTCAGCATTTGAGCCATGTCTGGGTATTTTGGGATTTTTTTCACATCTCCGTACAGTGAAGACTCGACTGAGTATGTACATACGAACAGTTTCATCATAGAAGAAAGTAATGTCATACTGAACATTTGCTGCAATTCCATGAAAATGACAATAAACAGTGCAAACCTGAAACGTGTTCTCATCTAAAACAACTGGCACCATCGATGAGTCCGACTCTGATAATTACACACGTAGGTTTCCGATGTAACAGCCTGTTGAGGTTCAACGCTATGAAGCATATTATTTTTACTTCTACAGCCCAGTGTTGAAAAACATTTACATAAATGATCAATATTCGATATACCTTCTACCAGAATTGCTACAGCAAAATTGATAAGCCAAAAAAAACACGACCGCAACGGTCTGCGACATTTTAGTATTATGTTATGTTCAGTGTAATCTTTAACAACTTACCCTCTGAAAGTCGCATTCCAAAGGGGATGATCCCAAAACATGGTCAACTCTGAATAAACGTTCTCCTCTGAAATTAGCGGCCCGAATTGAAATAGTCTCATCGGAAAGAACCATCGGTCTCCATCTACCTAAATGAGTACAGCGAAGATTGCCACGAGGGGTATGTATCAGATAACAAAACTCATTTTAAATACATTTTAAAATCTTACCACAGACCTCGGGATCGAGCGGACCTTGATTCAAGACTTATCTGGACCTTACGAGTACTTATTCTGAGCATAAAAGTGATCATGCATTGCTCCTCTTCGAAAAGTTGTATAAAGGTGTACTTGTTAGGGCAATAAGTCAATGTTCAAAGCTGTACAGACCCGCTCATTAACAAGAGGTCAGGGAAAAAATGGTACATTGGTAAAAAAAAACAGGGATTCACATGATATTAAAAAAAACACGAAAAAAATCGTCTGTCGAGCAACCGATTGCCAATCTTTCTTGAGACCCTACTTTGTCAAATTTTAAGTTCCGGATGGTGCAGCATTTCACGTGGTATGATTTGAGACAGAGAGTTCCGAGCTCGATCACTGCGTACCTAGTCATAGTGGATTCCTTTTGGGCATTGCATACGTCTATTTCTAGTATTGCCTATTCAACCTGGAATCACGGATAAATGGTCTCCATGATATAACCCAATACACATAAAGCATTCCTTTAATGAGTTTAAAACTTAAACTGCAAAAAAGGGGAAAAAGTCTTCATATATTTAGATTTTTTTTAAATTATTAACTTTCTTGTCATTGATAAAGGAAACTCTTCCAATTATGCTTAAAATGGTAAAATGGTTAACACAAATGTGTAAAACAGTGATACACACGATATGAATAAACAAAAACAATTTCCTCTGTTGAGCAACCGATTGACAATCCGTCTTGAGACCTTTCTTTTTCAAATTTAAAGTTCGAGATGTTACAGTATTCTCGTGGTGTGATTTGTGACAGAGAGTCCCGTGTTCAATTACTGCGTACCCGGTCATATTTGATATTCATTTTGGGCATTGCATACATCCACTCGTCTATTGCCTATTCAACCTTGAACAAATTTCGAGGCTTCAACCCTTAAACAGGGATAAATGGACTGCCTTCGTGATATAACTTAATGACTGTTGAAATCCCCAATAATTTATATATATTCTCCCTTTAATGGGTTTAAACCTCAAACTGCGTGAAAGGGGGGAAAAGTCTGCCTCTATTTAAAAAATGTTAAGAATGATTACCTCCCTTGTGTTTTATTGAAGAAACTCTTCTTAGTATGCCTAAACGTTGGGTTGGGGATTTGATATGTCCAGCTTGACCGATGCCAGTGGTCTGTCGGATTGAAAGCGTGGTCGAATTGCATGTCTATGTTTTTTTACTAAGCATGTTTTTTTAGACTTCAGTAAAACTGTTCATTATAATTTTCAGAAATTAAATCAAAATACAAAAATAATAATAATAACGCCTCGGCAAAAGTTAAGCCTTCGTAAATTATCGTTTTATCCAGTCTCTGCACCAATCCATTTCTCGAACGAATGTTGTATTCATATTCCCACGGACAAATAATGTTCTCAATACACGTATTTATAGTATGTTTTAGAGACACAGACACGTACATAAAAAAAAAAAATAATATAAACAATTTTGACTCACCGAGTCGGTCGTAATGTTAACCCCACAACCCTGAACGCCAAAGAGGGAAAACCTTTACTTCCAATGTTTAAGTCTTTTGACAATATCGGAGTAACAGTTCTGACTTTATCTCTAGCTTGCTTTTCATAGTGCATTTTTAAGTAAAAATATATTACGAAGCTAAACAAAAATAAACACATTTAGCAGAAATTGCGTGAACACATCGAACACATCGATATCACCAAGTAATTAATTGGTCCCGATCGCGAGTCCACTGTGTGTGAATTTACTTCCGTTCAAAATCCGCGTGGTTAAGCGTCAGGGATTTGGAACCCGATATAACGGGCTGGATCCCCAGTCGCAGCGGTCATGGTGGAGTGCCCTTGAGCTAGGCACATTTGCTAGCCTAGTACTGGTTTATTTAATCAGGGATCATGAATAAGTGAGCTGTCACCGTGACAAAGTGAAACATGCTGCAAACGACGTAACACCATAATAAAATAAAATCAGATGCCATCATATGAAAGTGGAACTAACCACAATACAGCCGATATTCCTTTTGTAAATATATATATGTCTAGCTGGATTGTGATTGTATCGGTTTGTCCGAGGCTTCTTCAGTGTGTGTCTAAGACAACATTGTGAGATCCTGAACAGAGTATGCAGAGGCACGGTCTAATCTGGATGTTCACTGGTCGCATCATTTCGAGTGTCCAATGTTAAGTCACAGTCGAAATGAAAACGTTGTATACGCTCTCAGTATGTAAACATCAGTCCAAGTAATATGGAACTAATGCGGAACAAGGTTGATATGAGCCGTTAAGAAACTGGTAAATGGCAATCTTATGCTATTTTCTACAGAATTTAATGAATTATATCAAAGCGACCCGTATATCTCCCCATGTGTGTTTTGTACTTCCAATTCCAGGTATCTGGGTTTTACCCCCTCTAGGCATCTAAACACATAAGCGGAAGTCACATCGACCTTTGTCATGTAGCGGAATATGTATGTTTGCAGTGCAGGAATTCTAACTCACGACTCCCGGGCGACAAACCACGCCGTTATCCACTATAGGAATAGATTGTGATCTGGCTTAGTAATCATGGCCCTCGATTTCCCATATTTAATTTTATAGTCTATAATATATGTTTCCTTAGACTTGGTCATGGTGAGGTGTCCTTGGGCAAGGCACAATTCCTAGCCTAGTACTGGTTTGTTCACCCAGGGAACATTGAAAAAGTTATCTGTCGCCGTGATATAACTGAAACAAATATTGCAAACGTCGTAAAAAAACCAAAAATCGTTATAACCTATTCTTACAAAGCGTCAAGTTATTATTGTAAAACTATCTGTCGACATCAATTGCGGAACAAGTTCTAATCATTTATATCAATCACTGTCGTTAAACAACACTCGCAGACACATCCAATCATCTGATCCCGTTCTCTTGGATCTTTCATACAACGGGGTTGGCACTATAGCTCCGAAATTCTGTCTCCAATAAACATATTGATCATCGCATTTGGAATGATCCAAAAATTAGAGCATATTTGTTATAATGTCGATATGATAATTAATTGTCAGCCTATTTTCAAAAACGAAAAGCATCGATAAATCGAGTCATTTGATTATTCTGTTAAATTGTTAGTCCCTCAAACACCTTAGTACTGCCAATGTAATTCAAAATTAAAACAATTTATAGGGATATAGTCTTTTAAACCTTTGACATGAATTCTAGCATGTGTGCCATCAAATGATACATGTCCCACTGTCTCGTGTTGAGCCTCGAAAGCTTAAAACGACGAGGGCTTTCTATCTACGGGTCTTGAGTTGGAATCTCTGCTCGGTCAACCCGTTGAATTCTCTCCGTTATATGTGTCCTCCATCTTGCATTTTAGTTTAAACTGATATACATTTATAGAGATTGTTCATACTTTTGTCAAAATGTTTTAAAAGTCATCTGCTACATATTTGTTGTATGTTTGAAAAGGGTTAATGGCAGTTAGTTTATACTATTCGGTATTACATTGTATCCTTATCGTTGCAAAATCGTCTGCAGCGGGAGCGAGAAAGGGTTGTCAAATTGTAAATGATGTGCTTGTACAAATATATTCTGATGTAAGAATAGCAACTCCAACTGTTTGTATTTAAAAGAGGTGTGTGAAGTTAGCACGTAGGTCGTTGCTCGTAGGTCGATACTCAAATTTATTTTCAGAAAGTGTCGACCTGGCGCGTAGGTCGTAGGTCGACAGTCAGATTCACATTAAGATAGTGTTGACCTGGCGCGTAGGTCGTAGGTCGACAGTCAAACTTATGTTCAGAGAGTGTTGACCTGGCGCGTAGGTCGTAGGTCGACAGTCAATTTTATGCTCAGAAATTGTTGATCTGGCTCGTAGGTCGTAGGTCGACAGTCAAACTTATGTTCAGAAAGTGTTGACCTGGCGCGTAGGTCGTAGGTCGACAGTCAAATTTATTTTCAGAAAGTGTCGACCTGGCGCGTAGGTCGTAGGTCGACAGTCAGATTCACATTAAGAGAGTGTTGACCTGGAGCGTAGGTCGTAGGTCGACAGTCACATTTATTTTCTGAAAGTGTCGACCTGGCGCGTAGGTCGTAGGTCGACAGTCAGATTCACATTAAGAGAGTGTTGACCTGGAGCGTAGGTCGTAGGTCGACAGTCACATTTATTTTCTGAAAGTGTCGACCTAGCGCGTAGGTCGTAGGTCGACAGTCAGATTCACATTAAGATAGTGTTGACCTGGCGCTTAGGTCGTAAGTCGACAGTCAGAATCCCATTAATACAGTGTTGACCTGGCGCGTAGGTCGTAGATCGACAGTCAGATTTATTTTCAGAAAGTGTCGACCTGGCGCGTAGGTCGTAGGTCGACAGTCAGATTCACATTAAACTAGTGTTGACCTGGCGCGTAGGTCGTAGGTCGACAGTCAAACTTATGTTCAGAAAGTGTTGACCTGGCGCGTAGGTTGTAGGTCGACAGTCTAACTTATGTTCAGAAAGTGTTGACCTAGCGCGTAGGTCGTAGGTCGACAGTCAAATTTATGTTCAGAAAGTGTTGACCTGGCGCGTAGGTCGTAGGTCGACAGTCAAATTTATGTTCAGAAAGTGTTGACCTGGAGCGAGGTGTGTGAAGTTAGCACGTAGGTCGTAGCTCGTAGGTCGACATTCAAATTTATTTTCAGAAAGTGTCGACCTGGCGCGTAGGTCGTAGGTCGACAGTCAGATTCACATTAAGATAGTGTTGACCTGGCGCGTAGGTCGTAGGTCGATAGTCAAACTTATGTTCAGAGAGTGTTGACCAGGCGCGTAGGTCGTAGGTCGATAGTCAATTTTTATGCTCAGAAAGTGTTGGTCTGGCTCGTAGGTCGTAGGTCGACAGTCACACTTATGTTCAGAAAGTGTTGACCTGGCCCGTAGGTCTTAGGTCGACAGTCAAATTTATTTTCAGAAAGTGTCGACCTGGCGCGTAGGTCGTAGGTCGACAGTCAGATTCACATTAAGATAGTGTTGACCTGGCGCGTAGGTCGTAGGTCGACAGTCAAACTTATGTTCAGAAAGTGTTGACCTAGCGCGTAGGTCGTAGGTCGACAGTCAAATTTATGTTCAGAAAGTGTTGACCTGGCGCGTAGGTCGTAGGTCGACAGTCAGATTCACATTAAGATAGTGTTGACCTGGCGCTAAGGTCGTAAGTCGACAGTCAGAATCCCATTACTACAGTGTCGACCTGGCGCGCAGGTCGTAGATCGACAGTCAGATTTATTTTCAGAAAGTGTCGACCTGGCGCGTAGGTCGTAGGTCGACAGTCAGATTCACATTAAGATAGTGTTGACCTGGCGCGTAGGTCGTAGGTCGACAGTCAAATTTATGTTCAGAAAGTGTTGACTTGGCGCGTAGGTCGTAGGTCGACAGTCAAACTTATGTTCAGAAAGTGTTGACCTAGCGCGTAGGTCGTAGGTCGACAGTCAGATTTATTTTCAGAAAGTGTCGATCTTGCGCGTAGGTCGTAGGTCGACAGTCAGATTCACATTCAGATGTTGTTGACTTGACGCGTAGGTCGTAGGTCGAAAGTCTGATTTATTTTTAGAAAGTGTCGACCTGGCGCGTAGGTCGTAGGTCGACAGTCAGATTCACATTAGGATAGTGTTGACCTGGCGCGTAGGTCGTAGGTCGACAGTCACATTTAAATAAAGATAGTGTTGACCTGGCGCGTAGGTCGTAGGTCGACAGTCAGATTCACATTAAGAGAGTGTTGACCTGGCGCGTAGGTCGTAGGTCGACAGTCAAATTTAAATTAAGATAGTGTTGACCTGGCTTGTAGGTCGTAGGTCGACAGTCAAATTTATGTTCAGAAAGTGTTGACCTGGAGCGAGGTGTGTGAAGTTAGCACGTAGGTCGTAGCTCGTAGGTCGACACTCAAATTTATTTTAAGAAAGTGTCGAACTGGCGCGTAGGTCGTAGGTCGACAGTCAGATTCACATTAATATAGTGTTGATCTGGCGCGTAGGTCGTAGGTCGACAGTCAAACTTATGTTCAGAGAGTGTTGACCAGGCGCGTAGGTCGTAGGTCGACAGGCAAATTTATTTTCAGAAATTGTCGACCTAGCGCGTAGGTCGTAGGTCGACAGTCAGATTCACATTAAGATAGTGTTGACATGGCGCCTAGGTCGTAAGTCGACAGTCAGAATCCCATTAAGACAGTGTTGACCTGGCGCGTAGGTCGTAGATCGACAGTCAAATTTATTTTCAGAAAGTGTCGACCTGGCGCGTAGGTCGTAGGTTGACAGTCAGATTCACATTAAGATAGTGTTGACCTGGCGCGTAGGTCGTACGTCGACAGTCAAACTTATGTTCAGAGAGTGTTGACCTGGCGCGTAGGTCGTAGGTTGACAGTCAGATTCACATTAAGATAGTGTTGACCTGGCGCGTAGGTCGTACGTCGACAGTCAAACTTATGTTCAGAGAGTGTTGACCTGGCGCGTAGGTCGTAGGTCGACAGTCGATTTTATTCTCAGAAATTGTTGATCTGGCTCGTAGGTCGTATGTCGACAGTCAAACTTATGTTCAGAAAGTGTTGATAGTGTTGACCTGGCGCGTAGGTCGTAAGTCGACAGTCAGAATCTCATTAAGACAGTGTTGACCTGGCGCGTAGGTCGTAGGTCGACATCGAGATTAACATTAAGATAGTGTCGACCTGGCGCTTAGGTCGTAAGTCGACAGTCAGAATCACATTAAGACAGTGTTGACCTGACACGTAGGTCGTAGGTCGACAGTCAGAATCTCATTAAGACAGTGTTGACCTGGCACGTAGGTCGTAGGTCGATAGTCAGATTAACATTAAGATAGTGTAAACCTGGCGCGTAGGTCGTAAGTCGACAGTCAGAATCACATTAAGACAATGTTGACCTGGCGCGTAGGTCGTAGGTCGACAGTCAAACTTATGTTCAGAAAGTGTTGACCTGGCGCGTAGGTCGTAAGTCGACAGTCATATTCACATTAAGATAGTGTTGACCTGGCGCGTAGGTCGTAGGTCGACAGTCAAACTTATGTTCAGAAAGTGTTGACCTGGTGCGTAGGTCGTAGGTCGACAGTCAATTTGACATATAGATCGTGTTGACCTGGGGCGTAGGTCGCAGGTCCACAGTCAAACTTATGTTCAGAAAGTGTTGACCTGGTGCTAAGGTCGTAGGTCAACACTCAGATTTATTTTTTGAAAGTGTCGACCTGGCGCGTAGGTCGTAGGTCGTCAGTCAAATTTACATTAAGATAGGGTTGACCTGGCGCGTAGGTCGTAGGTCGACAGTCAAACTTATGTTCAGAAAGTGTTGACCTGGCGCGTAGGTTGTAGATCGACACTCAAATTTATTTTCAGAAAGTGTTGACCTGGCGCTTAGGTCGTAGGTCGACACTCACATTTATTTTCAGAAAGTGTCGACCTGGCTCGTAGTTCGTAGCTCGACAGTCACATTTATTTTCAGAAAGTGTCGCCTTAAAGCGAATTTCTACCCGAGTGTGCCACGTGTATTACGGGGAGCACTCTGGCCTACAGTCCCTTGTCACGGGAGTGGACCAAAAATAAATTCTTACAGGAGTTGAACACATACGCTATAAGGCAGGTCCCGCCGTCTACCCGCGCTGACGGCGAAGTGCTGGCCTTGTTTAAGGCAAGCACTCCGCTGGTAGTATGGTAAATGTTAGCCGGGGCCGCATGTGCTATAAGGCAGCTCCCGCAGTCTTCCAGCGCTGCCGGCGAAGTGCTGAGCCTTGTTTCAGGCGATTACCCCGCTGGTAGTAAATACGGAAATATGAGCCCTGGCCGCATATGCTATACGGCAGGTCCCGCAGTCTACCCGCGCTTACGGCGAAGTGCTGGCCTTGTTTCGCGCTAGCACTCCACTGCTGGTAGGGAAAATGTGAACCGGGGCCGCATATGCTATAAGGCAGGTCCCGCCGTCTACCCGCGCTAACGGCCAAGTGCTGGGCCTTGTGTTAAGTGAGCACTCCGCTGCTAGTAGAGGAAATGTGAGCCGGGCCCGCATATAATACAAGGCAGGTCCCGTCTATGATCATTTCACAAAATTATATAGTCCCGTGTAGACTAGTTAGTCCAGTAACGTTGCCTGAGATTTCCCCTACTAGAGACATGTTTTACTTTGACATTGACTCTCTCTGGTTCCTTTCCTCGCCTGGGTGGAAGACCGTATTTTCATTTGGCGTTAAGGACGCCTCAGGTTGTGAACATTTTACATTATAATACACCCCTGCCTCTTCTAATGAGTAGTATGACTGCCGTACCCCTACTTTCACAGTGTTTTGGAGGTATAACTCCTTAGGAATCGTTCCTTTTCAGAATTCGCTCTTAAATGTAAGCGTTCTGAGGGCCACAACAGTTTGCCTTTACTCGTTGTGTCTCTGCAATAAAGTAGATGGTTCTACATCATGTTGACATATCCAATCTAACAAGTGGTCCCGCTCCTTGCCAGCTCCTGCCACAACCACACAAGGCCTACAAGTCTCTACTTAATTGCCTAAATGCGATACACCCTACCCTGCCCCCTTCGGACAGTGAATGCTCCGCGTCTTATCAACTACACCAAGGCGTCGTCTTAAGAGAGTGGTTGCAACTCCCGCCGTTTACCCGCGCGTACGGCGAAGTGCTCGCCTCGTTTCTAGGCAGCACTCTGCGTATGGCTGGGCAAATGTGCGCTGGGGCCGAAGTCGGATTTGAGAACCCGCGTACGCAGCGAATTGCAAGGACTTGTGTCAAGGCTCCCCGGCAGAGGCTCGAAAGAAGGAAATAAAAATAATGAAAATAAATATTTTTTCCAGACCAACTATCTCCGCTATAAGTACGACCGAACACTTCCCATTGCGTTCCGCTTTTAGGTTAGACAAAGTGCCGCAGTATACCCGCGCCGACGGCGAAGTGCTGAGCCTTGTTTGACACTAGCACTCCACTGCTAGTAGGGGAAATGTAAGCCGGGACCGCGGAACTTTTGTTCTAGAAGACTGACAGCTCGTCAATTCGCCCGATCCGTAGAGTGCGTATGCAGGACGCGTAAGCTATTGCCTTTACGGGGTCCAGCTGATACGGTTTCGGGGGAAAACGCAGTTTCCCGATTTACCTCTTTGTTGCATGTGATTTTTCAGAATGGAGTGGAACACTTTTTTTTTTTCGCACGGGAGCTGACGGCCTCACGTCGGATTTTTACCCGAATTTCTCGCGTGTATTACGGGCAGCACTCTGTCCTACAGGCCATTGTCACGGGAGTGGAACAAAAAAAAGATTCACAATGGAGTGGAACACTTGTTTTTTTTTGTTTTTCACACGGGAGTGCAACAACGGCCTTAAGTCGTGAATGACGGACAGCATTCTGTCCGACAGGCCCGTATTCACAATGGAGTGGAACACTTTTTTTCTTTTCCTCATGGGAGTGCAACGACGGCCTTAAGTCGGAGTTCTACCCGAGTCTGCTGCGTAAATTACCGGCAGCACTCTGTCTTACAGGCCCTTGGCACGGGGAGTGGAACAAGACAATATTTCACAATGGAGTGGAACACTTTATTTATTTTCTTTAGATTAGGGTTAGCCTTCTGTAAGGGGAGCACTCCGCTACCGGCCCGAAGAAAAAGGCGCCGGGTACCGCATGTGCGAACACGCGTACGCAGCGAAGTGCTTGGCCTTGTGTCAAGGAAGCACTCCGCTGGGCCCAAAGAAATACGCGCCGGGCCCCGCATTCGCGAACACGCATACGCAGCGAAGTGCTTGGCCTTGTGTAAGGGGAGCACTCCGCTGCCGGCCCGAAGAAAAAGGCGCCGGGCACCGCATTTGCGAACCCGCGTAGGCAGCGAAGTGCTAGGCCTTGTGTCAGGGGAGCACTCCGCTACTGGCCCGTGGAACTAGGCGCAGGCTGCCGCACTTGCGAACGCGCGTTCGCAGCGAAGAGCTAGGCCTTGTGACAGTCCCGCCGATAACCCGCGTTGACGGCGAAGTACTCGCCGTCGTTTTCAGGCAGCACTCTACGTGTGGCAAGGGAAATGTGCGCTGGGGCCGAATTCGCTATACGGGAGTCCTAGGTCCCTACCCTTAAGAGAGTGGTTGTTACTCCCGCTGGTTACTCGCGCGTACGGCGAAGTGCTTGCCTCTTTCTAGGCAGCACTCTGGGTATGGCTGGAAAAAATGTGCGCTGGGGCCGAAGTCGCTATAAGGGAGCTGACGGCCTTAAGTCGGATTTCTACTTTTTTTCTTTTTTTTTCGAACGGGAGCTGAACAACGGCACGGAAGTGGACAAGAAACAATTTCACAATGGAGTGGAACACATTTCTTTCTTTTTTTTCTTTCGCACGGGAGCTGACGTCCTTAAGTCGGATTTCTACCCGAGTCTTTATGAACATTAGCTTGATTGTCGACCTACGACCTACGAGCCAGGTCGACACTTTCTGAAAATAAATTTGATTGTCGACCTACAACCTACAGGCCAGGTCAACACTTTCTAAACATAAGTTTGACTGTCGACCTACGACCTAGGCGCCAGGTCAATACTATCTTAATGTGATTCTGACTGCCGACTTACGACCTACGCGCCAGGTCAACACTTTTTGAAAATAAATGTGAGTGTTGACCTACGACCTACGCGCCAGATCAACACTTTCTGAACATCAGTTTGACTGTCGAACTACGACCTACGATCCAGATCAACACTTTCTGAACATAAGTTTGACTGTCGACCTACGACCTACGCGCCAGGTCAATACTATCTTAATGTGATTATGACTGCCGACCTACGACCTACGCGCCAGGTCAACACTTTCTGAACATAAATTTGACTGTCGACCTACGACCTACGCGCCATGTCAACACTTTCTGAACACCAGTTTGATTGTCGACCTACGAACTATGAGCCAGGTCAACACTATCTTAATGTAAATTTAACTGTCGACCTACGACCTACGCGATATGTCAACACTTTCTGAACACCAGTTTGACTGTCGACCTACGATCTACGCGCCAGGTCGACACTTTATGAACATACATTTGACTGTCGACCTACGACCTACGCGCCAGGTCAACACTTTCTGAAAATAAATGTGACTGTCGACCTACGACCTACGCGCTAGGTCGACACTTTATGAACATACATTTGACTGTCGACCTACGACCTACGCGCCAGGTCAACACTTTATGAACATACATTTGACTGTCGACCTACGACCTACGAGCCAGATCAACACTTTCTGAACATAAGTTTGACTGTCGACCTACGACCTACGCGCCAGGTCAACACTATCTTAATTTAAATTTGACTATCGACCAACGACCTACGCGCCAGGTCAACACTGTCTTAATGTGAATCTGACTGTCGACCTACGACCTACGAGCCAGGTCGACACTTTCTGAAAAAAAAACAGACTGTCGACCTACGACCTACGCGCCAGGTCAACACTATCTTAATGTAAATTTGACTGTCGAGCTACGACCTACGCGCCAGGCCAACACTGTCTTAATGGGATTCTGACTGTCGACTTACGACCTACGCGCCAGGTTAACACTATCTTAATGTGAATCTGACTGTCGACCTACGACCTACGCGCCAGGTCCACACTTTCTGAAAATAAATTTGACTGTCGACCTACGACCTACGCGCCAGGTCAACACTTTCTGAACATAAGTTTGACTGTCGACCTACGACCTACGAGCCAGATCAACACTTTCTGAGCATAAAATTGACTGTCGACTTACGACCTACGCGCCAGGTCAACACTCTCTGAACATAAGTTTGACTGTCGACCTACGACCTACGCGCCAGATCAACACTATCTTAATGTGAATCTGACTGTCGACCTACGACCTACGCGCCTGGTCAATACTATCTTAATGTGAATCTGACTGTCAACCTACGACCTACTCGCCAGGTCGACACTTTCTGAAAATAAATTTGACTGTCGACCTATGACCTACGAGCCAGATCAACACTTTCTGAGCATAAAATTGACTGTCGACCTACGACCTACGCGCCAGGTCAACACTCTCTGAACATAAGTTTGACTGTCGACCTACGATCTACGCGCCAGGTCAACACTATCTTAATGTGAATCTGACTGTCGACCTACGACCTACGCGCCAGGTCAACACTGTATTAATGGTATTCTGACTGTCGACCTACGACCTACGCGCCAGGTCAACACTATCTTAATGTGAATCTGACTGTCGACCTACGACCTACGCGCCAGGTCGACACTTTCTGAAAATAAATTTGACTGTCGACCTACGACCTACACGCCAGGTCAACACTTTCTGAACATAAGTTTGACTGTCGACCTACGACCTACGAGCCAGATCAACACTTTCTGAGCATAAAATTGACTGTCGACCTACGACCTACGCGTCAGGGCAACACTCTCTGAACATAAGTTTGACTGTCGACCTACGACCTACGTGCCAGGTCAACACTATCTTAATGTGAATCTGACTGTCGAACTACGACCTACGCGCCAGGTCAACACTGTCTTAATGAGATTCTGACTGTCGACTAACGACCTACGCGCCAGGTCAACACCATCTTAATGTGAATCTGACTGTCGACCTACGACCTACGCGCCAGGTCGACACTTTCTGAAAATAAATTTGACTGTCGACCTACGACCTATGCGCCAAGTCAACACTTTCTGAACATAAGTTTGGCTGTCGACCTACGACCTACGAGCCGGATCAACACTTTCTAAGCATAAAATTGACTGTCGACCTACGACCTAAGCGCCAGGTCAACACTCTCTGAACATAAGTTTGACTGTCGACCTACGACCTACGCGCCAGGTCAACACTGTCTTAATGAGATTCTGACTGTCGACTTAAGACCTACGCGCCAGGTCAACACTATCTTAATGTGAATCTGACTGTCGACCTACGACCTACGCTCCAGGTCGACACTTTCTGAAAATAAATTTGAGTGTCGACCTACGAGCTACGACCTACGTGCTAACTTCACACACCTATTTAAAAGTATTTTACAAATACACTACTGCCTCGGTGGGGGACTGATTGAGCTTCCACCTCGGTGCAGGAGGTCGCGAGTTCGATCCCCGACCGGGTCATGCCAAAGACTTTAAACATGATAGTAATGGCTGCCGTAAAACACAAAACAATCAAACAAACACAATCAACAAAAGACTCAAAAGATACAGATACAGTTTTAGCCTCTGTTTGATTTTTATTTAGCTGATAATAAGTAAAATAACAGTGCGCTATTTGTACACTGTTTCGTTTATATAGCAACAGTTCATATAATGATGAAATAAAGCGTAATATAAAAAAACAATTCTGAAAATACATGTAAGACAGTTGTTTTTACAATACTTTGCACCCAACCATACGCTTTTAATACAAAGATATATGCATCAGACTATGTTAAACATTATCTTACTGCATCTTATGACCACAGTAGGCTTGTTTGCCATTCATTTGTTTTAATTATGGATGACTGTTTTCTAAATATTTGCTGATTATACATACATGTATATACATTGTAAACTTTATATGTCTCAAAAGTACAATACTATATGATTAATCTTTTCCCACTAACAAATAGATCTGCAGCAGGCAACTTTGAAAACATTTAGATGGAAATATGGGAAGTCTTTTAAAAGCAAAGTTAAATTAGTGATTAAAGTTGAAATCATTGTGGCAAAATGACACATTGCTCATGATGAGCAATTCTTTCTTTCGTCACCATATTTTCAACAGCCGTCTGCTGCAAACGTGTCAAAACGCGTTTTCAAATGGGAAAGGGATACCTATCAACTATGGAGAATTGTACTTTAGACAAGTTGTGCCTGAATAATACTAAATACAATAGTCAGTAGTAAAAACCAGTAAATGTTCATTTGAACCGAAACACGAGAAAACCAACATTGTGGACTCTGCGTAAATCCGGACCGACACATTCCGTATCAGGGGGATAGGTATAGAGTAATGAATCATGAAACAGACAATCCACAGGAGGCGAAAAGTGTCTCTCCGGGTTAGCCTGCGCGGCATGCTTAAGCTGATCTGGGTCGATACTTTATGAACAATGTCAATGTTGGTTTTCTCATAGAACGGCTTATTTGTTATTTATGCAGAACACGAAACTTTTGACCAGACAGAGTGTTTCTGTGTATAAAGTTAGTAAAAAGGTTACAGGTTGTAAAGAGTCCGTACCTTAAGTCTTATTGATAAACCAAAATGCTAGTGTCTTAGACCAACTAGGTAATTACACATGTAGGTCATTAATAATAAAATAAGGAGAGTTCTAGATAACAAGCATTTCTCAAGTACCCTGAGTTGTGTGTATTCAAAAGAATCGTCTCAGGGAGAGGATTCATTTGAGTACCCAGAACATAAGATTTGGTTTAGTAATAAGAAAAATTATGTGGGGGAAAGACCTGTTCACTCCCTCTTATCTAGTCCTCTGAATAAGTACTCGTTTTGGGGTTGCTTTCACTAAATAAGGAGACCATGATGGCCCTATGTCAATAACCTGATATATAAAACATAGATATTTTTTTAATGATCATACTCTATGCATATAAGAACATTTTGAAAAACATTCTGGTAGTTATGTTAATCAACGGATCGGAATATTTTGAACAATCCTGCTATAATGTCACCCAAGGAACATGAGTACACTATTTATAAAGGTCACTCAAGGAACATGAGTACACTATTTATAAAGGTCACTCAGTGAACATGAGTACACTACATATACAAAGGAAAACATCGGAATAATATTTACACTCTTGATATAAGATCACCCAAGGAATATTCTTGCCAAATTATTCTAAAATCTGGCCTGCACTTTTGGTCTGGAACATATTCAAAGTTTTTCAACCGATCGGAAAAAAACCGAACAATTTAAGTAAAAGGGAACCCAAGAAACATGTGAGCCAAATTATTTTCAAACCCTGCTAGTGCTTTTGTACAAAAGAAAACGTTCAAAGTTTTAGTATAAACAAGCTGCTTTCCACGGGTCGGAAAATAAATGGGGAAACAATCTTAGTAGAGTGTCACACAAACTTGGACGAGACTATTTTAAAAGTGTTGTCATTTTCCCACTCTCTGATTCCGTAGAAACCAAAGTTCTGCATGGAATCAGGGTGAGTGTATTAAATACACTCACCCTGGTGGAATTAAATTCTTTGAACATCTTTGAAAAAAGACCACCTTAGGAATATTCCTGTGGAATTATTTGAAATTGGTCAATTAAGAGAAGAAGTCATCTGTTGGAAAATATTTACGGACGGAGCATCAACAGATGACGTCGAAACCGTACGGTGAGTGATAACAACACTTCAACCCGTACTTCGTTCATTACTCTGGAACTAGATTGTGTTGTAAAAGAAAACGATACATAGTAGTAACTTTTTCATGTCAAATCATTTTTCAAAAGCGAATAGTGTAAATGTTACTAAAAAGTTATAGTATACCACTAAAGTGCACTTTGATATCTGTGTAGGGGTATACCGGTAAATTGTAAATGACGTCCGTTTTGAGATGAATTTCTCTAAAATTGTCAATCAAGCAATAGTTACAGGGCATATTTATTTCAAAATGTCTACACAATATGCTATTGCTATACACATATCATCGCTCTAGCATTAACAGATTAAAAGACAATAACAACACATCTAAAGGGGTATATATCCTTCATTCAAAGTAGGAATCCGCCGCGGTCGAGTGGTTAGCGTCGGTGATTTTAAATCGGGCGTGCCGGTTCGGTCCTACTTTGCAGCAGTCATGATGTTAAGGCACATTTCCGAGCTAAGTACTGGTTTGTTTACCCTGGGACCATGGATAAGTGAATTGACGCTAGAACTTAACCTAAATACTGTTTAAAACCACGTAAAACATCAGTAAGGCATTGCATTATGTGTTTACAAGAAAAAAACAGTTAGTATAATATCATGACTTGCTTATATACGTAACGAGTTATCTTTTAATTGCTATTTGCCAAATATTGGCGTTTTTAAAAAATATTTTGAAGAGAATTTACAATTAAACTGTCAATTTCTACTCTTATTTTGAATTGTTCATTTGGCAGTTACAATTAAAGTTCCCATTGCCACTCAACCTATCCTTGTGGATTTTAATTATGTCATGCTAGTTCAAACGTCCTGTGCCGTATCCATGGATAACACGACTGAAATTAAACATACGTCTTTTAAACACCCGAATATCTACTGATATGTAAATGAGAATTCAATATTATCTCCTTAAACTCAATATAAAATCGCTCACCGTTGAACAAATAAAACATTTTATACTGTGCATTTATTGTGTGGTCAGTATCAAAAGGTTGATTGCATTTTCAAGCTCCGTTTGTTCTGTAATTTCTAGTTGTGAACTAAACTTGTTACGAACAACGATCGTCGAAAAGGTAATTGTTTTTATTAAATACACTTATTTGTTGCTTAAGTAACATGTGGAGTATGCGATCTTTAAGACAAGATCCAATATCTACAGGACACTAACTTGTTATGATCAGTGCAACTTAACGCTTTCCCATTTATGGTGAATCTGAAATATACGTGTAACATGTCCATAGGGGGCTATAATTTAATCTTTTAAAACAACTCAGGAACATTTCTGCCAAATTAAAATCGTCTTGAAATTTGACAAGATTTGTCATTTTACTCATTTGTTGATGCTGTCACTGGTATGTTTTTCAACAAATTGTCTTGAACACTATTTTACCTATTATCTGATGCCACCTGCCAGCCATGCTTCAAAGCGATCAATATGGCCCTTTTTAGCAGAGGGTCATACAAGGAATGTTTCAGACAAATTATCTTGATATAAGACAAGTGCTTTCAGAGCAGCAGTGATGTCATGTACCTTGGTCTGTCATGCATCAATATGTACTTTACAATATGTGTAGAGCGTCAGTAAAGGAACAATTCTGCATACTAATCTTGAAATCAGACCAGTCGTTTCCGTGGAGATTCTTTTGTCATTTTACCCCTTTCTGATGACCAAGCAATTAGAGTTATGCAACGCACTTTAAATGATACGTATGTATACAGAGGACCACCAAATAAATATTCCTATGACGTGTGGATGCAATGGACCCCAGTACAGGGTGGTCACAATAGCTCACCTTGAGCATTGTATAATCAGGTTGCATATAGTTCCTTAATTCAATATGTATAACAATTCACCACATAAACTTGATTTCTGAAAATGCACAATAAAAACAACTTTATAACTCTATATTCTTGCAAAAATCTGTGATCTTGATTAAAAACGAATAATAAATAAACTAACACTGTTAATGACCGCCCATGTCGACAAATGTTAAAAATTAGCATAATCAGTGATTCATCGTCCTTATGTTAAGTCGTGTGTCCATGATGTTGAGTGATTTTATCAATACAATCAGTCAAGGCTAAACATATTTATAGTTGGTCATTCGCTCATGCTGTTCGGTAGTGCTTTCGTTTGTAACGTTAATAATGTAAATTGTTTGGTTTATCCTTACAAATTGAATGTTTTTGTCGTTATACTTAGTCGACGTATATCCTTGATATATATCATTATTCCATTATACACATTAATACTCTTAGGTGATGATTGTGTTGTGTTCGGCCTATGAAATATATTGTTCGACGGGCTTATTTAATTACAATCTGTTTATAATTATATTGTTTGGCGGTTAACTTATTACACGCTGTTAACATAATGCCTTCTCCTATCCACATATCATCATTTTGGTTTATATAAATGTTATGATATAATCAAACGCACTGAACAGTGCGATAATTCGACATTTATAAAGAACATAATACTAAAACATGTTTCAAATTGGAAGAATAATATCAGAACAAAGAATGATGTAACTGACACCCCCAAAAATTATTAAAAGAACACAATTTAATATTGGAATTATAGTCTATGAGCGGTGCACTGCGTAAACCAACCGTTAATCATTCGCGACCAGTGTAGATCAAGAACAGCCAAAGTACTATTCGCCAATTAGTCAAAGACGGTTCAAAAACTTAAGTAAAGCAGAAACCATTTTGATCCTCTGGCATAGATGCACAAGCAGAACATTATTTATTATGTGTAATAATAACGCTTAATCAGAGGACCAGATAAAAAGGAGTGAACTGGTCATTTTAACAAAATAGCTCCCGTATTACCCAACCAAATCCTATGTTGCGGATACTCAAATTAATCGTCTAAATGAGACTATTCTTTTGAATTCCCACACCATAGGATTTGAGAGTCAAATAAATATTTCATAGCATGAAAAATGCCCCTTATCTAGAGCTCTGCCGCTATGCTTGGATTTCACAGAACACATCTCGTGTCTACATCGATAGACGGAGAATCCGCTACATATTCGTGGGTTGCTATGGTATAGGTTTGTGTAACGGCAAGTAGTAACGTTCCAAACCGTTACACACACAATTAGTCAAAATCCGTATCCTGTCTGTGCAATTGCAACGCACGAATATATGTAGTTTCCAACTTAAACGAGTCAAATGTATTGTTATTATTCATTTTGGGTTTACTTTATTAACATTCAAATTAACAGTTTCAATGAGAATATCAAATCAAGCTTCAAACACCTATAATACATCATCTTCTTATCCCTGCTTTAACGCCTACTGATAACTTACAACGGTAATGTTTGACATAAACCTACGTCGATCTACCGTTATAGAATCAAAACAGAGATAATTTATAGTATTAGCTGACAGTGAAGCTTATATAACTCAAACATATAGTGGATAATTGTTTGTTTTAGTGTATTATCGATATTTCTTTCATCGAGTGAAAAGCAAAGGTGATATTTTTTAAGATACATGTAGATAGATAGACAGATATATTTTATTTTTAATGTATCGTTAAGTCGATTTGTGACTTGTTTTGAAACTCTTTTTTTTATAAATTCTGTCAACAACATGGAGCAAAAAGTAGTTCCGTCAATTGAAAAGTCATACTCTCACTGCAAAATTCATAATCTCACCGGTAGAATTCACTGAGAAATTTCTATAATTTATAGGTAAGCATGAAAGGAATATACATTTTCCTTAGTAAAAATAAATAGCCATCGAAAAGGGTCATATATGTTCGATCAGTAAAAACATTCATAGATAAACTGCCTTTTTGACATATAAACATAATCCATGTTCAATAACCGCAAAAAGATGACGATGAACTCAGCAGCATGGAAGCACGACCAAGTATAATAGATCGGGAGCGTGACAACATATGAACATCATAATAACATCCTCACCGAATAACATGCTTCACTAAATGAACATAATATCATTTCGAAGTTGCGACCAAGTACAATAATATAACACTGAAAAACAACTTTTATTGAACCAACAAAACACTTTCATTTACGAATTCGAACTTCGTGTTTCACTGACTGACCAGACTGACATTTAGACATAACACCACTTTATATCAACTGGCGTAAAAGACAGTATCATTCCGAATTATACGAAATTAAATTAAACTACAATGAAACAACTATAATACTTATGATTAACACAAGACAGCTTAGCGTTCCACTTTCCTGCTATATAATACAATTATAATTAAGATTAAGTTAATGTGACACGCAAAATAGCTTGTATGTGATGACTAAGTAAACGTAGTGTTGTACTGAGTACTGTTAATACAAAGATACTGCTTTACATGAATAGCGACTTGCCTGTGAAAACCTTGATGATACACTGCATTTTTGGATTTTCAGTAAACTGTTGGATATCAACGCTTTCATCTATTGGTAATATCCAAGCGTCTCACGAATGTCACAAAGGCCGAAGATAACATGCTCGGGGGAAACATTTGAGGACGATCATCATTTTCTGAAGGGTATGAGGTGCTTTGTGTGTCATCATCTGGTCGTATCCAAAGAATACGTCTTGGCATTTCTCTAAGCTTGCTTTCCAAAAATGAAGATTCCAATGGAACGAGTGGCCGGATTCTGTAAACCTCTTCTGTGGCTGGGGATAAGAACCGATTCCAAAGCATTGATTCTAAATTTATAATTGCATGAAGCCTTTGTAAACGGACATAAGCCTTACTAGACGTTGGAGTTGTGAATGCAGAACAAGTGTTTGACATGATTGCTATCAATGCATTTAGCAATAAGATTGGTGCCATCAGAACAAATAAGACAAATACGATCACAGCCAGTGTAGGATTTCGGGCATTGAATAGGATATCGATTTCACCGATGCCTACCATGACTGTAAACATTGTTACAAACGTTTTACCGATATGGTGAAAATCGTTTTCGCTAATTCCCTCCGCCCCTTGCATTGCAACAATCATAGCTACAGAGAAACCAAACAACAGAAGCAACATAACGATCCCAAACTGTATTAGATCTGACGTTACATTTCTTATCAGAACTGTAAAAAAACTGAACTTTTCGACAACGCGCAGAAAGTAAATCATGAAAAACCAACCGATTATGACAGCGAAAGGTAGCAAATCATTTTTATATGTTGATGTAAACATAAACACAAAGTCTACTATCATCAAAAATCCTAGAAGAAGGATAATGTGCCCATATGAGAAGAAAACGACTAAATCTCTATGCTTCCAAAAGTAGCGTATGCCTCTATTCTTTAATCCATAATGTATACCGACTGTACACTGGGACACGACGCAAAGCATCGCATACAGGGTCGTGATAGTTCCAGAAGTAACCACGAAAGCTACATCATTGAAATTCGGCCACATTGATTTCGCTGTACTTACGGGGTTTTCCAGTCGTGACCGGATAATTGCATGCCATGAATACAGACACATCATAACAAAATGCAAAATAGCCCATATAAGATATCCAAGCTTGTATGATTCCCATTTCGCATATATTGTTTTACCTACGACGTTCAATCCAACAAATCGCAATGTCAATTCATCCGATGGTTGATGTTGCAATAGATGTAAGACGGAGTTGTATTCATTTTTAGCACCAGTTACAGGAACAGTATCTATCTCAGTGACGTCATACGCCACATCATCGAGGCTTCCTCTGTCTCCGTCGTTTATTTGATATATCTGAAACACATAGATGATGACATATATTTAAGTGATACTTAGACATTCCTTTTCAGATATCAACACCATAAAAACGAGTAAACGATAATAACTTAAGGTCAAACCTTAACAAGAATTGTGCGTAATTATATGTCTATTACCCCTATAAAAGGTGACACTTATCGACTACAACATATATAATGTGACGAAGATTATTAAATGTAACTATCACCCAATTTTGAAAATACTAGCACTTCCATTTAAAACAGGCCGTTAACGTTGAGGCTGTTTCGTTACTGTATAAGTTGTGGGGTTAGAATTAAAAATGTTAGTTTCCATAATCTTCTGTCCATTTATTTGCTGGTTTGTTGAAGTGCCCTACTGTGATGTTAACTGTAAATACAGGCTGGTTAGGATGTGATCTTTTCCTGGTATGTATCATACTGACTGTTATACTATGTTAAATAACCATATTGACTGGTTGACTTCTCCGTCTGTTCAATTCACTTGTCATTATGTGTGTTAGAGTTGTTCTTCTTTGTAGTTCATTAGTTTTATTAGGCGATTGAGTTGTTGTTATGTTCTGTTCGCTTGTCATACATGGTCATGCGTTAGTTATTTTGTTATGTTCGATTGTCATACTGGTTGGTGCAAATGTTGGTCCGCTATGTTCGCTTGTCTTTCTATGTCGTGCATTTTTTATCATGTTATGTTCACTTGTATAACTATGTCGTGCATTTGTTATATTGTTATGTTCGCTAATCTTTCTATGTCGTACAGTTGTCATTATGTCATGTTCGCTTGTCCTACTGGTTGGTGCAATTGTGTTTCTTTTAGTTTCGCTTGTCTAACTTTGTCGTGCAATTTTGATCATGTTATGTTCGCTTGTCTGACTATGTCAAGTGTTTTTTATTATGTTGTGGTCGCTTGTTTGTATTGATGGTGCAGTTGCTATTCTGTTACGTTAGCTTGTTTTACTGGTTTGTGCAATTGATATACGAAAAAAAACCATGAATGGGTTTTTTCGCTTAAAGTTAACAGGTGTGAGATTTTTTTTTTTTTTTTTTTTTTCAATAACCCATGAAGCTTTCTGAAATGAAACTGGAAAAAATCCATGGGGGCCGCCATTTTGGATATGTATAAAAGGCAGACGTAAAACACAGATTGAAAATTATTGTCGTCTTTTTAATCATTTTTTTTTTAAATCGGTATCATGGGTATGTATAAAATGAGCAGAAAAAACACGGATTGAAAATTATTGTCGTCTTTTTAATCATTTTTTTTTAAAATAGATATTTAAGATCATTGAAATGCTGTGTTATGTGGGAATAAACATTTGTACGAAAAGTTAAAACTAAATGGAAATCTGTAAGAAATACGTTTTCCCGTTCGTAAAAAAACCGACAGCATTAGCCTTCTTCGCCCGAACCTAAATTTTGACTGTATCGTAGCCAAAGAAGGACGTGACGTCATTTCCGTTACACTTCATCTTGGCGTAACGTCAATGGAGCGACGTCGTTTCCCGCAAAAAAAGTGGTATCAACATGAAATACCCCAAATTCCTATACATGAGCTATTGCCACACTCATTCAAAGTATAATTATTTATCAAACATTGTGGCAAAAGGATAACTTTCTGATAAGGAGCAATTGTTCTTTTGGTGACAATCTTTTCCTAAATCGTCTGTTGAATAGGCCTCAGAAACTGTCTCTAATAGGGAAAGGGTTTAGCAGAAATGTGACCCCTTACATAATTTGTTACAGTCATATTGACTGGTTGAAAAAGGTAGTCGCCAGATGGCATCAGAAAAGGGCTGATCTATTTGCTTCTTTACCATAATGCAGGTGATCGATTAACGATCATCTTGGCCCTCATGTTTTAACCTCGTTCATTATAAATGTATTCCTTGATTTTCTGAAAGTTTTTACTTTATTATTTTCTGTTCGTAATAATAGACGACAGCAATACGAATTCCAAATATGTTTTGATAATGCAAGAAACATGACATTAACATTATTATTGTCTAGTCAATTACTTATAAATTCTTTTTGTATGGCCAAAGTATGTTCTTTAATTTTTGTTTATAATTATCTTGCGTTTTTTCGTAAATAGGTAGCACCTATAGATATATTAACATTATGTTCGGTCGTCATACTTGGTGATGCAATTATTATTCTGTTAAATTTGCCTGGCATACTCGATGGTGCACCTGTTATTATATTATGTTTGCTTGTCTTACTGGTTGGTGTATTATTTTTTTGTATTGTTCGCTTGTCATACTTATTTGTGCAATTATTATTCTGATATGTTCGCTTGTCATACTGGTGAACGTGTTGTTATTAGGAATGATTAATTCATTGCTATGGTAGCACAGCACTATACGATTGATCCTACACAAATGACGTCAGTTTCATTTATGAAATATGGTTTTGTTGACTTAATAAAAAAAGTAGTGTATTGCAAAAGATGTTTCGAGACATAGTAAAAAGTCTGTTGGTCTATGAACTGCCATGCCAGAGAAATGTTAATATGTGTGGCATAATGATTCTGATAATTGAGTGCTTTATTTATTGTTGTGAACCACCAAGAATTTTAAAATCCTTCAAGAGGTTCAACAGTTATGTAGCGGAGACGAAAATAGTCACATGACATTTGACCTCTAATTATTACATTGATGTTTACTCAAGCTGGTTGTAACATGCGCTTTGCACATCATCTTAATATGGCGAACATTTCTGGTGAGTAATTTCAAAATCTTTTAAGCCGTTAAACATATATGGAGCGGATACGATTTGTGACAGACCGACAGACGATGACAATGCAATACTCAGGATGACATCTTTTAAAATAGCCCCCGCAATTGCACTCTAGTGAGTTTTACGGTGTAGTCATCCGAAAAGTGCATATGCCGAATAAACAACCTAGGAGAAAACAACATCACATAGCGATGTAACTAGCCATGTATTACGTGCAACGAACCATCACAGTACTCGTGCATGCCAGCATTTCATTGGACTTGTTGCCATTTAATTAAACTGATATTAATGTTAACTCAGTCAACACGTTTGGCTCGAAGAAAAAGAAGGACGGCCTTACCGGCAATGGTTTTAAGTTGAACAACGATAATGATTACCCAACTTGTCGGTATTGAAAGTGAACGGAAAGAAGGATATATATACCAGTACAATGAACAAAAAAGGGGGCAATTTTGCCAAAGCATTTATGTAAGAACCAATCATAACAACATTATGGCATTACAAGCCTACATAATGACATTACAACCCATCACAGTGATTTTACAAACCGACATAATGATAGCCCGTCAGCATAATAATATATCGACCCATCATAATGGCAGAACGGTCCGTCGTATTCTAATATGAACCAATCATAAATATTACAATCCAGCGTAATGCTTTAACGACCCATCATGATACTATTACAAACCATCGTAATGCTATAATAACCAAACAAAATAAATGATAACGCAACCTATTATATGGTAATACAAACAATGATATTGATATGATAACCAATCATAAGTATAAGAGATCCAAACATAATTATGATCTGACAACTTATCATAATGACTTTAGAGCCCAATATTATAATGTTAAATGGACTTTACATGCAGATATACCAACCAATCATCTATTTGTCATGCTCAGTTTATGTTTAGTATTGTAGACTCTCTTGTTCGAAGGGGGCACATACATGATAGAAGCAGTGCCTAATTATCAATGTGTACTTGATTTTCGACCGAATGACATATGAGCCGTCCCCTGAGAAAAGCAACATTATGGCATCTGCGTAATGTTTTGATCCAAATCAGCGCAGACTGATCCGAGCCGACACATTCCGTCTCAGGGGGATAGAGGTATAGATCAAAGATTCCTGAAACAGAAAATCAACAGGAGGCGACAAAGTGTCTATCCGGGTGAGCCTGTGTGGCATGCTTAGGCTGATCATGGTCGATACTTTACGCAGAGTCCGTACTGTTGGTTTTCTCGCGGGACCGCTCATATACATTAACACAGGTAATTGACTGGTCATGATAAACCACCCTGCCGAATATGCTAACATTAGGACCGATTATTCTGCAGTTACATGTATCAGTCGACTTATCTTTTTGTATTCAATGTCACTGTGACCTTAACCTTTGAACGAATTTCCCTTAATTATTGGGCAAAACCATCTGATCAACCTCTCTGCCAGGTTTGAGTACTTTAGGTCCAAGCATTATCCAAATACAAATTGGACAATCTTTAGTACGACAGATTGATCAATTCGTTTGAGAGCAATAAACAACCTCTTCGTCGAAAGGTTGGGGTGGGAGGCATACAATTTGAAGCGCTATTGTGCGAGGAGCTATATTTAAAGATAGTTTTCGTTTCTATGTATGAGAGATTTAAAATATAATTTTATTTACTTTCTGTTTGGTGATAAACTCGAACAATTTAAACCGTCCTAGTTTTGCTGCAAGCTGCAGTGGAGTAAGGCCTTCCTTATTTGTCATCATCCATAAGTAGTCTGGATAAGTTTTGAGTATCAGATTTTCCTCGTTCAATGTAATGCTTTTTGTGAAAAGGATTTTGCTTCGTTTTTCACAAAGTAATGTTTCGATGCTGATCATGGTATACTTGATTTCGCTTTCCTTTTCTGGGCAGATAAGCGCATATCGTATCAACGAGTGGTACATATTGTCGCCTTGGGCATTACAAGAGTAAAAAGGAATACGTTGCTTCAACAGAAGTCTTATTGTGTGTATGTCAAGTGTTCTGGCGGCAATATTCAGAAGAGATTTCCCACCAGAAATTGAACCTCTGGCCATTTCACTGCTCAACTCATTTTCATCCATAAAAGAGTTCCATTTTTTTGCAGCCAGCATTTTTTGCAGCAATTCGTGTTTGAATTTTTCTTCTTCCCTCGAAGTGGCTTCCTTTACAACCATGAGATGCAAAGGAGTTGGGTCATAGCGTTTGTCTTCCCACGGAAAATATACAGCATCCGGGCACCTTTTCACTAAAGCTAGTATTATAGTTTCCAAACATTTCCTTTCTATTTCATCTTGGGGAATTGGTTGACTGACTGCAAAAAACAATAACGTCGATTTCACTTTGGCACTCTTGGAATCGTTTTTCTTCAAGTGAGTTGGCATACCTTTGTCAATTTCTGCCTTATAGTCAAAAAAATTCATCTCCGATTTTAAGTCTTTTGGGTCTTGAACTTGATTTAAAGTCGAGCAGAAAAGTACGGCATCTTTTCTAAAGTCCAGTTCTTTACCACATTGTCTATATAAAGCATCTCTGTTGAAGCGATCAAGTATTACAAAGAGCTGTTTTAGTGTTGTTCGTTTTTCTATAGTTAAATGTATTTCTGTTATATCCATCATAACAATAAACTCAGTTTTATCTCTGAGCACCCTCTTTGACAAATACGATGACAAGTAAGACCAGCTGCCTTAACGAATCATGCATTTAAAAATAAGATTCCTAAACTGTCAGTTACTTTCAAATTTCCTGACAACTATTCCATTATCAATTTCACTACTTTTTGAAACGTTCCACAAGTCTATCAGTAAACAAGAAAAATGTAACAGTCTTATAATCGTGAAATTGTGAAAATTAGTTTGTCGAACACTGTATCCTAGGAAGCGATCCACGGGATCGGTGCCTTTTATACACATATGACACCACAAACAGATCAGGGATTATGTTTGCTGTGATCGATATTTAGGTATTTCTAATGAGTAATCCATATATGGATATCTCATCGATGAATGAAGGTACAGGACTGAGACTGAATACATAAACATACATTGTATATCGTATCTTGTTCTGTAGTTCAACACGTAGATTGAAAAGATTATCCAAACAGAGACGGATAGGTCGATTGGGCCGGGTGTTTTTCCATTATTCTATGTTGTAATATGTTGTTTTGTTATACACATGTTACTATATTAAAATATTTACTTACCTGCATACTTACTTAAATGTATGTTTATGGATTTGGCAGTAATCTCGACGAAACAAGTACTTGTGTATTTGTTTAATACAAAATCTTGATTTTGCATGTTACACAGTTTTAACCGTCTTCATACAGTGTAAAAGAATCCGAAGCGTCAATATCCTGCGCTAACAGTTGTGCTTTAAGAATATAAACTACATTATCCTGGCTTACCGATTTTTATAAAATCATCAACATGGCAAAACGGCCTTTTCTCTTTCGTTATATTCCTATAAGGTCACAATACACTAAATAAATTCCTTCTTTGTTTCCATGTAAATCGACCAACTTCAGTCATCAATTATCACACTTTCTAAGCATTTCCCATAAAGAACACCAATATCATTGAAAAGATTTACCTCTTAGCTTTAAAACAATCCAAAGAAAATATGGGGTCATGTATTATGCAAGAAAAAACTCATCAGGCGAAAATGGTTACCGTCATTTTCGACAAAAAGGTCCCGGATAAACCGGTGTTTAGCATTCTCTACTTTCACTTTTAGACAAGGTCAAAAAAATAAAAGAGATCAAATCAATCATTTCCAGTGCATCCTATACACTTTCGCAATGCATTTAAACTCATTGTCATATATTCAATACATACTGGTGATGGTATACACTCATTTCTACACAAACAAAGGTTTATTTAGGGACTTCTGTAGTGTAGATCAAAGGGTCCGCGGATGTATTTAGCGTAATTTGACCTATATAATGTTTCCGAGTCGGCGTACATGTTACTACATAACGAATTATATTTAGGCAACGTTAACAATCTATGTTAAAAAGTTCTATTCTTGGGAGTTAATATATAAATATCAAAATAAAAAAAGCTCTATAATTCAATATCTCTGCCATAGCCCTTCTTCAGATTACATTTAACAAAGAGCACACATTACGTTGCGTCAATATTGAAAGTATTGAACATGAACTTTTTCAAGCCTGTTCTTTTTTCAAACTTAACTGAATTGCTATAGAAAGGTGTTGCATTCAATACTCACATGACAAAATGCAAGAAAACTAAATATTTAAATTTCTCGTTTTGATCGTATAAATGGTACGCATCGCACTTCAAATACAAGATAGGATATAATGTCTACATATTCAGTGTCAGTCTTGTATCTTTATACCTCTTTGCGATGCCCTTATTTGGATCGAGGACTCAGGACTGATTTCATAAATCAACTCAGTGAGATACCGTTATCTCAATGGGGATTTCGTAGAAGCACTCCATGAGACGCCCTTTGTATATCCTTTACTCAAGCCAAATTTCGTGGCTCCCAATAGTAATATTGTAATGTCAGCATAAGTACTTTGCTGTTGTCTTCTCATATGCCTCCATGATCAGAACCTTCGTGTACCATTTAATTATAGCCTTCGTGTTTATATTGACAACGTCAGAATACGCTATGTTTGGATGGCGTTTTACATTGCGTTCAACATTATTCAGTTATATTACGGCGTTTTCAGTGTCCAGTACGTTTGGTACATTTGGTCTGAGGCCGGCCAGTCAGTCGTATAGTATTAATAGCCCTACAATACTGAGCGTCAATGAGTGACATCCATAACATATATAATTTATAATATTTGGAATGACCCGGCTGGGGATCAAACTCGTGAACTCCCGCACCAAGGCGTCAGATTATGCACTATATGTACTACCGTTTTCCGTCATTTCGATTAGTATTTTATGATTATTTCTCTGCGTTTTTATAGAACAATTCGGTTGTTTTACAGTGTTGATCAAACATGTAACATCCGGTCTATTACAGTTTGAGATCGGGAAGTCGTTTCTGTTGATCGGTTTCTCTTTTGCTTTTTCTGAAGCCATCCACGGGGTAGAGGAAATTACCAAACATAGATGTTATCATGTCGGTAATCTTTAGAAATATTTACAGTCATGTTAGACATTGGTGATAACATAGTGTAAAATTGATAAATGTTTCCAAAAAGCGATCAATTTATCATTGTCCCTTAATGTTTTACGTTTCTATAAAAAATGATCATTCCAATGATTTCCTCCGGTTCTCTTGTTCTGTTAGTATTTTGCCCATGTGGGTTGGGCGCTTGATAAGATTCGCAGTCACAGTCCTTCCTTTGCTTTTATAGTAAGTGCCCGCTAAATTGATCTGAATGATTGGCGTCAATACAACCCTAAAGCTGCTTCAGCAGATTGAGTGGTATTGGTTTCATGCCATATATATTTATACATTTTTATCTCGATGTAAATATAAGGTGTTGGACCAATATCATTGTTTCTAACCGCCTTGATATGAAATAAGCTGTTGAAAGTGGCAAAACACCCAAACCAAACAAACTGATCTTTCCAAAGCAGAAATGTCATATCAGGTAAACGACTCAGTTGTGCATCCTTACAATCTTGAATTTGCCTTTCGGTGGATAAGTTCAGGACATCCGAGTATGCAAAGCAAAGTTAGTCCCTTTGTCTTTACTGGTTATTAATGACAGACTGTGAAAACTATTCTTTTATTTATGAGAAAAAAGCCTTGGGTTCATTACCTACATGTAATGATGATGTAGTCTCTTTTTCCCTACACCAAGGTGGGAAGTCATTACTTACCTTTTAAAGTGTTTGGTATGACCCGATCAAGGATCAAACCGATCGTTCACGAGGTGGACGCTCTAACCACTAAACCACCGTATCAGTTATTGTATATAAAGATAACGATTTAATGTTAAAGAAAAATTTGGTATTTTTTCTAGTGTAAAATTTCTTAAGTTTAATTTCTTCACAAAACATACTGCACAGTTTTTAAAATAGATTTTTGGCATTCTGATATCAATATGTTATGTGCATGTACGGACAATAAAAGCTTTGTAGCCCCTGTGTGTATAATGAGGCGTGTCATTGACTTTCAAAACTATCTCAAACAGATTTCATTTAAACCCCTTCAGGCTAAAATGTGTCTTTTTACATCACCGTTAAGTGATTGTAGTGAAACGCTAAAGGCTACAACTCTTGTTTTTTCGTCGCTGACTACATTCGTTTGGTAGGTAAACGGTGAAACATATGTTGATAATGTCCCTATTCACAGGCTCGTATGAGTATTCACTGTTCGCATCCGAAATATGATAACATGTTCGCCTATATTTAGATTTTGTTAATTTTTTCTAACATTCACTAAATCTGCAACTGACTACTTCCAAAAACATCTTGGTAAAACTATGGGAAGGTATAAATGAAATTATAATTATTGGACCGAGTTCGAAACATTGTGGCAAAAGGACAGCATTTTTCAGTTGAGCAATTTATCCTCGAGCCGAAATATGTTCAAGGGTCGTCTCCTGCAGACTTGTCAACCTGTGTTTTTATTTGGGAAAAGGTTAGAGAGATGGATAAATCTTTACAAATGTGTAAAATGTTTACATGTTTAAAAATCCTCCTTTAAAGTATAAACCTATTTGCATTCCAATTATCATGAAAGTCTGAAAGTCTGCAAGATTGTCAATATTAGGAATATGTATTCCGTTCTATCAAGAGCAGCCCTTTAATGCGTCCGCAATTTCATGTATGTTTAGTACGCCTGTTTGATTTAGTTGATTCTTAGGGTCTACAAATCACACATGTTTAAAGTGACACTATACAATCCTAAGCCCATAAAAACAAGTCTCTAACGATTTTAAAAACTATGGAAATTACGTTCAAATTGCATTCTAGTTAAATTTGCTTTTAATCATAACCTATATTTGCTGGACGCAAAGTGCCAACACCGACACTGGGGCCGGTTGTTCAACTTGTGGTTAAATTTTAACCAACGATTAAATTTGGTAACCTTGGGTTAAATTTAACCGTTGGTTATTTCCTGTTGTTCTTCGCTCGGTTAAATTTTACCAGGGTTATATATGTTTAACCAGTGGTTAAATATCAGCAAATTTTACCGAGGTAAAGACCGTGGTTAAATATTATAACTAAAGGTTAAATCCTACAGAGTACTGTCAATCTCATCCTTTTTTATGAAACCACCACCTCAAGTTTGAAAGAAAGAAAATTTAGAAGGAATTTATAGAAAATTTAGTGAGACTTTAAAGGTTACTTGACTCATTATAACTAATCTACAAAATAATGATCTTAAGAGAGGGGCATCAACAAAAAGATGTTCTAGCAATACAAACTAGTCTGTATGCGTTTAGGAAACTTTAGGCCCTTAAAAACAGTGTGGTCTACCTCTCGATTGGGCTTTCATTCTTTCTATTTACTATCTTATGACAAAAAATTGGCGAATTTCACAAGACTGACGCATCGCGCTCCTGCGTAGAAACGCAGACAATGTCTTGTCTGGGATAGAATTGATAGCATCTATTTAACCATACAAACATTTCTGAGAAACTATTTAAAATCAGCCCAATTGTGTCTTAGGATAAATAATACATTCATTAATGTTGGTTGTCACAGTCACAAGAATTCAACAGGAACCTAAACAGTTTAAAGGAGGGGACATTGGGATGATGTCTATGAATTTCCATGATAATTGGCCAATTTACATGTTTGAATCAACTGTTTATGGACCAAAGACATGAACGATCACTTTAAGTGAATGACTCATATTGAGCATTTGTTACTCAAGTGAGATGAAACTAAAAGACTGTCCTTTCTTTTGTAAATACTTTATTGCACTGTCGAACTAACACATGATAATAACAAATACTCTACTATCATACATTAACACATACAACCAATGCGGTTTTGAGGCCCTGTATCACTAACTTCATTAATTCATTTTACCCCTTTTCTGATGCCACATGGTAGCCATGTTTTCAACAATCAATATGGCTTGAACAATTTTTATAGTGGGTAACTTACTAACAAATCTGCCAAATGATTTTGAAATTCTGACAGGTAATTTCAGAAAATAATATCTTTAAAGTTTTGATTTTTAACTTTTCTGATGCCAAGCAATAGTAACACAAATCCTTATGCCATGGGAAAATCTTCATTTGGTCACATAAGGATTATTAAGTAACAATTCTACCAAATTGTCTTACAATAAGTACATATAGTTGTAAATTAACACCCTTTCTGATGATGTTGCAATCAAACTTCTCTAAATACAATTTATTTCTTTGAATAGTTTTTAAAGAAGACAATAAAAGCACACTCCTGTGAAGTTTGATTGAAATATACATAGTATTCACAAGATGTTTTAACAAATAATTGACTACACTTGAAAACAGACACAGGGTAATCACTTAAGCTAACCTTCGGCACGTATGCTTAGTTGAGATTAAAATAATGATGTATAAGAGACTAATGACTATATTTTAAGTTTTAGGCATTTTTATTGTTTGTTATTAGTTATTATGATTCAAATAAATCAAGAATACGAAAATAAATCTACGAAAACCAACTGTTACAGTTTTAAGACTTATAAACCAACAATGCAGATCCAGATTAGACTGCGCAGTGTGATAAGCATTTATAGTATAGTAGCAGAGTGCCAATCATGTAATATTGTCAGTTTTCAGTTTTCATTTGTATTTCCATTATATTGTCAAGGACTTGAAAACATAACAAAATTAAGTCATACAATGACAATTGACCCTTTTAGATTAAGCATGGAACTTTAGTTCTATGAAGATGTTAGGACAGTGGTTAAAACTAATGTACTGACCATTCTTATCTATTCGGTTGTATTTGTCTTTAAATATATATTTTATATTTTGTGACCACTTTACCAGGTTTTAAATTTCTCAAGCATTCTATCTGTTTTGCTTGCATCAATATATAATGTGTGTACTTTTTTTTTACCTTCTTATTATCACCATATTCAAAATAAACCATGGGAAATTAAGTTTATAAAACAAAATTTAACCTTTAAATTATTCTTGGCACGTATTTATATCTTTGAAGTTTAAATTGTTGAAAGTTACATCTTTGCTTGGATGCATACAACTTTTGACCCCTCTGTAGCAGACCATTTATTAAGTCTTTTAAAGAAAGGGAGAACTTTCTGTAACAAGCTGTTTTTCGTTTCACTACAGTACAATTACTATTTCTATTGTTTTTACCTTTCCCACATACAACAAATCTGCAGCAGAGAGCTATTAAAACAACCAGGCAACAGTTGCGATTTTTTTGAAAAAAACTCAGTAAATGATAATTTAACCCTTTCCCTCATATAGACGCTTTCTGACGCCTGTGCTGCAGACGGATTTTTAGCTTACCTGAGCATGAAGTGCTCGCATTGAGTTATTGTGATTGCATTTGGTCCGGCGTCCGTCGTGCGTCGACCGTCGACCGTCGTGCGTCAACAACTTCTCCTAATTAACCAGTCGGTCAATTGATATGAAACTTCACAGAAAGCATCCTCTCAATGACCTCATCAGAATGCATTCAATTTGTTGGAAACCATGCAGAATTCTGGTTTCCATAGCAACGAAACAAAAAAAATCTTTAAAATTCTTCTTCTCCCAAACCGGTGGCAATTTTCAAATAGTGTTGGAGAAATGTTTCTCGGATGACCTTCTAACAGATTCGTTCAAGCCATGTTGATTGGCCGAAAAACAAGGCCGCCAGGGGGCAGTGCTATTTTGCCTTTTATAGCTATAGTGAAAACTTAAAAAATCTTCTTCACCGAAAGTGTCTTGCCGATTTTCAAATAATTTTATAGAAATGTTCGTTAAGTGACCCTCTCTCAGATTCCTTCAAGCCATGTTGATTGGTCTAGAAATATGGCCGTCAGGGAGCGGGTCTTTTTTGCCTTATGTGGCTACAGTGAAAACTTAAAAAATCTTCTCCTCCGAAAGTGTCAAGCCGTTTTTCTAATAATGTTATAGAAATGATCCTTAAGTGACCCACTATCAGATTCCTTCAAGCCATGTTGATTCGTCGAAAAGCATGGTCGCCACAGGGGGTGGGGGTTATTTTGCATCATATGGCTATAGTGAAAACTTAAAAAATCTTCTTCTCCGAAATGGTGAGACCGATTTTCAAATAATTTTGTAGAAATATTCCTAGGGTGACCCTTTATCAGATTCCTTCAAGCCATGTTGATTTGTCGAAAACTGTGATGCAGGGCCATCATGGCCCTCTTACCAACAAAAGAAGAAATTGCTCTAAACGAGCAATTTCTCTTTTTGTTGCCGTGTTGTCAACTCTATTCAATTATTGTACTTTCATTTTAAGGGAGTTTCCATTTTTTTGTAGCAGATTTGTTGTATGTGGGAAAGGGTTAATTATTCGATAGAGTTTTAAACAATGTGGCAAATGGAGAAATTGCTCATTATGGGAAATTTTCTTTTTGACACAGTATTTAAAATGCGTCTACTAAAGGTACTGGGTTTAGCATTTGAAATATACAGTAGATAGTTTTAAAACATATCATATCATGTAAATAGGAAAAACGGATTAAGAGCTATTAAATATACAAAACTGCAGATAGAAATAGACTATCCCACTTCAAAATATTGTATAAACAATTAATAAAATCAAAGAATAGTGATAGACTCCATTTAGCCATACATATGTTATACTCTAGGCCAGAGACACTGTAAATAGTAATAGATTATTCAGTATTACACTATACAAATAAACCAGTAACATATAGCTAATAAAAAAAGTATAATATGTTGACATAATGTTCTTATTACAGACAGGCAATATCTTTCCATCAGTTTTGATCATGTTTCTGCTGTGGATTACTCTTTATACATCAAACATGTCAACCATTCACATCATCTTGGGATCATCATACTGTTACCAAAATCTAAACTTGTATATGATGTCCACAAATAAATTTTTAACATTGCACTGGTACTAACTAGACTGTACTTTGATCAAATAAATGGTGTTCTGTTCTCTTGTTGTCGATATATGTCATCATCAAATCAACCTGCAAATAAAATAACAAAGTGAAAGTATTTTTACAATTACAGACCATTAACAAAAGAAAGTATAATACTTGAACAAAATTTAAAACTTTGTTGAAAAAGGAAAAATTGCTCATCATGAAAATCATCAAATAGTGTAATGTATTCAAATAGTGTAATGTATTCAAATATTTTTATCTATTGCAATAGAAGAATGTTTAAACCTAAAGAAAGTATCTTTGTTCTTGTCATATTTTCAATTGTGTTTGAGTTTACTTGTCTGTAAGCTAGTTTCTATTTCGCAAATTTGTCTTACAGCCGTTATGTGAGGTTACAGGAATTTAAATCTAAAAGTGAAATAACTCAATAAATGTGATTTTGTTGTTGTTATTATATTAAAGTGTATGCATTATAGAATACATGTCCCTGATTTGGTTTAAATGAACTTTGTATTATTTTTTAGTAAGATTTAACTTTTCCCAACATCTGTCCCACTACAGAAATGTAAAGCAATGTAATACAAAATGTGAAATAATATAAAACTGTTCACATTTAGTCATAGTGCTGTTACAGTGTAGTGTGCAAAACCACTTTGGGTGAAACTGTTTTCGAACGAATGAACCCAGAATCGTACCCATAAAACATCACTGTTTCAAATTAAAATAGCAGTATAAGAGAAAGTTGATGCAACGCATCAATGTCGCCGGAAATCCATACTGCAGTAATGCATAACACTTACATTATTGTAGTTGAAAAACAGTTATCAACTAAGGGGCATATTGGAAAATCAGGGGTGGAGTCAAGTGAAATTGTATCATAACTTGCATTTCTTAGTCAACGAAGTGAATATCCTTCATTGAACTATAATTGAAGCATTTCATTGTTTATGACCAATCTACATTCTGAGGTAGGTTGACCATACACACAGCCAACTAATTATTGATCATAAACAGTAATGGAAATGAGTAATCTTGCCAATCATTAGTCTTAGTATGTTTACAGTGCTTTCATTAAGGAATATAATTATAAGGTTTGTAATGCCACATACTCTTTTTAAGATGTTTGTCAGAATATTTGTATTTTATTATTTGTCAATAAAACCGCAAAACAGACAATTTAGGATTTGCATACAATAGCACGTCATTTTACCTTTCCCCTATTGAAGTCAACATTGGACACCTTTGCAGCAGTCTACTTTTAAAACAATGAGAAAAGGGTTAAATCGCTGAAGACAAGATTTTTCTATTTTTCTCAAAATGATATTAGCAGAGCTCTAGATAAGGGGCGTTTTTCATGTTCTAAAATCCTTATTTGAACATTTAACCCTATGTTGTGGTTACTCAAAAGAATCGTCTCAGTGAGACGATTCTTTTGAGTACACACAACATAAGGTTTGCTTTAATAATAAGAGAGAAATTGTGAGAAAAAGAGCTGAATACCCCTTCTTATCTGGACCTCTATATTAGCTTGGCATCCTAATTATATCATACTTTGACAAATGTTAAATGAAGTCCAATATATTTACAAAGTAAACCATCCTCGAAATATAATATCTGCTTTACAGTCAAATTTCATTGAAATTGTTGTATAATTTCAAACTTAATTTCGAACATAAACTGAACCCTTCCACATATTAATTTATTGTAATTCTTTCCTTCCTTTTGTATAATGAAAATAACAAACTACACATGTTTTAAAATGATATTATGATGAGCGCCCTTGTGTCAATGCTGCATAACAATATGCAGAAAGCAAAATTAGCTATTTGTATGTGAGTGTAAAGAAAAGCAACAGTTTTAGCTTAGAAACAGTTCATATTTTAGATAAGCATGGATAACCACTATTAAATGAATTCATCACACATCAAAACATCTCTTTGAACATGAAAATAATATTCAGTGAGTTAAAATTACTGTTTAAAAGAGAATTCGACGTGACTTTATTTCGATATTGACACATTACAGTCTGCTGCAATTATAATAGGTACTCATTTGTCTTCGTAAATAAGACAAAAAAACAAAATACGAGTCAAAATAAAGAAACTGCAAATACTTAAACCATCGGAATATTTATTTCAATTTAGATGTGTCATAACTTAGTGTTTTTAAACAAAGGCAATTGTAATATGTTCAAGACATTTAAACTTTTTTTTTTCTAATAATAACTCTCATCCATGTCATTTCCAAAAAGCTATTAGAAATATAAGTCGCGGGCTTCTGCACGGCGACTTATAATCGAGGAAAGATTAAATACTTACGTTTAATCTTAAATACTGCTATTGTATCTAAATATAATCATTCCTCGTTGCTCGTCACTTCTTCGGTAGCCAGAAATCTCGATCCCGAGAATTCTCGACTCCAGTTTCCTAAGAATAGTCGACCCCAGTTTTAATACAACATTATTTTAATTCATATTTTCGGCTGATCTTTAATTCAAAATATGATAGATCAAAACTTGTTTCAGATTGTTGGTTATATATGCTTTAGTTACTGTTTGTTTAGTGTTTTACGCCGCTCTTATCATTTTTATTTATATCACGTTGGTTCCTGGGTAAGCCTTACCAGTCTCGTACTTCTGGTCCATTTATCTTAAAGTTGTAATGCTTATCATTCAATCCTGAGCGCCAAGGAGGGATATCCAGTACTACCATTTCAAAGTATTTGGTATGACCCGGTCGAGTAACAAACCCGCACCCATGAGGCTGTATACCATTCTGGTATGGCACTGGTGTTAAAACTATACTTGTTTTTGTCGAATATCTTGTAATACATGTATGAGGTTACGAAAAATGGTTCGCCTTAAACTTAAAAGGAAAACTTATGCAAAGCAAAGTTTTTTTATTTGAAATACTTGTGTATCTCTTGCTAACTTGATATGAGCCGTCCCGCGAGAAAACTAACATTATGGCATCTGCGTAATGTATCAACCAGATCAGCCTGCGCTGTCCGCGCATAATTATCCGGGCGACACATTCCGTCTCAGAGGGATAGAGGTATAGAGAAATGATACTTGATACAGAAACTCCACAGGAGGTGAAATGTGTCTGTCCGGTTTCGCCTGCGCGGCATGCTTAGGCTGATCAGAGTTGACACTTTACGCAGAGTCCATACTGTTGGTTTTCTCGCGAGACAGCTCATATGTGATTTCGTTTTGGTTTGTTTTATCGGACCAAATTGCAAACATGCGTCAAATCAGGCTGACAGCAACGTATTCTAACTGACTTTATGTCATTGGTCAAGAAAGTGTTTACTTTTTCCTATTAAAATCAACATTCTTGAGTTTGCAATGAATAACAACGAAATAACCTTAACATTCAAATGTCCCATGTTGTGTACCTAAAAAGGCGAGTATTTATTGCCTCATAAGCATTTCTAAATTAAAAGAGCAAGTACTGGCTTTGTCAAGATTACTTAACTACCTGAACCCATAAACGTATAAGTTCGTATAAACACTTTGCAATGCAATCTAGGACCGTGACTTAAAGTCTTGGTACGTATGTCTGTCATCTTTTAGATCATTTGGCAACTTTTAAGCTTAATTAAAATTACCTACCTTACCTTCTCAATAGTCGTTTGAACTAAAATGCTAACGAGCCTGTTAGAATGTATACGAACATTCGATCACCGAGTCGGCGAAACGTCACAACCATTTCTTATTGGGACTAGACAGACAGACATACTTTCAAGAGTCAACGAATTACACAATCAATAAACCGTTTTTCGGAGTAACTACCACCCTAATAACATAGGCAGCTCTGCCAAATAAAAGATCTACTGAAACAAATGGTTCTAAGCGGAGTAATTTTCACCCATGAACAGATTATGTGATCAAAGCACTGAAAGTACCCGTGCCTCAACTCACTGAAAGTACTGATGGGACGGTTGTGTTGGTATTCGTAAATTTCGATCGGACAGGCGGTTACATGCGTATGCACACAAGAGATGTTTGTCAAATAAGAATGGCTTCCTTTACCAATGAGGTTATTCACTTAGAAACAGCAGTTCAATTTTAGTATGCCCATGGGTTTTTGAATTGACTATGTCAATAACATTCAGACCATTTTCCATTATTACCACTGCCAAGGTTGGGTTGATAAACACACACGGGAAGTAGCCAACAAGTTATTGGATGTTTAAGTGTGAAAATATGCAGAATGTAACATAATTGATGGTTATTAAAAGTAGAAAAGACAATTGACGTAATTTTCTTTGAAATTATTAGGAAACACGAGGACCATTTTGTTCCTATTTCGCTCACCTGTGTAACAGAACTTAGATAGTTTTCCAATTTACATATAAGGAAAGCAACCCTCTGATAACTTTCAAAGAAGTATAATTGCTCAAATTGACATATTTATACTTACATTAACCTCCGTGAAGTTCATTCCCTATTCCTGATTCCTTATTCCTTATTCAAATGTGAAGTTGATTACTTGTTCCTTGTTCCTTATTCCTTATTCAAATGTGAAGTTGGTTACTTATAACTTGTTCCTTATTCAAATTTGAAGTAAGTTACTTGTTTCTTGTTCCTTATTCGTTACTTTTTAAGATATGATCTAAAGTACTTCATATGTGGATGTTGCCAACAACACTGTTGATGATGTTGTTGTTGTTGTAGATGATGAGAGAGACCCATCTGATTACTTATTCGGCCTTTTTCAAGAAAAGAAACCTCTGCCATCACACATATCATTCGAATTGCATATGTTGATGTTGCAAACCACAATTATGATATTGTTTTTGGTGTAGATGCTGACGGAGACACATAAGTACATTTCAAATCACCTGTTACTTATTCAAAAAACCTGTTACTTATTCGTTACTTATTCAGAAATTCCATTCAAACTGCATACGTTGATGTTGCCAACAGCAAATGCGATATCGTTGCTGTTGTATATGCCGGCGGAGATCTATAAGTATATTAACAATAACATTTACTTATTCAAAATCCCTGCTACTTATTCGGCCGTTTTCATAAAAAGAAGCCTTTCCTAAAACATTACTAAACCTGCATATGTTGATGTTGAAAATAACAATGTTTATGCAGTTGTTTCTGTAGATGATAACATAATCCCATTGGTACATTTTAAATCACCTGTTATTTATTCAAAATATGGTAACGTTTTCGGCCTTTTTCAAGAAAAGAAACATCTGCCATCGCAAATATCATTCGAATTGCATATGTTGATGCTGCAAACCACAAGTGTGATATCGCTGTTGTTGTAGATGCTGACGGAGACCCATTGAAAATCACAATGTTGATGCTGTTGTTGCTGTAGATGATAACAGCAATATGCTTTTCATTCTTTTCTTGAACACGGTCGAATAAGTGACAAGTTTGTTAATAAGTAACAGGTGATTTAAAATGTACCAATGGGTTCATGTTATCATCTACAGCAACAACAATGTTGTGATTTTCAACATCAACATATGCAGTTTAGGTAATGTTTTGGATAAAAAAGGCTTCTTTTCATGAAAACGGCCGAATAAGTAACAGGGTTTTGATATGTAACAGGTTATTTAAAATGTACCCATAGGTCTCTCTCATCATCTACAACAACAACAACAACATCATCATCAACAGTGTTGTTGGCAACATCAACATATGCAGTACCTTAGATCAAATATGATTAAGTAACAAAAAAGGAACAAGGAACAAGTAACTAACTTCACATTTGAATAAAGACCAAGGAATAAGTAACCAACTTCACATTTGAATAAGGAATAAGGAACAAGGAACAAGTAATCAACTTCACATTTGAATAAGGAATAAGGAATAGGAAATAAATTTCACGGGGGTATTACATTAGGCGAGAAGCCTGAAAAAAAAGTATAAAATACAACACAACATATTATCCTTCGGTTTTAGTTTTTGCTCTAGTTTTTGCTCTAACTAGGTAACATATATAGAACACAGAACAGAACACAACTTTTATTTTGGACTTAAACAAGAAGTATCTCGTTTATATATGTTTACAAATTATTTTCGGGTTATAATACTAAAAACATCTACATTACATTAACTCATACACAAATATATAAACATGTACATACATACATACACACATATACAAACAAATAATAATACCGATAAAAATATTAATATTGCTCATTATACAACATCTAGAAATATACAGAATTTGTAAGTGAGAGAGAGTAAAATTAAACTTTTCATGTATATAAGTGTTTTTATCTTATCACAAGAGCGCATTTAATATAACTGATCAGGTTATTGATCTTTGACTTGTCCGTAGAACATAACAACTCACACAGTTTGTGTACACTAGGTCTATCAATTAAATGGTTACTGAAATATCTTTTCCTAATTACTTTATATACACTACAAGTACAAATAAAATGAAATTCATCTTCTATATCGCCATTATTACATATTTTACAAAGTATGTCGTTTCTCTCCAACCTGCCTGTCCCTTAACATATGTGTAGATTATGAGCAGATAGGCAAATTTGCTCAATTACTTTTCTGTCTTATTTCAAACTTATCAAATCTAATTTCTTTATATAAAGTAAAAACCTTGTTTTCTCTCAAATCACTTGACCCCTGTTGGATACAACTGTCAATTAGTCTTTGCTTGAAGATTGTTATGAAATACTTTGGATTAACACTAAGCATCATTATCATTCAATGTGAAGAAGCGTATTAGATGAATAAGTTTTCCAAGTTTCAAAGAGTAATAGGTTTGATAGTTTCCATGTAAGTGACCTAAACGAAAAACTTAACCAACTATAATGTCCAATTCTCAAAGTCGACCAAAATACATAAAAATTGATGTTGTTTACCCAAAACAAACAGGCCCGCTCAGCATCTGTATCATACAATAGGTTTGATAGTTTCTATGTTAGTGACCTAAACACAAAACTTAACCAACATCGCCAATTCTCAAAATCAACTAAAATACATCAAAATGTATGGGTTTTACCCCCCAAAACCGACCACACTCAGCATCTGTATCATACAATGTGAAGAAGGGTATTAGATAAACAAGTTGTCCAAGTTTCAAAGTAATAGATTTGATAGTTTCCCTGTAAGTGACCTAAACGCAAAACTTAACCAACTATGTCCAATTCTCAAAATCGACCAAAGTACATAAAAATTGATATTTGTTATCCAAAAAAACAGGCCCGCTCAGCATCTTTATCATACAATAGGCTTGAAAGTTTCCATGTAAGTGACCTAAATGTAAAATGCAACACCGCCAATTCTCAAAATCAGCTAAAATACATCAAGAATTAATGTTTTTTACCTAAACAAAACTAAAAAACAGGCCAAACTCAGCATCTTTAGCATACAATCTGAAGAAGGGTATTAGATGAACAAGTATTCCAAGTTTCAAAGTATTTATAAAAATAACAGGGGCCCTCAGCATCTTTATCATACAATAAGCTTGAAAGTATCCATGTAAGTGACCTAAATGTAAAACTTAACCATCACCACCAATTCTCAAAATCAGCTAAAATACATCAAAATCGATGTTTTTAACCCAAAGAAACAGGCCACAATCATCATCTTTAGCATACAATCGGAAGAAAGGTATTAGATGAACAAGTATTCCAAGTTTCAAAGTATTTTGTTCGATAGTTTCCATGTAAGTGTCTTAAACGCAAAACTTAACCAACGCTCTCGCCGCCGCCGACGCCGACGACGACGACGATCAAGTGTCGACAATAGCTCGTCTTTTTTTCCCAAAAAATCAGACGATCTAAAAAAGAGTCAGTTCACATATACTAATACCCGTACTACCGTTATTCGTTAAGTAGAGTTCTGGATACTTCACAACAACATAAGTACAACATTGGTGAACATAGTTCTCCCTGTTTAAAACCGATCGCTATTTCATGGAATGCCGAATAACTACTGCAATGTCTAATTTTACAGCGAACCCATTCGTACATGGCGCGTAGAGCGCATAGCAGTTTACACGTAATTCCTATTCTAAACAGTTTGTACCATAGTGCATATCGATTCACACTATCGAAGCACTTCTTCAAATCGATAAATGCACAATAAAGTTGTTTACCATTATTAATCATATGCTCTACCAGACAAAGAAGACTAAAAATAGCATCGGTTGTAGAATAGCTCTTTTCAAAATCAAACTATGCGTCTGAGATGATATCATTCTTTTCAATTGAGTCACTGAGACGTTTATTTAGAACACATGTATATACTTTAGAGATACAGCTACCTAATGTGATGCCACGGTAATTGTAAACTTCGTTTATATCGCCCTTTTTATGCAAAGGAATCACTATTCCCTCCATCCAGCTTGACGAAAGAAAAACAGAATCGAAAACAATGTTGAAAAGATCAGCCAAATGAGCTGCTATTATATCACCAGTAGAAATGAAATATTCGTTTATTATCACATTTAACGAATATGCTTTTCTCTTTTTTAAACAAGATAAAGCCGCGTGTACCTCTTTTAAAATTGTCGGTTCGTCCAATTCACTAAACTGCGGGTTATTATGTGACATATCAAGTGCACATAAATCGTCTGCTTTCAGTTTGGCGCGCAATTTATACGTCTTCTATATTTTTAAAATAGTTGTAAAACTGTTCGTTACTCGTGTTACTAGTATTATTTTTGCGTTAAGGAAAACATTTCTAAAATTCTCGTGGGCTTTTATTTCTCAAACTTTCTATTTTATATCTCCTATTTTTTCACTGTAGTAGGTGTTTGTATTCGCGCTTCATATTAACAAGACTTATACGTGATTCCTTGCTTTTACTTAAATTGAACACTTTCAAACAATCTAAATACTTTCTTTTTTACAATGGCATCAAACAAATCTGACTACCTAAACTTCTGCTTCCTCATATTACTATGCCGTTCACCTTTCCCACAGTTGACTTTTTTTAATAACGGATATCTTTCTGCATTTATGAGGCCCACGAAACCATTTACTAATGTATCCATGCCATTTCCATCTAATTGCTCACTATTTTGGAAAAGTGCATTGAACTGCGATAACTTCATTATAATATCTCTTCTGAAAATTTCACCTTTCTCAACATCCCATATTATCCGACTCTTTTTTAACTTTTCATGAGAATACTCACAAAACACCTTATATATTTGTAAATTGTAAACCAAAAAGTAACAATGCATGGTCGGAGGAATCATTAAATTCACTGATGTAAAACGCCGTGTTTTTTTTGTCGAAGTTTATGATCCCGTGTTCTCTAGTCGACCATTACATATTCTCAGTGACGTCATTTTGCACAAAACAATTAATTGTTTAATCCGAGCGTTGGACTGTCTATCCATGGAGGTTCTCCCGAGGGGTGTATCGGTTATAAGGTTTGTAATGTCAAAGCCTTCATTTATTGAATCACATAGTATTTAGTCCGGTTTAATGCCTACTCGCCCATTAAAATCTCCGGCAACCAAAACCGTGCCTAATTTATCATAGAAAATAACATAGTTCTCTGGTATATCGAATAAATTGAAGTTCACCACTTCATAAGCTGGAAATGTAGCCCCCCCCCCACATATACACAATATCCAAATATCCAAATAAACATCTTCTTCAATGGCAAAATACTCACACCCGAGTTTTATCCAAATAATTGTATCATAATGATTTCGAAGTATTGCAAACCAGGAAATAACGACTCTTTGATGTATATATTGCAATTCCACCACTATTTCGGTGAGCATTTTTGTGTTGAAATTGTCTATAAAAATTTAGATGATTATACCCTTCGATGTCGAGTTGACTTTCCTAACTAGTCCACGATTCCAGTAGGTATATTATATCATACTTTGATATCAAATCACGGAATTCATCACTTCACTGCTTATCACTGCTTAAACCATTACAATTCCAAGCTGCAACACTGAATATACCCTCAACGCATTCCTAGACTTTACCATCGGGGGGGGGGGGGGGGGGGGGGGGGGACCATCTGTGTATACTTTTTACAGATGTGGACAAACAAAATAGTTCAATACAGGAGCAATTTTTCACCGGAAGTCCGCCACAATATGTAAACTTGACAAATATGGCACAGCCTTCAACGTCTCACATGAATATGAACAGTTTTTACAAAAATCATATGATTAATGGACAATTCAGTAATCCTAATACGTCAACACCGATGTACCCTATGATAGGTGGTGCATGTTTTCAAGGACCACAGACTAGCATGAATAAAGAAAAGGTTAAGTTTTTTTAATGCAAAATTTGATGAAATGGGGAAGAAACTGGATAAAATTGATATCTTGGAGAAAAAGATAAACGATGTTGACAAACAAATGGGTAAATTACGTACTGATATGGACAAAAGAGTGACGGAGAACACAGAATCCATTTCCTCCATAACGAAATAAGTTAATGGCAAATATTCGAAAAGTGATAAGGCCTAGGAGGAGTTTCAGCAATTGAGCAAAGAAACCGTATAACTAAGGGAGTCTGTGTAAGATATTCAATCCAAGTCGATGATAAACAATTTGATAGTTGGTGGGTTAGAAGAATCAAATATATAACCAGGGCCTCAGCTTGAAGATACTGTTAGAACTTTCCTTAAAATCAGAGCAAACATTAAAGAAACTGAATTTTATATCCATGATCAATACCCATCAGAAATAGTTGAACAACGGAAGAATCTTCTTCCAATTTTGAAGAAGGCAAAGAAAGACAATAAGTACAACAAGCTCAACGATGGGTATTGATCATGGATATAAAATTCAGTTTCTTTAATGTTTGCTCTGAATGACTTCACATAGTCTTTATCTTTCTTATACTTACCTTATCCTCTGGTATTTTCATGTTGATTTTAAGGAAGGTTCTAATGAATAGTTCAGAATATGGAGTGCCAATTAGAAGGAAGATTGTTCGTGTTCAATACAATTTCCATGGCAGGCTTTGCACAGTCTTTCTTGCTTTATGTTCATATCCACTTTTTTCAATTTCAAGCTCATGATATGCAACTCTGAATTTAAAAAGTGAGACTCTTAAGTTACGGTAAGCGATACAATCTAGATAGTTTTCAAATATAAAATCATGTTTAAACATACAATATGTAATTAGTCTTTGAGAATCATTAATATTTGCATACCAGATTTAAAGGTATTGATCATAAATTCTTTGTTTAATGAGCATATAACTAATACTTACAAAGTCTTGATGCATCCAAATTTCACTTAATCCCTATGATTCTAACAAAAGCTTAACATGATAAGCCCAGTTCAATTCATTAAAATTAATACCACAATTTGTGTCACTTTTTAACATATAATTTATATTTTTTACTAATGTTGTGTCATCAAGTCGATTTTTTTTATCCAATATCGAATTATGTTGCACCTTCTGATGACATTATAAGGGACTCTTCAAAGTTCTCCATATAATGCAGTTAGATTTGTTGATCGTTTGACGCATAATACTTTTCGACAACATTGTCTGTGAATGACTTCTTTTTCGACATCTTAATCACATAACCATATCTCTGCTGCATAACTGAAAACAGGTAAAACTAAAGAATCGAACAATTTGCACTTTTCTGAAGAGTTAAAAACATATCTACTGAATATCGAAAAAAGATAGTACATTGCTCTATTTGCGTTATCAGCTATTTTATTCTGAGTGTTAAGCCATTTTCCGTTCTTAAAAAGGTTTAATCTTAGTATTTGAACGATGAAACAACTTCAACGTTTTCATCATATATATGTAAAAATCATGGAAAGTTGAACCTCTGCTCTTTTCAAATGTTATCACTTTAGTCTTTTCAACATTTTTTTAAAGATAACTTTGATTACAATACGTTTCCAGATCATTTATTAACTGAAGAGATTCTAGGTATGTTGCAAATAGAGCTTCGTCATTAGCAAACAAAATTAAAAACGAACGTAATTTATCAATCGTAGAAACATGTTCTAAGTTTGCGTTAACATGTTGCAATATATCATTTACAAACATGAGAAATAATAAAGATGAACTCAAAGCGCCTTGTTTGAGTCCTACTGTAATATCTATGTTATTAGTAATTTTATTATTGTGCTTAACTGCAGATTCAACATTTAAATACAGCCTTTAAAACATTGGTCATCTTAGTGCTGACTCCCTGTGTAAACAGAGATTTCCAAAGAAAAGAACGATAAACTTTATGATAGCACTTTTCGTAGTTTATAAAAGCCGTGTATAATTTCTTCCCAGGATGTAATACCTTTGCAAAAACTGAGTGCAATATTAATATACAAACAATGGTACTCTTACCCTTTTGATACCCAAATTGATAATTATTTTAAGTTTTCATGCTTTTCATTTCATTTGGTTAGTCGTTTAAAAGAAGTTGAAAATATATGTTTGCCAAAATATTATTTAAGGTAATGCCCGTTTAATACTCTTTCAAAATTGCTTGGGAATTTATCTTAGATATTGATTGAAGGCGTCTGCTTTCACTTATCATATACATTCGCTTTGCTGCTTTTCTTGTTTTATTATATCTGTTGCGTAACTTGCAGAATGCTAAACGATTTTCATTATTATAGTTAATCTTTAAACTAGATTTTGCGAGTTTGTACTCGTCTTTGTAGTACTCGTCTTTTGCTACTTTTCAATTATCGTTAAACCATTTCGGTTTATATTTGACTATTGAATATTCTTAAAATGTTTTATCAAACACAGATTTAGCTTCATCCACAATAAAATGTGTTATATGTACCGCGTGATCATTAATAGCATGTTATTCTCAAAGTGAATCAGATGTTGATTAAATAACTTAACGTAGTCATCACTTTTAGTTTCACTAAAAATAATTTGTGACAGACCGAATCAGATGATTCGCGTGTATTTCTAAAAGAAGTACGCTTTTTTTATCGCTTTACGAAAATTAAAATATAAGGGTGCATGGTCCGAAAAGTTGTTCCAGCCGAATACATCCAAATGATTTAAAATACTGATGCAAAGCTGATCTAATAATAACTAACCAGTTACGCTTAACATACGTTCACTACAATATGTAAATTTACCATCTTTTTTAATATATCTATAGGTGCTACCTATTTACGAAAAAACGCAAGATAATTATAAACAAAAATTAAAGAACATACTTTGGCCATACAAAAAGGATTTATAAGTAATTGACTAGACAATAATAATGTTAATGTCATGTTTCTTGCATTATCAAAACATATTTTGAATTCGTATTGCTGTCGTCTATTATTACGAACAGAAAATAATAAAGTAAAAACTTTCAGAAAATCAAGGAATACATTTATAATGAACGAGGTTAAAACATGAGGGCCAAGATGATCCTTAATCGATCACCTGCATTATGGTAAAGAAGCAAATAGATCAGCCCTTTTCTGATGCCATCTGGCGACTACCTTTTTCAACCAGTCAATATGACTGGAACAAATTATGTAAGTGGTCACATTTCTGCTAAACCCTTTCCCTATTAGAGATAGTTTCTGAGGCCTATGCAACAGACGATTTAGGAAAAGACTGTCACCAAAAGAACAATTGCTCCTTATCAGAAAGTTAAACTTTTGCCACAATGTTTGATAAATAATTATACTTTGAATGAGTGTGGCAATAGCTCATGTATAGGAATTTGGGGTCTTTCATGTTGATACCACTTTTTTTGCGGGAAACGACGTCGCTCCATTGACGTTACGTTAAGATGAAGTGTAACGGAAATGACGTCACGTCCTTCTTTGGCTACGATACAGTCAAAATTTAGGTTCGGGCGTAGAAGGCTAATGCCGACGGTTTTTTTTACGAACGGGAAAACATATTTCTTACAGATTTCCATTTAGTTTTAACTTTTCGTACAAATGTTAATTCCCACATAACACAGCATTTTAATGATCTTAAATATCTATTTTTAAAAAAAATGATTAAAAAGACGACAATAATTTTCCGTGTTTTTCCGCTCATTTTATACATACCCAAAATACCGATTTAAAAAAAAAATGATTAAAAAGACGACAATAATTTTCAATCCGTGTTTTTCTGTTCATTTTATACATACCCAAAATACCGATTTAAAAAAAAAATGATTAAAAAGACGATTATAATTTTCAATCTGTGTTTTACGTCTGCCTTTTATACATATCCAAAATGGCGGCCCCCATGGATTTTTTTTCAGTTTCATTTCAGAAAGCTTCATGGGTTATTGAAAAAAAAAAAAAAAAAAAAAAAAATCTCACACCTGTTAACTATAAGCGAAAAAACCCATTCATGGGTTTTTTTCGTATTATGTAAATAATGATAACTTAAGCAAAGAAGTTGTTTGCAGCGAAATTTGAGAGTGAATTTGGAATTTAGCAACATGCATTTATTTCTGAGCCACCTTTATCCAAATGCTTAAATGACAAATGACAAATGATAATGTCAGCCCTGATCTTTGTAGAGTGAAATTAAGGGATCCGTGCGCATTTTTTTTTTAAATCGGACGTCTAATTTAGGTCGAAGAGTTTGTTTAAGTTTTTACTATACACATGTGAGGAAATCAAGCTCTGATACCTGGCAGCAATGTTTTTCAATAGATCGGTATTATTTGAACACTCTTGATAGAGAGTCAATCAATGTAAACTATTTTCAAATCGGCCAAAGAATTGTTTGAAAGTTTTGTCAAATTCCCACTTTTTAATGCCGTAGCAACCAAAGTTCGACTTGTAGTTAAATGAATTGAACCCCATTGAAACGGGACCACCTTAGGAACACGCATATGGAATTATTTAGAATTTGTTTCGTTAGTTTAGGAGGAGAAGTTGTTTGTAGGAAAATGTAAAGGGACTGACGGACACACGAAGACGGTGCCAGACGGGGAGTGATCACAATAGCTCAATCCGCACTTCTTGCTCAAGAGAGCTGATATAACAATGTGGATATATTTGTATACGATTTGATCAGAATCGATGCATTAAAAAAAAGTTTGCGATAATTTCTTCATGTATAGGTGTGCAATATAATTCTAGTAAAGGGATAGTGAACTTCGGCATATTCTATTTAAAGATTAAACAAAAATGGCGATATGGCCCGGTATGTCTCTCCTGAGACAAACTTATTATCAAAGGTGACTAAACTTCAACCGTAAGCGCACACATTCTGTTTGATCTAGACAAGACAAACAATTACTAAGACTGGTTTACATGATTATTTGCTATAAAATGTGACTTCTATAGTATCAATAAGGTTTTCCTTGGAACTCTTCTGTTGACCTTGTTTTGTTTTATCTCAGATGATCCATACAAACACTCTGACCTTACTTCATTACGATTGGGTATTAAATGGGATTCCAGACCGCTAAAAAGGTTTCCATTTGCTTTGTTTCAGTTACATATGTGTATATACACATGCAATCGCTTGTCTAACCATAATTTACGAATACCGACAAAACTGTCCTAATACTTTCAGTGCTTTGATTAGGAACCGTGTACAAAATTAAGTTTTTCAATGCTAGTCTTTTTTCTAACTGAACTTAATTGCTATAGAAAGGTGTAGCAGTCAATACTCACAAGACAAAAACATGCAAGAACATTTCTCCTTGAGCATATATACACATATATACGCATACGCATATCACGATACATCGTCGTCCGTCTGTCGACAGTTTCCTTTTAACAACAGTGCCTCTGAAACCTCTAGGCCAAATTGTCATGATCTTTCTCAGGAATGTTCTTTGGATGGTCCACTTTCGAAATTATTCTGCCCGATTTGAAAAAAATATGTTCCTCGTGTACCGAGTTATTCCGATCCGCGCCTAAATGTTCTGGATATTATCTAAATATAATTATCACAGATGTTTATTGGGTGACCCTCAACCGAGATTGCTTAGATTATTCTAATACGTTGAAGAACATGCCCGCTAGGGGAGGGCTAGTTTCCCTTCTATGTTTATATAGTGGAAACTTAAAAAAAATCTTCATGTTAAACACTAATGTTCCAATTTGGCACAACTGTTGCTTGGGTGACCGTCTACAAAGTGTGTTTCAAGGTGTGTTCAAATTAGTTCTTCTTGGGTGACCCTCAACCGAGATTGCTTAAATTATTCTAATACGTTGAAAAACATGCCCGCTAGGGGAGGGCTAGTTCCCTTCTATGTTTATATAGTGGAAACTTAAAAAAAATCTTAATGTTAAACACTAATGGTCCAATTTGGCACAACTGTTGCTTGGGTGACCGTCTACAAAGTGTGTTTCAAGGTGTGTTCAAATAAGTTCTTCTTGGGTGACCCTCAACCGAGATTGCTTAGATTATTCTAATGCGTTGAGAAACATGCCCGCTAGGGGAGGGCTAGTTTCCCTTCTATGTTTATATAGTGGAAACTTAAAAAAATATTCATGTTAAACACTAATGGTCCAATTTGGCACAACTGTTGCTTGGGTGCCCGTCTACAAAGTGTGTTTCAAAGAGTGTTCAAATTAGTTCGATCCGTTGAAAAAATTGCTACCAGGGGTAAGGGCTCGTTAATGGTTTTCTTTATATGTATAGAGTAAGAACATTAAAACTTCTTTCTAAACAGTGTATTGAATCAGGTCAGCTATAAAGGACCATCATGGTTTGGATTGACGACTCAAGGTTGAATTCATAGAACCACTCGATGAGATGCCCTTATATGGATCGAATACTTAAGGCCGATTTCGTAGAATCAGTCAATAAAATGCCCTTTTTTGGATCGATTACTTAAGACTGATTTCGTCGAACCACTCAATAAGATGCCTTTATTTGGATCGAGTACTTAAGGCCGATTTCGTAGAATCAATCTATAAAATGCCCTAATTTGGATTGACTACTTAAGGCTGATTTCGTAGAACCACTAGTAATATTTTATTCCCGTTATCTTCTCAAATACCCACATAATCGTTCCTCTCGGGTACCGTTTGATTGCCGTGTTTATACTGACAATGTCAGAACATGCTTTATTTGGATAATGGTTTACGCCGCCTTCAATATTTATGGGACGGCTGTGGACAGACATCCATACCAGAGTCAACATAATTAATACACCTTTTTTCGAGTTAATACGTTCCTAATAACACAGGCAGCTCCGCCGAAGAAAAGCTCCCCGAAAACAAATAATTCCACAGCGGAACAAATAGTTCAAAGACTTGAAAGAACAACACCAAATAAAAAAGGGTTTTAAAAGTGTTTTATGTCATCAAATTTAACGTACAATGACGGTGATAAATATTGTTACTCCAGAGCTTTAGTTAAAATCTGTTTCAATATTCAACGAGCTCTGTAGACACTGCGTTTATAAGAACTCTTTTCTGAATATATACACAGTTCGTATATGTGTATTGGACTATAATCGTTTTAGACTTTCATCAAGAGTTTTTCAGGCATTATATTTTTTTTTTATTAATTTAGAATATCAATATATAAATGAAATTGTTCATGGGGGATTACTAGCGGGCCTTTTTAACCTGGTCCTTTTTAAAAATTGATCCTTCGAGCCGAATACAATTCAATACAAATATGTTATTCAGTTATGTAAGGCCTCTACATGTACATAATAAATTCATTGAAATGACATCATAAACTTTTTGAAGATATTCAAATATAGAAATAATTAGTATACGACACATACTTAATTATTTAGTTAGAGACCTGTTCATCTAAAAGTAATTTTCTGGTTTTAAATGCATCAATTAGATATTTTATCAGTGAGTTTACATATGTGGTCTACATTCACTCATGATGTCATAACACAACCTTATAGTTGGGTATGAATTTGTCCAGACTTCTTTGGAATATAAAAGCCGAAGTTCATTGTAACTTGAACATACTAATAAAAAGTGAAATACATCCTCAACAGCAAAGCAGTTTCTACCCAAGACAAATATTACAGAATCTCAAGCAATAATCAATATTTTGATGTGTACCCTTTTCTACATTTAAACAATGACTAGACCATCTAAAATTTGACAAAATGCGTAGACTATTCGAGGTCAGAACGGACCAAACCTAAAAGGGACCATTACCAAAAAGGTCGAAAACCCAAAAGGACCGGGTTAAAAGGCCCTACTTTATGAAACCAACATTTAATTGCATAGCTGGGCCGCGTAGCATGAAAACCGACATTTGCTGGTTATACAATTAATGACAGTTACGATCAAATTTCATACCTTTACCGTCGGTTTAACTCGTTTAAATTCTAAATTAAGCAAAGTCGACTTTTTCATGTTAAAAACTGGATCAATGCAGTTTACGCCCAACATAAAATCTCGCAATGTATTTTCTAAGTGACAAACAATGCATATTTGGATCGAGAGAGAGAGAGAGAGAGAGAGAGAGAGAGAGAGAGAGAGAGAGAGAGAGAGAGAGAGAGAGAGAGAGAGAGAGAGAGAGAGAGAGAGAGAGAGAGAGAGAGAGAGAGAGAGAGAGAGAGAGAGAGAGAGAGAGAGAGAGAGAGAGAGAGAGAGAGAGAGAGAGAGAGAGAGGGGGAGAGAGAGAGAGGGGATGAGGGAGAGAGAGAGAGAGAGAGACAGAGAGAGAGAGACAGAGAGAGAGACAGAGAGAGAGAGAGACAGAGAGACAGAGGAGAGAGAGACAGAGAGAGAGACAGAGAGAGAGGAGAGAGAGACAGAGAGACAGAGAGAGAGAGAGAGAGACAGAGAGACAGAGAGACAGAGAGAGAGACAGAGAGAGAGAGACATAGAGAGACATATAGAGAACGAGAGAGAGAGACAGAGAGAGAGAGGGGAGAGAGAAAGAGAGATAGGGGAGAGAAAGAGAGGGAGAGGCAGAGACAGAGAAAAACGAGAGAGAAAGAGAACGAGAGTTTAAGAGAGAGATATATATATATATATAAAGAGAGATGTCTCATCTGAATCTGCATTGTTGCAATAACCTTGAATTACCTTTGGTAGCAGTTATCAGAGGATTCAATGTTACCTTTGTGACGAGACGGTTTTGGACAAAAGTTGATCCGGAAATTTGAACCAAAACTATTTAACAAACAAATAGGTGTCGAACTGCGCTAGCTCAGTCGGTTACGATGAGAGTTACTTTGACCAATCCAAGAGTTGTGAGTTCGAATCCCGGTCCAGCCATTTACACTGGAAGAACCTGTGCGAGAATCAGCCTTTTTGGACTGTGCCTCTCTGGACCTTTACATTTCATATATACCACGGGCATAAAAACCTAATATATCCGTGCTATACTAATAAAAGAATATATGAATTACAAAAACTGATTCAAACTGCCATTATGTACCTTATTTCATTCTTTCTCTTTATATATTTCATCCTTTCTCTCTCTTTTCCCCTTATTCTCAATTTCTCTCTGATATTGTTTTCATTATAACGTTTGTTGTTGCCCTTTTGATCACGATGTATAATACATTGCAGAGCTGTCATTTATGTATTATTTTCATACTCAGTAAAGGAATCCGCCGTGGTCGCGTGTTAAGCGTCGTGTATTTGGAACCGGGCGTGCCGGGTTCGATGTCCAGTCGCGGTTAGGTGTCATGGTGAAGTGCACCTGGGCTGTGCACAGTGCACATTTTCTAGCCTAGGACTGTTCGTTTACCCAGGAATCATGAATAAACGAACTGTCGCCGTGATATAACTTGAAATAATGTTGAAAACGGCGTTAACCCAAATAAATAAACATAATCAGCATCGAAACAAATGTTGTATTGTATTGTTTTATATTGTATTATATTGTATTGTATTGTATTGAGAAAGCTAAGGAATAAATGCTTAGACTAGCTGGCCGTCGTTATATGACAATAACAATAATACTATTTAGAGCTGCATCAATCCACAATCAAATCACAATCAATCAAATCCGAACAGATTTATGCGACCGCTTTATAAAACTGTAGGGGAAGCTGCACTTTTTGCTATGTCCGGACTATGTATTTGAAACTAGGAAGTAAACATACTCCGATCATTGGTTCAGAGAATACAGCGATCGTGCACCGATTAATTTCGAACCCGTCAAGAGAAACTGGGTCTTGATAAAATGTTTTCTACATCGCACGAGGTTCAAGCGGAGTTAATTTCAATCCTTTCCGTTTTGACGTATCTACAGCAGAATACTTTTGAATTCATTGTGTTATCATAAGATATGAATGTTTTCAACTCTAGTCTATAATTGTGCTTTGATTTATAGACAATTGCTCGGTGGGAAATAGCTAAATGGATTGGATCTTTTTCGATAGAAGACGGGAATATCCAGGCCAGTCAATGCTACATGTATATAGCAAGACACAGTGTACGCACTCTCGCATGAACATGCATTATAAGCAAAAACAGGAAGACCCCTTTTATGTTTGACATGGCTCAATTTTATTTAATTACGTAATTTGCACCGCTTGACAAGCAATACTGATATAAACACCGTTCCGTTAAGAGGACATTTTCAACATTCATTTTGAATAGAGTTGATTGATGTTTGGTGAATTACGCAGCTTTCAACATTGTTTCAGTTATATCACGGCGCTTGCTAGGTAAGTTACCAGTACTACTGGTCCATTTATCCTGACACCAGTCAGTCAGTCGTTATGATAATCCGCGCGCCGAGTAGGGTAGCCATTACTACCATTTTTAAAGTATTTAGTTTGACCCTTTCTGGCATCGAATGCGCGACCTTCCGCACCAAGGTGGACACTCTACCACTACC
>JASEVX010000001.1:27925697-28334383 GCA_031761405.1 Serripes groenlandicus
GTCGGTTACGATGAGAGTTACTTTGACCAATCCAAGAGTTGTGAGTTCGAATCCCGGTCCAGCCATTTACACTGGAAGAACCTGTGCGAGAATCAGCCTTTTTGGACTGTGCCTCTCTGGACCTTTACATTTCATATATACCACGGGCATAAAAACCTAATATATCCGTGCTATACTAATAAAAGAATATATGAATTACAAAAACTGATTCAAACTGCCATTATGTACCTTATTTCATTCTTTCTCTTTATATATTTCATCCTTTCTCTCTCTTTTCCCCTTATTCTCAATTTCTCTCTGATATTGTTTTCATTATAACGTTTGTTGTTGCCCTTTTGATCACGATGTATAATACATTGCAGAGCTGTCATTTATGTATTATTTTCATACTCAGTAAAGGAATCCGCCGTGGTCGCGTGTTAAGCGTCGTGTATTTGGAACCGGGCGTGCCGGGTTCGATGTCCAGTCGCGGTTAGGTGTCATGGTGAAGTGCACCTGGGCTGTGCACAGTGCACATTTTCTAGCCTAGGACTGGTTCGTTTACCCAGGAATCATGAATAAACGAACTGTCGCCGTGATATAACTTGAAATAATGTTGAAAACGGCGTTAACCCAAATAAATAAACATAATCAGCATCGAAACAAATGTTGTATTGTATTGTTTTATATTGTATTATATTGTATTGTATTGTATTGAGAAAGCTAAGGAATAAATGCTTAGACTAGCTGGCCGTCGTTATATGACAATAACAATAATACTATTTAGAGCTGCATCAATCCACAATCAAATCACAATCAATCAAATCCGAACAGATTTATGCGACGCTTTATAAAACTGTAGGGGAAGCTGCACTTTTTGCTATGTCCGGACTATGTATTTGAAACTAGGAAGTAAACATACTCCGATCATTGGTTCAGAGAATACAGCGATCGTGCACCGATTAATTTCGAACCCGTCAAGAGAAACTGGGTCTTGATAAAATGTTTTCTACATCGCACGAGGTTCAAGCGGAGTTAATTTCAATCCTTTCCGTTTTGACGTATCTACAGCAGAATACTTTTGAATTCATTGTGTTATCATAAGATATGAATGTTTTCAACTCTAGTCTATAATTGTGCTTTGATTTATAGACAATTGCTCGGTGGGAAATAGCTAAATGGATTGGATCTTTTTCGATAGAAGACGGGAATATCCAGGCCAGTCAATGCTACATGTATATAGCAAGACACAGTGTACGCACTCTCGCATGAACATGCATTATAAGCAAAAACAGGAAGACCCCTTTTATGTTTGACATGGCTCAATTTTATTTAATTACGTAATTTGCACCGCTTGACAAGCAATACTGATATAAACACCGTTCCGTTAAGAGGACATTTTCAACATTCATTTTGAATAGAGTTGATTGATGTTTGGTGAATTACGCAGCTTTCAACATTGTTTCAGTTATATCACGGCGCTTGCTAGGTAAGTTACCAGTACTACTGGTCCATTTATCCTGACACCAGTCAGTCAGTCGTTATGATAATCCGCGCGCCGAGTAGGGTAGCCATTACTACCATTTTTAAAGTATTTAGTTTGACCCTTTCTGGCATCGAATGCGCGACCTTCCGCACCAAGGTGGACACTCTACCACTACCCCCAACGAGTTTTGCCGCGGAACTCAACCATCAGCATCCGTACCGTCTATTCTGGATTTGCACTGGTCGTCACTAAGCACTCACAAATGCTTACACGAAAAGTATATCAAACAGTTTTCGTTAGAATGATATAAGATGTATCCTTATAGTCCAGTCAGTAAGTGGGGGGAAATGGGCTCATCATCAAACTAATTGCAACAGAAATGATATTATTGTTTTTGATAGTTTGATACCTATAACATCACTGGTGGAAAATGTACACAATTCTTCAGAGGAGAAATTGGTATATTTCCCTTATTTATATGATAACCCACAAGGTAGAAAACACCAGATGTGTTTATAAATATGTCTTTGAAAACACCAACTGTTTTCAACATTGTTTCTAAGTATCTATACAAGCGGATTTAAGCGGATATTGTACTTTAGTTTTAACATATATCTAACACAAACGTAATCTGAATATAAAATGTATACTTATAAAAATGATTTTACCAACTTTGTATTAATTTATAGACATTTGTGAGCATACTTCGGGGTATATCTTACCCAACCCACTTGCGCAAGCAGGTATGCACATAACACTAAACAGTGCCATAAAGTAACTTAGATACACAAGCAATCAATCAATTTGAGCAAAGGTTTGTGCAGAAGACTTCTTCAACAAACAGATAGACTTATGCACACCTGAAGACAAATATTAAAAACATTGTAGAAAAAGAGGGCATTGATCTTACAAAGCATACCTTTTCAACCATGTTTAACATTTTGTTCCGGATTTCAATTATTTTGCTAACTTAATAGCTATTCAAGGACTGGTTTAAATGTCTCCGAAACGTATATGTTTTGAAACCCGTAAAGTAAAAATACAAAAACATTACTGACAATAGGAGAAAACTCACCTTTACCTACAAAAATTCCAACACTGACTATAAATCTGTGGCAAAAGGGGAAATTGCCTGTTTTGACCAATTTCTCCTTTTGTCAAAATGTTTTTAAAAGTCATCTGCTGCAGAGGCGTCAGAAAGTGTTTTTTTATATGGAAAAGGCTCAAAGATGAACAGCCGTTCTAAAGAGGTGATGATCTTAAGAGATTTAAACATTCTCAGATTAGAAACACTTTTCGAGAGATTCATAGAGATGTTCCACATTTTTACCTTTAATCTTACGAAAGCTCTGAAAAGAATTTAAATGGGAATAGCCTTGTCAGTCGTAAAAAGATAAATGCCCCTGTATAAATATATGGAAAAAAGATATACAAGGTTAACATATAAATAAGCAATAACACTTATCAATGAAAAAACGGATAATGCACGAACAAATTTCACCCCTTCCCACTAACAGCAAATCTGCAGCAGACGACTTTGAAAACATCTTTGCAAAAGTATGGAAACTTTCTATAAATGAAAGTATAGTTATTTAACAGAGTTGAAAACAATGTGGCGAAAGGAGAAATTACTTGATCAATTTATTCTATTGTCACAGTGTTTTCAAATGTTTCAATAAGTTTTATGGTGCAGGTGCCAAATTAGTTTAAAATGGAAAGAGATTATTGGGGTTTTCTTAACCGTTTATCAGTGATTAACAATTTTAGGGCCATCCATTTCCCAATTCCATGGAATTTAGAAGAGGAGTCACATCCTGTGAAAACATGAATAAAATGCAGAAATGTACACACTGTTTGTCCTAGAACAAGTGTTCTTAATCTGCATAATAGCAGACTAATATCAAAAGATCAGTGTATTCACCTACAAGTATAGTTTTGCTTTTCTTTGCATTGTCAATGGTTGTTTTTGACAATCAATAAATCTGCACCATCTCTGGCATTTAACACAAGACAATTGACACTTAGTCTGGTTCCAAGCATGTTAATAAATTGTTGTTTATTTTCTGGGTTTTATAGGAATGTGTCTGTCTTTCCTTTAAACGGAGTACTTTCTTTGAAATGAACATTTGTGCCAAATATTCCATGTGCACGTCTAATATGTGCTATATCTTTTGTTGACGGCCCAGACATATACCCATCGAAAACAATCACAGAACTCTTGTATTGTTTAGACACATGATCCAATGGGAGTCGATGTATCAGTGAGCCCCCCATCCAAAACATGACACACCTGGTCTGTGAAATCTTCTCCTTTACAATCTACAATAGATCATATCGCATCCGCAAGGCTAGATTGTTGAGGTTGTCTTTGAAAGCCAGATGCATCAAATAAAGAGGATGAAACAGTACTCAATTCATATACAAACACATGTGATATTTCATCTCCAAGCCTGGTTGCTGCTGTGATAAGTCTCTGAAAAAGAAGCTGTGGGTCCATTCTTGGTGGCCCAATCATCCGATCGTTTGATTCACAATTGTTCTATATTTTTTTGAAAATGTAATGTTGGCACAGCACAACCAGCATGACTCCTCTTTTTCCGTGTATCTTTGCTGTTTGTACACAAAACAAACATTTGTCTTTAAAGCTAAAGGAATCACTGCCAGATCTGAGAACTCTTAATTTATTTGATGTTTCATTTTTAGAACTTTTGACAACTTTAATACATTTAATATTGCAGTACCGTCTCCGAAACTCTACGTGCACAAATTGTCCAGGAAACGAAATCAAACTGTTTCCTATCCTATAAATGGCTTCATTTACACTAATGCATCCATTTGTGCTAAGTTCTGCTTTTCGGGAACCCTTTTCTTCCATACAATTGATACCGGTATTGTTTGTCATCTGAACACAAAAAATGAAACCTCAACGAAACAATTTTCTTAATATTTAAGTTTACTAAATGATCATTATTTTGATGGTTTACAAATTTGAATATAATATTAGTCTACATTATGCTTTGCATTACCCCTTTCCCTCATATAGACGCTTTTTCAAATGATTTAACTTTGATTTACAGACTTTCCATATGTTTTGCTTAAATGTATTCAAAATTAACTGCTGTAGATTTATAGTATGTGGGAAAGGGTTAAATAAATTTCTTTGCTAGGTGTTTATACCGCTTTATTCAGTATTTCAGTCTTGTAATGGTGTTTCATTGAAATATGATAGTATGTTAATATATGAATATATTCACAAAACATGATTTAACTCAGGATCGAACCGATTCTTTTGCTTCAGAGGTGAATGCTCTAACCACTACCGACAGGCAGATGGACAAACAGACAGATACACAACATATTAATAATTCTCAAGTTTCATTTTGGCAAGGCAGATTACGCAACAATGTTCATGTGTGGTGTTATGGTAGAGTGTATGCCTCAGGTAAGGAAGGTCGCAGGTTTAATCCCCGGCCGTGTCAAACCAAATACGTTATAAATGGTAATGATGGCTTTCCCTCCTTGGCACTCAGGGTTGTGAGCTAAGTATTAGGGATAAGTGTTGAAAGTGAGCACATGAGCATACATATGTATGTGTTTTGTGTGTTTTAGAGACATTCTTTTTAAACATTAACACAGTTAAGTATGTAACAGTATTCATGGAAACCCATTGAAATCTCCTATAGTACAACCACACAGTTACGATACTTTTAAAAGTGTCCAATGTACCATTGACAAGAATATTAATATTTCCTCCAGCAATTATTCTGACCAAATTATAAACACTTACCTCATATCATTGATTGTTTGATGTTTATCTGTTGTAATTTGTTTAGCAAGACTAATCCATCTTGGGTTATCTAGACGCTTGGATCAAAGTGTTGAAAGTCATACTTACCGCTCTGATTTTAATCATTTCTAAAGGTATAATTCTATCTTTGAAGTATTAAAATTCTGCTGTGATGTTATGCGTCTACTATCCGATTAAACCGATTTAACCGGGTTAAACTCTAGTATTTTCACCAGACGTGGCATTAAATGGCTCTCTGCATGACGGTCACTCATGAGACTAGAGTATACACTTGTTAAAGACTCGCATATGGCAGATAAACCAAGACCCTTTACGCTGTTAAATAAAATACAACGCTCTACGAAGAATTCCCTTAAGCGTTCGTGATCAACCAGGTCATCCGCGCAGTCTTATCTGACTTTACATTGTTGACCAATAAGTCGTAGAAGGTTTTTTTTTTAAAAGCTTGTGTACAACAGTATCTGTTTGGATTCTTTAGCATGGAGGCAAAGTCAAATATTTCCCCATAAATGTTATGATAACCATAAGGTTGGGTTTTCCTGAAGCACTCTTCACAGTTTAAGTGTACTGTACATGTTTATCCAACCAGGCGTGAATCGTGAGAAAACTAGCACGAACACCGTTATATGCAACCATTGTAGACAGAATGATTTATTCAAAGCAATGTTGATGGTGTCTACCCTGTCTTAAATAGTGCAGTGACAAATCAAGAAAAGAATCACTTATTTCAAGAGATTAATGGCATACTTACCTCACGGTTGAATAAACATTATACTAATATTTTAGCCCTGTCGTAGAGTTTTTGCATTGTGCAGATATATGTAAAATCACAATAAAATGTGACTTACCTATTTTTTTTTCTTTTTCATTATCTATCACTGGAACGGTTAAAATTAATTTCCGAACGATGATTTCTGCAAAAGTGTGCTATAAACTTAAACAGCGATGTATCAGCTTTTATTGTTCATCAAACTTGAAATCGTATGAAAAGATAATGAATAAATTGGACGATTTCCTTATTAATGTGGCATTCTCTCTCAATGTTATCGTCTGTCAAATTATATTAAATGCCAGTGGTCCTATTGTTATAAATTCATCAGACACTGATGTTAAGCATTGATGAATTGTAGTTCCAGACTTGATGCGTTTCTTCAACTGAATACGCAAGACAATGTATCCATGTTTGCAACATATGCAATACTATTGGGCCAGTGATGTCTGGCACACTACCAGCTGCTCACGCTATGACACGACGCCTTCTTCCTTCGACAGTTTATAAGGAGTTGAAACAAGACCCATACAGGTATCAATATTTGTCAAATTTAGCTGGTTCTGATAGTGACGGCTGAATACGTGAGAAGACAATTCATCGCTGATGGCAAGGCTAAATGTGTATATGGTGATCTCAATAAACTCAGAGGGCAGTCGATGTTATCTTAATATGCTTCCTTGGTGAGACAACCTCCTTCAGAGGCGACATTCAGACGACACATTCTTCGAGTTGGACTGCAAGTGTACGACTGGATGAGTCCATTATCCAGAGATCATCTTTGGAAAATAGTTGGCGAATGGGGGATAGCTCCATAGCTCCAGTTTATTTTGAAGGTATAGCCTCTGACATTTTACAGGACAGTGTGTGCACATGCATAAGCACACCTATTAGTAGCACATATTGCGTATGCTACTAACAGAATGTGTTGTGGACAAGCATTTGTTGCTATCAGGGCAATGCTGATTGTAGAAACCAGCCAACTCGTCAGACTGTTTTATTAAAGATTACTACGATGTGAATGATGGTTGAACTATTAATTTCAAGCTTTTCTCTGTCGGAAATGGTCTCTGGATTGACGTAGTTAGGGAACTACATACCATGGTATCAACACCGATACATCTCAGTATTCCGCTACCTCTTCGAATGGACGTGCATATGGATGACATTTGTTACTGGAATAATACCTAGACAGCTACATTTAGTTCAAACTCATTTATTTAGTATCGATTGTGAAACAAGCTTTATGCTTTTATTAATCATGCTTGATCTCTGCTTCCTCAATACATAGCCATTATGTGTTGAAAGATCCCAAAAGGCAGAACCCGCTCATCACGGGCTCGAATCTCGTGATGTGCGTGTTCTGCTTTAGTAGTACAGCTTCATTTGTATCGTAATCTTTGTGAATCGTGTTTAAATTGTAAATCAAATATATGTGAAGCTTTCAAAGCGCTTACACTGAAGAATTTGCTATATATATGCCATGTTTTGCTGTTATGAAAAAAGAGGTACACACATTTTGACTATGCTATTTCTCTTGTACTGATTGACCTATTTATATAAAAACTTCATACAAGATCATAAACATGCTGTTGACCTTAAGGCATCAACACTATTATAATGATTCCAATATGCTTTTGAGTTTAAACAACCAATTATGAACTTCATAATTGTTTAAAGAATCAGGGATCGGTGGTTAACTTTACTGCACCCCTTTCTCCTTTGTTCTGCGTTGCATGTGAACCAATTTTCCCTGAAAATGTCTGTATATGTTGCTATATATAATTGCATAGCTAAATTTTAGATATAAATATTTTGTTGAAAATGTCCGTAGTTAATGATACATTGTGTTATCTTCTTACATGTTGGGCGTATACTTCACTTATTTATGGCAATCAGTCGATGATATGACAAGCTAAATTTATGCAACATTTCCAAAGCATGATTATATTGATTTGTTTATCAGTTATCATGAGAAATTACAGACAACGTGTCCAAAATGTAAAAATATTGATTTTTTTTTTTTATGTTTCCCCTTCTGATCTTTGACCACGCTTTTAAAACATCTGAACCGCTTCAGCACTTTACGACATTTCATTTCGATTTACCCTTTTTTGTCACCGAACTTAAAATGTACAATATTCTAGGATGTTTTCAAATCAGATGAATTTATTATAGCGAATGAGATGAATGGTTGTTATGGGGTTTTCCCCCAAACTAAGTTGAATCTTGAATAGCATAACCCTTTTCCAAATACTGTAATACACACATGCAGCAGACGTGTTTAAAACCATTTGGGATAAAACTCTAAAGAAAACTCGTATAAATGAAAGTAAAGTAATTGATAAGAGGAGAAAGCTGCGACAAAAGAAAAAGGATCGACATCATAAGCCATTTCTCCTGCTGCCGCAATGTTTTCAGAAGCCGTCTGCTGCAGATGTGTCAAAATGCACCTGGATAGGTTTAATCAAGTGAAATAAACAACAAAGACCCATAGAAACTACAACTATATTTGCATTTTGGTCTATTGAATAGAATTATTATTGAATTTTAGCCGTTGAAAGAATACCTGTCTTTTAAACAGAGATCGGTCGTAAGATAAATAGATATAACCATCAAAAGATAAAATATAAATACCCTAGATCTATATCACATTTCAACGCTGAACAATTTTGTTCCGTCAAGAGAAGATTGAATTTAATTAACATGACAATCTTAAAAAGTAGACTTTACAAATCTTATAACTGTGCAGGTATATTTTTGACCATATTTTGATGAATATTTCTTTGATCGTGCTGAAAATTTCTAAATATATTGAGGAGATATATGTTATCATATTATATTCATTTCGAGTCAAACACTCAAACAGCGAACTAGAAATATGATAAAGGTGAGATTATTGAAAAAGCCGAAACTTCAGTACGTCAAAAAAGATTACTTCGTGGATCTGAGAAGAGTCTATTAGCGCGTTTGTCCATCCTGACTACTGATAACTGCTAGGCAACGCTTTAGTATTAACGTTACGTAACACCGAACATAATTTTGGGGTATGTTACGTTGCCAGTTCCGTTGTATTTCTGCATCAGGTTTCATATCGTGTTACGGTGAACTCCCCATTCGTAGTGCAACATGCAAATGCTATCGAAAACAATAAATTTACTGTCAACGATTATTTCATTCGTCTATATTTATTTAACCATTTGTCATTTTGATTTTAAAACTAATGGAATTTTGAAAAATAACTTCAGATTGGTAGACACCGGCATTTTCGCGTGTATTTGTTGTTTTTTGTCGATTCATGGTTGTACGCGCTATCCTTTGTAAATCGGTTAATCTGACAAAATATTGGTGAAAAAAAGAGTTATACTCAATCAAAATGTGCACAGTAACAAGTTTTCTTAAGTTTATACATTATTCTCGGTTCTGTCAAATTCAATATCATCTACGCCTTGGCAAATCCACAGATGTGGAAAAGCAGCAAGTTGCTTGGAAATACTGCTATGTTGAGTTCTGGTGAGAGAGGGTCAGGAAACACATGGGTAGGTAAATAGACCGCCGTGATATGACTTGAATATTGTTGAAAACTGCATTAAACCCAATATCAATTTGGTGTTCATAGAGCCTGGCTTAACTAATGATACGCCTACTAAACACTTTTGAATAAACGATATTTGGATAAACAGGCATGTGCATGTTTGTATCATGATTTACGGTTAATACATATGAGCCGTCACGCGAGAAAACCAACGTTGTTGAATCTGCGTAAAGTATCGACCCGGATCAACCTAAGCATGACGCGCAGGCTAATTCGGACGGACACTTTTCGCTTCCTGTGGATTTTCTGTTTCAGCAATCATTACTCTATACCTCTATCGCCCTGAGGCGGAATGTGTCGGCACGGATTAGCCTGCGCCGACTGCGCATACTGTTGGTGTTCTCGTAATTCGGCTCATATCCTAGAGGATGATGGTTTCTTTCAGTGTAATATCAAGATACAATCTCACTGAACAACATTAATTCCATAATTTGTCTAAAAGCTGAGATAGACAAGCGTAATGAAAATGCATTGACGCAAGTTGATACAGCTTCCATTCATATTACACGGTAGTTTGCATGACAGAAATTTCGGACTGTTCCTTTGAAACAGATTGACCATTTTGTGTATAGAAAGGCGTAAACAGTAACATTGCATTCAATATAAATATATAAATATATACGCTGGTTTCTGTCGACCGTATTTATACCATCCCATCCTACCTGAGTTCGACTCAGCAGTTACATTGGAGTGTTAAAACATCACTGTTACTTTCAACCCAAGTGAAGGATCTGAGATGCAGAGTCAGCATAAGCCATCAAGTCCAGAACACCAGTTTCATTTAAAATTGTAATTATTCTGAAATATTGATACGTCCTGTTTGTGCAAGCGGCTGACTTGCACCAAGTCAAATCAATATTATATGCATGGTAAAACATTGCGGAAACAGTAGCCATCACTCAGGACGAGTGATGAGAACTGTCATCACATTGATTTACAGTGATCATCTTAAGTCTGGAAGCTTAAATGGTACAGTACAATAAGTGTATCGGTGATTGGTACTATCTAGGTGTCATACCAAGCAGTTTGGGAAAAGGTGGTGGTATTCGTTTGGTAGCTAGTGCCTGCCAGTCATCGGTATGCTATTGTGTGAATTGTTTTATGTGTGTAATTGTATTTGTTAATCATGTTATTGTTGAGGGTACTTATCCGCTGTTGCGAGAGTCCGTGGAATATTCCATTTGTCCAGTTTGGAAGCTAGTGCCTTTTCCACTCTGTTTTCCTGTTTCCATTTGCCAGTCATCGGTATGCTATTGTGTGAGTTGTTTTATGTGTGTAATTGTATTTGTTAATCATCTTATTAATGAAGGTACTTATCCGTTTTGCGAGAGTCCGTGGAATATTCCATTTGTGCAGTTTGGTAGCTAGTGTCTTTTCCAACCTGTTTTCCTGTTTCCATTTGCCAGTCATCGATATGCTATTGTGTGAGTTGTTTTATGTGTGTAATTGTATTTGTTAATCATCTTATTAATGAGGGTACGTACTTATCTGTTGTTGCGAGAATCCGTGGAATATCCATTTTTGCAGCCTTTAGTCGTTGTCGCATTTTTGACAGAACCCTTTTCCTTTTAGAGTGGACATCTTTTCAGAGCTTTTCCCGTTTCTCTGTGGACAGAATATTGCTCACTTGTTACCCATTGGGTCACGATGGACATGTTCTGGTCACAGATGTGACCGATGGGCCGTTGTGACCAAGCTCCCGATATTTGTGACCCGTTAACGGTCATAATCGCTGTGCGGCTATAAAAGGACTGGTACTTTGGTACTTTGGTCACAAAATACTCTCGTTCGATCACTAGTCCAAGTAAGATAGATCCACGTCCACTTGATTACAAATTCCGTTCTTAGTAGATATATAGTAATTTATAGCATTGAGTCCATTTTATTCTCTCTGAGCTATAAAGAATCATAATCAACAAAATAGTCTACACATACAGTATATCTCATACGTCCGAGCTGATTGTTAGAAGTACTAAGCATCATTCGTAGTATGGTATTCCACGGTCGCGCAGTTGCTCATATTGTCTTAAGATGGAAAAGGGGGGGGGGAGGGGGGGGGGGGGGGGGGGGGGGGGGGGGGCAGATAATACAAGGGAAGTAACTACGGTCCGGCATTGGAATGATACATGCACAGTTACTCCCATTTGTTCTCCCTTTTCAACGTTATTAACCAGAATTAAAGGAAAAGTGGAACGTCGATCTTTGCCTCTCGTTTTATTTCATTCCATCGCTAGGCTTAACCATATCAACCCTACCAACAGACAGACCAGACGGGTGGCACGTAACAATATATCGTATCATACAAAATATTTAAAAAAATATCGTTACAACTCGAGCATTGTTAGTATGTTAAATCTACTGGAAGTATTGGAAGTTTGCCCAGGAAACGCCGTGATATACCTAAACTACTGTTGAACATGTCTTAACCTTTACTCAGTATTTGAGCCGTTCGGCGAAAAAAATAACATTATTGACTCTGCGTAAAGTATCGACCCGGATCAGCCTAAGAATGCCGTGCAGGCTAATCCGGATATACACTTTTCGCCTCCTGTGGATTTCCTGTTTCAGGAATAATTACTCTCTATATATATATATATCATAAGACGGAATGTGTCGGCCGGCATTAGCCTGCGCAGACTGCGCAGGCTTATCTTAGTCGATCAATTACGCAGAGTCCATAATGTTGATTTCAGTATCGTGGAACGGCTCATTTTATGTCACACTACTTATAAAACATATAGATAAATATATGGAACATCTGTATAAGTTAAAATATACTTATTAAATAAAGTTGAAAATATGGTGGCAATCACCCAAGCTTTTTATCCATGTGCAATATAGAGACACGAAGAAACAATGTCTGTTGAGTGTTTTCATGTTTTAACCATTCCCGACATACAATAATTCTGTAGTAGACGACATTGGAAACAAAAAGGCAAACATCTGGAAATTCTTCATAAAAAAGTACAATTTTCAAATTCAGTTGAAAATATTGTTGTTTAATGTTTCGAATGTAATCTGCTGCATAGGCTTCAGAAGGCGTATGTATGTGGGAAAGGGTTAAATGCGGCGGGTTGACAATTTAATCTGTGATTTCCAATATTTATTAAAGATGTGCATATATTAATTTTGCTATACAATGTTCCGGATATGTTGTTAAAAACACGAGATAGTGAGCGTGAGAACAAAATCTTGTGGATGTGCTATCCAGATCAGAAGTATTTGCGCAGAATGGGAGTCAAGAGGTGAGTGATAGATCCGGGTGCATATATTCTGCTGAGACCATGTGGTAATATATTGTAGTATGAATGCTTGTGCGTAGAGATTATGACCACTGTGGGCTATACATACCTTGGTAAAGGAGACTTTACTGACGATATGCAAGTTGATATTGTTAGATATGTCTGTATTGTTTCATGAGTGAGAAGTACCTATTTAATATTGTGTTATGTCAGACAGGCTTGTTGAACTGTATTTTTTATTACATAACGAAAGACATACAAAAACGGGCCAAAAAACTAAATGGAGCTCACTTTAAAATTGCGCAACACCGATTTGTGAAAAGGTGGATCTACCAGAGGACTAGATAAGTAGTGGTAAACTGGTCTTTTCCTAATACTATCACTCTGATGACCTTTAAACTCTATGTAGTAGGTACTCAAAAGAATTGTCTCACTGAGACGATTCTTTTGAGTACCCACCACATAGGGTTTGAAGGTAAGAAAATGATTTGGGGATGTAAAAAACTCTTCTTATTTAGAGCTCTGTGGCCAGTTGTTCAAAACCTGGATAACTTAAACTCTGGGTTAAATCCCGGTTACAGTTATCCAATTTGGTTAAAAAACGGATAATATCACAATCAAATGTGGATAACTTCCGCATTCTTTATATTTAGCAATCGGCGAAATCGCCAAACAAATATTAATGTCAATATATCGGATGCGGAGATGAGGGCGAGATATAGGTTCGGGAGTGAGAACGTGGATCGATTGTGTGTCATGTTGCGACTACGCATCAAACGCCCGACGCAATGATCACCGAGTCATGCACTCACAACGAATCATCAAGTTTGAATAACTCTTCGTTTTCTGGCGAGTGGCAAATTCATTCAGACTGTTGGGGATACTTTCGGTATTTTATAAAGGGACAGTATCGAGGATTATTACAAGGGATGCTAACACCCTTTGCGAATTTAAAGACCGTTTATAAAATTTACAACCGACGAAAACACACTAAATAGTGAAAAGTGAAAAGTTTGCCTTCTTTCAACGCCATAGATTTCTAGGACTCATTGGGTGCATAGACTGCACACATGTACGGATCATTTCCCCTCCAGCACCTGGTGAGAAAGATTACGTAAATAGACGTCAGTAGCGAAACTCTATTTGATCGGAAAAGGGAACATGTTTTTTTAAGATGGACGAACACATTGTTTTGTTTTTGTTTTGTAACGTGTAGGGGGGGAAACCATCACAGGTCACCCATCCAGGAATTTAACCGCGATGAACGTTCCTTCAAGAAAAGGTCAACAACTCTACCAACGTCGATATAAAAGCCAGGCTGTACCCGTTTCCGTTACATTTCTCCCTCTTTTCCCCTGACTTCGACCCGAAGTCACACACAACTGAACAGAAGCAGTACACCAGAGCGGAGTCTATTTCACAGCACTGGGAACCACCGGGGTCCGGGGATGAGTGTGATATAAACCCAAAATCCCATCGCTGCCACCATTTGTAACGTGTACCGGAGTTAAACCATCACAGGTCACCCATCCAGGCACTAAACGCGATGAACGTTGCTTAACTTTAAGAAAAGGTCGACCACTCTACCAACGTCGCTATAAAATCCGGCTTCTACAGCAAGGCTGTATAAGTTATATCTATACCTATACGCCGTTCACGTTAGTCTTACAACCCTTTCAATATTAACATCTGGATCCACATCCGCGTCTTGTTCAACATCCCAGTCACTATCAGTCCCATCTGCAGCCTTATAAGTTGTTTGTTCGGGCGTGTTACTTCCCATCCCAGTGAAATGATGATGTTGTGTGTGTATTTTAAGACAATCCATGTTCTTGAAATCTTTCCCACAATCTTCACATTTCACTCTTGTCTTTACACAACTCAAAATATGGTTCTCGTACGTTTCACCTGGTGGGACATCTGTCTTGCATACGCCACAAATGACCTGTGGCTTCCGTGGCGTAGTCTTAGTTTTTGCCATATTTGACCTGGAAATAGAATGAATGAATGGTGTTTTAAGGCCCGTCGACAAATAAGGTCATTTTGGGCGCTTAATAATTTACTTACTGTAAATGATGAAATAATTAAAATTGAAACTTAAATAACCAGTTTATTAGACAAAACAATAAAACATGATGTATGCCATACTTAACATTCAATATAAAACAGCATGTAAGCCAATGTAAAAAAAGGATTTAGGCAAATAAGCCAAACATTACTATGTAATACTAAACATAAAGATAAACAATATCTGAGAAAATGTGGAACAGGACCAGTAAAAGTAATGGATGTGCAAAAGCACGATTTAAGAAATAATCATATCTTATTAAAAAAATATTAATTTCCCTTAGGAAATCAAATAAAAGTTCAGGTTTGACAGACTCAAAGAGCTGACGCACAATTTGAGCCTTGATAAATCTATCACGTATTGGGGCGAAATCAGCACATTCCAGAAGAATGTGATGTACTGAAAGTTGTGTAAAACATTGAATACATACGGACAGTCTCATCATAGTCCTCGCTGTACTCTCGCATGTACGTACAGTGAACACTCGACTGAATATGTACATACAAACAATCTCATCAGAGTCCTCACTGTACTCTCGTATGTACGTACAGTGAACATTCGACTGAGTATGTACATTCGAACAGTCTTATCAGAGTCCTCACTGTACTCTCGCATGTACGTACGGTGAACATTCGACTGAGTATGTACATACAGACAGTCTCATCAGAGTCCTCACTGTACTCTCGCATGTACGTACAGTGAACACTCGACTGAGTATGTACATTTGAACAGTCTCATCAGAGTCCTCACTGTACTCTCGCATGTACGTACGGTGAACATTCGACTGAGTATGTACATTCGAACAGTCTCATCAGAGTCCTCACTGTACTCTCGCATGTACGTACGGTGAACATTCGACGGAGTATGTACATACAGACAGTCTCATCATAGTCCTCACTGTACTCTCGTATGTACGTACAGTGAACATTCGACTGAGTATGTACATTCGAACAGTCTCACCAGAGTCCTCACTGTACTCTCGCATGTACGTACGGTAAACATTCGACTGAGTATGTACATTCGAACAGTCTCACCAGAGTACTCACTGTACTCTCGCATGTACGTACGGTAAACATTCGACTGAGTATGTACATTCGAACAGTCTCACCAGAGTCCTCACTGTACTCTCGCATGTAGAATAGAACCAGATATACTTTCGGACACAGACATTAGTATTGTAGTCCTACGGATGTTACATGGTCCCGTTTCGGAGATACTATGACAGCCCAATTCGTAACAAGTGGCTCATTTAAAGACGGGTTGCTGCTGAGTCCAAGTTACATGTAAGTCTGTCGATTACAGTCCATCTCACTCGGGACCTTATTAGAATGAGATGTCGTGACCAACATGTGAACGCTATCTAATACGTGCTCTCGACAGTTTCCGTAAATGAAATATCCGCCTATATTACTTTGCCAATTTCGTTCAAACTTAATAGGATCATTCACATGTGGTTCTCAATAAGAAATGTTGAAGTAAGTAAATGTCTTGCTGAACTCTTGCTGCAATGGGAAGAAAAAGACAAGAAATGGTGCAAACCGAAAACGTTTTTCCTTCTGAAAATCCTAACATTATTTTGTGATAGTCAGTTACTGTTCAATGTTATGAACTACATGTATGTAGTGAAATCTTTGAAAATCTTGTTGCAGACCGAATTGAAACAATTTCAGACGAATAATCCTGTCAAAATAGCTTAAACGAATGTGATTGGCTAAAACATGGTTGTAATGAAACGTAGGTTCAGTATTTCTATAACATTGATAGAAACTAAACACCAATACATGACTACGTCAACCGATTGATAACCGATAATAAGACAGTTCTTATGAACTTTTTACAAAGTATGACTTGAGACCCGGCATCGATCATCAATGCTCGCGTAGAGTGGTCTTTGGCAAGGCATAACGCCGAGTCTAATATCACTTAGTCAACGAGGGAACATTGAACAATTAATTGGCACCGTGATATAACTTTAATCCTGTTGCAAATCCTCAAATAAAAGTATACTTCCTTAATCCGTTTTAATACAGCAAAACTTATAAGGGAAGCAATTCTACACCAATGTTGATAAATGTAATAAATTGTTACCTCCCTTGTTTAAAATAAAATTGGGACCCTTCTCATAATGCTCGAGGGGCTCGTTAGAGGCAATTACTATATAAATCATTTGATTCCAAAGAAACTTGGCGAAAGCAAGCTGGAATCAGTCCCAACTTCAATAACGGATGTTATAATTACAACTAAAAAACATCTGTAATGTGAATGAGCCTTTTTTTTTAGAAGAGAAACAATTTCTAACGGAACCTGCCGAAAAGTGTCAATTCGGATTAAAGGCATAAACGTGCATTACACAGGAATAACAGGGTGATGTTATGGTACTGATGTATAATTGGCACGCTATAGATCCCAGTCAAAGCGAGTCTCTTTTGTTTCTCTTAGACATATTTCGTAATTATCTTTGTTAATGTTTTCTCACAAATTCCTTATGTCAGTGGTGCAATCGCTCTGTATACATCAGCAACCTTCTCTTGCAAAGGATTTGCGCCGCTCTCAACAATACATGTTTTCAGTTATATCACGGCGTTTCCTGATTAAGTTACCAGTACTACTGGCCCATTTATCCTGACACCAGTGAATCAGTCGTAATGCTTTCCCCACAAAAACATGGTGGGATTATAGCATTGTCTTGTTTGAAATAATTGTATTAATAATGTAAACTGAACCATTTCTTGTTATCAGTACTACAAAATATTATGAGCCGTTCAGTGAGAAAACCAACATTAGGGACTCTGCGTAGTGTATCGACCCAGATCAGCCTGCGCAGTCCCCATATACTGATCCGGAAAGTCACATTCCGTCTCCGTGGGATAGGGTATAGAATAATGATTCATGAAACAGAAAATCTACAGGAAGATAAATGTGTCTCGCCGGGTAAGCCTGCGCGGCATGCTACGGCATGGTCCGGGTCGAGACTTTATTTTGAGTCCAAAATGTTGGTTTTCTCGTTGGACGGCTCATATTTGATCTACCTAAATGTAGACAAACGTTCTGAACGAATCACAAACGCAAGAATGGTGTCTTCCTCAGGTAACAATCAATTATATTGTTTCTTTGTTTCGTCTCTCCGCAGAGCAACGGTCTACCATCACTATACATCGGCTACTTCAAGGAATGATGTATATTTGACTGTGTCAGATTTCGTCATGGTGCGTCGAAACTCTGAGAGACTATGGTGTTGTTCCATTCAATCACAAACTGGCAATGCTTTATTGGGATCAAAACCAAACTATTTGATTGTTTGTTGTTTTACAGCGCTCTCAGCAATTTCTCAATTATATCACGGCGTTTCCTTGGTAGGTTACCAGTACTGGTCCATTTATGCTGACACAAGTCAGTCAGTCGTAATGCTAACCCCGCAACGATGAGGGTCAAGTAGAGCAGCCATTACTACCATTTTTTAAAGTATTTTGTATAACCCGGCCTGGGATCAAACCCGCAGCCGAGGCGGACGTTCTACCACCACACCATCTAGGCTAACCAGACTAACAATACCATATGAGTAATTCGTTTATTCTTGTAGAAAATAGCTGTCACATGACTGACAGCATAGTTCGCCGAAACGGGACTTGATTGAGAACCTAAACTAAAGACTTGAACACAAAGTGTTACAGTTTTGCTTGTAGACATACATTTAGAATATACGACAGTTAAGACGGTAATGTAATACCAACACAACCGCCTCTTTGGGATTCAACGTATTTTACAAAAGAGTATTGTAACAATTATTGTTTCAGCAACTGTTTATTTGTAAATGTGAATAGAATATTTTAAAACTCTGATTATACATGCATGTTGAATGACAGTACGTAGTATGTGCCCCGTATCGGACAACACGTTATAGTAAAGTTATTATGAGCCGTCCCGCGAGAAAACCAGCAGTGTGTAAAGTATCGACAAGTGTCAACCCACGCATGACGCGCAGGCTAACCCGGACAGACGCTTTTCGGCTCCTGTTGATTTTCTGTTTCAGGAATCATTACTCTATACCTCTATACCCCTGAGAAGGAATATGTTGGCCCTGATCAGTCTGCGCGGACTGTGAAGGCTGATCTGGGTATATTACGCAGAGGCCTTAATGTTGGTTTACTCACGAGACGGCTCATATACAATGTAGTATAATAGTAACAAGGATATGAAAAGTAGACAACTGTTTGTAAAACACTCGGTTCTCAACCACGTCTTACTGAATAGTGTGGTTACAGAAATATAATGGCATTACTCTGGCGTGGTTAGAAATTTACACAAAAATAATTCGTTCGCAATAAAACAGACAGCTGATATTAGCGTACTTTCATGACATGCGGTGAGGTGCATATGCACAAACAAGTAGCGACATTATGCTTTACCTTACCATTTCAGATAAATTTCCCATTTAGCAGGTCGCCTTGTAATGATGTACATTGGATACCTGAAGCGAAATACCTTCGAAAAGTATTAACCCTCTACCTACAATAACCTATGTTATCTCGTAAAATAAAACGTTCCGAAAAGGGGGTTTAATTTGAAACATTTTGTTATATGAAAAACACTCAAGACGGTAACTTTGTAGTTGTTTACATTATATAACAATGTCATGCCTTGCATTAGTGGCTGGAAGTTTCTGGCATTAATCGTTTTGATAATCATGCACAGTTCTCAAATGAATTTTCAGAAACGGAATTTAAAGAAGATCTGCTTTATCTTTTTGAGAGGAAACAACAAGATTCCGAAGGGTTCTGTCTATTTTATAAGGTGTGTATGTGTGTGTCTTTTCAAAACCATGCCATATGTAGTTCATACATAACACACAGAAATGCGAAGAACGAATACAAAGGTATATGTCCTTTACAACATATTTGAAACAATAAGAATTTATCATTGATCAACATGGGACGGATTTAAGTCAAATGTATCCTGACCCACCTACAATACTTCCAAAAACTAAAATAACGATATTTACTCGAGAATGAAGTGCTTATTAGAATAAGCATAAATGACCAACATGTGAACGCTATCCATTTAGTGCTCTCGACAGTTTCCATAAATGACATCTCCGCCTATATTACTTGGCCAATCTCGTTCAAACTTGAAAAGATCATTCACATGTGGTTCTCTACAAGAAATGTTGAAGTTAGTAATTGTATTGCTGAACTCTTGCTGCAATGGCAAGAAAAAGACAATAAATGGTGCAAACCGGAAACGTTTTCCCCTTTCTAGATTGCAATACTTCTGCTTCAATGTGCTGAAAAAATAAATTCAGGAAAATCGGGTTGAGAGATTGGTAATTGAAAGTGGCAAAGGTTGCATTACTGCTCATGGAATGCTATTGGATGTTTAATTTACTATTAGAGCAGTATAACCCGCAGTATTATCAAATATAAACGTAGTTTACTATACATAATAGAAAAGCTCTTTTGTGAATATATCAAAGAAACATTTTGAAATACATGTTACTATTTGTGACAGGTTTTGATATTCAATAAAAAATAATATTTTAGAGAGAAAATATTGTGAACGAGACAAAAAATCATTTTAGGCTAAAAGTAATTAACGTACGTCATTAAAACAGTATATAACTTAAAGGTACTTAATGCAGCAATCTATTAAATTCATATGGAAAACAGTCGTACCAAACTGTCATAAAATACTCTGGTAAGGAAAACATACATTTTCATCGCTACTGAGGCCCATAAACCTTCACAGGAAGTTTGATCAAGATGGAATGAAAATTATTAGTGGACGATAAAACGTGTCGATTCACAGATCGAACTATGCGTATTTGGCAAAATATTGTATAATTCAATGGTTATAATCCAAGGTGCCTTCGAACGATTTGGCTGGTTTTCGGAGTTGGCCAAGACATAACGACCACTAATATGTTCAACAAGTTTGGTCAAGAGCTGATGAAAACTGTTCGACTTAAAGATCGAAAAAGTGCCTTAAAAGATTTGGCTTGTTAGCAAAGTTGGACCAGACAGTATGTATCGGATTAAAAAGAAATCAACTTAGGACAAGGCAAACATTTGATAAATAGTTGATAATTCAAAGGTACAACAATCCAAAAGTGCATTGGGTGCTTTTTGCTGGTTATCGGACTTAGCCAAGACATTATACCCACACACATATTCAACGCATATGGTAAAGATCGGGTTAGAACTGGTCGACTAAGATAGCAGACAAAGTGTGGACGACTTCCGTAGCCGCAGGTGTTTCTGTAATACGGCCCCGTCTATCAACGGGCGCATAAAAAGCTTTCTTCATATCAAAATATATGCTAATTAAGTTCAGCAACTATCAAAAACGGAACAGCAGGAGTAAAACATTTGAGATTCTTATTATCAATAAATAAACTAACTGTTTGAATACGCACTTTGACTAGTTAATCAAAAACGTGTAACGTGTCCAGTGGCAAATACAGTCACGCATGTTAACGTACATAACTTCATAACAGCTAGCATTAATAAGCTACGATTTATGAAATGCAGATTGGATTGTGTATTCTTAAACTATTTTAAATTTCAGATTAGTGTAATAGTGTAGCATCTGAATGTAAGGCTGTTGAATATCAACATTTGCTTATACTGATATAGTACTATTTACGGTTTGACTGTATTGACTCAATGCTCTGACGTATTTCATTTGAGGGAGAATCCCCGCCTTTTAATTCCTTTACTGTGCTTCGTTTCTCCTCACCTGACCGTAACGACAGAATACGTCTAGACTGTATTACATTACTGTAACCAGGCATTACTATATTAACCACCTCCGCAACGGGGCATAAGAACCGACGGGGAAGCATTGCTTCTAGCTTTAGAATAGCATGCATTCTTTGCAAACGGACATATGCCTTACTAGATGTTGTAGTTGTGAGTGCAGAACAGGTGTTTGACATGATCGCTATTAATGCATTTAGCAATAAGATCGTCGTCATCAGAACAAATAAGACAAATACAATCACAGCCAATACAGGTTCTCGAGCGTTAAATAGGTCACCGATTTCACCAATACCTAACATGACTGTAAACATCTTTACGAATGTTTTACCAATATGCTGAAAATCATCTTCGTCGCTTTCACCGGCTCCTTGCATAACAACAAACATAGCTACAGAAAAGCCAATTAATAGAAACGACATAACGATCCCAAACTGAAAGAGGTTTGCAACTACATTTCTTATCAACACTGTAAATAAACTGAACTGCTCGACAACGCGAAGAAAATAAATCATGGAATACCAACCAATTATGACAGTGAACGGTAACACATAGTTTTCATATCCTGAATACGTCAACATGAATATAAAGTCTACAATAATACAGAGTCCAAGAAGAACGATAATGTGGCCATATGACAAAAGAACGAATGACCCTCGATTCTTCAAACCATAATGTATGCCTGCTATACATTGTGAAGAAACGCAGAGTACACCATACGTGACTGTGATGCTTCCAGAAGCGATCACGAAAGTCACATCATTGTAATAGGAATACGTTGCTTTCGCTTTAATGACGGGATTGTCCAGTCGTGCACGGACAATGGCCTGCCATGAGTACAGACACATAATTAGAAAATGCAATAGCGTCCATATTCTATAACCAAACTTGTATGATTCCCATTTCGCAGATATTGTTTTGCCAACTATATTCAAGCCGACAAATCGTATGGTAGATTCATCTGTGGGTTGATGTTTCAATATATAAAGGACAGAGTTGTGTCTTTTCCCTTCATCTGCAATTGGAACCGTATCTATCTCAGTAACATCATAAGCAACGTCATCAAAGTTCCCTCTTTCTCCATCGTTTATTCGATATGCCTGAAACAAATTAATGTTGATACAGAGAATATTACGTCCTTGACTTAAGATATTAACTTTGTCTGACGAGGCTGGGACAATTATCACTTCTCCCAACCGAGTCAAATAAAGTTCATGTCGAAAGTCAAGGGCGTAAAATTCTATTAATCTTGCATGCTAAATTGCATATGCGCCGAATTACATTGTGTACACACGACATACGGAAGCAAAAGTGTTCCGACTGTAATACCATATTTCTCCGTTTTTAATACTTAATTTGTATATCTGGTGTGACAAAATACCTTTACACGGCAATATTAACTCAAACATATACTTAGTAGAAGTGTTGCGGATTGGCCGTCCTTTCAATGCACAAGAAAGATCAACATGTATGTCAACCGCAGAAAATGCGTAGTTGTGTTACATATGGTAGTCGTTGTTTTAAGTTAGTTCAGGCGTTAGAAGTTAAAGTAGCACTCATCAAACACAAAAGACAGTTGTGATGTTTCGTCGTCGTTAAGATAGGAAATATTCAATTTGGAAAAGGATATCGTCACTGTTGTAGGTAGTCATGTCGAAGACACGTTACGAAACTTTTAGTTTTAAGAATTATCTTAAACACTTGCTGTACGTAAATGATAAAGATATATAACAAGAAGAAACATTTTTTGGATATTTAGATATAACGCATAATGGTTTTCTGTCCGAACTACTACATGAAAACGGAATCCATTGGTAGACCATGCTGTTTGTGGACCCTTTCTTGTGGTATAAAACAGACTGCCGATAAACTTGAACATTTGTCGTTTGTTGTAGATGCACTTTAGCGTAAACCTACTTGTGGAAACATAGATATGTCTCTCATTATAGGACAGAACTCGCTTTAAATTGTTTTTAAACAAGGTTACCTTTGAACTGATCATGAGTGAATTAACAGGTCTATGTTTGCTACATTTTCAATGAAAAAAGATAGTTCTTGAAGTAAGACTTTTCACCTTTCCAGTTATAGGGACTCTAATGATTTAAGTTAGGGTTTCTTTCTTAGCGTAAGGAGACCTAACCGTACATGTATATAAGTATGTATTATGTATAATACTTGTAAGGTATGAGTGTGGATGACCTCGACCGACTCACTCCTATTACGGGTCAATACATGGGCTACATGGTAGCTGAAAAAATGTTGATATGAATCAATAATACGCAAGACTTTCGAGTGCTAAATCCTATCAAGGTTTTCAAATAATGAGAGAATACACTACTAGATGATACATGATGCAGTAATATTGAACGAGTAACAGTAGTTAAAATATGTATATATGTAAAAAGGACATGCACATGAACTGGGTCTATTTAAAACTATCAAGTGAATATTGTCGATTGAGTCGGATACATATTTGCCCTGCCTTCAGTGATATACACTTGATAACTCACGGTTGTTAATCCACAAATCAAATTACAGCTATTTTGAAGTGAATTTCAGGGCTGTAACAGCTCATGGCATAGTCAATGTCCGGTTTTTTAAAATAGATACGAATAACAATGGCAGGTCAGTGGTCATTTCGGATCACTCGTTCTGCAAAACGAGAGCATTGATGTTTTATATTCAATTTTATTTAATTCAGATTAACAATATTTTAATGTTTGATCATAAATACATATATGAGAGCTACTGAAAAGATGGAAAACAAGAAAAAGAATAATAGACAATTAACAATCCTCCAACCGTTGGGTCAATGTCATAGTAGATATTTCATGGAAATATATTACTACGATGTTATACCATAGAAGATATGGCACGGACAACTCTTTTCTTTTAAAAAAGAGTCAGAGGTCAAGGTCGCAGTGTGCCAACTTTGGTACGCGCCCAAGCCTTTGCCAATGATGCATGTGTATACCAAATTTGGTAACTCTAAGTGAAAATGGTATAGCACGTATGGCATGGACAATAATGGGCAAGATATCTATTTACATTGAGATAGGGGTCAAAATCGAAATGACTCAATTCTGAAAAGAGACACTGCGTCTTCGAAAATAACACATTTGGTAAGTCTAAGTCTTATTGCATAGGCGATATGATATAGACAAGTTTGCCGATGGGAGAACTAAATGGAATGGAGTAGTATTATCAGCTGTAAAATGATCGTAAAAAAATCGATTATGTTTAAAGAATAATATAAAGTATTTTATGAAATACTTTAGGCCAAATGCAGACCCATGTTTTATTTGAAATTAAAAAAAAAAAAATGATTATAGCAATCACAATAAAATGTATCAATTTATTGCGTTCTGACTCAGTCAGCATAAACAAGTAAAGGGTATATTTAAGCAAAAGGTTATAAGAATTGCCCGAAAATTTCCTCAATTATAAATACGAATATTTATGGTAGGTTCGTTGCTTGGTTTACATTGAATCATCGAAAAATACAGCTATGACCTTGCTCACAGTGTTTGCGTCAAAATTAGTGTTTATTATAAAAATTATGCTATTTGACAAATATTGGCATTTTTGCGTAGAAGATATATTTATTGTTATGACAAATTTTTGAAATCCTCAAATGTTGCTTCTTCTCCAAATATTTAAACTGAGACGAATCGATATTGTTTAGCCCAAAGCTGTTTTAAAATCACATTTTCTATTGACATTGATCTCAATCATTTTTCTTTATAAATAGACCTGTATTTTCATCAGATGTAAGCTAATTATAAACAGATTGTTCATATAATGATCAAGGGTGTATTAATGTTCGTTCTAGAATAGTAGAGGAAAAAAGACGAATTTGGAAAACTCTGTGGCAGAAGGAAGAAATGCTCCTGATGAGTAATTTCTCTTTTTGAAATAATTTTTCCAACTCTATGAAATCCTTTAAACTTAAAAACAAGTTTTTCAATAACTTTTGCTATACGTGTCCCAAGTGGTCTGCTTAAGATAAGTTATATGTGGAAATGGGTTAACCCTTTTCCTCATCAAACAAATCTGCAGTAAACAATTTTGGAAACCTCTAGCTAAGAATATGGAAAAGCAATAAAACCGAATAAAACCGAAAAAATAACTTCTTATTTAATACCCTTTTTCTTTAAGAATTTTAAATATTTTTATGACTTTTGAAAACATCGTGACCAAATGAGAAACTGCTCATTATTAATCCATAATCCTTTTGTCACAATGTTTAAAACTCTATTCAATACTTGTACTTTCATTTGTAGACGTATTCCATATGTTTTGCCTAGACACTTTAAAAGTCATCTGCTGCAGATTTGTTGTATATGGGTAAGGGTTAAGGTCACATATGAGTAAAGATTATAACAAATAGTATACCCTTTTCCTAGAGATATGTATGAGAAAATATAAAACAGAAGATGGTGGCCCTATATCGCTTACTTGATTTAAAAGAACTTAAATAGATTTCAATTTTTTCTAAACATATAAGGAAAACAAGCGAAATTAAAAGTAGTAGTTATAATTTAAGTGACCTAATATAATGTCAAATTACTGGTATGCTAAGGCAAATTTTGAAATATGTAAGTATTTTCAACATTCATTTATTTACAGAAAAACTGTCATGTTACTTACTGGGTGCTTCCTTCTAAATGCGCTCACAAACTAGGCGTGGTGTGATGAATTGGATAGGGATTACAACTAATAAAATAAATTTCTTACTTCATCTTTTCTCAAGTGAGTTTGCATATATACAGAACTCGTTGCGTACATTGTAACAAATTAAATTATTTAAAAGCTTACAACCAAATGCAGTATACAGGAATATGTGTAACATGAGGTGTTGCTTACAGATTGTACGATATAACACTTTTTTTTTATCAAATTAGGCTGTCCTTGAAATTAAGTTTTTCAGAGTTACTTACACCATGGAATGTGTGGGAAAATAGATTAGAAAAGTAATGAAAATATTTACTCGCTGTTTGATGATGTGCTCAAACAAATCAAATCGTCCAAGTTTTGCTGCGAGCTGCAAGGGGGTAAGACATTCACTGTTCTTCATTCGCCATAAGCTGTCTGGAAATAAATAATCATCTTTCCTGGATTTTAAAATACCTCCATTTCGATTCATATCAAGAAACTTGGCAATGCTCTCCATTGTTTCCTTGATTTTGCTTTCCTTTTCCGGGTAGACCAACGCATATCGTATCAACGAATGATACATATTGTCTTTATACTGATTGCAAGAATCAAAATAAACACCGTTCATCAACAAAAGTTCTATAGTACCAATGTCAAGTGTTCTTGCGGCAATATTCAGAAGACCTTTTCCCTCGAAAATTGAATCTGTGTCTTGTTCAATACTGACTGCTTTCTTCCAGTCAGCTTTGTTCAACATGTCCTTCAAAATGATATGTCTAAATGTATTTTCCTCTTTCGAAGTTGCTTCCTTTACAACCATGAGATGCAAAGGAGTTGGGCCATGAGGTATATCATGCAATGGAAAAGTTATCATGTCTGGACTCTTTACCATTAACGTATTTATTATTTTTTTCAGAGATTCCCTTTCTATTGCATCTTGAGGAATCGGCTGACTGACCGCAAAAAACAACAGAGTAGATTTTAATTTGGCACCTATGGTTTTGTTCTGAAGTATCGCTTTTTTTTTCTCCTCAGAAAACGTCTTTCTTTTCTCTAGTTTACCAAAGCCCTCTTTGATTTTCCCTTCATACTCGAAAAATTCCATCTCAATCATTAATGATTCTTTAGTGTTGTCTTGCAGAATTTCATCTAATTTCTGGCAAAAATCTTCGGCATCTTTCGTAAAGTCCAGTTTAATACCACAATGGCCGTATATTTCATTTCTGTTAAAGTGATCAAGAATCACAAAAAGTTCTTTTATTTTTATTTTTGTCGCCATTATAATGAATTTCCACCTCAATATAAACTTGATTTCTAATTATAAAAAAACTTATTTGGACTCTCTCAATGAAACCAAATCTAAAGTATCCTTAAGAATAACACATTGACGAAAATGTTTAATAAATAGACCGCATATTTCGTGTCGAATATTTAATACAACTTTCGCTTGGTATTGCAACTGTTTACAATCATATCGGTATACAAAACAAATGTACCACTTCTTAGTTCTATCAGTGTGATGATTTCACTGAAAGATTGATAAGTACTGATAACTGATTCCAAAGAAGCGATTCACAAAATATGTGCCCTTTCAATCCTAAGCCCCTGCGTATAACACATACATTAGGGACAGATAATGTTTGCAGTGAATGCCTTTAAAGTATTACTAGTGGTTCACCGAAATTAGCTTTGAGTGATCATTCCGTTATATGAGTATTCTGAATTATTGAGCAATCTAGGTACAGGACTTACACCAAATACATTGACGTATATGTCGTATCTTGAATTTGCTGTGCAATGGGTAGTAGCCATACAATTGAATTTTGGTATTGTTATATATGAAATGCGACTTTTTTCTCAAGTATTTACTTTAATTGTTGTTACAATTTCAATTGATTACGTAAACGCCGTAATGTAGCTACGAGTATGTACATATTTTCTGGATATCCTCTAATCCAGGCTCGGATGTATCAAAATAAAAACTCTCTACAATTCAATATTTCTGCCATAGGCCTTCTTCAGACTGTATTTAGCAAAGATCACACACTATGTTACGTCCATATTGAAAGTATTGAACAAGAAGTGTTTCAAGACTGTTCTTCTTTTCAAACTTAACTGAATTGTTATGGAAAGGTGTTGCATTCAATACTAACAAGAACAAATGCAAGAAAACTAAGTATTTCAATTTATTTTTTTGAATGTATAAATGGTACGCATTGCACTACACATACACTATAGGATATATGTCTACATGTTGAATTTTTAGTCATGTATCTATATACATATGTGCGATGCCCTTATTTGGATCGAGGACTCAGGGCTTATTTCATAGATCAACTCGTTGAAATACCGTTATCTCAAGGGAGATTTCGTAGAAGCACTCCATGAGACGCCCATTTTTATATCCTTTACTCAAGCCCAACGTCGTTGATCTACTATATATTATTTTAATGTCAGCATGAATATTTTGCTGTTGTCTTCTCCTATGTCCACATGGTCGTTCTTTTCGGGGATCGTATAATTATAGCCTCGTGTTTATATTGACAACATCTGAATATGCTATTTTTGGATGGTGTTTTACACCGCCTTCAACATTGTTCAGTTATATTACGACGTTTTCAGGGTAAGTGTCCAGTACTTCTGGTATATTGAGTCTGAGACTAGCCGGTCAGTCGTATAGTAATACTAAATACTAGCCCTACACTTCTAAGCACCTAAGAGGGACAGCTATACAATATATGTTTTTTATAATATCTGATATGACCCGACTGTTGATCAAACCTGTAATCTATGTGCTACCGCTTTCCGTCATATCGATTGATATTTCATGATTTACTCTCTGCGCTTTGTCGAACAGTAACATCCAATATATTAAAGTTTAAGATTGTTAAGTCGTTGCTGTTGATCGGTTTCTCTTTTGCTGTTGATCGGTTTCTCTTTTGCTGGTTTTGTAGCCATCCAAGGAGGGAAGGAAATTACCAGAAATAAGCGTTATCATTTCGGTAATCTTTAGAAATGTTTACAGTCATGTTAGACATTGGTGGAAACATAGTGTAAAATTGATAAATGTTTCCAAAAAGCGATCACTTTCTCGTTGTCCCTTAATTTTATTCGTCATACTATAAAAGAATGATCATACCAATGAATTCCTCTTGTTTCTCTTGTTCTGTTAGCATTTTGCCCATGTAGCTGGGGGACGCTTAATAATAATGACAGTCACAGTCTGACCTTTGCTTTTATATTAAGAGCCCGCTAAATGGATCTAATTGATTGATTGGAGTCAATGCAACCCTGAAGCTGCTTCAGCAGATTGTGTGGTATTGGTTTCATACCATATACATTTATACATTTTTATCTCGATGTAAATATAAGATGTTGGACCAATATCATCGTTTCTAACTGCCTTGATATGACATAAGCTGTTTAAAGCGGCATAACACCCAAAACAAACAAACTGATCCTTCCAAAGCAGAAATGACATATCAGGTAAATGACTCAGCTGTGCATTCATACATCCTTGAAAAAGCCTTCGGTTCATTACCTACATGTTATGATGATGTAGTCTCTGTTTCACTATTGTCAGGAGGATTTCTTTATAAGTGAACTAAGTATAAATGTGTGGGGTTCGCATCTTTTTGCAAATGATTAAATATGAATACTACAGTTTGACCCTTTTGAGGATTTATTCCTGTCATAACTAATTCCGTCATATCACGGTATCACAAGTTATATCTGTAAACCGTTTCTTTCATTGTTTCATCAATCGTAATTTGCTAACGCCGTGACAATGAACACCAAGGTGCGAAGTAATGTCTTACCTGTTAAAGTATTTGGTATGACCCGATCAAGGATCGAATGCGATCGTTCATTAGGTGGACGCTCTAACCACTACATCACCGTATCGGTTGTTGTATAGAAAGAGAACGATTTAATGTTAAAGAATAATTCGGTATTTTTACAAGTGTACAATTTCTTAAGTTTATTTTCTTCACAAAACGTACTGCACAATCAGTTTTTAAAATCGGTTGTTGTCATTCTGATTTCAATGTAGTGTGCATGTACGGAACATAAAAGCTTTATAGACAATGTGTGTATAATGAGGCGTGTCAGTGATTTTCAAAACTATCTCAAATTGCATTCATTTGAACCCCTTCAGGCTAACATGTGTCTTTTTACATCGCCATTAAGTGATTGTACTGAAACGCTAGGGGCTACAATTCTTGTCTTTTAGTCGCTGACTACATTCGTTCGGTAGGTAGACGGTGAAACATATGTTTATAATGTCCCTATTCACAGGCTCGTATGAATATTCACTGTTCGCATCCGAAATATGATAACATGTTCGCCTATATCAAGATTTTGTTAACTTTTTCCAACATTCACTAAATCTGCAACTGACTACTTCTAAAAACATCTTGGTAAACATATGGGAAGGTATAAATGAAAGTTAAATTATTAGACCGAGTTGGAAACATTGTGGCAAAAGGAGAGCATTCACAAATCACACATGTTTGAATGGACAATATACAATGTTAAGCCCACTTATAAAATGGGCCACCTGACGCAACGTAAAAACAAATCTCTAGCGATTTGAATAACTATGGAAATTAAGATCAAATTGCATTCTTGTTAACTTTTGCTTTTAATTATAGCCGACATTTGCTGGACGCAAGGTGCCGACGTCGACCCCTGGTAGCTCAGTTTGTAGCGACGCGGGCTTTCGATCCAGTGGTTGTGATTTCGAACCCGTGATCGCCCTACGTTCTTTCTGACGTTTGACAAAAGTCATTTTGATTAGCGTAATTGGTCCTCCACGAACGGGCTAAGAGAATATGTGGAAAAGCAACCAGTTGGTTGTAAATACGGTTGTGTACAGCATGGGTACAAGAAAGCCAGGATACATGGGTAGGTAAACTGACCGCCGTGATAAGACTGAAATCCTAATTAAATAACGGTCGGTTTTCGTATGACATGATCTAAATACAACATTGTTAAAACTTGCCGAAAATATATGATATATTGTAAAAACAAAAAGCACGGATATTAAAATAAGTCACATGGAACTAGGCCTGGTTAGCGTTAATTTTCTTTATTCTTGAATAATGGACCATGCATTATAATTGATATACATGTTTTATGAAAATAGATTCGAGTATATGATAGTGATAAGTTGTTCTGTCTGGAAGCAGAAATGTTCTTTATATTTACATATATTCTTAGATTATATCAAAGAGGATTTTGTAAGGTCATTGTGTCCACAAATGGAACAAAATGTTGTCTTAGCAGTTGTTAATATGTCATTTAGTCTAAGGTCCATGTTAAAGCAGTGCATGTATATTTGACTGGGGGAGTAATGGGACAGCTATACATTTTTCAAGATATACAGAGCATTAACAATGCAAGGCAGAAGAACAGGAGCCCATTGAATATGTGTTTGTTTTATTGTGGTTTTACGCCGTTTTCAACAATATTTAAGTTATATCACGGCGACAGTTCCCATATCAATGGGTAAACAAACCAGACGTAGGCTAGGAAATGTGCTTTGCTCAAGGGCACTCCACTTTGAAAGTCATGCCTCGACTGGGGATCGAACCCAGGACTCCCGGTTTCAAATTCCAGACGCTAACCACTCGACCGAGGCGGATTCCCTTTGAATATACAGCATTATTTAATTTCATATTTTCGGTTGATCTTTTATTTCAAAATATGATGGATTAAAACTTGTTTTAGATAGTTGGTTATATATGCTTTAGTTACTGTTTGTTTGGTGTTGTCGAGTCCCGGTAGCTATGTCGGTAACGACGCGGGCTGTCAATCCAGGAGTTGTGAGTTCGAATCCCGGCTCGGCCAACTTTCTTTCTGACGATTGACAAAAGTCATTGCGACATGCGTCATTCGTCTTCCACCAATGGGCTAAGTCTATGTGGAAAAGCCGCCAGTTACTTGGGAAGATTGTTGTGTGGAGTACTGGTGTACGAAAACCAAGAAACATATGAGTAGGTGAACTGGCCGCCGTGATATGACTGAGAAATTGTTAAAAACGGCGTTAAACCCCATTCAATCATGTTTGGTGTTTACGCAGTTCTTATCATTTTTATGCGGAGGATTCAGCTATGCTGAATACCTCCGTATAGTGTCATGCCCAGCTTACAGGAAGTGTACATTTGTAAAAATATTGTGCTGCGCTCTGTTTTTTTTTTCAAAATGCACAATTTTTCTTGATGGTCCAGGGATCAGTTAAATACGTTTCACAACAAGCTAAACAGTATGCACATTTTACAAGGTAAACGTACACAATGTAAGGTTTTAATCCATGAAGTTGTATACATAATTTAGAAATTTAAGTTAAACATAAGGATCTTAAATGTTTCTTTTAAATATATGGAAAACGAGTAGCTTGAAAGCGGGTAGCTCGGAAACCTTTTGAGAAAATTCCCTGCAATGAAAAATACGGAAATACGGCTGTCGTGCATCGTCAACAGTTTCCCTTGTTAACATTCTACAGGCTACATTTTGCATCGGATCTTCATGAAAGTTGATCAGAACATTTATCTCCATCAAATTGTATATAATAGAGTATACATTTTAAGTTTTTTAAAAGCGTGCAAAGCCCCTATGTATTAATCTGTAATAAATGACTTCTGAATGAGGTGTTGAAGAAGATGAAAATGCAGCGTCTTTGTATTGAGCACTTTCTTCTGAATTTATTTTCTTAGCAACGTATTCTAATTGACTGTATGTCATTGGTCAAGAAAGTGTTTACTTTTTCCTATTAAAATGAACATTCTTGAGTTTGCAATGAATAACAAAGAAATTACCTCAACATTCAAATGTCACATATTGTGTACCTAAAAAGGCGAGTGCTTATTGCCTCAGTAGCATTTTTAAATTAAAAGAGCAAGTACTGTCCTCTTCGAGATTACTCAACTACCTGAACCCATAAACGTATAAGTTCGTATAAACACTTAAAATCTTGGTACGTATGTCTGTCATCTTTTAGATCATTTGGCAACCTACCTACCTTACCTTTGCAATAGTCGTTTGAAGTCGACTTTGAAATAAAATGCTAAGGAGCCTGTTTGAAGGTACACGAAGATTCGATCACCGAGTCAGCGAAACGTCACAGCCATTTCTTATTGGGACGAGACAGACATCCAGAATTAAACAATCAATAAACCGTTTTTTGGAGTATCTACGGTCCGAATATCACAAATATTATTCGTATTGCATATGTTGATGTTGCAAACCACAATTGTGATATTTTTGTTGTTATATATGATGACGGGGACCGATTAGTACATTTCAAATCAACTGTTACTTATTCAAAAAATATGTTACTTATTCGTTATTTATTCAGAAAATCCATTCAAACTGCATACAATGATGTTGCCAATAGCAAATGTGATTGTGTTGTTGTTGCAGATGCTGACGGAGATCTATAAGTACTTATTCAAATACCCTGTAACTTTTTTGGCCGTTTGTATGAAAAGAAGCCTTTTCTATCCAAAACATTAGCTAAACTACATCAACAATCACAATGTTGATGCTGTTGTTGCTGTAGATGATAAAAGAAACCCATTGTTACATTTTAAATCACCTGTTACTGATTCAAAAACTTGTTAGTTATTCGATCTTGTTCAAGAAAATAAGCCATTGCTTTCCGAAAAATCATTCAATAGGCATTTGTGTATGCTGTTGGCATCATCAACGTTTGCATTTTGAATGGATTTTCTGAATAAGTAACGAATAAGTAACAGGTTTTTTGAGTAAGTAATAGGTGATTTTAAATGTAATAATGGGTCTCCGTCAGCGTCTTCAACAACAACAATATCACAATTGTGCTTTGCAACATATTTGTGATAGCATAGGCTTCTTTTCTTGACAAATGCCAAATAAGTAATAGCTTATTTAAAATGTACCAATGGGTCTCTCTCATCATCTACCACAACAAAAACATTATCAACAGTGTTGTTGGCAACATCTACATATGCAGTACCTTAGATCAAATTTGATTAAGTAACAAAAAGGGAACCACGAACATGTAACCAACTTTACATTTAAATATGGAACAATGAACAAGTAACCAACTTCCCATTCGAATAAGGAATAATGAATAAGGAACAAGTAATCAATTTCACATTTGAATAAGGAATAAGGAATAACGAATAGAGAATGAACTTCACGGAGGTATCACATTAGGCGAGAAGCCTGAAAAAACATATTATCCTTCAGCTCTTAGTTTTCGCTCTAAAGAGGCAAAACATATAGAACACAGAACAGAATACAACTTTTATTTCGGACTTAAACAAGAAGTTTCTCGTCCATACATGTTTACAAATTATTTTCAGGTCATAATAATAAAAACAACTATATTACATTAAACATACACACATATATAAACATGTACATACATACATACATACATACATACATACATACATACACATATACATACACACACATACACACATATAAAAAACAGTAATAATACTGATAAAAATATTAATATTGAACATTATACAACATCTAGTAATATACAGAATTTGTAAGTGAAAGAGAGTATAATTAAACATTTCATGTATATAAGTGATTTCTTCTTATCACAAGAGCGCATTTAATATAACTGATCAGGTTAATGATCGTTGACTTGTCCGTAGAATAAAACAATTCACACAGTTTGTGTACACTAGGTCTATCAATGAAGATGGTTACTTAAATATATTTTCCTAATAACTTTATATACACTACAAGTAAGAATAAAATGAAGTTCGTCTTCTATATCGCCATAATTGACGCCGCGTGGAATTACATCAAAATTTATGTTTTTACCCTCCCCCCCAAAAAAAAAGTGAAGAAGGGTATTAAATGAACAAGTTTTCCAATTTTCAAAGAGTAATAGGTTTGATAGTTTCCAGGTAAGTGATCTAAACGAAAACCTTAACCAACTATAATGTCTAATATTTCTCAAAATCGACCAAAATACATCAAACTTGAAGGGGTTTTTACCCCCAAAAAACACACCCGCTCAGTATCTTCATCATACAATAGGTTTGATAGTTTCCATGTTAGTGACTTAAACACAAAACTTAACCAACACCGCCAATTCTCAAAATCAGTTAAAATACATCACTCAGCATCTTTAGCATACAATCAAAAGAAGGGTATTAGATGAACAATTTTTCCAAGTTTCAAAGTATTTGGTTTGATAGTGTCCATGTAAATGACCTAAACGCAAAACTTAACCAACACCACCAATTCTCAAAATCAGTTGAAATACATCAAAATTTATGTTTTCTACCAAAAAAAACAAGTCAACACTTAGCATCTTTAGCAAATAATCTGAAGAAGGGTATTAGATGAACAAGTTATCCAAGTTTCAAAGTAATATGTTTGATAGTTTCCATGTAAGTGACCTAAACGCAAAACTTAACCAACTATGTCCAATTCTCAAAATCGATCATGCATCAAAATTGATGTTTTTCATGAAAAAAAAGCAGGCCCGCTCAACATCATTATCATACAATAGGCTTGATAGTTTCCATGTAAGTGACCTAAACGTAAAACTTAACCAACACCGCCAATTCTCAAAGTCAGCTAAAATACATCAAAATATATGTTTTTTATCTGAAACAGGCCACACTCAGCATCTTTAGCATATAATCTGAAGAAGGGTATTAGATGAACAAGTATTCCAAGTTTCGAAGTATTTGTTTGGATAGTTTCCATGTAAGTGACTTAAACGCAAAACTTAACAAACGCCGACGACGACGACGATCAAGTGACGACAATAGCTCGTCTTTTTTTCCAAAAATTCAAACGAGCTAATATAAACAGTTTGTACCACAGTGCATTCCAATGCTAAGGTATCACTATTCCTTCCATCCAGCTTGACGAAAAAAAAAACAGAATCGAAAACAATGTTGAAAAGATCAGCCAAATGAGCTGCTATTATATCACCAGCAGAAATGAAATATTCATTTATTATTTCATCTAACGAATATGCTTTTCTCTTTTTTCAACAAGATATAGCCGCGTGTACCTCTTTTAAAATTATCGGTTCGTCCAATTCACTAAACTGCGGGTTATCATGTGACATATCACGTGCACAGAAATCGTCTGCATTCTGATTTGGCGCGCAATTTATACCGTCTGCTATATTTTTAAAATAGTTGTAAAACTGTTCGTTACTGATGTTACTAGTATTATTTTCCTATTTTATATCTCTTTTTTTTCTGTGGTAGGATTTTTATATCTCCTTTTTTTCTGTGGTAGGATTTGTATTCGAGCTTCACATTAAAAAGACTTATACGCGATTCCTTGCTTTTACTTAAATTGAACACTTTCAAACAATCTAAATACTCTCTTTTTTACAATGACCCTCTTCATCAAACAAGTTTGACTGCTTAAACTTCTGCTTAATCATATTACTATGCCGTTCACCTTTCCCACAGTTGACTTCTTTTTTTGAATAACGGATGTACTTCTTCATTTATGAGGCCCACGAAACCATTTACTAATGTATCTATGCCATTTCTATCTAATTGCTAACTATTTTGGAAAATTGAATTGAACTGCAGTAACTTCGATATAATATCTCTTCTGAAAATTTCCCCTTTCTCAATATTCCATATAATCCGATTCTCTTTTAACTTTTCATGAGAATACACACAAAACACCTTACATATTTGTAAATTGTAAACCAAAATGTAACAATGCATGGTCGTGAAATGATTAAATTCACTGATGTGAAACGCCGTTATTTTGTCGAAGTTAGAGTCTGCACAAAGTAAATAGTCTATAACCCATGACCATAGTAATTGTGTGATCCCGTGTTCTCTAGTCGACCATTACATATTCTAAGTGACGTCATTTTGCACAAATCAATTAAATGATAACCCCGAGCGTTGGACTGTCTATCCATGGAGGTTCTCCCAAGCGGTGTATCTGTTATAAAGTTGGTAATGTCAAAGCCTTCATTTGATGAATTACATAGTATTTAGTCCGGTTTAATGCCTACTCGCCCATTGAAATCTCTGGCAACCAAAACTGTGCCTAATTTATCATAGAAAATAGCATCGTTCTCTAGTATATCGAATAAATTTCAGTTCACCACATCATATGCTGGATAAGGAGCCCACCCCCCATATACACAATACCCAAATAAACATCTTCTTCAATGGAAAAATACTCACACATCCAAATAATTGTATCATAATGATTTCGAACTATTTTAATACCAGGAAATAACGAGTCTTTGATGTTTATCGCAATTCCACCACTATTTCGTTGAGCATTTTTATGTTGAAAATTTCTATAAAAATTAAGATGATTATACCTTTCGATGTCGAGTTGACTTTCCTAACTAGTCCACGATTCAAGCAGGCATACTATATCATACTTTGATATCAAATCACGGAATTCATCACTTCACTGCTTATCACTGCTTAAACCATTACAATTCCAAGCTGCAACACTGACTATACCCTCAACGCAATCCTAGACTTTACCATCAGGAGCCATCTGTGTAAACTTTTTCATCAACGATGAGCTTGTTTTACTTTATATATGCATCCTTATTGTCATTCTTTGCCTTCTTCAAAATTAGAAGAAGATTCTTCCGTTGTTCAACTATTTCTGATGGGTATTGATCATGGATATAATATTCAGTTTCTTTAATGTTTGTTCTGAATTACTTCACATAATCTGTATCTGTCTTATACTTGAAGTTTGTCACGTTTAACCCCCATTCGGTGCACTCCTTCAAACTTAATGCCATTTACCTTATCCTCTGGTATTTTCATGTTGTTTTTAAGGAAAGTTCTAACAGTATATTCAAGCTGAGGCCCTGTTTCTATATGTGATCATTATAACCTACCAACTAACTGAACCCCTTCCCGGGCCTTATCACTTTTCAAATATTTGTCATCAACTGTTTTCGTTATGGAGGAAATGGGTTCTGTGTTCTCCGTCACTCTTTTGTCCATATCAGTCCGTAATTTACCCAGTTTTTTTGTCAACATCGTTTATCTTTGTCTCCGAGATATCAATTTTATCGAGTCTCTTCCACATTTCATCAAATTTTGCATTAAAAAAACTTAACAGTTCTGCAATCATGCTAGTCTGTGGTCCTTGAAAACATGCACCACTTGTCATAGGGTACATCGGTGTTGACGTATTAGGATTACTGACTTGTCCATTAATCATATGATTGTTGTAAAATATGTTCATATTCATGCGAGACGTTGATGGCTGTGCCATATTTGTTATGTTTACATATTGTGGCGGACTTCCGGTGAAAAACTACCCCTGTATTTTCCTATTTTGTTTGTCCATATCTGCACAATTCGATGCTTCAAAAACACTGATTGTGTCCGATGGGTCTGAAACCCGTGTAGTTAGGTTGTTGATGGATTGACTATCTAATTGTACTGACCGTTTTTTTCTCGTTCTCTGTCTATATGTTATCATCTCGCGCATTTTCCGATTCTTTGTTTCCCATCGAAGATTTCAAACTTTTGCCTTCACTGCTGATTTCCACTTTTTGCGTCCAGGTTTACCCATTAATGCCTTCTAGAATTACTCCAAATACACATATACTTCAAAATATCACATCAAAAGTCCGACTTTGCTAATATTTTCATGTTTTTAATCTTCCTACTATATACCTACTTAAATTCAACGATTCTTTAACATTTTCAGACATTAGCAAGCTTGAAATTGGCAAAGTATAATATTATGTTTTCAAATACGTTTTTCGCAGTTCAGAGTATGGCGTTCAAATTAAAAGGAAGCTATATTCGTGTGCAATCCAATTTCTATGGCAGGCTTTGCAAAGTCTTTCGTTTCTTGTTTTATGTTCATATCTGCCTTTTTCAATTTCAAGCTCATAATATGTAACTCTGAATTTACAAAGTGCGACTTTTAATTTACAGTCAGCGATACAATCTAGATAGTTTTCAAATATAAAACCATGATTAAACATACAATATGTAAATAATCTTTGAGAATCATTAATATTTGCATACCAGATTTGAAGGTATTGATAATAAATTCATTGTTGTTTGAGCATATAACTTATACTTCCAATGTATTGAGAAAGCTAGGGAATATATGCTTAGACTAAATGGCCGTCGTGATATAACAATAACAATAATACTATTTAGAACAGCATCAATCACAATCAATCCAAAATCAATCTACACTCAATCTACAATCAATCCAATCCGAACACATTGATGCGACGCTTTATAAAAATATAGGGGAAGCTGCACGTTTGCTATGTCCGTACTATGTGTTACGTATTTGAAACAAGGAAGTAATGTTCATACTCGATCATTTATTCAGAGAATACAGCGATCGTGCACGGATTCATTCCTTTCCGTTTTGACGTATCTACAGCAGACGACTTTTGAATTCATTGTTTTATCATAAGAAATTTGAATGTTTTCAACTCTGGTCAATACTTATGCTTTGATTTATAGACATTTGATACAGTATGTACATTTACTTTAAAGTCGTCTGCTGCACAGTTGTTTTATGTGGGAAAGGGTTAAATGGATTGGAACTTTTTCGATAGAAGACGGGAATACCCAGGGCAGTCAATGCTACATATAACAAGATACCGTGTACGCACTCTTGCATAAACATGCATTATTAGTACAAACAGGAAGACATCATTTATGTTTGACACGGCTCCTTTATATTTAATTACCTAGTTTGCAACGCTTGACAAGCAATACTGCCATACACACCGGTCACATGAGATAGATCCGTAAAGAGGACATTTTTAACATACGTTTTGAATAGAGTTGATTTATGTTTGGTGAATTACGCCGCTTTCAACATTGTTTCAGTTATACCACGGCGTTTGCTAGGTAAGTTACCAGTACTACTCGTCTATTTATCCTGACACCAGTCAGTCAGTCGTAATGATAATCCGCAACCGCAACCCTACGCGCCAAGTAGGGTAGCCATTAATACCATTTTTAAAGTCTTTAGTATGACCCGTTCGGGGATCGAAAGCGCGACCTCCCGCACTTAGGCGGACGCTCTACCACTACCCCACCGAGGCGGTCCACATAGGTTTACCGCGGAACTCAACCATCAGCATCCGCACCGTCTATTCTTGATCTTCACTGGTCGTCACCAAGCACTCACAAATGCTTACACGAAAAGTCTATCAAACAGTTTTCATTCGAATGATATTATATGTATTCTTAGACTACTTTGTATCTACACACGTGCCAAAGCATGCTAAGGTTGGTTTTCCCTGATCACGTCTCATATATAATGCCCTACTCAATACAAATGGACTTAAAAAGGGTTTGCGTCTAGTAAGCACCATAACCAGCCATTTCAAGCGTTCCGTTCTGTTCAGAGCCGTCTACTATCCGATATACCCATGTGGAATAGCAACCAGTTGCTTGGACAGACTGCTGTATGGAATACTTGTGTGAGGCAGTCAGGAAACACATAGGTAGGTAATCTCTAGGTATTGTTGCATCCATTGCATCCATATAAAGGTCCATAAGAGCGAAGCAAGTGGAGTTACAACTCTAGTATTTTCACCAGACGTGGCATTACATTACTCTCTGCATGAAGTCCCTTATGAGACTGCAGTATACAATTGTTAAAGACTCGCATATGACAGAAAAACCAAGACACTCTTTACGCTGTTAAAAAAACCCAACGATCTACGAAGAATAACCCTTAAGCATTTGCGATGAACTTGTATACAAACGTATCTGTTTGGATTCTTAAGCATGGAAGCAGTACATGTTATAATAACCATAAGGTTGTTTTCCCCGGAGCAATCTTTAATGTTTAAGTCATCCTCGGTACCGAGGATGAGTTTAAGTGTACTGTACATGTTTATGCAACAAGGTTTGAGTCGTGAGAGACGAGCATTAACACCTAAATAGTGCAGTTTTCATGCTTTTTCAGTTTAAAGGACCGTCTTACCTCACGGCTAAATATCCACAAACGGGGTAAAATAAACAGTAAACTAATATTTAAGCCCTGTCGTAGAGTTTTCGCATTGTGCAGATTTTTTGGTAAAATCTCAATAAAATTTGACTTCCCTATTTTTTTTATTTTTTTTTCAGTATCTAACACTCGAAGAACGGTTTAAATTAATTTCCGATTGATGATTTCTGCAAAAATGTGCTATAAACTGAAACAGCGATGTATTAGCTTTTGTTTGTCATCGAACTTGAAATCGTATGAAAATATATTGAATGAATAGGACGATTTCCTAATGTATGTGGCATTTTCTGACCAGAAAATTTAAATTCCAGTGGTCGTATTGTTATAATTTCACCAGACACTGATATTAAACATTTGATGAATTGTGGTTCCAGACTTGATGCGTTTCTTCAACCGAAGAGGCAAGACGGTGTATCCATGTTCGTGACATATGCCATGCTATTCGGCCAGTGATGTCTTGCTCACGCTTCTTCCTTCGACAGTGTATAAGGAGTTGAAACAAAACCGATACAGGTATCAACATTTGTCACATCGAGCTGGTTCTGATATTGACGGCTGGATGAGTTCTCATATCGCCAAACCACCACATAGATCCAATTTGAAAAAATAGTTGGCGAATGGGGGATAGCTCCATAGCTCTAGTATATTTTGAAGGTATATCTTCTGAACTTTTACAAGACCTTGTATGTACATGCATAAGCACAACTATTTGTAGCACATATTGCATATGCTACGAACAAAATGTGTTGTGGACAAGTATTTGTTGTTATCAGGGCAATGCTGATTGTAGAAACCAACCAACTCGTCAGATTGTTTTAAAAATTGCTACTATGTGAACTATTAGTCTCAAGCTTTTCCCTGCTGGAAATGATCTCTGAATTGACGTGATAAGGAACTACATTCCATGGTATCAACACCGATACTTCTCAGTATTCCGCTACCTCTTCAAATGGATGTGCATATGGATGTAAAGTGTTACTGAAATACGTACCTACACAGCTACATTTAGTTTAACTTAATTTATTTAACATCGATTGTGAAACAATCTTTATGCTTTTATGTATCATGCTTGATGTCAGCCTCCTCAAAACATAACCATTACTCGCACCGTATGTGTTGAAAGATCCCAACTGCTCATCACTGGTTCAAATCTCGCGATGTGCGGGTTCTGCCTTTAGTAATACAGCTTCATTTGTATCGTTATCTTTGTGAATCGTGTTTCTTTTGTAAATCAAATGTATGTCAAGCTTTCAAAGCGCTTACACTCAAGAATTTGCTATATGCTGTTATATAAAAAGGGGGACACACATTTTGAATATGCTATTTCTCTTGTACTGATTGACCTATTTACATAGAAACTTCATACAAGATCATCGACATGCTGTTTACATACCTTTATGCATCAAGACTATTATTATGGTTCCAATATGCTTTTGGGTTTAAACAACCAATTATGAACTTCATAATTTTTTAAAGAATCAATGATCGGTGGTTAACTTTACTGCACACCTTTCTCCTTTCTTCAAGCTTTCCCTGAAAATGTCTGTATATGTTGCCATATATAATTGCATAGCTAAATTTAAGATATAAATATTTAGTTTTTGGGTGCTATGGGGTTTTCCCCAAACTAAGTCGAATCTTGAATAGCATATCAGCTAGATTAACCCTTTTCCAAATACTGTAATACACACATGCAGCAGACGTGTTTGAAGCCGTCTGGGATAAAACTCTATAGAAAACTCGTATAAATGAAAGTAAAGTAATTGACTAGAGTAGAACATTGCGACAAAAGTAAAACAGATCTACATCATAACTATTTCTACTGTTTCCGCAATGTTTTCAGAATCCGTCTGCTGCAGATGCGTCAAAATGCACCTGGATGTGGGATAGGTTTAATTAAGTGAAATAAACAATAAAGACACATAGAAACTACAAATAGGTTTAATCAAGTGAATAAACAATAAAAAGCCATAGAAAGTACAAATAGGTTTAATCAAGTGAAATAAACAATAAAGACCCATAGAAAATAAATGTATTTGCCTTTTGATCTATTGAATATTGAATATTGAACTAAATATCGTATCATACAAAATATTTCAAAAATGATAAAAATGGCTTCTTCCAAGGGGAATGTCGTTACAACTCGAGCATCGTTAGTATGTTAAATCTTACTGGAAGTATTGGCGGTTTGCCCAGGAAACGCCGTGAAATACCTAAACTACTGTTGAACATGTCTTAACCTTTACTCAGTATTGAGCCGTTCGGCGAAAAAAATAACATTATTGACTCTGCGTAAAGTATCGACCCGGATCAGCCTAAGCATGCCGTGCAGGCTAATCCGGATATACACTTTTCGCCTCTTGTGGATTTTCTTTTTTCAGGAATCATTACTCTATATATATATAATGAGACGGAATGTGTCTGACGGGATTAGCCTTATCTTAGTCGATACATTACGCAGAGTCAATAATGTTGATTTCAGTATCGTGGAACGGCTCATTTTTTTATGTCCTTCCTAACTTAAGTTTTTTGTTTTAAAAAAATGATAATTAGAATATAAGAAAGTTTATCTTGCTCCATAGGTGAGGAAACTAATACGTCAATGGAACAGAAGAAGTAAATTTAAATATGAAGCATTTTTGTCGTTAACTTACAACGATGGCTAAAATGCCTTTAAACCTTTCCAACACACAACAAATATGCAACACACTACTTAGAAAACATATAGATAAATATATGCAACATCTTCACAAATTAAAATATACTTATTGAATAAAGTTGAAAATATGGTGGCAATCACCCAAGCTTTTTATCCATGTGCAATATAGAGACACGAAGAAACAATGTCTGTTGAGAGTTTGCATATGTGACCCTTCCCAACATACAATAATTCTGCAGTAGACAACATTGAAAACAAAAAGGCAAACATCTGGAAATTCTTCATAACAAATATCAATTTTCAAATTCAGTTGAAAATATTGTTGCAAAAGGTTACATTGGTCATCATGGGCAATTTCACACTTTGCCAGAATGTTTTCGAATGTAATCTGCTGCAGAAGCGTCAGAAAGCGTAGGTATGTTGAAAAGGGTTAAATGCGGCTCCTTTAGGAGATGAACATTTAACCTGTGATTTCCAATATTTATTAAAGATGTGCATATGTCTATTTCTACTGTTGCCGCAATGTTTTCAGAATCCGTCTGCTGCAGATGCGTCAAAATGCACCTGGATGTGGGATAGGTTTAATTAAGTGAAATAAACAATAAAGACCCATAGAAACTACAAATAGGTTTAATCAAGTGAAATAAACAATAAAAAGCCATAGAAACTACAAATAGGTTTAATCAAGTGAAATAAACAATAAAGACCCATAGAAAATAAATGTATTTGTCTTTTGATCTATTGAATATAATTACTATTGAATAGTTTAGCCGTTGACAGAATACCTGTCTGTTAAACAAAGATCGGTCGTAACATAAATAGATACAACCCTCAAAAGAAAAAACATAAATACCCTAGATCTATATCACATCTCAACGCTGAACAATTTTTGTTCCGCCGATTGAATTAAGACAAATGGGTTCAATTAACATCGATTCACTGACATTCTTATAAAGTAGACTTAACAAATCTTATAACTGTGCAGGTATATGTTTGACCATATTTTGATTGAAAATTTCAAGATATATTTAGGAGATATATGTTATCATATTATATTCATTTTAAGTCAAACAGTCAATAAACGAACTAAAAATATGATAAAGGTGAGATTGTTGGAAAAAAAAGAAACTTCAGTACGTCGAAAACGATTACTTCATGGATCTGAGAAGAGTCTATTAGCGCGTGTGTCCATCCTGACTGCTGATAACTGCTAGGCAACGCTTTCGCATTGACGTTACGTAACACCGAACATAATGTTGGGGTATGTTACGTTGCCAGTCCCGTTGTTTTTCTGCATCAGCCCTGTGTTCCATAGTCACAAAACTCAAAACCTGTTTTGCGAAACCTATATAGGTTTCGTCGATAATCCGTGCATTACGGGAGTACATGCATAATACAGGTAGGTTTCGTTCCGCTCCATAGACAAAACGTGTTTACGTTGTGTTTACTATGGAACACAGGGCAGGTTTCGTATCGTGTTACGGTGAACTCCCCATTCGTAATGTAACCTACACATTCTATTGAAAACAATAAATTTACTGTCAACGATTATTTCAATCATCACTGATTGTAGTCTATATTTATTTAACCATTTGTTATTTTGATTTTAAAACTAAGGGAATTTTGAAAATATCTTCAGATTGGTAGACACCGGCATTGACAAGTCCAACGGCTATTCCGCGTTGCACTCTTGCTCTATTCGTCCAAGTTTGTGTTTTTTGGATGTGAGTATTGTTAAACATTCCAAAGTGTGCACGTGATAAATAATTTTTGCGCCAACCCACCATTTTCGCGTGCATTTGTTGTTTTTGTCGATTCATGGTTTTACGCGCTATTCTTTGTAAATCGGTAAATCTGACCAAATATTGTTGAAAAAAAGAGTAATACTCAATCAAAATATGCACAGTAACAAGTTTTCTTACGTTTATACATTATTATTGGTTCTTTCAATTCAATATCATCTAAACCTTGGCAAATCCACAGATTTGGAAAAGCAGCCAGTTGGTTAGAAATACTGTAAGGTTGAGTACTGTTGTGAGAGGGTCAGGAAACACATGAGTAGGTAAATACACCGTCATGATATGACTTGGATATTGTTTGAAAACGGCATTTAAGCCAATATCAATTTGGTAACCATAGAGCCTGGCTTAACTATTGATACGACTACTTAACACTTTTGAAAAGCGATATTTTGATAAACAGGCTTGTGCATGTTTGTATCATGATTTATGGTAATACATATGAACCGTCCTGCCAGAAAACCAACGTTGTTGAATCTGCGTAAAGTATCGACCCGGATAAACCTAAGCATGCCGCGCAGGTTAATCCGGACGCCCATTTTACGCTTCCTGTGGATTTTCTGTTTCAGCAATCATTACTCTATACCTCTATACCCCTGAGGCGGAATGTGTCGGCACGGATTACTCTGTGCGGACTGCGCACGCTGATATGGGTCGATACATTACGCAGAGTCCATAATGTTGGTTTTCTCGTAATTCGGAGGATGATGGGTTGTTTCAGTGTACTATCACGATACAATCTCACTGAACAACATTAATTCCATACTTTAGCTAATAGATGACATAGACAAGCCATGATGAAAATGTATTGACGTAAGTTGATACAGCTACTATTCATATTACGCAGTAGTTTATGACAGAAATTTCGGACTATCTCTTTGAAACATATTGACGATTTTGTGTAGAAAAAGGCGTAAAACAGTAGCATTGCATTAAATATAACGTAAGGTTAAGGTCATATATATCTTGCATACAAAAAGTAAATGAGACATCACTTTCATTACATTAAAGATTAGACATATACGCTGGTTTTTATCGACCGTATTTATTCGATACAAGGGAAGTAACTACGGTCCGGCATTGGAATGAGATACATGCACAGTTACTCCCCTTTGTTTTCCCTTTTTCAACGTTATTAACCAGAATTAAAGAGAAGTGAACGTCGATCTTTGCCTCTCGTTTTATTTCATTCCATCGAGTGGCGTGTAACCGTATTAACTCTACCAACAGACAGGTCAGACGGGTGGCACGTAACAATATATCGTATTATACAAAATATTTTAAAAATGATAGAAATGGCTTCTTCCAAGGGGAATGTCGTTACAACTCGGGCATTGTTAGTATGTTAAATCTTACTGGAAGTTTGCCCAGGAAACGCCGTGAAATACCTGAACTACTGTTGAACATGTCTTAACCTTTACTCAGTATTGAGCCGTTCGGCGAAAAAAACAACATTATGGACCCGTTATCGACCGTATCAGCCTAAGCATGCCGTGCAGGCTAATCCGGATATACACTTTTCACCTCCTGTGGATTTTCTGTTTCAGGAATCATTACTCTATATATATATATATCATGAGACGGAATGTGTTGGTCGGGATTAGCCTGCGCCGACTGAGCAGGCTTATCTTAGTCGATACATTACGCAGAGTCCATAATGTTGGTTTCAGTATCGCGGAACGGCTCATTTTATGTCCTTCCTAACTAAAGTATTTTATTTAAAAAAAATGATAATTAGAATATTGGAACAGAAGAAATAAATTCAAATATGAAGCATTTTCTCGTTTACTTACAACGCTGGCTGAATGCCGTCTCTTTAAACCTTTCCAACACACTACAAATCTGCAACACACTACTTAGAAAACTTATAGGTAAATATATGGAACATCTTTATAAGTTAAAATATACTTATTGAATAAAGTTGAAAATATGGTGGCAATCACCCAACCTGTGTATCCATGTGCAACATAGAGACACGAAGAAGCAATGTCTGTTGAGTGTTTGCATTGTTTAACCCTTCCCCACATACAATAATTCTGCAGTAGACGACATTGAAAACAAAAAGGCAAACATCTGGAAAATCTAAATTCTTCATAAACAAATACAATTTTCAAATTCAGTTGAAAATATTGTTGCAAAAGGTTAGATTGCTCATCATGAGCAATTTCACCTTTTGCCAGAATGTTTTCGAATGTGATCTGCTGCAGAGGCGTCAGAAAGCGTATGTATGTGGGAAAGGGTTAAATGCGGCGGGTTGACAATTTAACCGGTAATTTCCAATATTTATTAAAGATGTGCATATGTTAATTTTGCTAGACAATGTTCCGGATATGTTGTCAAAAACACGAGATATTGAGCGTGAGATCAAAATCTTGTGGATATGCTATCCAGATCATAAGTATTTGCGTAGAATGGGAGTCAAAAGGTGAGTGATAGATCCGGGTGCATATATCCTGCTGAGACCATTTGGTAATATATTGTAGTATGAATGGTTTTGCGTAGAGAGTATGACCACTGCGGGCTATACATACCTTGGTAAAAGGAGACTTAACTGAAGTATTTAATATGTGTTATGTCAGACAGGCTTGTTGAACCGTTTTTTTATTACATAACGAAAGACATACAAAAACGGGTCAAAAAGCTAAATGGTGCTCACTTTAAAATTGCGCAACACCGATTTGTGAGGAGGTGGATCTACCAGAGGACTATATAAGAAGTGGTAAACTGGTCTTTCCCTAATAATATCACTCTGATGACCTTTACACTCTAGGAAGTGGGTACTCAAGTTACCTGAGATAGTAAGGGTGAGTAGAAACTAGATATGTCTATTTATAGATTTAAGGCCCTGCACCGGTCCCATTTGAAAAGTACCGTTTTTTTATTACATAACGAAAGACATACAAAAACGGGTCAAAAAGCTAACTGGTGCTCACTTTAAAATTGCGCAACACCGATGTGTGAGGAGGTGGATCTACCAGAGGACTATATAAGAAGTGGTAAACTGGTCTTTCCCTAATAATATCACTCTGATGACCTTTACACTCTAGGAAGTGGGTACTCAAGTTACCTGAGATAGTAAGGGTGAGTAGAAACTAGATATGTCTATTTATAGATTTAAGGCCCTGCACCGGTCCCATTTGAAAAGTACCGTTTTTTTATTACATAACGAAAGACATACAAAAACGGGTCAAAAAGCTAAATGGTGCTCACTTTAAAATTGCGCAACACCGATTTGTGAGGAGGTGGATCTACCAGAGGACTATATAAGAAGTGGTAAACTGGTCTTTCCCTAATAATATCACTCTGATGACCTTTACACTCTAGGAAGTGGGTACTCAAGTTACCTGAGATAGTAAGGGTGAGTAGAAACTAGATATGTCTATTTATAGATTTAAGGCCCTGCACCGGTCCCATTTGAAAAGTACATTCAACACATTTGAGCTGGAAAGAAAATTATATCGTAAACAAGTATGTATTTTATCAACGGCAATCGTATGAAGTATGAGATTTTATGTGTGATTTAAAATGCCCAACGTAACACTGTTAAAATTGTAAAGTCAGTAGCGGAACTCTATTTGATCGAAAAAGGTAACATGTTTTTTAAGATGGACGGACACATTGTTTATTTTTGTTTTGTAACGTGTACCGGAGGGTTGTTCAGTGTAGAGTGGTCACAAGGTTGTTACGGACGGACGCGTTATCCCCTCGTCAAACAGAGTTTGAGAGGGGATATAGTAACTAAGCCATCACGGGTCACCCATCCAGGCGCTAACCGCGATGAGCGTTGCTTAACTTTAAGAAAAGGTCCACCACTCTACCAACGTCGCTATAAAAGCCGGCTTCCACAGCAAGGCTGTACCAGTTCCCGTTTCATTTCTCCCTCTTTTGTATCTTGACTTCGACCCGAAGTCACACAACTGAACACAAGTAGTACACCAGAGAGGAGTATATGCTACATCACTGGGAACCACCGGCGTCTGGGAATCATGGTGATATAAACCCGAAATCCCATCGCTGCCACCATTTGTAACGTGTACCGGAGTTAAACCATTACGGGTTCACCCATCCAGGCACTAACCGCGATGAACGTTGCTAAGCTTTAAGAAAAGTCAATCGCTCTATCAACGTCGCTATAAAAGCCGGCTTCTTCAGCAAGGCTGTATAAGTTATATTTATACCTATATCCCGTTCCCGTTACTTTTACAACCCTTTCAATATTAACATCAGGATCCACATCCACGTCTGGTTCAACATCCCAGTCACTATCAGTCTCTTCTGCAGCCGAAGAAGTTGTTTGTTCGGGCTTGTTACTGCCCATCCCAGAGGAATGTTGATGTATTGTGTGTATTTTAAGACAATCCATGTTCTTCCCATAATCTTCATATTTCACTCTTGTCTTCACACAACTCAAATTATGGCTCTCGTAAGTTTCACCTGGTGGGATCTCTGTCTTGCATACGGCACAAATGATCTGTGGCTTCCGTGGCGTAGTCTTAGTTTTTGCCATATCTGACCTGGAAATAGAACAACAATAATTGTCATGCCAAAGTGATTTACTTCTGTTTGGTTTACAACTTTGAACATCTCCTGATAGTTGTTCTGCTTCTGGTTCACTTGGCAATAAATCAATCTTTGCCTCAGCTTCTTCTCCATTTAACGTCTGCTTCCTGGCCTTTCGAAGTCTGTCAACATGAATAACGTGAAAGGATTCAAATCTACCACAATCAATTTTGTACAAGTTTAAATTTTTCTTTAACTTCGAATGGCCCCTTCCAGAATGAGATCAGCTTCGATGATGTACCTTCTTTCCTTACTGGAAAGAAAATATAAACATTATCACCCCTATCTAAGGTTTTATAACTAAGTTTAGAATCATGGTACATCTTCTGTCGTCTAATTGACCTGCCAGTGTATTCTCTTACAAATTGATGTGTGCTTTCTAGTGTTTCCTGTCGGGACAGGTTTGATGATAGAAGGTATGGCATATAAAATATCAAGTGGAGCATGAGCATGTTGGGACTCGTTCCTGCGGTTTCGTGCTCAGATGCACGATAGGCCATCAGGACATACGGCAAATGCATGTCCCAATCACGGCGATTTTCATCTACATATGCACTCAACATGGCGCACAACGTTCGGTTGAGCCATTCAACCATTCCATCCGATTCAGAATGGTACGGGGTCGTCCTTGTCTTTTCAATTTGAAGAAGTCTGCACATTGCGGTAAACAATATGCTCTCGAACTGCCTAACCTGAACAGAATGTATTTTTCGAGGTACCCCAAATCGACATACAAACTGTTTAACTATCAGCCTTGCAACAGTGGATGCTTCCATGTTTGGCATTGGATAATTGTATTTATTCCCACGTGCAGTTAAAGGCAACTCCCCGAGGATGTCGACATCAATCCTCTCCATTGTATATCCACTTCTAGTCACTTGCATTGGTGCTTCCATAGACTGAGTAGGACATTTCCTCTTTGCACACATTTTGCATCCATTTACATAGCTTTTGACGTCGTGCTGCAGACCCGGCCAATAATACATCTGTTTTGTTTTATTTAAGGTATGTTTGATACCTAAATGACCGGACGCTTTTATGTCATGGGAATATCAAAATACCAATCTTCAATGTGAAAGTGGAACTACTGCCTGCCACCTTACCACATCTGTTCCAAGTACATCCCATCTTCTTACAAGTACCATTGCTTGGATTGTTAACTTCCAAACTGAGACCACAGAGATTTTAGGAAATAGCTTCCGTGCGTAATTCCCTTCTGATCAGTTTTTATCACCATGCTTGTATCTAGGTGTTTGGCCTGTACCGTTTTTAAATGTTCTTCTTGTGACTCGGTCTCCGTTTCTGTTTTAAGCGAGTGAAGCTGTCTAGCTCTTGAAAAATCTCCATCCTGAACTAAACAGTCTTGTCCAAACTGTGTACAGGTACGTGTACTAAGAGCATCGGCATTTCCATGTAACCTTCCAGCTCTGTGTTCAATCTTTATATCACAAGCGAACATCACTTCTCGCCATCGCGCAACTTGCACTTCTGGGATTTTGGAATTTATCAATCATCTTAATGATCCATGATCAGTTCGAGCAAGGAATAGTTTCCCATACAGAAATATTTTACAAAGTGAACTAAAGCCAGGAGTTCCTTCCTGGTGACACAATATTGTCTCTCTGACTTGCTCAGTGTTCGACTGGCAAATGCTATAACATGTTCCTGTCCATGTATTGTTTGAGATAGTACCGCTCGAATAGACTGGTTACTGGCATCTGTATCCAGTATGAATGGTTAAACGAAGTCTGGATGAGTCAAGATTGGTGCCTCTGTCAATTTCTGCTTTAAAATTTCAAATAATTTTGAGCACTACTCTGTCCATTCGAACGTTGGTCCCTTTGTGTGTAAGTTTATTAAGAGGCTTAGCAACCTCAGCGATTTCGAATATGAAACGTCTGTAGAAGCTGCATAGACCAAAAAATGTTCGAACAGCCTTAACACATTTTGACTCTGGCCAAGTTCGGATGGCGTCTTTCTTCTTGGGATCCGTTCTAATGCCATCGGCTGAAACAATGTGGCCCAAGAATTCAAGCTCTTTAGCAAAGAGGTGACACTTCTTTGGTTTAAGTTTCAGACCCGCTTCTCGGAATCTATCCAACACACGATTTAAGTTTAAAAATCATATCAGCAAATGTTTTTACTGTGATGATGATATCGTCTAGGTAGATAAGGCATATTTCCCATTGTAAGCCTGTCAGGACTGTTTCGATGAGTCGTTCAAATGTCGCCGGGGCATAACACAGCCCGAAAGGCATTACCTTGAACTAGAATAATTATGTACGAATGATGAAGGCAGTTTTCTCTCTGTCTGCTCCATTAACTTCTACTTGCCAATATCCTGAGTTGAGATCGACACATGAAACACAATGATTGCCTACTAGCTGATCGAGTCAATCGTCGATCCTTGGGATGGAATAAGCATCTTTGACCGTCAGATCATTCAAGCATCTGTAGTCAATACAGAAACTCATACTGTCGTCTTTCTTCCTTACTAGTACGATTCCACTGGCCCAGGGGCTCTTGAACGTCTCATTTTAATTCATGTGCATTGGAACACGACGCAATTGCTGTTTGTCGGGATCGGATTTTCCAGTGTCTATTTTATGTTTTATAATCCCTGTCCGTCCAATGTCATTATCATTTTCAGAGAATACGTCACGGTACTTGTTCAAAGTACGGCCGAAACATAGTCTTCTGTACTGCATATACCAGGCTAGCGGTTGCAACATGAGCACCAGGATAAAGTACGAGCATTCCGTCTGTCAGATTCATCATACGCATTGGTAGGTCGTGTTTCCCTTGTCCTTTAACTAAGGACTTGGCAACTATATTTCAACTGGTTTGAAACACTTTCTGGTTGAGCTCTATGATGCATAAGTCATCGATTTCGAAACTGCTTGCCATGATTCTGCCATTGACTATCTTTTCAGTGCATCTGATCGAGGAATAAAGGTAAAGGACTGGCACTTAATATATAGACATTTATCGTATCTCGCATTTGTTGCGCGATCCGTAGATGCTCTAAAAAGTCCCATGTTCTTGTTGGAGTGTTTTGTGAGTATTCAATGCCACTTCTATTTATAGCAGTTAAATTTAGCTAGTAATTAGAACAATATCAACGAACTTTCGATTGATTTAGTTTAACTCGTTGCCACATTACGTGTTGTGTAGATACCACCGACTTCTAGATACACAGCCCTCTTACATTCTATCAGGCTCGGAGCTTATTGATTTCAAAGACGAGATAAACTTGTCACATATACCAGTGATAAGATAAGGTTGGTAGGTTGACAAATGTTCGAAATGATGCAAGGCATACGCACTGAGATGTGAATTTACGCTCCTGGCGGTATACTTGGGTAAAACTTGCCGAAGCCATTACTTGTTGTTTTTAATAACAAATGCTGATCTAGCAATATAAACCGTGTTTTCTTGTGCAAGGTATAACAGGGCCAATATTCTATGTAAACAGTTGTGTTTTGGATATTTTCTGAAGCTTTATCCTATATATGCAGGGAATGATAACGAGGGTAGGGTGTGATTGAGGCATTTGGTGAATTTATTCTAAATATCTTGGTTTACCGACCTAAGGGAAATAATGAAAATGACAGAATGTCAACTCTTAAACTGTTTCGTCATGAGGGACTTGAAATAGCCCAAAAAATCATTTCTTCTGGGTGCCACAAATCCTACATTATGCCATGAGTTAAAAATAGATGCAGTAAATTTCAGACATGGCCTCAATGACAGCTTTATTTCAATGATAATGATAAAATGGTAGCCATATCGTGCATCTTAAGTACCGTAAATTAACTGTACAACCCGTATTATTTATCAAGACTTGCGCACCAAGGAGGGAGGCAATTACTACCCCTTTAAAAGTGTTTGGTATGACTCGACCGAGGATCGAACCCTGATCAACCGTTCCCGAGGCGGACGCTCTTACCGTTACAACACGGATACGGTTTTAAAGAATATAAGTCATGCTAAATATCTGAACCAAGAAATCAACAACATATTGAAAAATGCATCATTGGTTCCAATGTCAAAGTAGATCGTTCAAGCATAAACTATGAGTAACAATGAACATTGGAAATTATAAATCAATCTTAAAATTTCAAAAGATGTTCAGCGGTACTAAGCTTCTTATCAAAAGTTATTCTGGAAGAATATACAGGTTGCACTCCACATCTGAAGCAAAGACGTAACTAACGACCCCCAAATTCATTTACCAGACTCCGGCACTTGTGTATAGCAGTAGCTAAAATTTCAAAGTGCAAAAGCATAGCTGTAGGGGAAGTTCCCACCACAAGATTGCTCTTGAATAATACTGAAAAGATCATAGTCAACGGACCAAAACTCTGGAATAACTCAATAAGAAAACATGGTGTCCTGTACATCTACATTCGAGCCGTCCCGCGATAAAAACATACTTATTGCGTAATGTATCGACCCAGATCAGCCTGCGCTGTCTGCACAGACTGATCCGGGTCGAGACATTCCGTCTCAGGTGGATAGAGGTATAGAGTAATGATTCCTGAAACAGAAAATCCACAGGAGACGAAAGGTGTCTATCCGGGTAAGCCTGCGCGGCATGCTTAGGCTGATCCAGGTCGATACTTTACGCAGAGTCCACAATGTTGCTTATCTCGCTAGACGGCTCATTTTATGCTGATTACTTGTTTCAAGTTCAATCCGAGGTTCCTTTTTACTGTAGAAGAAATTGCACTTTAAAAATGCACAAAATCCAATTCATTACAGATCACCCTTGAGCTACTTATTCGTTTTGCAATGAAATATATGGCTTGCACTTCTACACATGATTGTGATTATATATGGCACGTTTTAAAAGATTTGTTTGGAAACTATTGAACAAGTCCACGCGAGCAACCGTTTGTTTTACAGACTCGGCGAACTAAATAAGAGCCGTTCCGCGAGAAAACCAACATTGTGGACTCTGCGTAAAATATCGACCCGGATAAGCCTAAGCATGCCGCGTAGGCTAACCTGGACAGACACTTTCGCCTCCTGTTGATTTTCTGTTTCGGGAATCATTACTCTTTACATATATCCCCCTGAGATGGAATGTGTCGGCCCGGGTTAGCCTGCACGGAATGTGCAGGATGATCTGGGTCGATACATTACGCAGAGGCCATAATGATGTTTTTTTCGTCGAACGGCTCATACACTATTTAAATTTAGCATAACCCCTTCGGCATGAGACGATAATAATATACTTAAAGACATTATTATTTCGCAAATAAGATCGACATCAAGTTGATTTCGTTTCTTTGTATGCAAACATTAAAATTATATTTAAAATAATAGGACGGAAAGGTCAAGTAACTCTGTTTGTAGTTAGAGTAAGTTGCATGGTGCGCGGTAATTTGGTCACAGGAAATTTGGTCACCGGAAATATGGTCACAGTACTTCCGTCCACACGGTAATTTGGTCACAGTAATACGGGCACAAGGTAATTTGGTCACAGTAAAACGGGCACAAGGTAATTTGGTCACAGTAATACGGGCACAAGGTAATTTGGTCACAGTAAAACGGGCACAAGGTAATTTGGTCACAGTAATACGGGCACACGTTAACTTGGTCACAGTAATACGGGCACAAGGTAATTTGGTCACAGTATTAAGGGCACACGGTAACTTGGTCACAGTAATACGGGCACACGTTAACTTGGTCACAGTAATACGGGCACAAGGTAATTTGGTCACATTAATACGGACACACGTTAACTTGGTCACAGTAATACGGGCACAAGGTAATTTGACAAATGTTCAAAATGATGCAAGGCATACGCACTGAGATGTGAATTCACGCTCCTATTTAAATATTTATGATCCATATCCGGCACCCCCAACAGAAGTCACTTGACCCCTTCCCTTATTACTGTGACCAAATTACCTTGTGCCCTTATTACTGTGACCAAATGACCGTGTGCCCTTATTACTGTGACCAAATTACCTTGTGCCCGTATTACTGTGACCAAATTACCTTGTGCCCGTTTTACTGTGACTGAATTACCTTGTGCCCTTAATACTGTGACCAAATTACCTTGTGCCCTTATTACTGTGACCTAATTACCTTGTGCCCTCATTACTGTGACAACATTACCTTGTGCCCGTATTACTGTGACCATATTTCCTGTGACCATATTTCCTGTGACCAAATTTCCTGTGACCAAATTACCTACATTCAGTTGCATAGTTGTAAGTATTTCAGTTATTCGGTTATATGAGTAGTTAGTATTGTTTCGGCACTTATATATCGTTAATTTGTATAGATATATAAGATGTTGCTGTGCAAATACATCCGTCTGTCTGTATCCTTTATCTACGTATGCAGCATGCGGTTTTATAAGTGATAAAACGCTCAGCACTTTTCGGGTTAAGATGAGAAGGGTCGCCGGTTTGTTTGTTTGTTTGTTTGTTTAATTGGGATTTTACGCCGTTTTCAACATTATTTCACGGCGACAGTTTACATGTCCATGATCCCTGGGTAAACAAACCAGTACTAAACTAGGATAATGTTCCTTGCCCAAGAGCACTCCAGCATGACCGTCGTGCCGCGACTGGAGATCAAACCCGGGAACCCGGTTTCAAATCCCCAACGGTTATCACTCGACCACGGCGGATTCCTTCGAAGGTTAGTAAACAATCCTTCGAAACTGCCAGCAATGATACAGGTGTGTTAACATCATTCCACCCACTTACGACTAGGTATACATGGTACGTTCATGACGGAGACTGGATAATACAAACACTCACACAGATGTCGTGTTAACCTACTTTTAGAGTTGATCTTATAATGTATTCTAAGGCAACATACATTTAATTTTTCATAATACACATCGATAACAGAAAGAAAAAGAAGGACAAAGTCGTAACGGTTACAGTTGCAGTATTGATTTTGTCTGATATGTCCATGTATATATACACACACTATTTCTTCACATGTTGCGTAGATTTTGACATGTTTGGTACTTTTAAGCGCAACTCTAGGTGTCCAAGGTAGAAACAATGAAACTAATGTTGGACAGTCATGTATTCACAATTGGTACACAATGAACCGTTCATCATTATAAATACTTTTACAACATCGATAAAATCCATTTAAGTGCGTAATAAGTATATACGTCTGACATTGCCTACACTATTACGCAGTTGTCTGTTGCGGTTCTGTCAGACAACGTAAAACCATTTAAAAGGCGTATAAACATGATCCTTACTCCGTCATATCGCTCGATGGTCACGAGGTCTTAGCAGACTATGTCTGTGCATGATTCCTGCGAACATTAGGATTAGAATGGTCGTGGTGGATGGCTAACGCACTTGCAACTTGCGCGGCTGTCTCGCCCTCATCAAATCCAAATCTCGCAAACGTGCTATTTTATAAATGTTTCTGTGACATAATTAAAAGATGCATGACTTTCATTAAAACTATCGTCTGACTATTATGTTGTGTGGAAGAATTGCAACGCGTCATGTACACAACCAAGGAGATACCCGCAGTGCTGTTTATAATAACGGGGCCCACACTTGACTTAATACTCAAATAGGAGTGCCGTTACAATCCATGCACATTGAAAGTATCAACCCATTGAAATGTTGTTATACATTGTTGAACCGTACAGACCCTTTGCCGTTGTGTACTTATTTATTGTTAAGATAACTTCACTCGTATTAGTTCGAGTGATTCCTCAATTGCGAGTCAATCATATCAAGTATGCGACAAGTATAAGGTATAGTTACAGACAAAGTAATAGGGTCATTAAATATTTGCTATAAATGAAGACTAAAGTCGGAATATAGTCTAATCCGGATTTGTACTGTCCAATATTTAGACTATGGACCATGACACAATCTAAACAGTGGACAGAATGTACGAATGTGTTGGCTGAACTGACACTTCTTAGCGGTCAGATGTCCGAATGACAGAGTGGGGTACGAGTGCCTTGAAATTTCCATAACGTTAGAGATGAAACAGCTGTTCTGATATCCGTTATCGTATGCAAAGCGTCAAGAAATCTTCGGTAATATATACTTGGTTAATACGTATTCTTGGAGCAACGAATGAACTCGAACAAACACATCGCGTCAGTAAACCACGTTAACCACTTTCCCACGCGCAGACGCATCTGTGCAGCCAACGATTGTTGATAAACCTTTTGACATAAAGATAAATTGCCTGTTTTCAACTCTATTCAGATTTTCAGTTGTCTGCTGCAGATGTGTTTACTGTGGGAAACGGTTACCCAAGTGAACTGCTTAAAGACTTACTCTATATTCGAACTGGTTTTAACTCTTAGAACGGGTAAGTAGGCAAACCAGTTTATAATTTACGAAAATGCAGTTTGAAATCACAGGAGACTTGCACCTGTGTTTGTAATTTGAAATTAGAAAATGAAGTTATTTCCTAGTAGCAGTTTCCCTGCTTTGATGTATAATGTGTCTACGCCAAACGGGTGTATCTTGAGGCAGTAAAAGAAGACAATTAAAGAAAAGAGTTCGAGTGGTGTCAATGCATTAAGGGTCTATCTGTATCTTCATAACGGAATGTTACTCCTATTTTTCTGTCAGATGTTACACGTAGGTTTATACTGCATTCTGGCGAACTCTGGGGAGAAAATGTGTCTTCGGTGTTTACAAATACACCACACTTTTTCCATATCTGGGCGAAACAACCGCCAGACATGAAAAATAAAAATATAAATGAAATAAAAACATAGATAGTAACATATAATGTAATATATGGAGGTGGAATAGGGAGGTGGTGGTTAAAAAACAGAATTCCTTCTTCACAACGTAATTTTGTTTAAAACAAAGGAAGTCTGCTCTCCGAGAAAGGAGGTAGCTGACTAGCCGCTCCGGGCACCCCCACCAGCGATTGGCCGACACCCGTCGCATTACGTCATATTACGTAATACGTTGCAGCAATGTCATCGTGCATCATCACGTGACTCGCAGGTGGCCAGGACCGCCAGTCTACCCCCCACTCAGTTGGGAGTAACCGCTCCAGATAAAAACGGGTCCCCAATACCATAAATACTTTTATGCATGCATAAAATCTATTTATGTTCCATTGTTTCCATATAATACTGTTTTATACATTTCCATATATTCTGACAAGGGACAGGTAACCGGACTAGTAAGGGAAAATGATAAGCCAGAAATTAAATTGAAGTTGAAATTGGGCATTTTAAGATTTAAAATGCCTTAAATTTTAATTTTAATTCATAATAAAATATATGAATTATAAAACATTTTTCCATATCTGGGCGAAACAACCGCCACAGTGAAACGACCGCCAAGCCCAGATGAGGTGAGCTTCTTGTCAGGAGATAAGGACATTTTACATAAAATTATAAAAACAAACAAATTATGAAATCCTACAAAATACATTTTTGTAATAGTCCATGTGAAATACATCCGAATTAAATTTTGTTTGAATGACCTTAACCAACATATTAAACAAGGCGTGAGACATGACTATTATCTCAGATAACACAATTAATTATGTGATGGGGAGAAACAGCTAGTTTGCATAATAAATGGTGATAGATAAATGAGTCCACGTTTTATTCAGTTGAGACATTTAACATGCTAAGATGCTTATTAGTTTTTTATTTTAAGCATAAAACTATAATGTGATGTCGTACTTCAAATGAGAAGTATTGCTCAAAAAGTTCACCTATAAGCTAGTACCACTGCCTCAGACAGTTGGTACAAAACTGGCAATGAATTGAATTGAAAATCAGTTTCAGCCCATCAAACAACATTGGTTAAATTGACATTGGTATAACACAAACATATCTAATTAAGTAATCCATGTACACGCAAAAACTGAACTGAACTCGCCGCCTCAGTCAGTCGAGTCCAACACAAATTCATGGTTGTACATATGTGATGGCAAAGATGACTCTTTGAGAAAACCAGCTGCAGTCCCTCAAACAATATTGGTTTAGGTGAATAATGGCATCATTAAAAATCATCTAATGCAGTAACTCATGTACACACCAGAACTGAACTATGCTCGCCGCCTCAGTCAGTCGAGCTCCAGAACAAATTCACGGTTATACATGCCTTACTGTAAGTTAACTATAAAACTTGGAGGAGACCAGTCTCCTTACATAAAAAAAAAAAAAAAAAAAATATACTGGTAAAAGGTGAATAATAGCATAATTTAACTATCTAGTGAAGTAACTATTGTATACCCAGAACTGAACTATACCCGCCGCCTCAGTCAGTCGAGTTTAAGAACGAATTCATGGTTATACATTTCTTAGAAAACACAACTGTAACTAAGATTTAAGATAAACATATATACAAAAAGTACACAATCATATTTCTCCAAATGTGATATTTTGTAAAAGTAGATTGAACTGTGCTGCTTAAGACAGTCAGAGGAGTGGGTTTTCATTAAATTGGTATGATCTAACAGTGTTTCCTGTAATGAATCAATAGAGTATCATTGTTTGCTTGAAGCAGGTGCATGTAAAGGATTCGGACGAATATATTTCAAGAAAGCCGATGACTTCCACCTGCCTAGCTTTTTAAGTTGCTCATTTGACACATTTGTACTGTGTGCATATGTAGCACCGCCTATCCTCAGTGAATGAGCTGTGTATCGAACAGGGTCCAAATTACAAGATAATACACATCTTCGGAGCATGGTTCTAAAACCAGTAGCTGTTATTGGACAGAGACAAGCATAACGAAACAACGGGCCCTGTGTTGTTGAAGAGCTGTAAATTGTGTAAAGAGCTTTTACTGGACATAAAGATTTTAATGGATTGCACTGTAGTGGCACCGTAGCCATGTTGCCCTGAGAATGTTTGTATGACGTTAAGTGTAACAGAAGTAGGTGTGGTTTTGAACCCAGAAACTGTACTTGCACATTCTGGCGGAGAAGTGCATGTTGAGGACTTGACCTCGTTACTGCAATTTCGCTGACTCTGAGAAGACCAAAAAACGCAGCTAGAAACATGGCTTTGAAAACACTGCGGATATATAAATCCTCGCAATGTTGTGGTAATGTTTGAATCAGCTTTTGCAAAATATCTAAAGTAATTGGTAACCTTTTGTCAGGGGAGGAGTTGCGTCGAAGACCGTGAAGGATTTTTTGTATCAGAAAGGCCTCCCCGGGATTAGGATATCCCCTAATGTTATGAATGTATGCTATGGCAGACAAATATGTGGTTATTGTAGAAGATTTAAGACCCTTGCGATGACACACAGCTATGAACTGGGCTAGTTTTTCAACAGAGACTGGCAAAATCGACTCAGATGTATGAAATGTCATGTGAAATATTTGATAATGTTTAAGGGCATTTCGATAAGCGTTGATAGTGGCTGGTGCTAAAGAATCCTGAAGCAACCGGCCTACATCAAAATTTATATTTGCTGAAGCAAGTCGATTGGTACGTCTGTTGGAAGATTGTCCATCTGGGGTGCTAAACGTTTGAACTGCCCCATCTGAAAACGTGAAAGTAGGTCTGGCAAAATATTTTCTTTTCCTGGGATATGTTTAGCCCGGAGAAGGATATTCAAAGTCATACATGCTATTACCATACGGCGTACTAGGGCCATAACCATTGGTTCTTTAGTCGTTTGTTTATTAATTATTTGAACCACCGCCATGTTATCAGAATGTATGACTAAACATCTATTTTGAAAGTGTTTCCCCCATACTTCTAAAGCTACTACTATTGGAAAGTATTCTTTAAAAGTGATGTTTAAAGGAGCCACAGCAACTAACCACTTGCCATTGAACCACTCACTGCCAAAAATTGCCCCAAATCCTATTGCCCCAGACGCATCTGTGTGCAAATGCAACATGTCACTCGTAACCCAACGTCTGTCAAGCAGTAGTTGTCTACCATTGAAATGTTGCAAGAACATAAGCCATGCTGAAATATCTTTGCGACTCTCTTTATTCAGAGTGATATGGTGATTTGGGTTTGTAACTTTACAAGTTAAGTCGGTTAGACGGCGCATGAAAGAACGGCCAGGGACAACCACCTGGCAGCAGAAATTCAGAAGACCCAGCATTGACTGTAGCTCCCTTAATTTTATTGTACGTTTGTTCTTGTACAGGGCTAAAAGGGATTGCAACTTTACCAATTTGTCATCTGGCAAGCGAGCCTCCATAGTAATTGAATCAAGTTCTAAACCCATGAAAGTTATAGTATTGCATGGATACACAGTGTTTTCCTGTTTTATAGGTATCCCAATATTGGAACAGAATAGTAAAAATTCTGTTAAATTTTTGTGACATGTATTTTTAGGGCCTAAAATTAGGAAATCGTCCAAAATGTGGACCATATGCTTGATGTTTAAATGTGTTGCAGCTATCCAGTGGATAGCTGTACTGAATTTTTCAAATATTGCACATGAGCTTGATGCACCCATGGGAAGGCATGCATCAAAATAATATTTATTAAGAAACGTGAAACCTAGCAGTTCATGATCAAGTGGGTGTATGGGAATGAGGCGAAAGGCACTATCGATATCTGTTTTGGCCATGAATGTCCCTTGACCACAAAGAACCAACTGAGATACTGCATCATCAAAAGAGGAATAATGGACAGATGAAAAGATTGGATCAATAAAATCATTTACCGACTGGCCTTTTGGGTAGCTAAGATGGTGAATCAGTCGGTACTGTCCTGGTACTTTTTTGGGAACTAAACCTATCGGACTTAATTTCATGTCAGGGAATGGAGAATGATCAAAGGGACCCCGAATACGATCAGTTTGCAATTCAGTCTGAAGTTTTTCTGAGACAGCATGTGGCATTTCAACACAAGATTTCAGGTTGGAACAGGATGAAGGAGATCTAGCGCCCATGTAACCTAGCCTGAAACCAGTCTGAAAACCTTTGATTAAATAATGAGAATCGGGATAACCCATTAAGAAGGGAGTTAATTTATTGATTTTTATTGGTGTAACGATATGTCTATTTAGCAGGTCGGATCGTGGTTCTGCTGGCAATAGGGGAGGGAGAGCTGGTTGCAATATTGTTAATGGATCTGTCCCTGGGCTTGTTGGGACATGCGATTGCAGAGTGTTGGCCCCGGCAGAAACCACATATGTGGGGATGTCTGCACATACTGATGTTGCAGGTCCCTCTTTTATTGAAGGCCCAGCATGTGTTTTCCAGGAATTTCTGGCGCTTATTATTCTGTCCCCCTTTTTGTTGTACCCGAAAGGGCCGTGGTTGCGTAGAGCTTTGCATGGGACTAGCCTGTGTAGAGGCCAACAGCCAGAATTCCATGTGTAACCTATCCCATGGGTGGGGAATAGTCTGACGCAGCATCCTGAACTGAGTGTCATAGAACACGAAAGCTGCGCCAGGCCGACGTTGAGATAGATCACGTATTATCTCCCCGTATTTCATTAGTGTGGACGTTTCAAAGGGAAAACGCACGGCATACACAGAGACAAACCGCAAAAAGGCAGTTGTCCATGCTTCAATCGAAGTTATTTTCTTCGTCTTTTGCGACGGAACCAGACTAATATTAGCCTCTGCATCAACCTGTAGTTGAAACTTTGAATTGCCCTGCGGTATCGAATCCGAGGGCAACAACAAAGAAAAATCCACAAATTTGTTTTGAAAGATTTTCTGTTGAATGGAGGCAGATATTTGTGAATTGATAGGCGTTGATACAGGGGTTACATATGTTGGATACCCTATACCTAAGAGGCTGTCTGTATGTGAGGACAACACATTCGGAAATGACATGTTGACATCCTCATCATCCGCTTCATCTTCGGCTGCAGACGTTTGCACTGGCACATTTCTGTCAGATATGTTAATGTTCTGTGATCCATGCATACAAGATTGTGTATGGATGTCTGGCGATGTGACGTTTAAAAGTCGATGACTGCTTGGTCCAGGTAACTCTGGATGAATGTCCATCATGTAATTTGGCTCCTGTAAGGTTTGTGTACCTGTCCCTTTTGTGGCCCGTTTAACAGTGGCCCTTTTCTTGGCCGGTTTAGGCTGTACAGCAGTAGCTGTCCTCTTTTTTGCCGGCATCTAAATGAAATTTTTAACCATGATTTAATATGAGTAACATTTAAATGTATCGGCCAACAGATTATGCATAGATCACTTTGTAAACCACCTAAAGATAAACATTTAGGCAGTAACTCAGTTCAGACAGGCGTTGGTGATTTCCATATGTTGGGAATTACTGAACAAAGCCGTCTTCAAAACCTGGCATAAAGAGGGCAATGTTTCACTAATTCAGGTAATTAAATGCCCGAGCAGGCTAAGAAAGTCTAAAATTTCTTGTTGCTGATGCTGCAAGCTTTGCAATGCTGTTTATAACATTAGAAACCTGCTTGCCAGAGACAGTGCAGGCTTACAGCGGAAATGGTTATAAATAAGTAAATGAAAGGCAGAACCCTGCATAAATGAAAAGCAGAACCCTGCTTAACAAAATATAAAAGGCAGAACCCCGCCATAATGCAGACCCTGCATAAATAAAAAGCAGAACCCTGCTAAAAATAAGGCAAACCTTGCCTGCTGCTGCAGACCCTGCATGCAGCATAAATGAAAAGCAGACCCTGCATAAATGAAAAGCAGAACCCTGCTTAACAAAATATAAAAGGCAGAACCCCGCCATAATGCAGACCCTGCATAAATAAAAAGCAGAACCCTGCTAAAAATAAGGCAAACCTTGCCTGCTGCTGCAGACCCTGCATGCAGCATAAATGAAAAGCAGACCCTGCTTAACAAAATATAAAAGGCAGAACCCTGCCGTAATGCAGACCCTGCATAAATAAAAAGCAGAAACCTGCTCAAAAAAGGGGCAAACATTGCCTGCTGCAGAACCCTGCTTAGAATTGTAAATAAAGGATTAACATAGCCGTACAATTGCACCTTTTTTTAAAAAGTTAAAAGCAGAACCCTGCTTAAAAAATGGTACATTTGATATTTATAAATATGTATAATGGAGAATTATGTTGCTGAGATCAGGCAACTAATTAAAGTGGAACACCAATTGCAATTCCATAAAAATGAATGGGAGCAAGTAACAGAAACAATCAAAATTTGTGTTTGAACAAACAATGTGTAAGCTTTAAAGCTCAATTCATGGTAAACTTCATGCAATGTTCATGAGATGTTTGATTGTTGAAGTATGGAAAGACTTGTACCATTTCCAAATTGAAAATAATTAATTTGGATATACAGAAATGTTAAGACACATTGAAAAATGATATTCTAATAAATAATACATATCTTGCGTTAGAACAAGTTGTTCAATACAGCAATCACGGCTGCTCTGATATTGTTGAAGAGCTTGAATTGACCATCATTTGTCAAATGTGTACCATCCCTGGCAAAGACTGTCTGCTTTGCGACTGTTGACCAAAAACCTGTGAAGCGCCACAATCTAGACTGTGTAGGATATTTGGCCTCCAGGAACCGAGATATCAGTTGATTTGTGGCGTCAACTCTGCAGTTGAACCATTCGAGATCGACCGGATATCGTGTAAAAACGGCTGGCGCTCGGTGAAGAATCTGACCGACTATAACATACTGTACTCTGTGTTTCGTCACAAGTTTTCCCACTAAAGTCACAATGTCACTAGCAACATCAGAAGGTGTGTTAAATTCCGAATAAATGTCATTTGTCCCAATCATAAGCACTACAATATCAGGAGCAAAATCTTCGATCACATCTAAATGTTCGTGTAACGTGTTTATTTTTGCACCTGGAAATCCTGAGTACTGCACAAGCACTGATTGTCGTAGACCCAGATCATAGCGTATGTTAGTAGAGTCCGAAATAAAACGCTTGAGGCGATGCACAAAAGAGTGTCCAAAAACATGAATCTTCACAGCCGCCATTTCTTCTAAAGTTCTTAGATTCCAATGTAAACTGTCCTGCCAGGGATGTTTGAAAAACACAAATTACGAGGAATTAATTAATATTCCTAACAAAATACGTACTGTAACGTTGATTGTCACTTGTGTAGAACAAATAAATGTTAAAATCCAATCACGAAAGTGACAATAAATGGCATTAATTAAATGCAAAAGTATTAAAAAACAGAATTCCTTCTTCACAACGTAATTTTGTTTAAAACAAAGGAAGTCTGCTCTCCGAGAAAGGAGGTAGCTGACTAGCCGCTCCGGGCACCCCCACCAGCGATTGGCCGACACCCGTCGCATTACGTCATATTACGTAATACGTTGCAGCAATGTCATCGTGCATCATCACGTGACTCGCAGGTGGCCAGGACCGCCAGTCTACCCCCCACTCAGTTGGGAGTAACCGCTCCAGATAAAAACGGGTCCCCAATACCATAAATACTTTTATGCATGCATAAAATCTATAAGTCTTTCACTAAAGTGCACTCTTCCATGTTCAAAAACGGGCGGCTCCATTGTTCACGTTATAAAAGTCTTGGAATATTTGAGATAGCTCAAACGAAAAAGTTCGCATAAACCAAGTCTTTATTTGCATAAAAACCTCAATTTAGTCATTGAAAATATTTATAATCCATGATTTATGGCCGGATATGCGCTTATTTGCATCGAAGACTTGCACGTTCACAAATGAGTCGCAACAGACAAAAAAGGGCATTTGTCAAAGAATATTTTACGAGGTAAGCTACGGGATGAGTCTTGCATACGTCCATGTCCGAATGAGTGTATACCCCTATAAAAGTGTCCATTTTTAGACTATACGTGAAGCCCATCAAGGTTCATGGCCACACACCCGTCTGTGGAGTCAACACGGAAAGGTAAGGACGCTTCAGGCGCGGTTCAAGTTATTACTATTATTTTGAAGTATTAGGTATGACACAAACGAGGATCGAACCGGCTATTCCTGTCCCAGAAGCGGACGCTCTAATAATTACATCTCCGTATCGGTGTTGAGAGAAAGAGTAATATGTCATCTTAAATAATGAGACCGTCGTAACTCACAATAAATACACTTGAGCCGTCCCGCGAGAAAACCAACTTTGTGGACTCTGCGTAAAAGATCGACCTGGATCAGGCAAAGCATGCCGCGCAGGCTTACCCGGATATACACTTTTCTCCTCCTGTGGATTTTCTGTTTCAGGAATCATTACTCTATAACTACATACCCGTGAGACGGAATGTGTCGACCTGGATCAGTCTGCGCGGACAGCACAGGCTGATCTGGGTCGATACATTACGCAGTAGCCATAACGCTTGTTTTCTCACGGGAAGGCTCACTTTACATGTGTTCGGTTATATCTTCGCCACAATAAAAACAAAAACACTGCAAAGTCAGCATTGGCCTCAATGACAGCTTTATTTCAATGATAATTAATCTTTGTTATCAATTGATTTTGTCATTGGTGGTCCTTAATCGATAGAGCAACACCGTGTAAAAAGGGTTCTCAAAATAAGATTAACGTATAATGACGGCGATAAATATTTGGACTACAGAACTTTTCTTAAAATCTATTTTAATATGTAACGTGCGTGTAAACAATATTTGATTAAGGAGGCTTGTCTGAATCTACACACAGTTCGCAGTTTTTGTATTGGCGTAGGTTAACCAGTAGCAGCGATTGTCAATACTTTCTCAAACAGCCTTCATTTGATCCACGTCAGCCTGAAAGGTAATGTTGTTGTATCGCCGTTAAATGATGATAGTTTAACCCTCAGGGCTACAATTAATGCCATCATCAGATGTCGTTTCTGAAAGGTAGTCGGACGGTCAAACGTCTGGTGATAGTGTCCCGTTTCACAGGCTAGTAGGACTGTTCATTGTTCGCTAACGCCATAATCATGGCAACATTTTCACATGAAATACCTCAATTATGTTAAGCACGCCTGTCTAATCTAGTGGAATTATGAGGTCTTCAAATCACTCATGTTTGAAGTGACAAAATGCAATGCTAATCCCCTTCGTGAAACGGACCACCTCACGTCACGTGAAACTAGTCTCCAGGGATTTGAGTATGTTAAGTATGTTTTTAAACATAGCAATTATTTGCTGGACGCAAGAGCCTTTATAACTCTGTTCGTAGCAACCGTTTGATTAATTGTGGTTTAATGGCGTTTTCAACAATTTTTTAATCATATCACGGCGGCCGGTTCACCTACGCATATGTTTCCTTGTTTTTTCATACCGGAACCCCACACAACATATTCTCCGAGCAACTGCCTGCTTTTCCACATAGACTGTTAGCCCATTGGTGAAAGACGAATGACGCTTGTCACAGTGACTTTTGTCAAACGTCGGAAAGAATGTTGGCCGAGCTGGGCCGGGTTCGAAATCACAACCCCTGGAATGACAACCCGCGTCGCTATTAACTAAGCAATGCGGGCGTCAATGCAGGGATTGTTAAATCGAACCTCTGCTCGTCCGACATTTAACAAAAGTATATGCGTCTAGCTTTATTCGTCTCCCACCAATAGGCTTGAATAACTGGTGTGAAAATTTGTTGAAAACAGCGTTAAACCCAATCAATGAAAAAGCTAACGGTCGGTTTTCGTATGACGTTATCTAAATGTAACATTGTTATAACGTGTGGTAATTATTCAATGTATGAGCCTTTCCACGAGAAAACCAACATGGTGGACTCTGCGTAAAGTATCAACCCGGACCAGCATAAGCATGCCCCATAGGCTAACCTGGACAAACTTGTTTCGCCTTCTGTGGATTTTCTGTTTCAGGAAACATTACTCTATACATGTAACTTCCTGAGACGGAATGTATCGACCCGGATTAGCCTGAGCGAACTGCGCAGGCTGATCTTGGTCGATACCTTACGCAGAGACCATGATGTTAGTTTTCTCGTGGGACGTCTAAAATTGTTGATATTGGAACTAGTCACAGGGACCCATGCCTGTTCATTTTGAATTTTCTGTATTCTTGAATAATGGGTCATGCAGTATGCCTGATAAACATGTTTTAAGAAAATTAGTTCGGGACTAAGATTGTGATGTGTTGTTTCGTCTCAAAGCAGAAACGTCCTTCATATTTACAGATATTTTTAGAATATATCAAATATGAATAGTAAGGCATATAAACTGTTTGTTAGGTATATTTAAGTTGTAAATGGGATGGTTACATCAACACTGACAGCCTTAACTACTTTGTGTTTAAGTATTCCGCATCCGACGCCTTAACTACTTTTGTTTAAAGTACTCAGCACCCGAGGCCTTAACTACTTTTTTAAAAAGTAGTTCGCACCCGAGGCGGAGTTTTATCACTACTCCCACGACGCTATAATTCATTCCGTTATGGAACTGGTGGTAAAACTATAGTTGTTCTTGTCAAATATCTTGTAATATATGTATACATTTTAGAAAACATGGTTGCCTTTTAGTAAAAAAAGAAAAATTATACAAACTAAAAGGTTTTTATTTGAAAAACATAAGTCTAGCTAACTAGATATGTCAATTCTAAGGTAAAACATGAAGGTCATGTACACGCACATGAGATGTAGTTAAAACGCTTAAGTCAGATTATTGAGATTCTGCACTTATACGGAAAGTTACCAGATTGAATCCTGTGTCGTAGGGTTGAAAACTAAATTCTCCTCTGATTTATAGATAATTCAACAAAAACGTTACTTGCGTGATCCTCTACAGAAACAGTTCGCGCCATATTGATTGCTTGAAAACCATGGCGACATGGTGGCATCAGTGTGCGAAATGACAACACTTTAAAATCATTCTTGTTTAAAAATGTTTGTTTTATTTCAAAAAATTAGTAGAAATGCTGCATCAATTAAACAAAACCAATATGTTGTCACTCGAAGAATTCAATTATTTTTGAAAACAGAAACAATACTTTAAACAGGAGAATTATACCGAATGCAACCACGATCTGTGTGATGTAAAGGGTATGGATGAGAAACCCTTTTTGTTTAACTTGAAATGGACGTGTCTTTAGCTGTCTGCTCTGGACATGTGAAATATAATTAACTGAATGGTTGCATGTACATGTACATATAAAGGGATGCAGGCCTTTGAAATGAAAATGCCACCTTGGAAAATGAAATCAAATGTTATACTTAAGGTCAGAAGTTGGCCTAATTTGCATTGACGTAAGCAGGAATTGCCTTAGAAGTATGTTCCTCAAAGTACTGTTTAGATTGTATTAACAACACTACTGTTTAATTATTTCACCAAAAAATATGCGTTGTTCGCCAACATTTGTATAAATAATATGACATTTATTTTAAAGGTTGCATGTAATTAGTTAACTCGTGAGATATACACAAGTAAGTAGTTGGCAGATTACTGGGCAAATCATTCATCATCATAAAGATATGAAGAATCCTTAAACGTGAAGTTTAAAGTATTGAATATAGTTATAATTATTGTGGCAAACGTTGTGATAGTTTATATTGATTGGATATTGTTCAGACTTCATTAACATTATGAATAGCTTCCTTGAGGCCAATTTTAAGAAAACCGTATCATACACAATATTAATTTCTTCACCTGTAACTGGACTTCCAATTCTCTGATCTGTTGGCATTATGTGTCAGGTCTTGTGTTCTTTTGTGCTCGTATGGAGGCTTTGCCTTTCATATATTAAAAGCATTACAAGATCATGAAAAAGAATGTAAATAAGAACTAATCTGTAGATAAAAGTAACGTTGCTCTTGATAGAAAGATTTCAGCACGAATCAATATCTTATGAAAATAAAAATATGTGTTTGCATGCTCCTTGGAGCGATCGATTGATTGATTGGGGTTTTACGCCGTTTTCAACAATTGTTAAGTCATATCACGGCGGACAGTTCACCTACTCATATATGTCTTTGCTTTCTCACACCAGTACTTCATAAAACATTCTTTCCAAGCAACTGGCTGTTTTTCCACATAGACTGATAGTCCATTCGTGGAAGACGAATGACGCTTGTCACAATGACTTTTGTCAAACGTCGGAAAGAATGTTAGCCGAGCTGTGGTTTCGAAGTCACCACCCCTGGATTGACAGCCGGCGTCGCTACCGACTGAGCTAACTGGGCGCGGCCCTTGGAACTAAGAACGACTAGTAAACATATGAACTATCATTATGGTACAGTTATACGCTGTCGTTACTTTTCTCCCACTTGCCGACACATTCAAACGGATATGATGCAGACGACTTTTGAAAGCACTTTTGTAAAATGAGAAGTTGCTCATATTGACGAGTTTTAAACTATAACGAGAAAACGAACATTGTGGACTCTGTCTAAAGTATCGCCTGGATCAGCCTAAGCATGCCGCGCAGGCTTACCCGGATAGACACTTTTCGCCTCCTGTTGATTTTTTGTTTCCTGAATCGTTACTCTATAGCTCTATTCCCCTGAGACGGAATGTGTCGGCCCGGATCAGTCTGCGCGGACTGCACAAGCTGATATTGGTCGATACATTACTCAGAGGCCATAATGTTGATTTTCTCGCGGTACGGCTCATTTGCTAATTAAACATTCATTTAAAGAGGTTTTACGTAGTTTTTTATATGTTGTCGTCTATTGGAAAGGGTTAAGATACCCAAATCGAACCGATTACCATCTGTGCCTCCCCGGGATATTTTAGTTTCTTTATATCTTTCTCTTGAAAGGACATGCGTCTTAATCGCTTATTTCTGAGTTGTGATCCTTATAGGTTTTGAAAGAATGCTTTGAAGGACTCTGAATAACGTCAGCGAGAAATACATATATATATGTTTCGAAAGAATGTTTTGACGGATTCTGAATAAACGTCAGCGAGTGAGTCATACATATATGTTTTGAAAGTAGCATTCAAGGACTCTGAATAAACGTCAGCGGGTGAGTGATACATATATGTTTTGAAAGTAGCATTGAAGGACTCTGAATAAACGCCAGCTAGTGATACATACATGTTTTGAAAGTAGCATTGAAGGACTTTGAATGAAAACGTTTAAAAATATTTGCCTACCGTGGGAGCTTTTGTTAACTATTGAAGCACGATTATATAATTAAATTATATAAATATTTAGAATTTAGAACGTGTAACTTAACTAAGTTTATAATTAATAAAGTTGTTATTACAATACCGACATGAATCAGAATAGAGAGGTTAGCTACTAGACAAAAGTAAATAGTTTGTGACTTATTCACCAAATCGACTTTTACGGAAATCTGTTTATAGCTGCCCACTTCCTTTGAGTATGATGGGGTTGCTTAGTGACATTAAATATTTTGAGGAACTTAATGTAAGGGAACGACGAGAATGTCTGTTTGCTATACTAGATGCATTTAACAGAGATTCGCTGTATACCCAATGCGGCGTTAATCTATGCTTGCAGGATTTAGCTGATGATTTTTGTAACATTGTTGAAAAAATAAGTACAGGTTCTGTGAAAGATGTCAAATTACTTGTGTACATACGATTCCAGATTCTAAAGATCATGCCGTTATAAAAGAAAATAGTTCTAAGTCAGCCGATGTGAAATCAACCTTATTATTTTTCGCGACAAGTCAGCCTATCCCCGTTAAACGGGAAGAAAAGATGCCCCTACAACAGATAAAGGACGTTTAGTTGCTAAATTGCCATCGATGATTACCTATCCAATGAATGTTGCAAACGACGAAGAAAGACGTGGCCCAAGTCCATTGCACGTTATGGTTGTGAAAGAAGCATATACGCAAGCCGAAAAGAAATACAAGTCTGCCATCCTGGAAAAGCTGTTAACTGCGTTGAATGAGTTGGATCAAAATAATTAAAAAAAAAAAGGCTTCACATGTCTAATTTGAGTGGAGAAATGGCACGAGGGTCGATACTGCGTGGAAAGACCATCCTTAACATTGTTGCCAGAACACTTGACCAGGAAACAATAAGATTTCTGCTTTTAGGAGGCGTTTGTTTTGACTCCAGGAATATTTATAAAGACAATATGTATGATTCACTGATACGGTATGCACTGTTTTTCCCAGACAAGGAAGACAAAATATCAAACTCACTATTAGTACTGTTGTAAGCCTTATTCTTATTACCGATTAAATTGACATGCCTCCTCCTTGTTCTCGTATGTCATAGAATGTATAGACTAGTTTTTTAAATAAATGATAAATAAGAGCACCACAAAGTGGAACAAATACGCATGCAGGCAAGCTATAACAGAGGGCAACTCTCGGGGCATATACTCATGAATGTCTCAGCAGATCTATATTTGCAAGTACATATTTCAACGCTTCCTAGTGATCATGTGAATCGCTACAATAGTGTATAAGTAACATGTACAATATATTTCTAGTGGATGGAAGGACACACAGATGGACGGTAGAAAAGGGCCATGTGGAATTTACGAAACTATAAATTCACATTTTCTTACAGCAAAGAGTACTTGTATGAATTTCAACATTTACATTGTCAGAATAAAATGAAAAATTATCGTGTCATCCTGGTATCCTGGTGTTCACTTTGTTCATTCTTCCATTATGAATCTAAATACCTTGAACAATCTTGGTAGTTGACACATGAGAATACATTTTAGGAAATTATTTTTAAAGCAGACATGTACTTTAAAAAGTGATTGTACTAAGCACATATAAGGGAGTTAGAACCAATCTTAACAATTCTTTAAGTTCACTTTGTTTATTCAACCAATCTAAATGGATTGAACAACCTTGGTAGTTTATACATGAAAATACCTTTGAATCCATATGACTAGTTTAGACTTAGAGTATATAACGGAACTAAAGCTCACTTCCTTACGGCCATGTTTTCAACCGCTGATTTTTTTATTCTGCATGACAGTCATGGTTTTCAACCATCAAATGGCTTTTGAAATGTTGATAAATTTTCAGCCAACTTATCCTAAAACCGGTGAATTAGTTTCAGTGGATAAGTTTTGTCGTTTTACGCACACTATCTAATTCCGTCTGGTAGACAATTCTTTCAAATTAAAATAAGACCTGTTTTCTATTTTCAATATGGTCGCGAAAGGAGCACTTTGATTTAATCATACAAAATAACAAAAAAAGAATTACGGGGACGGATGTTTTAAATGTTTAGTCACTCTATTGTCTTTGTTATGCCAAAACAAATCAGAGGTTTGCATGTAATTTAAGTGTGTTAAAACAATTGTAAATGACACTAACAAAGGAATATAAATAAGAAATTTGGTTGAAATTGGTCCATTGGTCTCAGAGGGGCTGTCGTGTAAGGGAAATGTTATCGACTGACACAAGTCAATGATACTAACTCAACTTTAGAACTAACATGAGCTAACATGAACCGGTCATAGACATCACAATTCGCGCACACGCACACACACGTGCGCAAGTTACATGATAGGTTGATATATTACAGTTTATATTTTTAGGTATATCAAATCAATGATAGAGACAATGGAAACTTCGATGACGACACTTATGACGTCACTGAAATAGACACTGTTCTTGTTTCGAGAGATGAAAATAGGAACACCAACCAAGAAGACAAGGAAGAGCATGTCGATAGAGAAAAACAGGTCCATAGATCAGTCCTTCATCTATTAATACAACAGCCCTCTAATGAAATGACTAATCGATTTGTTGGCGTAAATGTGGTCAGCAAAACGATATCGCAGAAATGGGAAAAGTATAGAGTATGGTTCCACAGGGGAGAGGCTCATATTTTTTTTCACTTTTACTATTATAATAGTAAAAGTGAAAAAAAATATGAGCCTCTCCCCTGTGTATGGTTCTGGTGTGGGGGGTTTTGCATTTTCTAATATTTTAGTTTTGTTTGTATTCACCACTATTGTTTGTCTGTGATTGGCCTAGATATTTTTTTCATAACCTCATAATAAAATCGGTACTACTTTTTTACAATGTAAAGTGGGTTTAATATTAAGAATTTTAAAAATACTGGAAGCGAATACTAGGAAAATGACGTCACCTCAGCGGTTTGACGTCATAACGCTAGTCATTTGGCGCCAAATAGAAGCAGCAGTAATTTGTTTTCTGCTGGCAAGTTATGTCGCACTGTTCGTTTGACAATTACACTATCCAGTTCTATGGAAACAACAATCCTTTCTTAAAGCGAAATAAATCCATTTAACACTGTTTAACCTGTTGATTTACTCAAACATAACGGCCTTTTGAATGGAATTTTACAAATATTAGGTGTGTCGCAAATACTGCCGTTTAATGGGTTTAAGCACATACACAACATGGGGTGACATGGAGATCTAGAAACTTGAAATTACATCATCTTTTATATTCGTCCGCGTTATATAATTCTTTACTGGAGATATGGACACCTATAAAAAATAGTACTAATGTTTGACGTGCTATATTATGGAAAATGAAGATGTATTTATTACTCACTGTAATAGCCAAATTAATGCAAAATTATAAGGAATGGAGAGATTTTTTTTTTCGTTTTCATGGAGGTTTGGAAAAAATAACCTGATCACACATTCTATGAAACCGCGAAGTGTGTGATCAGGTTGTTTTTTTCATACCTCCATGAAAACAAAACAAAATCTCTCCATTCCTTAAATGATGTGTCCGTACTCATGGCAGGCCGTTGTCCGCTTACAACTGGCTAATGCAAAAGCAACGTCTTCGTATTTCGATAACATAACGTTCGTGATCGCGGCTGGTAATATCACAACGCTTTATGAGGTTCTTTGCTTCGTCACCCAATGCATGTTTTGTATACATTATGGTTTGAAGCATAGAGGTACAGTCGTTTTCTTTTCGTATGGTCACGTGTTCTTGCTTCAGGGGCATAGCATGTTGTTTGTCGACTGCATTTGCATGTTAGTATCGTCCAACTACGAAGATGTTGTGCTTCTTTTCTCCATCATCATTGGCTGGTATTTAATGGTTTACTTTCTTCATGTTGTTGAAAGATTCAGTTTGTTTACAGTGTTGATAAAAAATGTTACAGTTTGGGATCTTTATGTTGTTTCTGTTGATTGGTTTTTCAGTAGCTATGTACGTTGTCATGCAAGGTGCGGAGGAAAGTGACGAAGATGAGCTTTGACATGTCGGTAAAACATTCGTTAAGATGTTTACAGTCATGTTAAGTATTGGTGAAATCAATGACCCATTCAATGCCCGTCATCCAATATTGGCTGTGATTGTTTTTGTCTTATTTGTTCTAATGACGACGATCTTTTTGCTCAATGCATTGATAGCGATCATGTCTAACACCTGCTCTGCACTCACAACTGCAACGTCTAGCAAGGCTTATGTCCGTTTGCAAAGAATTTCAACTATTATCAATCTTGAAGCCATGCTTCCAAATCGGTTCTTACATCTGGCCGCGGAAGAGATTAATAGAATGTGGCCAGGTAAAACGAGTAAAACCAGACCAAGGCGTATTTTGTCATTGCGCCCTGAAGGTGACGAGGACTCGCAGGACTTAATAGATGTCGAAGAAGGAACGTCTTTCGATAATATTCTTCATCAAATTGCCAAGAGACTCGACACTCTTAAACCAAAAAGAAATCGTAGGACAAAACCAACGGTTACACGGGACACGCAAACAGAGGCGAAATCGGTACAAGAGGACCTTACACTAGACATTAGCAACCAGTTGTCTAATGATAAAAATGATTGAATTTGATTACGTTGAGGTAAACCTGGGGGAAATCGATAAGCGGAGAACTTTTTTATATGTTGCGAGTCATCTCAAAGTTTGAGCGGCCCTCAGCGAAAAGCATCCTTAAGTCATTTGTGACCAGTGTATATGTGCGCTGTCAGATCGGGTTCTACACTGTTCGCCATAAGTTATTAGTATGTATTTATTTAAATAAGATTAAATATATAAACAGACTAATTCGTATACAATTGGAAAATAACTACACTTAAGTTGGTTTTCCCGGAGAACCGCTCATTTATACTTAAATGAGTATGGCGTAGCTATATTTCTGTCGATTCTAAAATACTATGCCATTCGGGGAATATCCTGATCGGACTACATGGAGACGCTAGGTGAACTGGTTTTTCGTTGGTCGCTGAAGTCAACTTCATTCCTTTACATATTTTTTTGTTATCATTTAACAAGTCGGAGTCATTGATTTGTGTATAGTTTGCAATGAAACTATTGCTCTAACCAGATTGTCAGAAGCGTGCAATGTTGCTGTCTTGCTGCGAAGAAGTACATGTAGCAAATGCGATACGAGGGAGTTGCTTTTCTTAGATTATTCATTTTATTGTTTTTAGATTTATTTCAAATTTTGAATATACACTTTGTATTTGTCTTTTACTTCCACTGATGGTCAAAGCGGTTGACGGCGAGACATTCATTACAATTATGCCTGTTTCAATTTGAGTGACTGTTTCCTATTTTTTGTGCAAAATATGTGTTTGTTGTGTTTATCATTAAGAGTCATTTTCATCCCTGTTTAGATACGGCATTTTACCTATCCGCATACAAACTGGAAGGTGTGTCGGTGAACCAACAGATGAGAGCACGTGTGTTTTTGTGTGTGAAGTAAGTTTATTTAGGTATTCCTAGTATAATCAGTTGCCATTATCTGCCATTCAAATAGTTCTATATAGTTCTATGATTTTTATATGTATGTATTCATTGTGTTTAGATTTATTTTTTTCAGTATAATAATAGGCCCGTTTGGACGGGTTTCGAGGATGCTATTGTAATTTTGTTTCATGTAACGTATGGACACTATAATGAACGATTTCTTCTTCATAAAACAGTTTTTGGACTAGTGAGCATGCAAAAAGAAAATAATTATCTTTACAGTCATCCACATTTCTTATTGGTCACTTTTAATGCAAATTGCTTTCTTAGCTCACGTTGTAAATATTACTACAGCGAATCACGATAGAAAAAATGATTATTACATCGAAACAACATTTTAACATATGCTTATTAAAAATTTCAACTGTTTTCAGTAAGCAAATACGTCTGACTTCAACGACTAAATCGTGGGTGGATACACATATTTTGTATTAATCGTGTAACATATTGCATGCTGATCTAATGTAATATTTCTAATTTCAAGCTCCTTTTCCAATCGGTTCTGAAATCAGGCAAATGATTATGTCTGTGCATGAGTATGAATATTAAATAGCAGCATCTTGCAGACCGTTATTGATTGATTGTTTTGGGTTTAACGGCGTTTTCAACAATTTAACAGTCATATAACGGCGGCCATTCTACCAATTCATTTTGGGTTTCCTGGCTTTCCCACAACAGAAGTCAATACAACAGACTTTCGAAGCGATTGGCTGCTTTTTCACACTGTTACATATAGCTCAATGGTGGAAGAAGAATGACTGTGCGGAAGAACACTTTTATCTGAATCTTCAATGTTCAACTAGTCGATAGCGACGTGGGCTGTCAATGTAGGAGTTGTGAGTTCGAGCCCGAGCTCGGCCAACATTCTTCCCGACGTTTGACAAAAGTTACCGTGACAAGCGGCATTCGTCTTCCACCAATGGGCTGACACTCTATGTGGAAAAGCAGCCAATTGCTTGGAAAGTATGTTCTGTGGAGTACTGGTGTAAGAAAGCCAGGTAACACATTAGTGATCAGGCCGCCGTGATATGACGGCAAAATTGTTGAAAACGGCGTTGAACAAAAGTCAACTTGCACTTTTGCACACGGACGGGTTCATAAAAGAGCCGTTTCACGAGAAAACCAACATTGTTGACTCTGCGTCATATACATGTATCGAACAAGCTAATCCGGGTCGACACATTCCGTCTCAGGGAGATATAGATATAGAGTAATGATTTCTGAAACACAAAATACACAGGAGGCGAAAAGTGTCTGCCCGGATTAGCCTGCGCGGCATGCTTAGGTTGATCCGATACTTTAGACAATGTTGGTTTTCCCTTAGAACGGCTCATATACATTGCCATAAATCAGGTGTGAGTACACTTCAAGGTGTTAATCAAAAGATATGATGCATCTATGACCATGTATATAATTGCATATATACCGACAGTGGAAAGCCTGGTGAAACTGTGCGGATCAAGTTTATTGATTGTCATATAATTGTCTGTCTAATTTTCATATTACTTATAATAATTAGTTAACTATTTCCCAAATGCAACAACGTTTAAAAATAATCTGGCAAAAATATTGAAAATCTCTATAAACGAGAATATTATTTAATAGAGTTGAAAACAATTTCACCCTTTGTCACAATGTTTTTTCAAGTCGAGTGTGAAGCATTAGTTGTGAATCAGATTGTGATACTCGACTACGAGCAATGACCTATGACTTCACTACAACATTATATTCAATCAACAACGATACATGTAGACAGTGGTATGAATCAGTTGAACATGGCCGTTGTCGAGTCACGACAGCTTCGTTGGTATCGACGAGGACTATCAATCCAGTGGTCATGAGTTCGAGACTCCTCTCGACTACGCATTCTTTCATATGATTGCGGCATTTCGTCCTCCTTCAAATTGGCTGAATAGTCCTATGTGTTGATCAAACAATCGTCTACGGTTGCAGATTCAATAGATTCATATTTCCAGGCTCGAGTTGCAAAAACATGTACCTGTACCTTTTATTAAAATTTACTGTTATTCATTTGAATGCCCCTTTGTAATCCATGTCTTTGTTTGTATGTTTTGCTGTTAGCATATTATTAGTTTAACGCAATAGAATATTTGTATTGTATTGTCTGTATCAACAACCGAGTGATAATATCGTCTAATATAACCGGCATGAAACTATGTATTGTGATAACTGTTAATGTATATATAGAAGACTAAGAGCAGACATGTTGCAAGTCTTCAAAATCCTCAACAAACATGATCTGACCTCCAAAGAAGATTTCCTTATCCTGTCAAACTACCACAAAACAAGAGGAAACAGTCTCAAATTATTCAAATATTCATCAGATACAAACCTAAGGAAAAATGCCTTTATCATCAGAATAGTGGACCATTGGAACTCGCTCCCAGAAGCAGTCGTAACATCATCAAGTATAAACGCCTTTAAAAATAGTTTAAACAAACACTGGACAAATCGCCCTTCAAAATTCAACCCACGCTGCCACTTGTCAACAAATACAAGATATGTAATAAACATAAGAGATGGACCTTTAGAAGCCGTAGGCTTTCCAGCGGTCTCTGAACCGTAAGTAAAACCGTAAGTATATAATTATAAAGTTAGGCGTTGTTTTTTACACTCCGAACACGATTACAAAATTTAAGTAAATGAGAGCATTCGTATTAAACTGCAAATCCGAACAGTTTTGTCTGGGTCAGCACAAATAAATCATTGAAAGTATTAGTAGTAGTAGTAGTAGTAGTAGTAGAAGTAGTAGTAGTAATATCAATAGTAGTAGTAATAGTAGTAGTAGTAGTAGTAGTAGTAGTAGTAGTAGTAGTAGTAGTAGTAGTAGTAGTAGTAAAATAAGTAGTAGTAGTAGTAGAAGTAGTAGTAGTAATATCAATAATAGTAGTAATAGTAGTAGTAATAGTAGTAGTAGTAGTAGTAGTAGTAGTAGTAGTAGTAGTAGTAGTAGTACTAGTAGTAGTAGTAGTAGTAGTAGTAGTAGTAGTAGTAGAAGTAGTAGTAGAAGTAGTAGTAAAAGAAGTAGTAGTAGTAGTAGTAGTAGTAGTAGTAGTAATAAAAGTAGTAGTAGTAGTAGTAAAAGTAGTAGTAGTAGTAGTAGTAGTAGTAGTAGTAGTAGTAGTAATAGTAGTAGTAGTAGTAGTAGTAGTAGAAGTAATAGTAGTAGTAGTAGAAGTAGTAGTAGAAGTAGAAGTAGTAGTAGTTATAGTAGTAGTAGTAGTATTAGTATTAGTAGTATTAGTAGTAGTAGTAGAAGTAGTAGTAGTAGAAGTAGTAGTAGAAGTAGTAGTAGAAGTAGTAGTAAAAGAAGTAGTAGTAGTAGTAGTAGTAGTAGTAGTAGTAGTAGTAGTAGTAGTAGAAGTAGTAGTAGAAGTAGTAGTAAAAGAAGTAGTAGTAGTAGTAGTAGTAGTAGTAGTAGTAGTATGAAAAGTAGTAGTAGTAGTAGTAGTAGTAGTAGTAGTAGTAGTAGTAGTAGTAGTAGTAGTAGTAGTAGTAGTAGTAGTAGTAGTAGTAGTAGTAGTAGTAGTAGTAGTAGTAGTAGTATCAGTAGCAGTAGCAGTAGTAGAAGGAGAAGTAATCGCAATACACTGGTAGAAGTGTTATCATTACTTCAAGTAGCGCACATGATCTTAATTTGGTCCGTGATGCTTTAACAAACAATTAAGTTCTACATATATATTTTCGAACGTTTCTTATGCTTCAAAGGCTTGATATATGTACGGAAAGATGTCAAATCTCAATGTAAATGACTTTTTCGATTATGTGTATGCGTATGATAGTCAATATCTATTACTTATTTCAATTAAATTTAACATGATATTTCACAGAACAAAGACAGACCAGTTCAAGGACAGTTCACCATATTGATATAGTATCGTTACTGCCCCTGTCAGCATTTGAACCATGTCTGGGGATTTTGGGATGTTTTCAAATCTCCGTACAGTGAAGACTCGACTGAGTATGTACATACGAATAGTCTCATCATAGTCCTCGCTGTACTCTCGCATGTACGTACAGTGAACACACGACTGAGTATGTACATAGGAACAGTCTCATCATAGTCCTCACTGTACTCTCGCATGTACGCACAGTGAATTCTCGACTGAGTATGTACATACAGACAGTCTCATCATAGTTCTCACTGTACTCTCGCATGTACGCACAGTGAACACTCGACTGAGTATGTACATACAGACAGTCTCATCATAGTCCTCACTGTACTCTCGCATGTACGCACAGTGAACACTCGACTGAGTATGTACATACAGACAGTCTCATCATAGTTCTCACTGTACTCTCGCATGTACAATATATCCAGATATATTTTCGGACACAGACATTAACATTGTTGTCCCACGAAATGATACGTTATCTGCTTTCGGAGACAAACTATCAGCACACATCGCAACAGGTGGCTCATTTAAAGATGGGTGTATCGACCAGGTAAGGTCTATCGGTTAAAGTTCTAACATGTATACGCTGTCCATTAAGTGTCTTTCGATAGTTTTCTTCAATGACATCTCTATACCCGGGCGGGCCTCTACAAGAATCTCAGAAGAAAGTAATGTCATACTGAACTCTTACTGCAATTCCATTAAAATGACAAGAAACAGTGCAAACCTAAAACGTTTTCTCATCTGAAACTACTGGCACCATCGATGAGTCTGACACTGATAAGTACACACGTAGGTTTCCGATGTAACAGCCTAATGAGGTTCAACGCTATGAAGTATATAATGTATACTTCTACAGTCCAGTGTTGAAATACATTTACATAAATGATCATTACTCGATATACCTTCTACCGGAATTGCTACAGCAAAACTGATAAGCGAAACAACACGACCGCAACGGTCTGCGACATTTCAGTATTATGATATGTTCAGTGTAATCTTTAACATATTACCTTCTTAAAGTCGCAAACCAAAGGGGATGATCCAAAACATAGTCAACTCTGAATAAACGTTCTCCTCTGAAACTAGCGGCCCGAATTGAAATAGTCTCATCGGAAAGAACCATCGGTCTCCATCTACCTAAATGATAACAACGAACATTGACACGAGGGATTTGAATCAGATAGCACAACTCATTTTAAATATTTTAAAATCTTGCCACAGACCTCGGGATCGAGCGGACCTTGATTCAAGACTTATCTGGACCTTACGAGTATTTGTTCTGAGTACAAAAATGATCATGCATTGCTGCTGTTCGAACAGTTGTATAAAGATGTACTTGTTAGGGAAATAAGTCAATGTTTAAGGCTGTACCGTTGTGTACAGACCCGCCCATCAACAAGAGGTCATGGAAACAATGAAGCATTGGTAAAAAAAAAAGGTGTAAAACAGTGATACACACGATATTAAAAGAAAACGAGAAAAAAAACCTCTATCGAGCAACCGCTTGCCAATCAGTGTTGAGAGCCTTCTTTGTCAAATTTAAGTTCCGGATGATGCAGTATTTTATGTGGTATGATTTGAGACATAGAGTTCCGAGCTCGATCACTGCGTACCCAGTCATAGTGGATTCCTTTTAGGCATGGCATACGTCCATGTCTAGTATTGCCTATTCAACCTTGAACAAATATCGAAGCTTCAACCATGAAACTGGGATAAATGGACTGCATTCGTGATATAACTTAATGAATGTTAAAAACCCCAATACTTTATATATAGTCTCCCTTTAATGGGTTTAAAACTCAAACTGCGTAAAAGGGGGAAAAGTCTGCCTCTATTTAGAAAAATGTTAAAAATGATTACCTCCCTTGTATTTGATTGAAAAATGCTTAAACATTGGGCTGAGGATTTGATATGTCCAACTCGACCGATGTCAGTGGTCTGTCGGATTGAAAGCGGGGTCGAAATTTATGTCTTTACTTTTTTTTTAAACATGAATTTTAGACTTTCGTAAATTATCGTTTTATCCAGTTTCTCTATATGAACCAACCAACGAATTGTCATGTAAATACCGCGTCTACCCATTTCTCGAACGAATGGTGTATTCATATTCCCACGGTCAATTAATGTTCTCAATGAACGTATTTATAGTATGTTTTAGAGACACAGACACGTACACACAACAAAAGACAATCATTAAAACAATTTTGACTCAACGAGTCGGTCGTAATGTTAACCGTACAATCCTGAACGCCAAAGAGGGAAAACTATTACTTCCAATGTTTAAGTCATTTGTATGACCCAGTAGGGGATCGAACCTCCCGAAACCCGAGACGGACACTCTTTCACAACACCATCCAGATGGTCTTTGTTTCTGTGTATATAAAGCATTCATGCCGTTTTCAATTACATTTTGTGTTATGTAATCATTTTCCCCATACTGAGAAAAATGTGGTGTTTGGATGCGATGCTGCATAAAAAGAATTTCACATAAGTTGCCTTTCTTTTTTGAGCGTAACCTCCTTTAACCAATCAAATTGCATTTGCTACCAAAACAGATCCAGATAAGACGCGCAGTCTGATATGGTTCTCTTCTGTTCACCATTAATTCATAGACGGTCTCGTGAACATTTTGTAAAGCAGTATCCATTTGTATCCTTAGCAATGATGCACAGTTAGATCGTTGTCCTACCGTGTAATAATTATAATAATTGCGTAAATGTGTGTTTTCGCAGAGTACCGCATATTTGATCTTAGTTTACATTACAAGATGATTCTATAGCGAACGTATACATTGTTTAGTTTTGTTCTTTTAAGTTTTGGGTTTTACGCCGTTTTCAACATTATTTTAGTTATATCACGGGAACAGTTTACTTATTCATTAACCCTGGATAAACAAACCAGAATACGCTCTCAGTATGTAAACATCAGTCCAAGTAATATTGAACTGCGGAACAAGGTTGATATGAGCCGTTAAGAAACTGGTGAATGGCAATTTTATGCTATTTTCTACAGAATTTAATGAATTATATCAAAGCGACCCGTATATCTTCCCATGTGTGTTTTGTACTTCCAATACCAGGAGATATATATATACAACATTCTCCAGAGGTATCTGGGGGTTTCCCCCTCTAGGCATCTAGCGCATAAGCGGATGATTAAATACACAAGTCAGACTGACCTTTTTCATGTAGCGGAAATATGTATGTTTGCAGTGCAGGAAATATAGCTCCGAGCTTCTGTCTCCAACAAACATATTGATCATCGCATTTGGAGTGATCCAAAAATTAGAGCATATTTGTTATATTGTCGATATCATAATTAATTGTCGAGCCTATTTTCAAAAAAACAAAGCATCGATAAATCGATAGTCATTTAATTATTCTGTTAAATTGTTAGTCCCTCAAACACCTTAGTACTGCCAATGTAATTCAAAATTAAAACAACTTATAGGGATATAGTCTTTTAAACCTTTGACATGAATTCTAACATGTGTGTCCATCAAATGGTACATGTCCCACTGTCTCGTGTTGAGCCGCGATAGCTTAAAACGACGAAAGCATCGGTGGTGTACTGATTGAGCGTCAACCTCGGGTGCAGGAGGTCGTGAGTTCGATCCCCGACCGGGGCATACCAAAGACTTTAAACATGATAGTAATGGATGCCGTCCTTTGCGCTTAGGGTTGCTGGGTAAGCATTACGACTGCGTGACTGATGTCAGCTTAAATGGACCAGTAGTACTGGTAACTTACCCAAGAAAACGCCGTGATATAACTGAAATCATGTAGAAAATAAGCGACGTAAAGCACAAAACAATCAAACAAACAATCAACAAAAGACTCAAAAGATACAGATACAGTTTTAAACTCTATTTATTTTTTATTTAGCTTATTATAAGTAAAATAACAGTGCGCTCTTTGTACACTGTTTTGTTTATATGGCAACAGTTCTTATAGTAATAAAATGTAGCGTTATATAAAAAACAATTCTGAAATTACATGTAAGACATTTGTTTTAACAATACTTTGCACCCAACCATACGCTTTTAATACAATGATATATGCATCAGACTATTTTAACAATTTATCTTACTGCATATTATGACCACATAAGACTTGGACCAATGTACTTGTTTGCCATTCATTTGATTTAATCATAGATAGATTTTTCGTAATATTTTCTCTTTATACATACATGTATATACATTGTAAACTATATATGTCACAAAAGTACAATACTATATGATTTATCTTTTCCCACAAACAACAGATCTAAGGCTAGGGCTTTCAGAGCAGCAGTTTTGTTATGTACCTTGGTGGCCATGTCTGGCATGCATTGATACGTCTTTTAAAATTTGCGTACAGTGTCAGTAAAGGAACAATTCTGCATAATAATCAGAAATCGTTTCTGTGGAGATTTCTTTTGTCATTTTCCCAATTTCTGATGACCAAGCAATTAGAGTTATGAAATACACTTGATTCTTCTAAAAAAAAAGTATATACAGGGGACCACCAAATACATATTCCTGTGACGTTTGGTTGCAATGGACCCAGTACAGGGTGGTCACAATTGCTCACCTTGAGGTGGCATAATACGAGTTCCTTAATTCAAAATGTACAACAATTTACCACATATACTTGCTTTCTGAAAATGCACAATAAAAACAAATTTATATCTCTATCTCATGGCAAAAATCATGGATTCTGATTAAAAATAATTAAATAAATAAACTAACACCTTTAGCGACCACCCATGACGACAAATGTTAAAAAATTAATATAATAAGTGAATCACCGTCCTTATATTGAGTCGTGTGCTCATGAGTTATTTGATCAATATCAATACAATCAGTCAAAGCTAAAATTATCTATGTTTAGTCATTGGCTCATGCTGTTCGGTAGTGCTTTCGTTTGTTACGTTAATGATGTAAATTGTTTGGTTAATCCTTACAAGTTCCAGTGTTTTCGTCGTTATACTTAGTCGAGGTATAATCTTAATATATCCTAATTACATTATACACAGTAATGCTGTTACGTGATCATTGTGTTGTGTTCTGCCTATGAAATTTATTGTTCAACAGGCTCATTTAATTACAATCAGTTTATAATTGTATTGTTGGGCGGTTAACTTATTACAAGCTGATAAAAAAAAAGCCCTGTCCTGTCCTATCATTTTGGTTAATGTAAATATCATGTTATAATCAAATACATTGGACAGTGTGATAATTCGACATTTATAAAGAACATAATACTAAAATATCATTTGCAAAAATATTTCTAGTTGGAAGAATGATATTAGACCAAAGAGTGATGTAAAAACTAATAACAAGAACACAGTATAATATTGTAATTATCACTTACTCTATGAGCGGTGCTCTTTGAAAACCAACCTTTAAACATTTGCGACAAGTGTAGATCCAGATGAGCCAAAGTACTATTCGCAAATTAGTCAAAGACGGTTCAAAAACTTATGTAAAGCAGCATCCAGTTTGATCCTTTGGCATAGATGCACAAGCAGAACATTCTTTAATATGTGTAATAATAACGCTTAATCAGAGGACCAGATAAGGAGAACTGAACTGGTCCTTTTCCCAAAATGTCTATCTTATTACCCAACCAAACCCTATGTTGGGTACTCAAAATAATCGTCTCACTGAGACAATTCTTTTTGGTACCCACAACATAGGGTTTGAGTGACAAATAAGAATTTCATAACATGAAACATTCCTTTTATCTGGAGCTCTGCCGCTTTGCTTGGATTTAACAGAACACATCTCGTGTCTACATCGGTAAACGGAGGTTTCCGAAACGGCCGCTATATGTTCGTGGGATATTATGGTAAAGTTGTGTGTAACGGCAAGTAGTAAACTTCAAAACCGTTAAACACACACTTGATCAAAATCCGTATCCTTACTTTCCAAAAGTAACGCAGAAACCAATGTAGTTTCCAACCTAAACGAGACGATTATATTGTTATTATTCATTTGGGTTTACTTTCTTAACAATCAAAGACGGTTTTAAAAAACGTATGTAAAGCAGCAACCGTTTTGATCATTTGACATAGATGCACAATCAGATCATGCTTTAATATGTGTAATAATAACGCTTTGCTTTAATTTCACAGAACACATCTCGTGTCTGCAACGGTAGACGGAGGTTTTCATATGTCCAAACCGGACGCTAAATATGTTCGTGGGTTGCTATGGTATATTATGGTAAAGTTGTGTGTAACGGCAAGAAGTAAAATTCTAAACCGTTACATACATACTTGGTCAAAATCCATATCGTTTCTGTTGCAACGCACGAACATATTTAGTTTCCAACCTAAACGAGTCAAATCTATTATTATTATTCATTTGGTATGTATCCAACATTTTGGCCTATACGAAATGTTGGACCCAGATCAGCCTTCGCAGTCCGCACAGGCTAATCCGGGCTGACACTTTCGAGAATAGAGTGATGACTCCTGAAACAGAAAATCCACATGAGGCGAAAAGTGACTGTCCGGGTTAGCCTGCGCGGCATGCTTAGGTTGATCTGGATCGATACTTTACGCAGAGGCCACAGTGTTGGTTTTCTCGTGGAACGGCTCATATGTAGTTTCCAACCTAAACGAGTCAATGTTATTGTTATTATTCATTTGGGTTTACTTTCTTAACATTCAAATATACCGTGTCAATGAGAATATCAAAACAAGCTTCAAACACGTATACTACATCTTCTTCTTACCCCTGCTTTAACGCCCACTGATAACTTACATTGGTAATCATTGACATAAACCAACGTCGATCTACCGTTAAAGAATCAAAACAATGATAATTGTAAAGTATTAGCTGATATTGACTCTTATATAACACAAACATATATACATTTTCCTTAGAAAAAAATAATAGCCATCGAAAAGCGTCATTGCTAACAGAGCATAACGTTATAAACTATGTATGCAGTTATTCTTCTCTGATCCAACATACTGACATTTTGACATATAACATAATCCATGTACAACAACCGCAATAAGACGACGATGAACTCAGCAGCATGGAAGCAGTAAGTATAATAGAACGGGAAAGGAACAACATATAAACATCATAAAAACATCCTCACCGAATAACATAATATCATTTCGAAATTGCGACCCAGTACAATAAGATAACAACTGAAATAAAACTTTAATTGAACCAACAAAACAATTTCCCTTACGAACTGCGTGTCTCACTGACTGACAAGAATGACATTTAGACATAACACCATTTCATATGAACTGGCGAAAAAGACAATATCATTCAGAAGTATACGATATTAAATTAAAATACAATGGAACAACTATAATACTTATGGTTAACATAAGCCAGCTTAGCGTTCCACGTTCCTGCTAAATAATACTATTTGAATTAAGATTAAGTTATTGTGACACGCAAAATGGCTTGTCTGTGATGACTAAGTAAACGTAGTGTTGCACTGAGTACTGCTAATATAAAGATACTGCCTTATATGAATAGCGACTTACCTGTGAAAACCTTTATGATACACTGCATATTTCGTTTTTCAGTAAACTGTTTGATATCAACGCTTTCACCTATTGGTTATATTTAAGCTTGCGTCTCGCGAATGTCATTCAGACCTGGTGTTACATTTGAGGACGAACCCCCATTTTCTGAAGAGTATGTGGTGCTTTGTTTGTCATCATCTGGTCGTATCCAAAGAATACGTCTGTGCATTGCTCTAAGATCTCTTTTCGAAAATGGACATTCCAAGTAAACGAGTGGCCGGATTCTGCGAACCTCTTCTGTGGCTGGGGACAAGAACCGATTCCAAAGCATTGACTCTAAATTTATAATTGCATGCAGCCTTTGCAAACGGACATAAGCCCTACTAGACGTTGGAGTTGTGAATGCAGAACAGGTGTTTGACATGATTGCTATCAATGCATTGAGCAATAAGATTGGTGTTATCAGAACAAATAAGACGAATACAATCACAGCCAGTGTAGGATTTCGGGCATTGAATAGGACATCGATTTCACCGATTCCTACCATGACTGTAAACATTTTTACAAACGTTTTACCGATATCGTGAAAATTACTTTCACTAATTCCCTCCGCCCCTTGCATGGCAACGAACATTGCTACAGAAAATCCAATCAACAGAAGCGACATAACTATCCCAAACGGTATTAAATCTGATGTTAAATTTTTTATCAGAACTGTAAAGAAACTGAACTGTTCGACAACGCGCAGAAAGTAAATCATGAAAAACCAACCGATAATGACTGCGAAGGGTAACACATAATTTTCATATTTTGATGTTGTAAACATAAACACGAAGTCTACTATCATACAGAACCCTAGAAGAAAGATAATGTGCCCATATGAGAATAACACGACTAAATCTCTATGCTCCCAAAAGTAGCGTATGCCTCTATTCTTTAGTACATAATGTATACCGACTGTACACTGGGATACGACGCAAAGTATCGCATAAAGGGTTGTGATAGTTCCAGAAATGACCACGAAAGTTACATCATTGAAATTGGGCCACCTTGATTTCGCTGTACTTACGGGGTTTTCCAGTCGTGACCGGATAATTGCATGCCATGAATACAGACACATCATAACAAAATGCAAAATAGCCCATGCCAGATATCCAAGCTTGTATGATTCCCATTTCGCAGATATTGTTTTACCTACGACGTTCAAGCCAACAAACCGTAAGGTCAATTCATCCGAAGGTTGATGTTGCAATAGATGTAAGACGGAGTTGTATTCATTGTTAGCACCAGTTACAGGAACAGTATCTATCTCAGTGACGTCATACGCCACATCATCAAGGCTTCCTCTGTCTCCATCGTTTATTTGATATATCTGAAACACATAGAAGATGACATACATTTAAGTGATACTAACACATTCGTTTTCAGATATCAACACCATAAAGACGAGTAAACAATATCAACTTATGGCCAAACCTTAACAAGAAGTGTGCGTAATTATATGTCTATTACCCCCATAATAGGTGACAATAATCGACTACAGCATATGTAATGTGATGGAGGTTATTAAATGTAAATATCATCCAAGTTTGAAAATCCTAGCACATCCTTTTTAAAAAAAGTAAAAAAGGCCGTTAACGTAGAGCTATAGGTAATTGTTAAAAGTCCAATAACACAAAACAAATAAAAAATGTGTTTTAAAATATATGACCCCAACACCCGTATTGTACGTTAAAGTATGCAACGCTAGAATTATGTTAAGTTAAGTATTGACAAAATGAGATAAACGAATTCCATCCTGACAGGTCCTGCTTATATGCTCTCCTGCTATTGAAAATAGTTTATGCTGTTCATTTAACACTGGGTAATGTAATTGTTCTGTTATTTCAAGTTATCTCACTTTTCTACTAGGATAACTTAACATCATGTATAGTTATTTAACAATTACAGTCGAAAACTGGAATATACTGCTCCGTTAGTATACAGGGCTGAGGGGCTATACAGCTATTCTTTTTCGTTACTGAATAAGTAGTGGGGTTAGAATTTAAAAAAATAGATAATATTCTGTTAATTTATTTGCCTGTTTGTTGAAGTGCCCTACTGTGATGGTTAAAGTAAATACCGGCTGGTTAGGATGTGAAATGTTCCTGGTATGTATCATACTGACTGTTCTGTTGTCATTATACGATGTGTAATAATCATATTGACTGGTTGACATATCCGTCTGTTCAATTCACTTGTAATTATATGTGTTCGACTTGTTCTTCTTTGAAGTTCACTTGTTTTACCGGGCGATTGAGTTGTTGTTATGTTCTGTTCGCATGTCATACAGGGTCATGCGGTTGTTATTTTGTTATGTTCGATTGTTATTCTGTTATGTTCGATTGTCATGCTGGTTGGTGCTATTGTTTTTATGTTATGTTTCACTTGTCTAACTATGTCGTGCATTTGTTATTATGTTATGTTCGCTTGTCTTACTTACTATGTCGTTCAGTTGTCATTATGTTATGTTCGCTTGTCCTACTGGTTGGTGCATTTGTGTTTCTTTTTGTTTCGCTTGTCTAACTAGGTCGTGCAATTTTGATCATGTTATGTTTGCTTGTCATACTATGTCGTATTTTGTTATTATGTTGTGTTCGCTTGTTTTAATTGATGGTGCAATTTTTATAACATTATGGTCGGTCGTCATACTTGGTGATGCAATTATTATTCTGTTAAATTTGTCTGGCATACTGAATTGTGCACCTCTTATTATTTTATGTTCGCTTGTCTTACTGGTTGGTGCAATATTTTTTTTGTATTGTTCGCTTGTCATACGTATTTGTGTAATTATTAGTCTGATATGTTCGATTGTCATACTGGTGAACGAGTTGTCATTAGGAATGATTCAATCATTGCGATGGTAGCACCGCAATATAAGATTGATCTTACACAATTGAGTTCAGTTTCATTTATGAAATATGTTTTTGTTAACTTAATAAAAGTAGTGTATTGCAAAAGATTTGTATGCAATCTATTGGTCTATGAACTGCCATGCCAGAGAGATGTTAACATGTATGACATAATAATTCTGATAATCGAGTGCTTTATTTATAGTTATGAACCACCTAGGATTTTAAAATCCTTCAAGTGGTTCAACAGTTATGGAGCGGACACGAAATATAATCCCAATACCTTTGACCTCTAATTATGACCTTGCTCTTTAATCAAGATGGTTGTAGCATGCGCTCTGCACATCATCTTAATATGGCGAACATTTCTAGTGAGAAATTTCAAAATCCTTCAAGCGTTTGGAAAGGAAATGGAGCGGACACGCTTTGTGACAGACAGATGACAATGCAATTCTCAGGATGACATGTTTTAAAATAGCCCCCGCAATTGCACTTTAGTGAGTTTTTACGGTGTCGTCATCCGCAAAGTGCATATGCCGAAAAAACAACCTAGGAGATAGCAACATCACAGTATAGAGATGTTACTAGCCATGTATTAAGTGCAACGAACCATCACAGTACTCGTGCATGCCAGCATTGCAATGGAATTGTTGTCATTTAAATAAACCGATATTAATGTTAACTCAGTCAACAGGTTTGGCTGGAAGAAAAAGAAGCATGGCCTTACCGGCAATGGTTTTAAGTTGAACAACGACACTGATTACCCAACTTGTCTGTATTGAAAGTGAATGGAAGGGAAAGATATATATACCATTTAGCAGTACAATTAACAAAACAAGGTGGCAATTTTGCCAAAGCGTTTATGTAAGAACCAATCATAACAACATTATGGCATTACAACCCCACATAATGACATTACAACACATCACAGTGATTTTACAAACCAACATAATGATAGCCCGTCAGCATAATGATATATTGACCCATCATTATGATAGCACGCCCGTCATATTCTAATATGGACTAATCATAAAGATAACAATCTAGCGTAATGCTTTAACGACCAATCGTAATTCTATAAGAACCCAGAAAAATGATAAATCAACCAATTATATGGTAATACAAACAATGAAAATGATATAATAACCCATTATAAGTATTATAAGTTCCCAACATGATTATGATCTGACAACTTATCATAATGATTTTAGAGCCCAATATTATACTGTTAAATGGATTTTACATGAAGATATACCAACCAAACAAAAAAGCCATTGACACATCAAATGCCGAGCATAAGACAGTTGTAGCGTTCCAAACTAAATTACTTTATTCGTTTAAAGAGCTAAGTCAATCAAACAACACAGATTGGTTTGTCAAACAGTATACCCCCTCCCCCTGAGCACCAGGAACATGAAATGCCTCTGTGCTTAATGTGACTATGACCTTGACCTTTGAACGATTTACCTTAAAGTATTTAGGGATCATCCATTAGTCATGCTCAGTTTAAGTTGAGTATTGTAGTTTCAAGCATTTTCCAATTATAAATTGATCAAACTTTGGACTACCGACGGACTGACCTAGCGACCGACCAACATGTGCAAATCAGTATATACTCTCTTCTTCGAAGGGGGCGCATAAATGGAAGGAGCAGTACCCAATTATCAATGTGTCCTTGAGTTTCGGCCGAATGACATATACATTAACAGAGGTATTTAACCGGTCATGCTGAACCACCCTGCCGAATTGTACACATCTATGCCCTTCAAGAGTTGCAGGAAAAAGTGAGCTGACGTGGAATGGCATTCTGGGTACCCCAATCAAGGGACATAATTATGAAGAGAAACTTCAGAAATTCAGAAGCATTTATCTCCCCTGCTATAAACCCTTATTTATTTGAAACATCTGGCCCTTTGTTACAAATTACTTTAAATTGGATTATAGAATATAAAATTCGTATAATCTGTATTATTTTGCAGATATAAGTCGACTAATCGTTTTGTATGCAATGTCACTGTGTCTTAACTTTTGAACGAATGACCTCTTAATCATTGGGCAAAACCTTCTGCTCAACCTCTCTACTAAGTTTGAGTACTTTCGGTTCAAGTATTATCCAAATACAAATTGGACAATCCTTGGACCGCTGACGGTTTGATCAAGCCGTTTGAGGGCAATATGCAACCACTTCGTCCGAGGGGAGGGGGCGCATAACATTTGAAGAAGCAGTATCCAATTATCCACTTATATTTTCGCTTACTGACAATGATCGAATTTCGAAAGACCTCGCACTCGTACTTGTTGAGGAAAAGTAAGAAAAAAAACGAAATGTTTAGCAGAAATGTTTGAAGCTGCCATCAGAAAAGCAACACCATTTAAACCTGGCTTTCGCTACTTTGGCGCGACGAGACAAAAATGGAATACTTTATAATTTATTTGTAAATTGTCACGCTATTGTGCGAGGACCTATATTTAATGATATCTTTCCTTTCTATGTATGAGAGAATTAAAATATAATTAATTTTATTTACTTTCTGTTTGCTGATAAACTCGAACAATTCAAATCGTCCAAGTTTTGCTGCTAGCTGCAATGGAGTAAGACCTTCCTTTTTTATCATCATCCATAAGTAGTCTGGATAAAGTCTGAGTATCTTTTTTTCCTCGTCCAAATGAATGGTTTTTGTTGAAACGCTTGCGTTTAGGTTTTCACAAAGAAATATTGCGATGCTGATCATGGTTGACTTGATTTGGCTTTCCTTTTCTGGGCAGATAAACGCATATCGTATCAACGAGTGGTACATATTGTCGCCCTGGGCATTACAAGAGTAAAAACGAACACGGTTCGTCAACAGAAGTCTTATTGTTTCTATATCAAGTGTTCTGGCGGCAATATTCAGAAGAGATTTCCCACCAGAAATTGAACCTCTGGACATTTCACTGCTCAAGTCCTTTGCATCCAGTAAATAGTCCCATTTTTTTGCATCCAGCATTGTCTGCAACATTTCGTGTTTGAATTCTTTTTCCGCTCTCGAATTGGCTTCCTTTACAACCATGAGATGCAAAGGAGTTGCATCATAGCGTTTGTCTTCCCACGGAAAAGTTACAGCATCTGGGCACTTTTTCACTAATGCAATTATTATAGTTTGCAAACAGTTCCTTTCTATTACATCTTGGGGAATTGGCTGACTGACTGCAAAAAACAATAACGTCGATTTCACGTTGGCGCTCTTGGAATAGTTTTCCTGTAAGTAAGATGGCTCACCTTTCTTAATTTTCGAGTTATAGTCAGAAAATTTCATCTCCGATTTTAAGTCTTTTGGGTCTTGAACTCGATTTAAAGTCGAGAAGAAATCTTCAGCTTCTGTTGTAAAGTCCAGTTTTATACCACATTGTCTGTATAAAGCATCTCTATTGAAGCGATCAAGTATTACAAAGAGCTCTTTTAGTGCTGTTTCTTTTTCTAGCGTTATTTCTATTCCTGTTGTATCCATTATAACAATAAACTTTATCTCTGAGCACTCTCTTTGTCTTATAAGATGAAAGTAAGACGAACTGTCTTAAAGAATCATGCATTGACAAAATAATATTCCTAAACTGTCAATAACTTTCAGATTTCCTGACGAATTTTCTATTATCAATTTCACTACTTTTTGAAACGTTCCACAAGCCTATCAGTAAATAAGAAAAATGTAACATTCTAATAATCGTGAAGTTATTAAAATTAATTTGTCCAATACTGTATCCTAGAAAGCGATCCACGGGATCCATGTGAGACGGCGCCTTTTATACACATACGTCATTACATGTAACAAATAGATCAGGAATAATGTTCGCGCTGTGAATGACATTTATGTATTTAGATGAATGAAGGTACATAACTGACACTAAATAAATAGACATATATCGTATCCCGTTTTTAAGTACAACATGTAGTTGCTCTAAAAGATTATCTAAATGTTATTTTTCTAAACAGTGACAGATAGGCCCATTGGGCCGAGTGTTTTTCCATTATTCTATTTTGGTATATGTTTGTTTTGTTATACACATGTCACTATAATAACAGATTGCTTGCATACTTACATACATGTATGTTTATGGGTTTGGCAGTAATCTTGACGAAACCAGTACTTGTTTTTATTTACTAAGAAATCTTGATTTTGCACGTTGCACAGTTTTAACCGTCTCTTAATTCATTGTAAAAGTATCTGAAGCGTCAATTCCCTGCGCTGTTGTGCTTTAAAAAAATAAACTATATCATATTCAACATCCTGGCTTACCGATTTCAATAAAATCATGAAAATGATAGAACGTCATTTTCTCTTTTGTTGTGTTCCTATAAAGTGAAAATTTATAAATGCATTTTCATGCTGTTATAAAATCAACAATTAAGAGGGGCTTGAAATACCATGTAAGCCTATCCTCCTAATTACCACAAATCCTACAGTTTTTCAAGATGCACATTCAAAGGTTTTGGCTGAACTAATAATAGTGTATCATAATACCTTTTCTAAATATATCTCCGTTAGGACAGCGTAGATGAACATAGATGTAATTAATTATAAGCTCACCTAAATGACAGCAATGATAAATTGGAAGCCCTATTTTGAAATATGAGTATGAGGGCGTTTCCTTGATAAATTACCAATATAACCAGTAGTGTTAGCCTGAGCCATCCTGCGAGAAAACATTATGGCCTCTGCGTAATGTATCATCCTGCGCAGACTGCGCAGACTAATCCGGGACGACACATTCCGTCTCAGGGGGATAGATGTATAGAGTAAGGATTCCTAAAACAGAAAATCCAGAGGAGGCGAAAAGTGTGTATCCGGGTAAGCCTGCGCGGAATGCTTAGGCTGATCCGGGTCGATATTTTACGCAGAGTCCGCACTGTTGGTTTTCTCGCGGGACGGCTCAAGTAATGTATCCCTGCAACCTTGAGCGCCAAGGAGGAAAACCTTTACGATAACTTTCAATGTCTTTTGTTGGAAGCAACCGGGAATCGTACCCTTGTCTCCTGCTTTCAAAGTGCACGCTCTAAAACAACGGAATGGAGACTTTTTGGTCACATAAGAAGAACATAAAGGTCATACTCAGTATATGAAACAAGGAAACATTAACATATTGTCCGGGTAAAAGTGCAAGTCGTATATTTGATCGATTTAGCGAGTACAGCGGTCCTAAACCTAACTTAACTCCAGAAGAATTTATAGGTCGCACCCCGCTTCTGCTGCGATAATATTTTTAACGATCCAAAATGTGGTGATGGTGCGATGTGGTGAATCAAGTGTAACACTTGTTTTCTCACGATAACAGATTTTTACACAAATCATTAACCGGGCTCCAAATCCAAAACTATAACAGTGACCCGAGTACGTGAGACGAGTTAACATGTCAAAGTCCAAACCAAACATTTAGAAGTAGTTCCCATCAACAGATTGCTATAGGGAAATCATAAACATGTCATAGTCGCCGAACCAAACCTCTGGAATTGCTCAATTAGAAGACACGCAACACGTGTTTTGTTCAAATAAGGCAACTGAACGTTGTGTTACCGAGTCGGCATAACTACAAAACGAGTTCTTTTTAGGCAACGTTAACAAAATATGTTAAAAAGTTAAAGTCTGGGGAATTAATATATATAGGATCTGACATGAGTTGTCATTTCATATAAAGTTTTATTAAACGAGTTCAAGAAATGTGTTATTAATATACAGTCAAACTTGCGATCAGCAGCCACCAAAGGGACATGATAAAACTGGCTGCTTAAGACAGGTGGCTGCTGATCACAAATTTCATGACTTGGTCGGATTTGTTCAAGTTTTGTCAGTTCACATAATATTACATGTAACTGTTAGGAATAGTCATTACATTACAAATAGTAATTTGTCTTTATAAACTTGAATTTAAACATTGTTATGAAGATTTGTAGCTTGTTTCTATCAAGAATTTCATTGTGCTATCTATTCTTTAGTTTAAACCGACTTTTACAACTAACTTGACTCAAATATTTTTTTACTTCACTTTGAAATTCGCCGAATAACGTATCCGGAAAAAATAGCGTCCGAATTTACCTCTACTTGCACACAATTTTACTCGATAATCTTTAGATTTAAAATGGAAATGGGAATATAAATTGTCTTGGGGCTTCTAAGAAAACATTAACTTGTGGACATTAACTTTCATTTTAACACATAAATGTACTGTCTTTCGGTCTAAAAGGCTCATAAATATTTTTTTCAATTTATCAATTTTGCCCGACATCGTAAACAAAAGAAACCAAAATCGCAACTTCTTGTTGATGAATCATGCAACTATGATTCGGTACACGTCGGCTGTTTTCGGTACCCTAGATCTAACATGTAAACAGATTACGCGTATGAAAAAACCCGATAATGTATTACAAATTTCTTGGACGAGGTTAATAAAACTTTTTATGAATTGACAACGAATGTCAGATTCTTTTTATCACATGACGAAACACAAAAAAAAAGTGGGTTTTCCAAAGCCATTTTAATTTCGTCAGTAAACCCAGAGACCTAAAATAATAATAAACTCGGCGAGATACCCTTATGATTTAGTAGAAGCACTCCATGAGACGCCCTTTGTATATCCTTTACTCAAGCCCAGTTTCGTGGCTCCACTAGTTATATTTTAATTTGAGCATACATATTTTACTGTTGTCTTCTCATATGCCGACATGATCGGTCTGTTCGTGTAACGTATATTTATAGTCTTCGTGTTTATATTAACAACATCAGAATACGCTATAATTGGATGGTGTTTGACTCAGCCTTCAACATTATTCAGTTATATTACGGCGTTTTCAGTATAAGTGTCTAGTACTTCTGGTACATTTAGTCTGAGACCAGCCAGTCAGTCCTATAGTAATAATAGCCCTACCATACCGAGCGCCAATGAGGCACAGCCATAACATATATGTTTTTATAATATTTGGTATAACCCTGCTGGGGATCGAATTCGTGACCAAGGCGTCAGAATATGCAATCTATGTGTTACCATTGTCCGTCATATCGATTGGTATTTCATGATTTACTCTCTGCGCTTTGTCGAAGAGTTTGGTTGTTTTACAGTGTTGATCAAACTTGTAACATACGATTGGTTACAGTTTGAGATCGTTAAGTCGATTCTGTTGATCGGTTTCTCTTTTGCTTTTTCTGTAGCCATCCGAGGAGAAAAGGAAATTACCAAAATAAAGCGTTATCATGTCGATAATCTTTAGAAATGTTTACAGTCATGTTAGACATTGGTGAAAACATTGATAAATGTTTCCAAAGAGCGATTAATTTCTCATTGTCCCTTAATGTTATACGTTTCTATTAAAATTGATCATTCCAATGATTTCCTCTGGTTCGCTTGTTCTGTTAGTATTTTCCCATGTGGCTGGGGGCGCTTACTAAGAATGACAGTCACAGTCTGACCTTTGCTTTTAAAGTAAGAGCCCGCTAAATGGATCTGAATGATTGGAGTCAATGCAACCCTAAAGCTGCTTCAGCAAATTGAGTGGTATTGGTTTCATACCATATACATTTATACATGTTTATCTCAATGTAAATATAAGGTGTTGGAAAAATATCATCGTTTCTAACTGCCTCGATATGACATAAGCTGTTGAAAGCGGTATAACACCCAAAACAAACAAACTGATCCTTCCAAAGCAGAAATGTCATTTCAGGTAAACGACTCAGTTGTGCATCCTTACACTCTTGAATCACAATGGATTTGCCTTTCGGTGTATACGTTCAGGACAACCGATTCTGAAAAGCAGATTTAGTCTCTTAGTCTTTACTGGTTATTCAAGATAGACTGTGAAAACTATTTTATTTATTTATGAGAAAAAAGCCTTCGGTTAATTACCTACATGTTATGAATGTATAGTCTCTGTTTGACTATTGTCAGAAGGATTTCTTTATCAGTCAACTAAGTATAAATTTGTGGGATTCGCATCTTTTTGCAAATGATTAATGATGAAAACTGCTGTTTGACCCTTTTGAAGGTTTATTCCTGTTATAATTAATTCAGTCATATCAAGTTATTACAAGTTATTACAAGTTATATCTTTAAACCGTTCCTTTAAACCGTTCCTTTGCTAACGCCGCGACAATGAACACCAAGGTGGGAAGTCATTACTTACCTTTTAAAGTGTTTTGTATGACCCGATCAAGGATCGAATGCGATCGTTCACGAGGTGGATAGAAAGAGAACGAATTAATGTTAACGAATAATTCGGTATTTTTACAAGTGTACAATTTCTTAAGGTTTTTTTCTTCACAAAACATACTGCACAATCAGTTTTTAAAATCAATGTTTGTCATTCTTATTTCAGTGAAAGCTTTGTAGACACTGTGTGTATGAGGCGTGTCAGTGATTTTCGAATCTATCTCAAACAGCATTCATTTGAACCGCTTCAGGCTAAAATGTGTCTTTTTACATCGCCGTTAAGTGATTGTAATGAAACGCTAGGGGCTACAATTCTTGGTTTTTCGTCGGTGACTACATTCGTTTGGTAGGTAGACGGTCAAACATATGCTGATAATGTCCCTATTCACAGGCTCGTATGCGTATTCACTGTTCGCATCCGAAATATGATAACATGTTCGCCTATATATATATGTTGTTTTTCAAACATTCACTAAATCTGCAACTGACTACTTCTAAAAACATCTTGGTAAAACTATGGGTCTTTAAATGAAAGTATAATTATTGGACCGTGTTGGAAACATTGTGGCAAAAGGAGAGCATTTTTAAGTTGAGCAATTTATCCTTGGCCAAAATATGTTCAAGGATCGTCTGCTGCAGACGTGTCAACCTGTGTTTGTATTTGGGAAAAAGTTGGAGAGATGGATGAATTTTTGAAAATGTGTAAAAGGTTTACATGTTTAAAAATCATCCTTTAAAGTATAAACATATCTCCATTCCAATTAACCTGAAAGTCTGAAAGTCTGCAAGATTGTCAATATAAGGAATATGTATTCCGTTCTGTCAAGAGTAGATATGTTATGTGTCTGCAATCCCATGAATGTCTTGTTGATTTTTAAGGTCCACAAATTACACATGTTTGAAGTGACAATATACAATGCTAAGCCCGCTTATAAAATGGGTCACCTGACGCCACGTAAAAACAAGTCTCTAGCAATTTTAAAAATTATTGTAATTCCGATCAAATTACATTCTTGTTAAATATGCTTTTAATTATAGTCGATATTTGCTGGACGCAAGGTGCCGACGTCGACCCCTGGTAGCTCATTTTATAGCGACGCAGGCTTTCAATCCAGCGGTTGTGGTTATCCCTACGTTCTTTCTGACGTTTAACAAAAGTCACGAACGGGCTAACAGAATATGTGGAAAAGCAGCCAGTTGGTTGGAAATACGGTTGTGTACAGTTTGGGTACAAGAAAGCCAGGAAACACATGGATAGGTAAACTGACCGCCGTGATAAGACTGAAATCCCAATTAAATAACGGTCGGTTTTCGTATGACGTGATCTAAATATAACATTGTTAAAACGTGCAGAAAATATATCATATATTGTAAAAAGAAAAACCACGGATATTAAAATAAGTCACAGGGAATTAGGCCTGGTTAGCATTAATTGTCTTTGTTATTGAATAATAGACCATGCATTATGACTGATATACATGTTTTACGAAAATAGGTTCGAGCATATGATAGTGATAAGTTGTTCTGTTTGGAAGCAGAAATGTCCTTTATATTTACATATATTCTTAGATTATATCAAAGAGGATTTTGTAAGGTCATTGTGTCCACATATGGAACAAAATGTTATCTTAGCAGTTGTTAATATGCCATTTGGTCTAAGGTCCATGTTAAAGCAGTGCATGTATATTATAAGGGTACTCCACTTTGACAGTCGTGCCTCGACTGGGGATCGAACCCGGGACTCTCGGTTTCAAATCCTCGACGCTAACCACTCGACCGAGGCAAATTCCTCCCTTTGAATATACAACATTCTTTTATTTTCTATTTTCGGTTGATCTTTTAATTCAAAATATGATGGATCAAAACCTGTTTCAGATTGTTGGTTATATATGCTTTAGTTACTGTTTGTTTTGTGTTTTACGCCGTTCTGATCATTTTTATTTATATCACGTTGTTTCCTGTGTAAGCCTTACCAGTCTCGTACTAGTCTATTTATTCTTACAGTCGTAATGCTTATCACTCAATCCTGAGCGCCAAGGAGGGATATCCCGTAGTACCATTTCAAAGTATTTGGTATGACCTGGTCGAGTAACAAACCCGCACCGACGAGGCTATATACCAATTCGGTATGGCACTGATGTTAAAACTATATTTGTTCTTGTCAAATATCTTGTAATACATGTATGAGGAAAATGACAAAATGATTCGCCTTTAACTTAAAAGGGAAAATTATGCAAAGCAAACGTTTTTTATTTGAAATACTTGTGTATTTCTTGCTAACTTGATATGTGAATTCGTTTTTGTTTTTTTTGATCGGATCAAAATGCAAACATGTGTCAAATCAGGCTGACGACAATGTTACATCCCTTGTCTATATATATAATAGTGTATACATTTTTAGTTTTTTAAAAGCGTGCCAGGCCCCTATGTAATAATCTGTAATAAATGACTTCTGAATGCGATGTTGAAGAAGAAGAAAATGCAGCGTCTTTATATTGAGCACTTTCTTCTGAATTCATATTTTTAGCAACGTATTCTAATTGACTTTATGTCATTGGTCAAGAAAGTGTTTACTTTTTCCTATTAAAATCAACATTCTTGAGTTTGCAATGAATAACAAAGAAATAATCTTAATATTTAAATGTCACATATTGTGTACCTAAAAAGGCGAGTGCTTATTGCCTCATTAGCCTATCTAAATCAAAAGAGCAAGTACTGCTTTCGTCAATATTACTCAACTACCTGAACCCATAAACGTATAAGTTCGTATAAGTACTTTGCAATGCAATCTAGGACCGTGAATCAAAATATTAGTACGTATGTCTGTCATCTTTTAGATCATTTGGCAACCTACCTATCTTACCTTCGCAATAGTAGTTTGAACTCGACTTTGAAATAAAATGCTAACGAGCCTGTTAGAAGGTACACGAACATTCGATCTCCGAGTTGGCGAAACTTCACAACCATTCCTTATTGGGACGAGAAAGACATCCCTTCCAGAGTCAACGAATTACACAATCGATAAACCGTTTTTCGGAGTAACTACGATCCTAATAACACAGGCAGCTCTACCAAATTAAAGATCAACTGAAACAAATGGTTCTAAGCGGAGTAATTTTCACCCAGAACAGATTATGTGATCAAAGCACTGAAAGTACTCGTGGCTCAAATCATTAAAAGTACTGATGGTACGGTTGTGTTGGTATTCGTAAATTTCGATCAGACAGGCGGTTGCATGCCTATGTACACAAGAGATGTTTGTCAAATAAGAATAGTTACTTATTCAGAAAATCCATTTAAGCTGCATACGTTGATGTTGCCAACAGCAAATGTGATGTTGCTGTTGTTGTAGATGCTGACGGAAATCTATAAGTACCTTTAAAATAACCTGTTACGTATTCAAAGACCCTACTACTTATTCGGCCGTTATATGATGTTCTTGTTGTTGTTGTAGATAAAGAGAGAGACGTATTGGTACATTTTAAATAGCCTGTTACTTATTCAAAAGCTGGTTACTTATTCGGCATTTTTCAAGAAAAGAAGCCTCTGCTATCACAAATATCATTCAAATTGCATATGTTGATGTTGCAAACCATAATTGTGATATTGATGTTGTTGTAGATCATGACGGAGACCCATTAGTACATTTCAAATCACCTGTTACTTATTCAAAAAAACTGTTACTTATTCGTTACTTATTCAGAAAATCCATTCAAACTGCATATGTTGATATTGCCAACAGCCAATTTGATGTTGTTGTTGTTGTTGTTGTTGTTGTTGTTGTTGTTATAGAAGCTGACGGAGATATATAAGTACCTTTGCAATAACCTGTTACTTATTCAAAAACCCTGCTACTTATTCGGCCGTTATCATGAAAAGAAGCTTTTTCTATCCAAAACATTACTTAAACTGCATTATGTTGATGTTGAAAATCACAATGTTGATGCTGTTGTTGCTGTGGATAATAACAGAAACCCATTGGTACATTTTAAATAATCTGTTACTTATTCAAAAACCTGTTACGTATTCGACCGAGTTCAAGTAAAGAAGCCATTGCTGTCCAAAATATAATTCAAAGTGCATTTGTGTATGTTGCCAACAACAATCTTGAGTCTGTTGTTGTTGTAAATGATTAAAGTGAGCTAAAGGTACCTATTAAGTCACTTGTTACTTATTCAAAAACCTGTTACTTATTCGCCCGTTCCCTGTTCCTTGTTCCTTATTCCTTATTCGAATTTGAAGTTGGATATATGTTCCTTGTTCCTTGTTCCTTATTCAAATGTAAAGTTGGATATATGTTCCTTGTTCCTTTTTTTGTTTCTTAATCTGATTTTATCGAAGGTACTGCATATGTTGATGTTGCCAACAACACTGTTGTTGATGTTGTTGCTGTTGTAGATGATGAGAGAGACCTATTTGTACATTATAAATAACCTGTTACTTATTCAAAATATGGTAACTTATACGGCCTTTTTCAAGAAAAGAAGCCTCTGCTATCAAAAATATCATTCGTATTGCATATGTTGATGTTGCAAACCACAATTATGATATTGTTTTTGTTATATTTGATGACGGAGACACATAAGTACATTCAAATCACCTGTTACTTATTAAAGAATCTGTTACTTATTCGTTATTTATTCAGAAGATCCATGCAAACTGCATACATTGATGTTGCCAATGGCTAATGTGATTTTGTTATTGTTGCAGATGCTGACGAAGATCTATAAGTACCCTTGAAATAACCTGCTACTTATTCAAAAACCCTGTTACTTTTCTGCCATTTTTATGAAAAGAAGCCATTTCTATCCAAAGCATTACTAAAACTGCACATGTTGATGTTGAAAATCACAATGTTGATACTTTTGATGCTGTAGATGATAACAGAAACCCATTGGTACATTTTAAAATACATGTTACTTATTCAAAAACCTGTTACTTATTCGACCGTGTTAAAGAAAAGAAGCCATTGCTGTCCCAAATAGCATTCAAAATGCATTTGTTTACCTGCCAACAACAATATTGAGGTTGTTGTAAATGAGGAAAGTGAGCTATTGCTACATATTGAATCACCTGTTACTTATTCGGCCGTTCCCTGTTCCTTGTTCCTTGTTCCTTATTCGAGTGTGAAGTTGGTTACTTGTTCCTTGTTCCTTATTCAAATGTAAAGTTGGTTATATGTTCCTTGGCCTTTTTTGTTAATTAATCATATTTGATCTAAAGTACTGTTGATTAAACATTGTTGATGATGTTTTTCTTGTTGTCGGTGATGAGAGAGACCCATGGTTACATTTTAAATAACCTGTTACTTATTCAAGATCTGGTTACTTTTTCGGCCTTTTTCAAGAAAAGAAGCATCTGCTATCACAATTATCATTCGAATTGCATATGGTGATGTTGCAAACCACAATTTTGATGTTGTTGTTGTTGTAGATGCTGACGTAGGTCCAGTAGTACATTTCGAATCACCTGTTACTTATTCATAAAACCTGTTACATATTCGTTACTTATTCAGAAAATCCATTCAAACTGCATACGTTAATGTTGCCAACAGCAAATGTGATGTTGTTGTTGTTGTTGTATATACTGATGGAGATCTATACGACCCCTTTAAAATAATCTGTTACTTATTTTAAAAAAAACTGTTACTTATTCGGCCGTTTTCATGAAAAGAAGACGTTCTATTCAAAACATCATTAAAAGTGAATAATCACAATGTTGATGCTGTTGTTGTTGAACCATTGCTGTCCAACCATCATTCAAAATGCATTTATTTATGTTGCCATCAACAATCTTGAAGTTGTTGCTGTTGTAAATGATGACAGTGAGATACTGGTACATATTAAATCATCTGTTACTTATTCAAAAACCTGTTCGCATGTGAAGTTGGTTACTTGTTCCTTGTTCCCTATTCACATGTAGAGTTGGCTATAGGTTCCTTGTTCCTTATTTGTTATTTAATTTACTGCATATGTTGATGTTGCCAACAACACTGTTGATGATGTTGATTGTGTTGTAGTCGCGACGGAGAGCTAGTGGTACATATTAAATCGCCTGTTATTTATTCGTTACTTATGATCGTTTGATATCCAAAAAGTCCATTCAAACTACATATGTTGATATTGTCAACAACTCCAATATATGCAGTTTGAATGGATTGTTTGGATATCAAAAAGATCTTGATAACCGCCAAATAAATAAAAACTTTGGAATAAGCTACAGGGGATTTAAAATGTACTAATAGGTATTTGTCAGCATCTACAACTACAACAACAACATCAATGGTTGGCAACATAAACATAAGAAGTTTGAACGGTATTTTGGATAGAAATATCAAAAATATCTATCACATTGTATATCATAATGTTGCCAACAGCATATGGGATATTGTTGTTGCTGTTGAAGATGACGAAGACACTTTGTACATTTCAAATAACCTGTTACTTATTCGGTGGTTATCAAGATATAAGCGTTTGATATCCAGAAAATCCATTCAAACTGCATACGTTGATGTAGCCAACAACAAATGCGTTGTTGTTGTTGTTGTTGTTGTTGTTGTTGTTGTTGTTGTTGTATATTTAGACGGATAGCTATTGGTACATATTAAATCGCCTATTACTTATTGAAAAACCTGTTTCGTATTCGTTATTCATTCGGCCTTTTTCCATAAAATAATCCTCTGCTATCAAACATATCATTCAAACTGCATACAGTGATGTAGACAACAACAAATGCGATGTTGTTGTTGTTGTTGTTGTTGTTGTTGTTGTTGTTGTTGTTGTTGTTGTTGTTGTAGACGTGACGTAGAGCTATTTGTACATATTAAATCGTCTTTTACTTATTGAAAAACCTGTTACTTATTCGTTACTTATTCGGCTGTTTTCAAGAAGAAAGCCTTTGCTATCCAAATATCATCCAAGCTGCATATGCTGATGTTAACAACCAAGATATTGATATTGTTGTTGTTGTAGATGCTGACAGATACTTATTGGAATATTTTAAATACCCTATTACTTAATTAAAAACCTGTTACTTATACGGCAGTTACTCAAGATATGCGCATTTGATATCCCAAACATCCATTCAAACTGCATATTTTGATGTTGCCAACAACAAATATTATCGTACTTTTGTTGTTTTTTCTGTTGTAGATGCTGACAGAGAGTTATTTGTAATTATGAATTCGGCTGTTACTTATTCAAAAACTTTTTACTTATTCGGCGTTATCAAGATATGAGCGTTTGATATCCTAAAAATCTATTCAAATTGCATATGTTGATGTTGTTATTGTTGTTGTAGATACTGACAAAGAGCTATTAGTACTGTGGACAACATCAACATATGCAGTTTGAATGGTTTGTTTTAATAGCAAACGATCGTAAGTAACGAATAAGTAACAGGCGATTTAATATATACCACTAGCTCTCCGTCACGTATACAATAAAAACAACATCATCAAAGTGTTGTTGGCAACATCAACATATGCAGTACCTTATATCAAATCTGGTTAAGTAACAAATACGGAACGAGGAACATATTAACAACTTTACATTTGAATAAGGAACAAGGAACAAGTAACCAACTTCACATTCGAATAAGGAATAAGGAACAGGGAACGGCCGAATAAGTAACAGGTTTCTGAATAAGTAACAGATGATTTAATATGTACCAATATCTCACTGTCATCATGTACATCAACAACAAACTTCAAGATTGTTGTTGGCAACATAAATAAATGCATTTTGAATGATGGTTGGACAGCAATGGCTTCTTTTCTTGAACACGGTCGAATAAGTAACAGGTATTTGAATAAGTAACAGGTGATTTCAAATGTACCACTAGGTTTCTGTTATCATCTACAGAAACAAAAGCATCAACATTGTGATTTTTAACATCATCATATGCAGTTTAAGTACTGTTTTGGATAGCAAAGGCTTCTTTTCATGAAAACGGTCGAAGAAGTAACAGGTTATTTTAATGGTACTTATAAATCTCCGTCAGCATCTACAACAACAACAACAACATCACATTTGCTGTTGGCATCATCAACGTATGCAGTTTGAATGGATTTTCTGAATAAGTAACGAATAAGTAACAGTTTTTTTGAATAAGTAATAGGTGATTTTAAATGTAATAATGTGTCTCCGTCAGCAACAACAACAATATCACAATTGTGGTTTGCAACATCAACGAAATAAAAGCGAATAGTGTAGACATGACTGTCAGTGCTTTTGCACACATCAACTGTTGAAGACGATTAAACGAGCCATTATAATTCAGTACTACTCCAAGGTAGTTGGAGTTCCCATACTATGACTACTGTTCCTCAGGTTTTATACGACCCCTTTTGCGGAAAACTTTTATTTAAGTATTATCTGAGTTTACCTCCAGACCCCAACTGTCACAGTTAGTTATTAAAAGATTAAGACTTGTTTGTAGATCAGAAATTGATTCACTCATTATCAACATATCATCTGCATATAAATATAAAACAAGAGCGCCGCTTGCAGGTGCCTGACTCTCGTCTGATATTATCCTTTTACGGTTTATCTATTTTATATACAAAATCTTCAAATTCGGAATGAATATTTACAAATTATAATGATCGAACACAACTGCTATTTTTCAAGTATTGAAACAAGATTTACCATGTGGAAATAAATCCAAGTTCATAAACATGATAAGGAAGATCTTAATGTCGGATGCAGTCAAGATCATTAGCTTAGTCTCGTGACAGGCAAATTTGATGGTTACATTAAGTCACCTGTAGATATTGAAATATTAATGATTTCCTAGTTTTAGTAACGGTGACCTTGACCCCCAAAACACAATCCAAATAAAGATATTCATGATATGTTGAAGTACATTATTTGTTCATGTTTGGGAAAAATTTAAAATCAATGGTAACAAAAAATTGAGAAACTATGTCCAATTTTTAAATCAACCAAAATACATCAAAATTGATATGTTTACCCCCAGAAAACAGACCCGCTCATCATTATTATCATACAATAGGTTTGATAGTTTCCATGTTAGTGACCTAAACACAAAATTTAACCAACACCGCCAATTCTCAAAATCAACAAAAATACATCAAAATTTATGTTTTTACTTCCAAAAACAGACCACACTCAGCATCTTTATCATACAATGTGAAGAAGGGTATTAGATGAATGGCCCTATCACACTGGGCCGAATGCCATTCCGTTTGCTTTCCGAATAGGAATTTGATTGTTCGGGGAGCGAACGGATCATATCGGGAAGCATTCGGTGTGTTCTAGGAGCATACTGGCTGTTCGGCTCCGGACGGATGCATACGGAACGGCATTCGGTAGCTACAATTTGTTGTGCATGTTCAAAATAATTTTCATCGACCTTCCGAATCATCCGAATGTGGCGTCCATGTGTATTCTGGAAGTATTCGGGAAGCATTTTAGGAGCATACGGCGTGTACGGAAAACGTTCGGGAAACATGCGTCTAGTTCTTGGTGCATTCGGAATGAAAATCTGGAGGTGCTGTGTTCCGTAGGCTTTCCGAACCTAGAACATGACGAATGCTTTTCGAATGCTTTCAGAACAAAACGAATGGACCAAAAAGTTGGAGGTGCTGGGTTCCGTATGCTTTCCAAACACCACGAATGGACATAGAACATGACGAATGCTTTCCGAATGCTTTCAGAACACGACGAATTGACCTAGAATGGACCGAACTTTTTCCGCATGCTTTCCGCACGCTTTCCGAACGTTTTCGGTTTACTCTGACATCCGGCCAAATGCTTTAAGAACCGGCCATATAACGGAACTCTTTCAAACACGCGAAAAATTCCGAGGAGGAGAGACACACACGAGCATTTTGAATTATATATTATCGTACTGACAGAGTTTACCGGCATTCGGAAATACTTCACCGGCATTCTGAAAGCGTTCGGAAAGGGTTCGTCATGTTCGATGTCCATTCGAGGTGTTCTGAAAGCATACGTAACATACTGTGCATTCTGGAAGTAAACGAGCAGTTCGGAAACTTTTCTAAAATAATACTGGAAGGGTTCTGGCTATTCGTTATACGTTCGGCGGCGCATAAGTAAAAAAAAATAAGGAAAGGATACTGAAAACGTTCGGAAAGCATTCGTCATGTTCTAGGTCCATTCGGGGTGTTCGGAAAGTATACAGCACCTCCAAATTTTCATTCCAAATGCACCAATAACTAGACGCATATTTTCCGAACGTTTTCCGTACACGCCGTATACTCCTAGAATGCTTCCCGAATTCTTCCAGAATACACATGGACGCCAAATTCTGATGATTCGGATGGTCGATGAAAATTGTTTTGAACATGCACAACAAATGTTTGGAGCTACCGAATGCCGTTTCGTATGCATCTGTACCGAGCCGAACAGCCAGTATGCTCCTAGAACACACCGAATGCTTCCCGAATATAATCCGTTCGCTCCCCGAACACCCAAATTCCTATTCGGAAAGCAAAGGGAAAGGCATTTGGCTCAATGTGATCGCCCCGATATGGATTTTTTTTCTAGAATGCACAGTATGTTCCGTATGCTTTCAGATCACCCCGAATGGACATAGAATGCATGCGGAACGAGTTCGGTCCATTCTAGGTCGATTCGCCGTGTTCTGTTAGCATTCGGAAAGTATACGGAAATCGTTCGTAAAGAAAACATTTCGATATCAACATGCGGGAAGCATTCGGTCTGTTCTGAAACCATTCTGAAACCATACTGAAAACATTCGGAAAGCAAACGAAAAGCATTCGGTGATACATTGGATAAAACACATTCGGAGGGACATTCGGACAGTTTGAAAAAGCACACCACTTTCGTATACGGAAAGCAAACGGAAGCTCATTCGGGCCAGTGTGATCGCCCCATAAGTGACCTAAACGCAAAACTTAATCAATTATGTCCAATTCTCAAAATCGAACAAAATACATCAAAATATATCAAAATACATCAAAATTGATAGTTTCCATATAAGTGACCTAAACGTAAAACTTAACCAACACCGCCAATTCTCAAAATCAGCTAAAATACATCAAAATTGATATTTTTTATCTTAACAAAACAGGCCACACTCAGCATCGTTATCATACAATCTAAAGAAGGGTAACAAAGATTCCATGTTTCAAAGTATTAGGTTTGATAGTGTCCATGTTAGTGACCTAAACGCAAAACTTAACCAACACCACCAATTCTCAAAATCAGCTAAAATACATCAAAATTGATGTTTTCTACTCAAAACAATAGGCCACACTCAGCATCTTTAGCATACAATCTGAAGAAGGGTATTAGATGAACAAGTTTTCCAAGTTTCAAAGTTTACAAAGTGCGACTCTTAATTTACGGTCAGCGATACAATCTAGATAGTTTTCAAATATAAAATCATGTTTAAACATACAATATGTAAATAATATAAAAAACATGTAAAACCAAAGAATCGAACAATTTGCACTTTTATGAAGGGTTAAAAACATATCTACTGAATATTGAAAAAAGATAGTACATTGCTCTATTTGCATTATCAGCTATTTTTTCCTGAGTGTTAAGCCATTTTCCATTCTTAAAAAGGTTTAAATCTTAGTATTTGAATGATGAAACAACTTCAATGTTTTCATTATATATGTAAAAATCATGGAAAGTTGAACGTCTGCTCTTCTCAAATATCATCACTTTAGTCTTGATGTTGCAAATAGAGCTTGGTCATCAGCAAACAAAATTAAAAACGAACTTAATTTATCTTCGGCGGCGGCGGCGGCGTTTGTTAAGTTTTGCTTTTAAGTCACTTACATTGAAACTATCCAACCAAATACTTTGAAACTTGGAATACTTGTTTATATAATACCCTTCTTCAGATTGTATACTAAATATGCTGAGTGTGGCCTGTTGTTATGGGTAGAAAACATCAATTTTGATTTATTTTAGCTGATTTTGAGAATTGGCGGTGTTGGTTAAGTTTTGCGTTGAGGTCACTTACATGGACACTATCAAACAAAATACTTTTCAATATATGATTTACAAACATGAGAAATAATAAAGATGAACTCAAAGCGCCTTGTTTGAGTCCTACTGTAATATATATGGTATTAGTAATTTGATTATTGTGCTTAACTGCAGATTTAACATTTAAACACACAACCTTCAAAGCATTGGTCATCTTAGTGCTGACTCCCTGTGTAAACAAACGTTTCCATACGGAAGAACGATTAACTTTATCATAGCACTTTTCGTAGTCTATAAAAGCCGTATATAGTTTTTTCCCAGAATGTAATACCTTTGCAATATAAATATACAATCAATGGTACTCTTACTCTTTTGATACCCAAATTGATAATCAGTTTAGTGTTCATGCTTTTAATTCCATTTGGTTAGTCTGTCTAAAAGAATTTGAGAATACATTTTTGCCAAAATATTATTTAAGGTAATGCGCCGGTATTTTTATTTTTCGATGAATTTCCACTTTTAAATATCGGTAATATATATTCAAGACACCACATTTCTGGAAATTCGGCACTTTCAAACATTTTGTTATAAAGATTTTTAAGATATGGCGAGATTAAGTCAAAAGATGCTTTAATTAACTCGGAAGTGATTTCATAATCTAAATCATTATCCATGTCAGTTTGTGATTGGATTTCTTCATTAGCCATAGATGTAGCCTCATTTCCTAGCAATGAAGTAAAATGCTGATGCTATCTATGTCGTTCAAATTATTTTCATCAAATGTTTGACTATTTTTACTAGCTTTAATACTATTTCAAAATGACTTGGGATTAGTCTTGGCTATTGATTGAAGGCGTCTGCTTTCACTTATCATATATATTTGCTTTGCTTCTTTTCTTGTTTCATTATATCTGTTGCGTAATTTGCAGAATGCTAAACGATTTTCATCATTGTAGTTAATCTTTAATATAGATTTTGCGAGTTTGTGCTCGTCTTTGTATTCGTATTTTGCTACTTTTCAATTATCGTTAAACCATTTCGGTTTATATTTGACTATTGAATAATTTTTAGATATTTTATTAAACACAAATTTAGCATTATCCACAATAAAATGTGTTATATGGAGCGCGTGATCATTAATAGCTTTAGTCCCAAACATGTTATTCTCAAAGTGAATCAGATTTTGATTAAATACGTAGTCATCACTTTTAGTTTCTCTAAAAATAATTTTGTGACAGACCGAATCAGATGAACCGCCTGTATTTCTAAAAGACGTACTCTCTTTTTTATCGCTTTACGAAAATTGAAATATAAGGGTGCATGGTCCGAAATGTTGTTCCAGCAGGGTACATCCAAATTATTTAAAATACTGATGCAAAGTTGATCTAATAATACATTGGTAACTAATTAGTTACGCTTGACATACGTTCACTACAATATGTAAATTTACCATTTATTTTATTATGTAAACAATGAATCTTTTTCTGATAACTTAAGCAAAGAAGTTGTTTGCAGCGAATTTGAGAGTGAGTTTTGATTTAAGCCACATGCATTTATTTCTGAGCCACCTTTATCCAATTGCTTAAATGGCAAATGATAATGTCAGCCCTGATCTTTGCAGAGTGAAATTAAGGTATCCGTGTGCCAAATTATTTTTTAAATCGGACGTATAATTTAGGTCGAAGAGTTTGTTTAAGTTGTTACTTTACCATGTAAGGAAATCAAGCTCTGATCCCTGACAGCAATGTTTTTCAATAGATCGGTATTATTTGAACATTCTTGATAGAGAGTCAATCAATTTCAAATCGGCCGAAGAAATTTTGAAAGTTCTGTCAATTTCCCACTTTTTAATGCCGCAACAAGCAAAGTTCGACTTGGAGTTAAATTAATTGAACACCATTGAAAAGGTACCACCTTAGGAACACGCCTGTGGAATTATATTGAATTTGGTTCGTTAGTTTAGAAGGAGAAATTGTGTGTAGGAAAATGTAAAGGGACTGACGGACACACGACGACGGTGCCAGACGGGGAGTGGTCACAATAGCTCAATCCGCGCTTCATGCTCAAACGAGCTGATATAACAATATGGATATATTTTTATACGATTTGATCCGAATCGATGCATTAAAAAAAGTTTGCGATGATTTATTCATGTATAGGTGTGCAACATAATTCTAGTAAAGGGTTAGTGAACTTCGGCATATTCTATTTAAAGATTGAACAAAAAAGGCAATATGGCCCGGTATGGCTCACCTGAGACATACTTATGATCAAAGGTGACTAAAATTCAACCGAAAGCGCACACATTCTGTTTGATCTAGACAGGACAAATAATTACTAAGACTGATTTACATGATTATTTGCTATAAAATGTGACTTCTGTAGTATCAATAAGCTTTTCCTTGGAACTATTCTATTGACCTTGTTTTGTTTTATCTCAGATGATCCATACAAACACTCTGACCAAACTTCATTACGAATGGGTATTAAATGTGACTCCAGACCGTTAAAAAAGTTTCAATTTGATTTGTTTCAGTGACATATGTGTATACACAAATGCAATCGCCTGTCTAACCATAGTTAACGAATACCAATGCAACTGTCCCAAGAGTACTTTCAGTGCTTTGATTAGGCACCGTGTACAAAATTAAGTTTGTTCAATACTGTTCTTTTTTCTAACTGAACTTAATTGCTATATAAAGGTATAGCAGTCGATACTCACTAGACAAAAACATACAAGAACATTTCTCCTTTTGAGCATATATACACATATATACGCATACGCATATCACGATACATCGTCGTCCGTCTGTCGACCGTTTCCTTTCTACAACAGTGCCTCTGAAACCTCTAAGCCAAATTGTCATGATCTTTCTCGGGAATGTTCCTTGGATGGACCACTTTCGAAATTGTTCAAAGAATTTAGTTCGGTGTAGAACTTTGATTGCTGTGGCATCAGAGAGGGGGACATTCCTTAACTGTAGAAATCTTCTTGTCCGTAAGTTCTGCCTGATTTGAAAAAATATGTTCCTCGTGTACCGAGTTATTCCGATCCGCGCCTAAATGTTTTGAATATTATTAAATATAATTATCACAAATGTTTCTTGGGTGACCCTTAACCGAAATTGCTTAAATTATTCTAATACGCTAGTTTCCCTTCTATGTATATATAGTGGAAACTTAAAACAAATCTTCATGTCAAACACTAATAGTCCAATTTGGCACAACTGTTGCTTGGTTGACCCTCTACAAAGTGTGTTCAAATTATTTCTATCAGTTGAAAATAATTGATACCAGGGGTAAGGGCTCGTTAATGGTTTTCTTCTAAACATTAAATTGAATCAGGTCTGCTGTATAGGACCATCATGGTATGGATTGAGGACTTAAGGTTGAATTCATAGAACCACACGATGAGATGCCCTTATTTGGATCGAGTACTAAAGGCAGATTTCGAAGAATCAGTCGATAAAATGCCCTTATTGGGATCGATTATTTAAGACTGATTTCGTCGAATCACTCGATAAGATGCCCTTATTTATTTCGAGTACTTAAGACTGATTTCGTCGAACCACTCGATAAGATGCCCTTATTTGTTTCGAGGACTTAAGACTGATTTCGTCGAACGACTCGATAAGATGCCCTTATTTGTTTCGAGTACTTAAGACTGATTTCGTCGAACCACTCGATAAGATGCCCTTATTTGTTTATAGTACTTAAGACTGATTTCGTCGAACCACTCGATAAGATGCCCTTATTTGTTTCGAGTACTTAAGACTGATTTCGTCGAACCACTCGATAAGATGCCCTTATTTGTTTCGAGTACTTAAGACTGATTTCGTCGAACCACTCAATAAGATGCCCTTATTTGTTTCGAGTACTTAAGACTGATTTCGTCGAACCACTCGATAAGATGCCCTTATTTGTTTCGAGTACTTAAGACTGATTTCGTCGAACCACTCGATAAGATGCCATTATTTGTTTCGAGTACTTAAGACTGATTTCGAAGAATCAGTCGGATAAGATGCTCTTATTGGGATCGATTACTTAAGACTGATTTCGTCGAACCACTCGATAAGATGCCCTTATTTGTTTCGATTACTTAAGACTGATTTCGTCGAACCACTCGATAAGATGCCCTTATTTGTTTCGAGCACTTAAGACTGATTTCGTCGAACCACTCGATAAGATGCCCTTATTTGTTTCGAGTACTTAAGGCCGATTTCGTGGAATCAATCGATAAAATGCCCTTATTTGGATCGATTACTTAATGTTTATTTTGTAGAACCAATAGTAATATTATATTGCCGTTATCTTCTCAAATACCCACATAATCGTTCCTCTCGTGTACCGTTTGCAGCCTTCGTGATTATACTGACGATGTCAGAACATACTTTATTTGAATAATGGTTTACGCCGCCTTCAATATTTATTGGACGGTTGTCGACAGACATCCGTACCGGAGTCAACAGAATTAATACACATTTTTTGAGTTACTGTGTTCCCAATAACACAGGCAGCTCCGCCGAAAAAAAAGCTCCCCGAAAACAAATAATTCCACAGCGGAACAAATAGTTCAAAGACTTTAAAGAACAACACCAAATAAAAAAAGATTTTAAATATATAAATGAAATTGTTCACGAGAGATTACATGTGGGCCTATTAAACGTAGTCCTTTTTAAAAATTGACCTTTTTGAGCCGAATACAATTCAATACAAATTTTTGTATTCGGTAATGTTAGGCCTCCGGCCCATCATACATAATTTACATGTACATAATAAATGCATTGAAATGACATCATAAACTTTTTGAAGATATTCAAATATAGACATAATTAGTATACGACACATACTTAATGATTTAGTAAGAGACCTGTTCATCTAAAAGTAATTTTCTGGTCTTAAATGCCTCAATTAGATATGTAATCAGTGATTTTACATATGTTGGTCTGCATTCACTCATTATGTCATAAAAATACCTTGTAGTTGGGTATGAATTTGTCCAGACTTCTTTGAAATATAAACGCCGAAGTTCATTGTACTTTGAACATACTTACAAAAAGTGAAATTCATCCTCAACAACAAAGCAGTCTCTACCAAGACAAATATTACAGAATCTCAAGCAATAATCGATCTTTTGATGTGTACACTTTTCTGCATTTAAACAATAACTAGAACAACTAAAATGTGACAATATGCGACGACTTTTCGGGGTCAGAACGGACCAAACCTCAAAAGGACTATTACCAAAAAGGTCGAAAACCTAAAAGGACCGGGTTAAAAAGGCCCACTTTATGAAACCAACATTTAATTTCATAGCTGGACAGCGTAAATGTTGAATTTAACAAAGTCGACTCTTTCAATTTAAAAACTTGATATACGCAGTGACACAGTGTACGCACTCTCGCATGAACATGCATTATTAGCACAAACAGGAAGACCACATTTATGTTTGACATGGCTCTTTTATATTTAATTACGTAATTTGCAACGCTTGACAAGCAATACTGCCATAAACACCGCTCATATGAGAAAGACCTGTTAAGGACATTTTCAGCATACATTTTGAATAGAGTTGATTGATGTTTGGTGAATTACGCCACTTTCAACATTGTTTCAGTTATATCACGGCGTTTGCTAGGTAAGTTACCAGTACTACTGGTCCATTTATCCTGACACCAGTCAGTCAGTCGTAATGATAATCCGCAACCGCAACCCTGCGCGCCAAGAAGGGTAGCCATCACTACCATTTTTAAAGTATTTAGTATGAACGACCTCCCGCACCGAGGCGTACGCTCTACCGCTACACCACCGAGGCGGTCCACATAGGTTTGCCGCGGAACTCAACCATCAGCATCCGCACAGTCTTGATCTGAACTGGTCGTCACCAACCACTCACAAATGCTTACACGAAAAGTCTATCGAACAGTTTTCATTAGAATGATATTAGATGTATCCTTAGACTAATTCGTATCTACATATGTGCCAAAGCACGCTAAGGTTGGTTTTCCCTGATCACGTCTCATATAAAATGCCGAGCTCAATACAAATTGACTTAAAAGGGTTTGCGTCTAGTAAGCACCATAACCAGCTACTTCAAGCGTTCTGTTCAGAGCCGTCTACTATCCGATATACCCATGCGGAATAGCAACCAGTTGCTTGGACAGACTGATGTATGGAGTACTTGTGTGATACAGCCAGAAAACACATAGGTTGGTGATCTGGCCGTCTTGATATGACTGAAAATTGTTGCAAACGGCGGTAAACCCAAATCAATCAATATTCCTGCATACGAACGACGGCAGGCGAAAAATGGGTATTGTTGCATCCATTGCATCCATATAAAGGTCCATAAGAGCGAAGCAAGTGGGGTTACACCTCTAGTATTTTTACCAGACGTGGCATTAAGGCCAACATTTTTTTTATTTTCTGTTTTACGAGAATGCCTGCCCAATTTTTTCCAAAAATGAAATAAAAATAAAACAGTATTTAGTTCATTTCATTCTTTTATTTTTTGCATTATTTGAGTTGAACAGAAATAAAATTGACAATATATTTTAGAGAAAACGCGTATAATCATGGTCTGTCAGAGGTTTAAATAAGCGTGTTATTCTGTATTTCCAACATTCTAAGCACTTTGTTCAAGGTTTTCCTCGAAATTTGTAAAACACACTGTCGGGGTTGGTGGGAGAAGTACCGCTCCCTCTTCTGCAATGCAAAAACTGTTAGGTTATATCCAATGAAGAATACAGGCCTTTTTAATGCTAACGTTCATCTTGTTAGATGATAAAACTGCATTTTCTATCACTATTATGTAGTTGTAGTAAAAAAAAAAAAAAGTTTTTTTTGGTAGAGTGCTCAATAAAGATACTTTTATTTTTATTTTTATTTCGCCCTACCGACCCAATTTTTTTACAAAAAATTTCGTAAAACAGTTAATACAAAAATGTTGGCCTAAATTACTCTCTGCATGAAGTCCCTTGTAAGACTGGAGTATACAATTGTTAAAGACTCGCATATGGCAGACCCCCAAGGCCCCCTTTACGCTGTTAAAAAAATCCAACGCTCTACGAAGAGTACCCTTAGGCATTTGCGATTAACCAGGTCATCCGCGCAGTCTGATCAGACTCCACACTGTTGACCAATAAGTCGTAGAAGGTTTAAAAAAACTTGTGTACAACAGTATCTGTTTGGATTCTTTAGCATGGAGGCAAAGTCAAGTATTTCCCCATACATGTTAATATATCTATAGGTGCTACCTATTTACGAAAAAACGCAAGATAATTATAAACAAAAATTAAAGAGCATACTTTGGCCATAAAAAAGGATTTATAAGTAATTGACTAGACAATAATAATGTTAATGTCATGTTTTGTGCATTATCAAAAAATATTTGGAATTCGTATTGCTGTCGTCTATTATTACGAACAGAAAATAATAAAGTAAAGACTTTCAGAAAATCAAGGAATACATTTATAATGAACGAGGTTAAAACATGATGGCCAAGATGATCCTTAATCGATCACCTGCATTATGGTAAAGAAGCAAAATGATCAGCTCTTTGCTGATGCCACCTGGCAATTGCCTTTTTCAACCAGTCAATATGACTGGAACAAATGATGTAAGGGGTCACATTTCTGCTAAACCCTTTCCCTATTAGAGACGGTTTCTGAGGCCTTTGCAACAGACGAGTTAGGGAAAGATTGTCGCTAAAAGAACAATTGCTCCTTATGAGAAAGTTATCCTTTTGCCACAGTGTTTGATAAATAGCTCATGTATAGGAATTTTGGGTATTTCATGTTGATACCACTTTTTTGCGGGAAACGACGTCGCTCCATTGACGTTACGCCAAGATGAATTGTTACGGAAATGACGTCACGTCCTTCTTTGGCTACGATACAGTCAACTTTTAGGTTCAGGGGTAGAAGTCTAATGCTGTCGTTTTTTTGACGAACGGGAAAACATATTTCTTACAGAGTTCCATTTATTTTTAATGTTAATTCCCCCAAAACACAGCACTTTAATAAATATCGATTTAAAAAAAAAAAATATTAAAAAGACGACAATAATTTAAAAAAATCCGTGTTTTTCGTGTCATTTTATACATTCCCAAATTATCGATTTTAAAAAAAACTATTAAAAAGACGACAATAATTTTTTTTCAATCCGTGTTTCTCGGCTCATTTTATACATACCCAAAATGGCGGCCCCCATGGATTTGGCCAGTTTCATTTCAGAAAGCTTCATGGGTTATTGAAAAAAAAAAAAAAAAAAAAAAAATCTCACACCTGTTAACTATAAGCGAAAAAACCCATTCATGGGTTTTTTTCGTATAATAACCATAAGGTTGGTTTTTCCCGGAGCAGTCCTCACAGTTTAAGTCATCCTTGGAACCCAGGCTATTCATAAAATATCTGATATATTTTATAAATAGCATGGGTAACGAGGATGAGTTTAAGTGTACTGTACATGTTTATGCAACCAGGTTTGAGTCGTGAGAAAACGAGCACGAACACCGTTATATGCAAACATTGTATAGTGCAGTGACAAATAAAGAAAAAATCGTTTATTTCAAGAGTTTAAAGGACCGACTTACCTCACGGCTGAATATCCACAAAAGGATAAAATAAACGTTATTCTAATATTTTAGCTCTGTCGAAGAGTTTTCGCATTGTGCAGATTTTTTGTAAAATCTCAAAAAAATATGACTACTTATTGGTACTGGAACGGTTAAAATTAATTTCGAGATTAATTAACCGAGAACTTGTCCAAAATGTTAAAACATTCAGATTTTCTGACCACGATTTTTAACAAATCTGCACCACTTCAGCACTTAACAACATTTGTGTTTAAATTTAACATTGTTGGTCACTGAACTAAAAATGTACAATATTCTAGGATGTTTTCAAATCAGAAAACTTTATAATATCGAAATATGTGAACGGTTTTTATAGGGTTTCCCAAAAACTAAGTTGAATCCTGAATAGCATACCAGCTAGATTAACCCTTTTCCAAATACGGTAGATAAAATATGCAGCAAACGTGTTTAAAACCATCTGGGGTAAAACTCTATAAAAACTCGTATGAATGTAAGTAAAGCAATTCACTAGAGTAGAACACTGCGACAAAAGGAAAAAGATCAACATCATAACTATTTCTACTGTTGCCGCAATGTTTTCAGAATACGTCTGCTGCAGATGCGTCAAAATGCACCTGGATGTGGGATAGGTTTAATCAAGTGAAATAAACAATAAAGACCCATAGAAACTACAAATATGTTTAATCAAGTGAAATAAACAATAAAGACCCATAGAAAATAAATGTATTTGTCTTTTGATCTATTGAATAGAATTACTATTGAATAGTTTAGCCGTTGAAAGAATACCTGTCTTTTAAAGAAAGATCGGTCGTAACATAAATAGATACAACCCTCAAAAGAAAAAACATAAATACCCTAGATATATATCACATTTCAACGCTGAACAATTTTTGTTCCGTCGATTGAATTAGGACAAATGGGTTCAATTAACATCGATACACTGACATTCTTATAAAGTAGACTTAACAAATCTTATAACTGTGCAGGTATATTTTTGAAAAAAGAAACTTCAGTACGTCGAAAACGATTACTTCATGGATCTGAGAAGAGTCTATTAGCGCGTGTGTCCATCCTAACCGCTGATAACTGCTAGGCAACGTTTTCGCATTGACGTAGCGTAACACCAAACATAATTTTGGAGTATGTTACGTTGCCAGTCCCGTTGTTTTTCTGCATCAGGTTTCGTATTGTGTTACGGTGAACTCCCCATTCGTAATGTAACCTACACATTCTATTGAAAACAATTAATTTACTGTCAACGATTATTTCAATCATCATTGATTGTAGTCTATATTTATTTAACCATTTGTTATTTTGATTTTAAAACTAAGGGAATTTTGAAAATAACTTCAGATTGGTAGACACCGGCATTGACAAGTCCAACGGCTATTCCGCGTTGCTCAATTGCTATTCGTCCAAGTTTTTTTTTTTTTTGGATGTGAGTATTGTTAAACATTCCAAAGTGTGCACGTGATAAATATTTTTTGCGTCAACCCACCATTTTCGCGGCATTTGGTTTCTTTGTCGATTTATGGTTTTACGCGCTATTCTTTGTAAATCGGTAAATCTGACCAAATATTGGTGAAAAAAAAAAAGTAATACTCAGTCAAAATGTGCACAGTAACAAGTTTTCTTAAGTTTATATATTATTATCGGTTCTGTCAAACATTATAACATGTAGTTAATGAATCGAATGCTTTTTTCTCATAATTAAATAAACTATTTTGCACTGTCTGTCATGAATAACCGTAAAGACTAATAAACTAAATATGCTTTGCAGAATCGGATGTCCTGAATTAATCCACCGAAAGGCAAATTCATGGTGATTCAAGGATGTATGGATGCACAACTTTCGTTTACCTGATATGACATTTCTGCTTTGGAAGGATCAGTTTGTTTGATTTGGGTGTTATGCCGCTTTCAACAGCTTATGTCATATCAAGGCAGTTAGAAACGATGATATTGGTCCAACATCTTATATTTACATCGAGGTAAAAATGTATAAATGTATATGGTATGAAACCAATACCACTCAATCTGCTGAAGCAGCTTTAGGGATGTATTGACTCCAATTATTCAGATCCATTTAGCGGGCTCTTACTATAAAAGCAAAGGTCAGACTGTGACTGCAAATCTTATAAAGCGTCCACCAGCCACATGGGAAAATACTAATAGATCAAGAGAACTACAGGAAATAATTGGAATGATCAATGTGTATAGAAACGTATGAAATTAAGGGACAATGAGACAGTGATCGCTTTTGAGAAACATTTATCAATTTTACACTATGTTTACACCAATGCCTAACATGCCTAACATGCCTAACATGCATGCCTAACATGCCTAACATGCCTTACATTTCTAAAGATTACGGACATGATGACAATTATGTTTGATAATTTCCTCCACCCATTGGGTGATTACAGACAAAGCAAAGGAGAAACCGATCAACAGAAACGACTTAATTAACGGTGTAAAACTGATACATATGGGATGTAAACAACCGAACTGTTCGACAAAGCGCAGAGTAAATAATAAAATACTAATCGATATGACGGACAATGGTAGCAAATAGATTGTATAATCTGACGCCTCGGTGCAGGAGAAATTGTTTGTTTTAAGCAAATTCTCCCCTTACCACACTGATTTCTAAAGTCGACTGCTGCAGTGGCTTCAGAAAGGGTGTACATATGGGACAGGGTTAAGAATATAGCAGTTAAAACCATTTTGAATGAGACAAATTCACGAAAATAAACCTTTGAAATTTGCATCAGCGAGAATCAAGTTCATCGATATCAAGCTGTAGCATACCGGATGTTACGTGTTTGATCAACGCTGTAAAACAACCGAACTGTTCGACAAAACGCAGAGAGTAAATAATAAAATACCAATCGATATGACGGAAAACGGTAGCACATAATTTGCATAAGCTGACGCCTTGGTGTGAGAGGTCACGAGTTCGATACCCAGCCGGGTCAAACCAAATATTGTAAACACATATATTGTATGGCTGTCCCTCCTTGGTGCTCAGTATTGTAGGGCTAGTATTACTATACGACTGACTGGCTGATGTCAGACTAAATGTACCAGAAGTACTGGAAACTTACCCTGAAAACGACGTAATATAACTGAACAATGTTGAAGGCGGTGTCAAACACCATCCAAACGTAGCGTATTCTGACATTGTCAATACAAACACGAAGGCTATAAGTATATGGTACTAAATTATTTGAAATAAAACAAACATTTTTAGATAAGAATGTTTTTAGAGTCATTTCGCCCATTTTCTGATGCCACCATGTCACCATTGTTTTCAAGCATTCAATATGGCGTGAACTGTTTATGGAGAAGATCACACAATTTCAAAAAAGTGTCATTCTATCACTTTTCTGATTCCGCAGCAACGGCAGTTACCTGAACATGGAGAGGTATGTTTATTCGAAGAATGAACTGGTCACTTAAAAGTGGGCACCCTTTTATAAACAACCCGTCGAAAGGTCCAATATGGTTACCCCTATCACATCTTTCACATTTTGAACAATTTTTCAAAGGAAAGTAATTCGGATCGGCTTGCCGGGCAGTCAGTCTTGTGGATTGAATACTAGACTGAAGTTGTCTCCCATTGGACAATTATGATTTTGTTGCAAGTTGAAAATGTATTTTATAAAGTTGAATACCCTCTGACTGATTGTTTACATAAACATCGTGTACTTTAAGCTATATTGACAAATAAAGAGCAATTTTTAGGACAACATGGTTTGTTTTTTAAATTGAATGCAAAATAATTCACTGCGGGATAAAGGTGACCTTTGATTTTAGCTCAATAAAAGGAAGGTCAACATGTTTTTGCTTTTGTAATTTAGAATGAACTTAGTATTAAGAATGAACTTTAATTAAATATAGATTTCTGTGTGTTTATATTTCGTGGAAAGAAACCACATCAAATTACGCTACCAATGTTGCCTATGGAAAATGAATTGTTTCAATCTAACCACAATTAAGCACTTTAAGAACACTCAATACATCACGTGTGCGTGTGCATAACCTATAACCTAGATTTAAACCAGTATTTCAAATAAAAATAAAACGTATATTTTTTCCTATAAAATAATAGGGGAATTATGCTTTCTTGAACTTGTACATATATTATAAGAGATTTTATTTGAAAATTATATAGTTTAAGCAACGGTGCCGTAACTTAAAGTAAGACTTTTCTTATTCAAGACAGAAAATGACTTGAACTCATTTTCATTATTCAAGAAACATGAAAATTAATGCTGGCAATGCAGAATGTCTTGTGAATAGTTTCAATATCCGTGCTAGTTTTACAAGAGTTTACGGCACGTTATAACGATGTTTAACTGATCTTTAGTACCTTGATTAATTGGGTTTGACGACGTTTCCAACACAGTTTCAGTTATATCACGGCGGCCAGTTCTCATATCCATGTGTGTCCTGGCTTCCTAACACCAGTTCGTGACACAACATTAGCCCATTGGTAGAAGACGAATGACGCTAATCGAATTGACTTTTGTCAAACTCCGAAAATAAATTTTGGCGAGCAGAGGTTCGAACTCACAATACCTGCATGTATGCCCGCATAGCTTCTAACATAGCCACCAGGATTATTGCGTCCAGCAGATTTCTTCTATGATTAAAAACACAAGTCATTTCCATATGTTTACAAATTCTCGGGGACTTAGTCACTAGAATTAACGTCCTGTTTTATAAGGGGGATTAACATTGTATATTGTCACTTCAAACATGTGTGATTTGCGGACCTCACTATTCCACTAGATCCGACTGGCGTGCTGATCGTGCATAAGATTTCAGATAAATGAGCCGTTCCAAGAGAAAACCAACATTATCGACCCAGATCAGGCAGGCTTATCCGGGCCGAAACATTTCGTAGAGGTATAGAGTAATGATTCCTGAAAAAGAAAAGAAATCCTCTACGGCAAGCTTAGGCTGATCCGGGTCGATACTTTACGCAGAGTCAGTAATGTTGGATTTCTCGTCGAGGAACGGCTCAACTCTCCTGGTTGAAAGAATACACATTCGTCATATTGACAATCCTACAGGCTTTCAGCCAGATGCGTATGGGAACTGTAGATATGGTTTTATAATGTTTTACATTGGCAAACATACATCTATCTCTTAGCCTTTTCCCCGACATAAAAACACAGTTTGAGACCGCTGCAGCAGACGACTCTTGAACCAAATTTGCGGCAGGATAAATTGCCCAATTGATTTTTTATTTTGTTTTACAACAATGATTACAACTCATTTCAATAATTGAACTTTTAATTATCAATATTTAACTACAACCACTGTACGGCGATGCAACACGACACCTTTAAGCCTTGGTGTTTGAGACAGTATTGACAATCACTGCTACTAAACTGTCATTTATTTCTAATAACGGGAAACACATATGTTACAAATGATAGAAATGAAATTACCTCTTGGCGCTCAGGATCATGAATTTCATTATGTCAGACTCACTGGTGAAAGTGTACCAATGATACCGGAAACTTACCCAGGAAACACCGTGATATAACCGAAATATTGTTGCAAGCTGCGTAAAAGACAAACAAGAACAATAATGGGATAAAGAGGCATGTACGACTTTTGTAGTTTCAAACAATCCTCCTTATACACATGTAGTGTCTACAAAGCTTTCATTGTCCATACATGCACATTGCATATATAAAGAATTTTCACAATATGTTTCGCCGTCATTATACGTGAATTTAATGAAAATAAAGACACTTTTGAGAACCCTTACGACTTGGTGCAGTCCGTTTGAGTCATTGCAAATCCACAGCTATTTATTCAAGATTTGTTATGTTAACACGGTTATCAAATAATATGACAAAAAGCAATTGATAACATGCCAAATTGGCCGTCTTTAATGTTATCATTGCAATAATAAAACCGAATAAATGTACACGTGTTGAAGTACGTATACGAATAACGACCGACTCCTTAGGTATCATGATAACATCCTATTTCTACTACTGTAATTGTTAGAACGTCCGCTTCCGGAACAGCCTGCAGAATCGGATGTTCTGAATTAATTAACCGAAATGCAAACCCATTGTGTTACGCGGATGTAATGATGCACTCATGCACGTTAGTCGTTTAACAGAACAAGGACACAGAAGGAATAATCATATTAGAAACGTTCAACATTATGAAACAATTAGTAATTGTTTGTTTTTTGAAACAGCCAGGTCTCATCCCATACCGGGTCACATATAATACTTCAGAATAATAGTAATTTCTCTACATAATCGGATGTTCTGAACTAATCAACTGAAATGCAAATCCATTGTGTTACGCGGATGTAATGAGGCACAACTGCACGTTAGTCGTTTAACTGATATGGCAGTTCTGCTTTTGAAATATCATAGGAAAAGATGCTAACAGAACAAGGAAACAAAATAAATCGTTTAATTAGAAACGTGCAACAATATGAAACAAGGATTAATTGTTCGCTTTTTAGAAAAAATTATTAATTGTAAACTATGTTTCCATCAAGCCTAACATGACTGTAAACATTTTTAAAAAATTCCGACATGATGAAAATTATTTTTTAGTAATTTCCTCCGCCCCTTGGATGAGTACAGACACAGCAAAAGAGAAACCGATCGACAGAATGACTTAACGATGTAAAACTGTAACAGATGGGATGTAAAACAACTGAACTGTTCGACAAAGCCCAGAGTAAATGGACAATTGACGGACAATGGTAGCAAATAGATTGTATAATCTAACGCCTCGGTGCGGGAGGTCACGGGTTCCATCCCCGGTCGGGTCATACCAAAGATTTTATAAATTGATATATAATGGCTTTAGTGGAGCTAAGCACTGAAGGGTAAGTACTACATGTCAACTGACTGGTTGATCTCAGAATAAATGGACCATAAGTACTGGCTAAATAAAAGCACTGAAGTGAAAGTACAGGTAGGACGGTTGTGTTGGAATTTACAGGCAGTTGTATATGTATATACACAATATATGTTTGTTAACTACGAATGCTTTCCCTCAACAATGAGATAAGTCACTAGGTATTGGCTATGACAACACCATCAAGACCAGATTCCTTTGTACCCACTGCGCCAACGTTGCAATGCTCCTGTGCAGAGTGCGATTGATAAGCATACTAGGAATGTAGCCAGCATGGTAATTTAAGAGTGTAAAATCGGCAGGATGTAACCGAATGGATGGTCATTGAAGGAAGAAAAAGACATTATTTACTAATTTGTTAAAAGGTCATCATGAAACCTTTGTGCCAAATTATTTCAAATCGGACCTTAACTTTTGGACAAGAATATTTAAAAGTGTTCACCGTACACATTCAAGTGGACAATTGTCCTAAATCGCTCACCTGATTTGATAAAAATTAAATAGTTTTCTATATTTTTTACTCTATACATACACGTAAAACAAGAAACGCCCATGTAGAACCTGTTTTATGCCGCCTTAGAGCTATGTTGATCAATCTTCAGGGTTTTGTAAAGGGTCTTCCAACGAACAATTATACCAACTGATCTTATAATCTGACACATGGTTATATTATGTACATGTTTCCCAAAAGTCCAAGGATATTCTTTTTTATAGGTAACTATGAAAACAAAATACACCTCGTAAATGCATAACATCAAAACAAACAATAACTATTGCAGAGAAATATGAGATTGTGAAACACAGCTCTGCTTATTAGGACAAAGTATTCTGAAACAAATTTGATTTAGACAAAGATTCATAAATTATAATTTTTCAAAATCCTTTTCCACATACACAAAATCCACAGCAGAAGAGTTTGATTCTGGTTAAAACTTTTCATATACCTCTATAAATAAAGGTTCAATGATTGAATAAAGTTCGAACATTGTACCCAAATGCAAAATTGCTCATGGTGAGCAGTTTATCCTATTGCAATAATGTTTTAAATGCAGTCAGCTGCATAAGCATCAGAACGCTTCTATATGTGGGAAAGGCTTAGTTGTATTGCTGTTTGCCATTTTATTATATGAAAGAATACGACAACCGTCCCATAAACATGCAACAACTACATAATAATAATGTTTCTTTTGTCAAACTTCCAAAGTGGAGTTTTGTGGAATACTTTGTTATGAAACACTCAAAATACATGTTCCAAGCTTCTGGTTTAATTCCGTTAAATCTAGATTATAATTATCCAATTTCAAAGAATATATGTGTATAAATGAAGCTGTACTGAAAAGGGTTGAAAACATAATAGGGGAAGGATGAATTAAAGGAATTTCTGCTTTGTCACAATGCTTTCGAAACCCGTTTGCTGCAGATGCGTGAATATGCTTTGTTTCCTGAAAATGTGTCTGCAAGCATATAAGGTCCTCTTATGTTAAGTCAATTTTAGTTTATCCACCCGGCAAATCCTTACAGCAAGTGTATTTTCACACAGAAATAAACTATGTCAAACGAAAACGACTTTCACGTCCCTTCAACCAGCTAAGGTTTATGTAAGCCTGTGCAGCCATACAGGATCTTCCTTGTTCGCCATCTAGTCACATAAGCATTGTTGACTTCACAGGAGAAAATCAATGACTTCAAAAAAAAATAGCACAGTCAAAGTATTATATTTGAATGTAACTGTCTTTAACTTAAGGAGGTTGGTTTTCATTTGACGTGGGAAATCTACCCAGGGGAACTTTCAGAACAAAGGAATTACTCCGCTTTGAGGGTATAATTTGAACACAATTTGTAGAGGGTCACCTAAGAAACAGTTGTGCCAAATTGGATCATTAGAGTTGGACATGAAGATTTTGTTTTAAGTTTCCACTATATAAACAAAGAAGCGAAACTAGTCCTCCCCCTAGCGGCCATGTTATCAACGGATCGGAATAATTAAAGCAATCTCGGTTGAGGGTCACCCAAGAAACATTTGTGATTATTATATTCAAATCATATCAAGAACATTTAGGCAAGAACATGCTTACAGTTTATTCTGTGTACATTACAAGAAAAATAAGCCGCGCCCCATGGCGGTCATGTTTTTTTTGGCCGATGGGAATAACTCGGTAGAGGGTCACACGAGAAACATATTATTTTCAAATCGGGCAGAACTTTCGGACACAACTATTTCTACAGTTGAGGAATTTCCCCCTCTCTGATGCCACAGCAGTTCTACATCGACCTTAATTATTTGAACAGTTTCGGAAGAGGACCATCCAAGGAACATTCCTGAGAAAGATCATGACAATTTGGCCTAGAAGTTTTAGAGGAAATGTTGTTGAAACGAAAGTGTCGACAGACTGACGACGATGTATCGTGATATATGCGTATAGAAAAAAAAAATAGTATCAAAAAACTTCATTTTGTCAATGTTGACTAATCAAAGGACTGAACGTACTGTGGGACGGTTATGTTGGTATTCGTAAATTATGGTTACCAGTGAAAAGCTCTACAGTGAAAAGCAAATATTGTATTGTCTGTAATCATCATCATGTGTTAAATTCCAAGACATATATTTCATTGTCAACCAAATGTGTAGCTCAATGGTGAACCATATGGACATGGGGTTTGTGCAGGAGTGTGCGCCCACTTCTTTTACATGCACTTCCGATTGACTTTAACACACACACACACACACACACTCAACATTATATGTAGATAAGTTAAACAGATATATCCGTAAGGATGAGCCTCAGTCCAATGCAATGTGACCCACAGCATGGCATGTCTGGCGTATTTCATTAATCTGAACAGCTCCTTAGAAAATAGACCTTTAAATCTTAAACAATATCTACTATTTTAAATTTGATAACACTTTAATTGCGATTTACAGGTGGTATATATATATAATTCCTTGAAAGAGTTATCTGTCAAATATGAAAAAAAGAGGAAGATGAAGGGGCATGTTAATTCGAAGAATGAACTTGTTACTTACAAATTGGCTACCTATTTATTAACAACCCATGGAACCGGGGTCAAATCTAGTAACACCTATTCCTACTTTCAACTTTCGTACAATACCAGATTCGTACAAATCTAACATTTAAGCACGTTCAATACATCACATGTTCGTGTACACAACCAATTTGCTTCGAATTCACATTTCAAGTTAGCAAGAGATACAAGTATTTCAAATAAAAAAAAACGTTTGCTTTACATAATTGTTCCTTGTAAGTTAAAGGCGAAACATGTTTTCTTAACCTCATACATGTATTACAAGATATTTGACAAGAATGATATACCGCCTCGGGGGTGCGGGTTTGTTACTCGGCTGGGTCATACCAAATACTTTGAAATGGTAGTACGGGATATCCCTCGTTGGCGCTCAGGATTGAATGGTAAGCATTACAACTTTATGAACAAAGACCAGAAGTACGAGACTGGTTACTTACCCAGGACACACCGTGATATCACTAACAATGTTAAGAGCGGCGTAAAACACCAAACAAACAGTAACTAAAGCATATATAACCAACAATCTGAAACGGGTTTTGATCTATCATATTTTGAGTTAAAAGATCAGCCGATAATATGAAATAAAATAATGTTGTATATTCAAAGAGAGGAATCCGCCTCGGTCGAGTGGTTAGCGTCGGGGATTTGAAACCGGGAGTCTGGGGTTCGATCCTCAGTCGCGGCACGACTGTCAAAGTGAAGTGCCCTTGAGCAAGGTACATTTCCTAGCCTAGGACTGGTTTGTTTACCCAGGGATCATTAATATGTGTCCTGTCGCTGTGATATAACTGAACTAATGTTGAAAACGGCGTAAAACCCCAATAATTAACGCTGACCAGGCAGAATTCACTGTGAATTGTTTTAATATCCGTGCTTTCTTTTACAATATATTACATATTTTCGGGACGTTTTAACAAGGTTATATTTAGATCACGTGATACGAAAACCGACCGTTATTTAATTGAGTCTTATAATGGCGGTCAGTTCACCTATTCATGTGTTTCCTGGCTTTCTTGTACCCAAAATGTACATAACCATATTTCCAACCAACTGGTTGCTTTTCCACATATACTGTTAACCCCATCGTGGAAGACGAATTACGCTAATCGAAATGACTTTTGTCAAACGTCAGAAAGAACGTAGGGCGAGCACGGTTTCGAACTCACAACCGCTGGATTGAAAGCCCGCGTGGCTACCAACTTAGCTACCAGGGGTCGGTGTCGGCACCTTGCGTCCAGCAAATTTCGGTTATGATTAAATAGGATATTTAACTAGAATGTAATTTGATCGTAATTTCCATAATGTTTAAAATCGCTAGAGACTTATTTTTACGTGGCGTCGGGTGGCCCATTTCATAAGTGTATAGATATTCCCAAATACAAACACAGCAGCAGACGACCCTTGAACATATTTTGGCGCGAGGAACAATTGCTCAACGGAGAATGCTCTCCTTTTGCCACAATGTTTCCAACTCGATCCAATATTTATACTTTCATTTAAAGACTTTCCCATATGTTTACCAAGATGTTTTTGGAAGTAGTCAGTTGCAGATTTCGTGAACGTTGGAAAAAGTTAACAACATCTTTATATAGGCGAACATGTTATTATATTTCGGGATGCGAACAGCGAATATTCATACGAGCCTGTGAATAAGTACATTTTATCAACATATGTTTCACCGTTTACCTACCAAACAAATGTAGTCATCGACGAAAAACAAACTTGTAACCCCTAACGTTTCACTACAATCACTTTACGGCGATGTAAAAAGACACATTTTAGCCTGAAGGGGTTCAAATGAAAGCTGTTTGAGATCGTTTTGAAAATTACTGACACGCCTATTTATACACAAAGCTTTTATTGTCCGTGCATGCACATTACATATTGAAAATCGAATCTTAAAACACACAGTGTCTACAAAAGTTTTATTGTCCGTACATGCACATTACATATTGAAAATCGATTTTAAAAACTGACTGTGCAGTATTGTTTGTTACGAAAATAAACTTAAGAAATTGTACACTTGTAAAAATACCGAATTATTCTTTAACATAAATTCGTTCTCTTTCTATACAACAACCGATACGGTGGTTTAGTGGTTAGAGCAACCATCTCGTAAACGATCGCATTCGATCCTTGATCGGGTAATACAAAACACTTTCAGGTGGCAGGGGACCCTTAAAAGTGCAACATTTTAGCTTGTTCGCACCAATAAATGTTATTTGAGATTTCTCAAAAACAACATCCATCATAATGTCAAAACTATATCTCAATATATGGCATCATAACAATATTTCAAAATCATGTAACATTTCAGCAACTCAACAGAACAGAAACAAAAATAAAATCCTGTATATACTATCCCACCTACCCAAAATGCGGGCTAAAATGACACTATTTCGGCAGATTTTCTAATCATGTCCTTACTTCCTGGAAACATGCAGGAGAAAATTCAAGCACACGTACTTAATAATCAAGCAATGCATAATCAGGAAATGTATACAAAATACCATGTCATCAGTATTCTTCTAGTAGAAAATCTTATTTGAAATACCTGAATGTTCACCCCAAAACAGCTTCTCAAATGATATTGAGATTGACCTTCCCTTGAAAAGCTCTCCAACATGATACGACCTAGCATATACAAATTTTCATTGTTTCTCCACATTGTATATGCATCAATTGATAGAAGTCAATAAAGAAATCAATGCCATATATTATAATATAGTTAAGAAATCAATTCATTTTCAAACACTCCAAATATATGAAATATCGACAGGGGCCAAATTCGAATGTGTCCCCTGCCACCTTAAAAGGTAAGTAATGACTTCCCACCTTGGTTTTCATTGTCGCGGCGTTAGCAAATTACTATTGTTAAAACGCTGAAAGGAACAATATACAGATATATCTTGTGATACCATGATATGACGAAATCAATTATTACAGGAATAAATCTTCAAAAGGGTCAAATTGCAGTATTCATAATTAATCATTTGCAAAAAGATGCGAATCCCACAAATTGATACTTAGTTGACTGATAAAGAAATTCTCCTGACAATAGTGAAACAGAGACTACATCATCATAACATATAGGTAATGAACCGAAGGTTGTTTTCTCATAAATAAATAAAATAGTTTGCACAGTCTGTCTTGAATAACAAGTAAAGACTAAGAGACTAAATTTGCTTTGCAGAATCGGATGTATCCACCGAAAGGCAAATTCAAGGTTGTAAGGATAAACAATTGAGTCGTTTACCTGATATGACATTTCTGTTTTGGAAGGATCAGTTTGTTTGTTTAGGTGTTATGCCGCTTTCAACAGCTTATGTCATATCAAGGCAGTTAGAAACGATGATATTGGTCCAACATCTTATATTTACATCGAGATAAAAATTTATAAATGTATATGGTATGAAACCAATACCACTCAATCTGCTGAAGCAGCTTTAGGATTGCATTGACTCCAATCATTCAGATCCATTTATCGGGCTCTTACTATAAAAGCAAAGGTCAGACTGTGACTGCAAATCTTATTAAGCGTCCCCCAGCCACATAAGAATATACTAATAGAACAAGAGAACCAGAGGAAATCATTGGAATGATCATATTTTTAATAGTATAACGTATAACATTAAGACACAATGAGAAATTGATCGCTTTGGGAATCATTTATCAATTTACACTATGTTTTCACAAATGTCTAACATGACTGTAAACATTTTTAAAGATTACCGTCATGATAACGCTTATTTTTGGTAATTTCCGTCTTCCCTTGGATGGCTACAGATAAAGCAAAAGAGAATCCGACCAACATAAACGACTTAACGTTCTTAAACTGTAACTGATCGGATGTTACATGTTTGATTAACACTATAAAACAATCGAACTGTTCGACAAAGCGCAGAGAGTAAATCATGAAATACCAATCGATATGACGGAAAACGGTAGCACATAAATTACAGATATTATAAAAACATTATATGGTTGTCCCTCCTTGGTGCTCAGTATTGTAGAGCTAGTATTGCTATACGATAATCTGGCTGGTGTCAGACTAAATGTACCAGAAGTACTGGACACTTACCTTGAAAACGCCGTAATATAACTGAACCATGTTGAAGGCGGTGTAAAACACCTTCCAAACATAGCAAAATCTGATATTGTCAATATAAACACGAGTCTATAAGTATACGGTACCCGAAAAGAACTATCATGTGAACATATGAGAACAACAGCAAACTATTCATGCTGACATTACAATACTACTAGTAGAGCCACGACGTTGGGCTTGAGTAAAGGATATAAAAAGGGCGTCGTCTCATGGAGTGCCCCTTGAGATAACGGTATTTCACCGAGTGGATCTATGAAATCAGCCCTGAGTCCTCGATCCAAATAAGGGCATCGCACAGAGGTATATAGATACAGGACTGAAACTCAACATTTAGACATATATCCTATCTTGTATTTGTAGTGCAATGCGTACCATGTATACATTAAAAAAAAGACATTGAAATACTTTTTCTTAGTATTTTTATTTTGATACATCCGAGCCTGGATTAGAGGATATCCCGAAAGTATGTACATACTCGTAGCTACAATACGGCGTTTACATAATCAATTGAAATTGTAACAACAATTAAAGTAAATACTTTAGAAATAATTCGCATTTGATACTCCGAAAATGAGGAAGGGCAGAAATATAACAATACGAAAATTCAATGTTATGGCTACTACGCATTGCACAGCAAATTCCACATATACGTCAATGTATTTGGTGTAAGTACTGTACCCTAAATTGCTCAATAACTCAGAATGCCCATATTTGGAATGATCACTCAAGGCTCATTTCGGTGAAACAACTATTAATATTTTACTGTCATTCACTGCAAACATTATCTGTCCCTGATGTATTTGTTATACGTAGGGACTTAGGATTGAAAGGGCATATATTTTGTGAATCGCTTTCTTAGAACCAGTTATCAGTAGTTATTAATCTTTCCGTGAAAACATCACACTGATAGAACGAAGAAGTAATTCATTTGTTTTGTATACCGATACGATTGTAAACAGTTGCAATACAAAGCGAAAGTTTTATTAAATATTCAACACGAAATATGCGGTATATTTATTAAACATTTTCGTCAATGCGCTATTATTAAGGATACTTTAGATTTGGTTCCATTGAGAGAGTCCAAATAAGTGTTTTTATAATTATAAATCAAGTTGATATTGAGGTAGAAATTCATTACAATGGCGACAAAAGAAGAAACATTTAGAGAAGAAATAAAACCACTTTTTGTGATACTTGATCGCTTTAACAGAAATGAAATATACGACCAATGTGATTTCAAACTGGACTTTACGAAAGAAGCCGAAGTTTTCTGCAAGAAATTAGATGAAATCCCGCCAGACAACACTGAAGAATTATTAAGTCTTGAGATGGAATGTTTAGAGTATGCTGGAAATTCTAGAACAGCAACCCAAGCGATACTTCAGAACAATATCAAAGGCGCTAAATTAAAATCGACTTTGTTGTTTTTTGCGGTCAGTCAGCCGATTCCTCAAGATGCAATAGAAAGGGAATCTCTAAAAAAAATAATAGATACATTAATGGTAAAGAGTCCAGACATGATAACTTTTCCATTGCATGGTATACCTCTTGGCCCAACGCCTTTGCATCTCATGGTTGTAAAGGAAGCAACTTCGAAAGAGGAAAATACATTTAGACATATCATTTTGAAGGACATGCTGATTAAAGCTGACTCGAAGAAAGCATTCAGCATTGTACAAGACACAGATTCAATTTTCGAGGGGAAAAGTCTTCTGAATATTGCCGTAAGAACACTTGACATTGGCACCATAGAACTTTTGTTGATGAACGGTTTTCGTTTTGACTCTTGCAATCAGTATGAAGACAATATGTATCATTCGTTGATACGATATGCGTTGGTCTATCCGGAAAAGGAAAGCAAAATCAAGCTTACAATGGAGAGCATTGCCACATTTCTTGATTTGAATCGAAATGGAGGTGTTCTTAAATCCAGGAAAGGCCTTCTATTTCCAGACAACTTATGGCGAATGAGAAACAGTGAAGGTCTTACCCCCTTGCAGCTCGCAGCAAAACTTGGACGGTTTGATTTGTTTGAGCACATCATCAAACAGCGAGTAAATATTTTTATTTCATTTCTAATCTATTTTCCCACACATTCCATGGTGTAAGTAACTCTAAAAAACTTAATTTCAAGGCAGCCTAATTTGATGAAAAATAATATATCGTTATATCGTTCAATCATTAGGCAACACCTCATGTTATACATATACCTGTATCCTGCATTTGGTTGTTAGCTTTTAAATATTTTATTTTTTTACAATTTACGCAATGAGTTCTGTATACAAACTCACATGAGAAAAGATGAAGTGAGAAGTTTAATTGATTAGTTATAATCCCTATCCAATTCATCACACCACGTATAGTTTTCGAGCGCATTCAGAAGTAAGTAAGCACCCAGTAACATGACAGTTTTTTCTGTAAATAAATGAATGCTGAAAATACTTACATATTTCGACATTTGACTTAGCATAACAGTAAATTGACATAATTATCAGGTCACTTGAATTATAACTACCAATTTCAATTTCGGTTTTAACTGTTTTCCTCTACTATTCTAGAACAAACTTGTTCGATACACCCTTGACTAATATATAAGAAATCTATTTATAATTAGCTTAAAACAGCTTCATTTGAATAGAAGAAAAATGATTCAGATCAATGGCAATAGAACATGTGAATTTATAACAGGTTTGGGCTAAACCATAACGATTGGTCTCAGTTTAAACATTTGGAGAAGAAGCAACACATTTCAAGATTTGAAAAATAGCCATTAAAATAAATATATCTCCTTCGCAAATAATGGCAATATTTGTCAAATAACATAAAAGTAAACACTCATTTTGACGCTAACACTGTGAACAACGTCATAGCTGTATTTTCGACGATTCAATGTAAACCAAGCAATGGTATAGATATATATTCGTATTTATAATTGAGGAGATTTTCGTACAATACTTAAATCTACCCTTTACTTTTGTATGCTGACTGAGTCAGAACGCATGGAGTGGATATATTGTATTGTGATTGCTACATGTATAATGATTATTTATTTTTATTTTAAATAAAACACCGGTCTGCATTTGGCCTGAAGTATTTCATAAAATACTTTATATTATTCTTTAAACATGAAAGATATTTTTTTTTACGATTATTCTGCAGCTGATATTACTACTCCATTCCATTTATTCCTCCCATCAAGAAACTAGTCTGTACCATATCGCCTATGCAACTTGACATAGAATTACCAAATGTGTTATTTGCGAAAACTCTTTCCAGAATTGAGTCATTTCGATTTTGACCCCTAACCCCATTTCTTGCACTGTCCAGGGCTTACGTGCTATACCATTTTCACTTAGAGATACCAAATTTGGTATACACATGCATCATTGGCAAAGGGTTGGGCGCGTACCTAAATTGGCACACTGCGACCTTGACCTCTGACTCCTTTTTAAAAGACTAGAGTTGTCCGTGCCATATATTCTATGGTATAACATCGTAGTAATAGCTTCCCATACCATATCTACTTCGACATTGACCCCACAGTTGGGGGACTACGGTGGCATAGAGGTGACATGTGTGTGTTTTTATTTTTATTTTACTAAGTCGTGCGCACGACATACTAAGTCGTGCGCACGAGATACTAAGTCGTGCGCACGACTTAGTAACTCGTGCGCACGACATAGTATCTCGTGCGCACGACTTAGTAACTCGTGCGCACGACATAGTATCTCGTGCGCACGACTTAAGTATTTCGTGCGCACGACTTAGTATCTCGTGCGCACGACTTAGTAACTCGTGCGCACGACATAGTAACTCGTGCGCACGACTTAGTAACTCGTGCGCACGACTTAGTAACTCGTGCGCACGACATAGTATCTCGTGCGCACGACTTAAGTATCTCGTGCGCACGACTTAGTATCTCGTGCGCACGACTTAGTAACTCGTGCGCACGACATAGTAACTCGTGCGCACGACTTACTATGTCGTGCGCACGACTTAGTAAAATAAAAATAAAAACATACACATGTCACCTCTGTGCCACAGTACGGTGGCATAGAGGTGACATGTGTATGTTTTTATTTATCTCGTGCGCACGACATACTAAGTCGTGCGCACGACTTAGTAACTCGTGCGCACGAGATACTATGTCGTGCGCACGAGATACTTAAGTCGTGCGCACGAGTTACTAAGTCGTGCGCACGAGATAGTAACTCGTGCGCACGACTTAATTATCTCGTGCGCACGACATAGTATCTCGTGCGCACGACATAGTATCTCGTGCGCACGACTTAGTATCTCGTGCGCACGACTTAGTAACTCGTGCGCACGACTTAATTATCTCGTGCGCACGACATAGTATCTCGTGCGCACGAGTTACTAAGTCGTGCGCACGAGATAAATAAAAACATGCACATGTCACCTCTGTGCCACCGTAGGGACTATTAATTGTCTGTTATTCATTTTCTTGTTTTCCATCTTTTCAGTAGCTCTCATATATGTATTTATGATCAAATATTAAAATATTTTTAAACTGAATTAAATAAAATTGAATATAAAACATCAATGCTCTCCTTTTGCAAAACGAGTGATACTATATGCCCACTGACCTGCCATTTTTATTCGTATCTATTTTCATAAACCGTACCTGGACTATGCCATGTATTTTGATTTGTGGATTAACAATCGTGAGTTATCAAATGTATATCACTGAAGGCAGGGCAGATATGTATCCGACTCAATCGAAAATGTTCACTTGATAGTTTTAAATATGTCCATGTCCTTTTTATATATACTTATTTTAACTACTGGTACTTGTTCAATATTACTGCATCATGTATTATCTAGTTTTTTATACTCTCATTATTTGAAAACCGTGATAGGATTTAGCACTCGAAAGTCTTGCGTATCATATCAACATTGTTTTCAGCTACCATGTATCCCATGTATTGACCCCCGTAATAGGAGTGAGTGGGTCGCGGTCATCCACACTCACACCTTTCAAGTTTGATCCATAGTGCATAATTATATATATGTACGGTCACGTCTCCTTACGCTTCGAAAGAAACCCTAACTTAAAACGTTAGCGTCCCAATAACTCGAAAGCTGAACATTTTAACTTCAAGAACTGTCTTTTTTCATTGACATTGTAACAAATTTAAACCTTGTTTATTTACTCATGATCAGTTCATAGGTAACCTTGTTTAACTACAATTTAAAGCGAGGTCTATCCTATAATGAGAAACATATCTGTTTTTCCACAAGTAGTTTTACACTAAAATGCATCCACGATAAACGACAAATGTTGAAGTTTATCGGTAGTCTGTTTTCTACCACTAGAAATGGCACATGAACAGCCTGGTCTACCAATGGTTTTCTCTTGCATACAGTAGTAAGGACAGAAAACCATTATGCGTTATATCTAGATATCAAAAAAAAGTTTCGTCTTGTTATATATATCTATCATTTACGTACAGCAATTGTTTATGATCATTCATAAAACTAAAATTTCGTAACGTGTCTTCGACATGTCTACCTACAACAGTGATGATATCCTTTTTCAAATTGAATATTTCCAATCTTAACGACGACGAAACCTCACAATTGTCTTCTGTGTTTGATGAATGCTACTTAAACTTCCATAGCCTGAGCTAACTTAACATAACGACTATCAGATCCAACACAACTATGCATTTTCTGCGGTATTGAAGCGACGGCCAATCCGCAATACTTACACTTCTACTAAGCATATGTTTGAGTTAATATTGCCGTGTAAAGGTATTTTGTCACTCCAGATATACAAATTAAGTATAAAAACGGATACATATGGAATTACAGTCGGAACTCTTTAGCTTCCGTATGTCGTGTGTACACAATGTAATTCGGCGCGTATTCATGCACGCGGATGACGTCATTCTATTTTGGGCGGAGTCAATTATGAATGGACTGTTGTAATTTTGTATGTAATTTCTTTAAACTAGTTAAAATGAATATACCTGAAAACACAATTCAGCATGCTTGCAAGATTAATAGAATATTACGTCCTTGACTTTCGACATGAACTTTATCTGATTCGGCTGGGTGATAATTGTCCCAACCTCGTCAGATAAAGTTAAAATCTTAAGTCAAGGACGTAATATTCTCTATATCAACATAAATTTGTTTCAGGCATATCGAATAAACGATGGGGAAAGAGGGAACTTTGATGACGATGCTTATGATGTTACTGAGATAGATACGGTTCCAATTGCAGATGAAGGGAAAAAACACAACTCTGTCCTTTACATATTGAAACATCATTCCACAGATGAATCTACGATACGATTTGTCGGCTTGAATATAGTTGGCAGAACAATATCTAAGAAATGGGAATCATACAAGTTTGGTTATAGAATATGGACGCTATTGCATTTTCTAATTATGTGTCTGTACTCATGGCATGCCATTGTCCGTGCACGACTGGACAATCCCATCGTTAAAGCAAAAGCAACGTCTTCTTATTACAATGAAGTGACTTTCGTGGTCGCTTCTGGAAGCATCACAGTCACGTATGGGGTACTCTGCGTTTTGTCACAGTGTATAGCAGGCATACAGTATGGTTTGAAGAATCGAGGGTCATTCGTTCTTTTGGCATATGGCCACATTATCGTTCTTCTTGGAATCTGTATTATTGTAGACTTTATATTCATGTTGACGGATTCAAGATATGAAAACTATGTGTTACCGTTCACCATCATAATTGGTTGGTATTCCATGATTTACTTTCTCCGCGTTGTCGAACAGTTCAGTTTCTTTACAGTGTTGATAAAAAATGTAGTTGCAGACCTCCTACAGTTTGGGATCGTTATGTCGTTTCTATTAATTGGCTTTTCTGTAGCTATGTTTATTGTTATGCAAGGGGCTGGCGAAAGCGACGAAGATGATTTTCGACACGTCGGTAAAACATTCGTAAAGATGTTTACAGTCATGTTAGGTATTGGTGAAATCGGTGACCTATTTAACGCTCGAGATCCTGTATTGGCTGTGATTGTTTTTGTCTTATTTGTTCTGATGACGACGATCTTATTGCTAAATGCATTAATAGCGATCATGTCAAACACCTGTTCTATACTCACGACTACAACATATAGTAATGCCTATATCCGTTTGCAAAAACTGCATGCTATTCTACATCTAGAATCAATGCTTCCCCGTCGGTTCTTATGCCCCGTTGCAGAGGAGGTTAAGATAGTATGGCCTGGTCGTAGTGAGACAAAGTCTAGACGTATTCTTCGCGTGAACCAAGTTTCTTCAGGAAAGAGCCCGGGTATATCATACGGACTCCCTTGTATCTAACTATGTGATATAAATGAATATTATGTATTGAATTTAAATGCTTATTATGAGCTGAATCCATGCTGCCAGAAGTGTTTCGATGAAATAGAAAACAGTGTTTATTGTGATCACTTGATCGAACTCGCGCCATCTGACAGAGAGGGTGATATATAGTGTAACCTTGCAGGTTAAAATAAGTCGTTCTATAGCTGTAGCAGCAGTTTTTACTTGTGTGTATAGAGTTTGAACACAGTGTATACGATGTTGAATAACTAATCGCCCTTTATATAGTTAAAATAAACCGTTACTCTTAGACAGCTGATATAAGTGTACTTTCGGGACATGCATTGCGGTTCATACGCACAAACAAGTAGTACCTCAGAGAAAATTTCCATAAAGCATGTGTATTTTTTCAAACGTTTTTAAATAACTTTCTAACCATGCCAGAGACTGTAATCACACTATTCAGTAAGACGTGGTTGAGAACTGAGTGTTTTACAGAAAATTGTTTACTTTTCATATCCTTGTCATCATTATACTACACTGTATATGAGCCGTCCTGCGAGAAAAAACAACAGTATGGCTTCTGCGTATGGTACGGACCAGATAAGCCTGCGCAGACAGCGCATACTGATCCGGGCCTACACATTCCGTCTCAGTGGGAGTAATGGATCCTGAAACAGAAAGATTCACAGTAGACGATAAAAAGTATGTCCGGGTTAGCCGGCGCGGCATGCTCAGGCTGATCCGGGTCGATACTTGACGCAGAAAAGAACTTGTACTATAACCTGTTGTCCGATACGGGGGCACATACTAAATACTGTCATTTAACGTGCATGTATAATCAGAGTTTTTAAATATTCTATTCACATTTACAAATAAACAGTTGCTGAAACAATAATTGTTACAATAATCTTTTGTAAAATACGTTGAAACCCAAAGAGGCGGTTGTGTTGGTGATACATAACCGTCTTAACGGTCGTATATTCTATATGTATGTGTACAAGCAAAACTGTAAACTTTTGCGTTCAAGTCTTTAGTTTAGGTTCTCAATAAAGTCCCGTTTCGGCGAACTATGCTGTCAGTCATGTGACAGCTATTTTCTACAATAATAAACTAATTACTCTTTAGAATAAAATCATATGGTATTGATAGTCTGGTTAGTCTCGATGGTGTAGTGGTAGAACGTCCGCCTCGGCTGCGGGTTTGATCCCAGGCCGGGTTATACAAAATACTTTAAAAAATGGAAGTAATGGCTGCTCTACTTGACCCTCAGGGTTGCGGGGTTAGCATTACGACTGACTGACTTGTGTCAGCATTAATAGACCAGTAGTACTGGTAACTTACCCAGGAAACGTCGTGATATAACTGGTTTTGTTCTCAATAAAGCATTGCCAATTTGTGATTAAATGGAGCAACACCATAGTCTCTCAGAGTTTCGACGCACCATGACGAAATCAGACACAGTCAAATATACATCATTTCTTGAAGGAGCCGATGTATTGTGATGGTAGATCGTTGCTCTACGGAGAGACGAAATAAAGAAACAATATAATTGTTTGTTACCTGAGGAAGACATCGTTATTGCGTTTAGTATTCGATCAGAACCTTTACTACATTAAGGTAGATCAAATATGAGCCGTCCCACAAGAAAGCCAACATTTTAAACTCAGCGTAATGTATCGACCCGACCATGCCTTAGCATGCCGCGCAGGCTAACCCGGATAGACTCATTTCTCCTCCTGTGGAGTTTCTGTTTCAGGAATCATTATTCTATACCTCTATCCCACTGAGACGGAATATGTCTTTCCGGATCAGTCTATGAGGACTGCGCAGGCTGATCTGGGTCGATACACTACGCAGAGTCCATACTGTTGGTTTTCTCGCAGTATGGCTCATATTACTTTGTAGTACTGATAAAAAGAAATGTTTCAGTTTGCATTATTAATACAATTATTTCAAACAAGACAATGCAATAATGCCACCATGTTTTTGTGGGGAAAGCATTACGACTGACTCGCTGTGTGTCAGGATAAATGGGCCAGTAGTACTAGTAACTTAATCAGAAAACGCCGTAATATAACTGAAATATATGAATTTTTGAAAGCGGCACAAATCTTTTACAAGAGTAGGTTGCATATGTACACAGAGCGATTGCGGCACTGACATAAAGAAATTGTGAGAAAACAATAAAAAAAAAAGATAATTACGAAACATGTCTAAGAGAAACAAAAAAGACCCGCTTTGATTGGGATATATAGCGTGCCAATTATACATCAGTACCATAACATCACCCTGTTATTCCTTTGTAATGCATATTTATACCATTCATACGACTTGACAATTTTCGGTTTGTTCCGTTAGAAATTGTTTCTCTTATTAAAAAAAGCTCATTCAGATTCCAGATGTTTTTTGCTTGTAATTATAACAAAAAATACACTATAGTTAATTGGGACAGATTCCAGCTTGCTTTCGACGACAGTCTTCGGAATCGCATTCTTCATATAGCAATTGCCTTTAACGAGCCCCTTGAGCATCATGAGATAGTTCATATTTAAAAGGTGTTTTTAAACAAGGGAGGTAACAATTTATTACATTTATCTAAATTAGGGTAGACTTATTTCCCTTATACGTATTTGCTGTATTAAAACGGATTAAGGAAGTATTATTTTTTCATTGGGATTTGGGACAAGATTTAAGTTATATCACGGTGTCAATTTAATTTTCAATGTTCTCTCGTTGACTAAGCAATATTAGACTCGGCTTTATGCCTTGCCAAAGACCACTCTACAATGACCGACGCGAGCATTGATCGATACCGGGTCTCAAGTCGTACTTTGTAAAAAGTTCATAAGAACTGTCTTATAAGCGGTTATCAATCGGTTTTGGTGTTTAGTTTCTATCAATGTTATATAAATACTGAACCTACGTGTCATTGCAACCATGATTTAGCCAATCACATTCGTTTAAGCTATTTTGACAGGATTATTCGTCTGATATTGTTTCAATTCGGTCAGCGACATGATTTCACGATATACATGTAGTTCATAACATTGAACTGTAACTGACTATCATAAAATAATGTTAGGATTTTGAGAGGGAAAAACGTTTTCGGTTTGCACCATTTCTTGTCTTTTTCTTGCCATTGCAGCAAGAGTTCAGCAAGACATTTACTTACTTCAATGTGAATGATACGATCAAGTTTGAACGAAATTGGCCAAGTAATATAGGCCGATATGTCATTTACGGAAACTCTCGAGAGCCCTTATTGGATAGCGTTCACATGTTGGTCACAAAATTTCAATATAATAAACACTTCGGTCCCGAGTGAGATAGAACTGTAACCGACAGACTTACATGTAACTTGGACGTAACCGCAACCCGTCTTTAAATGAGCCACTTGTAACGAATTGGGCTGTCATTGTATCTCCGAGACGGGACCATGTAACATCCGTAGGGCTACAATACTAATGTCTGTATCAAAAAGTATATCTGGTTCTATTCTACATGCGAGAGTACACTGAGGACTCTGATGAGACTGTTCGTATGTACATACTCAGTCGAGTCGTCACTGTACAGAGATGTGAAAACATCCCAAAATCTCCAGACACGGCTCAAATAACATTGTGGACTTTGTGTATAGCATCGACCATGATCAGCCTAAGCATGCCGCACAGGCTAACTCGGACAGACACTTTTCGCCTTCTGTGGATTTTCTGTTTCAGGAAACATTATCTCTTTCCACCTGAGACGGAAGTGTCGGCCCGGATTAGCCTGCGCGGAGTGCGCAGGCTAATCTAGGTCGATACATTACGCAGAGACCATAATGTTGGTTTTCTCGCGGGACGGCTCATATCAATATGGTGAACTGTCGTTGAACTGGTCTGTCTTTGTTCGTTCTGTGATATATCACGTTAGATGAAGTAATTTACATTGAGATTTGACATCTATCCATACATTGTTTGTTTAAGCATCACGGACCAAAATGATCATGTGCGCTACTTGAAGTAATGATTACACTTCTCCCAGTGTATTGCGATGACTTCTCCTGCTACTACTCCTGCTACTGATACTAGTTTAAACATATTTTATTGCCATATGAAAGTATTTAACATTATACAGTGTACAGGTATATCATATACTATTAAGGCAAATGGGTGTGGCCACAAGTTCTCACAATATTAGATACGGCCAGTTCTACTGCCACTACTACTACTACTTCTACTACTACTACTACTACTACTACTACTACTACTACTACTACTACTACTACTACTACTACTAATACTACTACTACTACTACTACTACTACTACTACTACTACTACTACTACTACTACTAATACTACTACTACTACTACTACTACTACTACTACTACTACTACTACTACTACTACTACTACTACTACGACGACGACTACTACTACTACTACTACCACTACAGTTTAATACGAATGCTCTCCTTTACTTTTAAATTTTGTAATGGTGTTCGGAGTGTATAAAACAACACTTAACTTTGTAATTATATACATTAACAGTTATCACAATACATAGTTTCATGCCGGTTATATAAGGCGATAGTATCTCTGGGTTGTTGATAAAGATAATACAATACAAATATTATATTGCGTTTAACTAATAATATGCTTACAGCAAAACATACAAACAAAGACTTCGATCTTTACAAAGGGGCATTAAAATGAATAACAGTAAATTTTCATAAAAGGTACAGGTACATGTATTTGCAACTCGAGTATGGAAATGTGAATACATGTATATTGAATCTACAACAGTAGACGGTTGTTTGATCAACACATAGGACTATTCAGCCAGTTGATGGAAGAAGAAACGCCGCAATAATAAACTCTGGATTGATACCAACGGAGCTGTCGTGACTCGACAACGGCCATGTTCAACCGATTCATACCACTGTCTACATGTATCGTTGTTGATTGAATATAATGTTATAGTGAAGTCATGGGTCATTGCTCGTAGTCGAGTATCATAATCTGATTCACAACTAATGCTTCATACTCGACTTGAAAAAACATTGTGACAAAGGGTGAAATTGTTTTCAACTCTATTAAATAATGATATTCTCGTTTATAGAGATTTTCAATATTTTTGCCAGATTATTTTTTAACTCTTCTAGTGCAGAATTGTTATATTTGGGAAAGGGTTAATTAATTATTAATAGAAATATGTAAATTGGACAGACAATTCTATGGCAATCAATAAACTCGGAGAAAACATAATTCACAAAGTAAAAACCAATATCAATTTGCTTAAAACAATATTCGATTAACTACAACAATCATCTAGCGAGTTAGCGTCTGATTGCATCTGCGTATATATATCTTCTGACAAAACATTATAATTTCAGCCTATCAAGTTGTACTGCAATGTAACTTGCGCGCGTGTGTGTGCGCGTGTGTGCGAATTGTGATGTATATGACCGGTGCATGTTAGCTCATGTTAGTTCTAAAGTTGAGCTAGTATCATTGGCTTGTGTCAGTCGATAACATTTCCCTTATACAACAGCCCCTCTGAGACCAATGGACCTATTTCAACCAAATGTCTTATTTATATTCATTTGTTAGTCCCATTTACAATTATTTTAACACACTTAAATGACATGCAAACCTCTGGTTTGTTTTGGCATAACAAAGAAAATAGAGTGACAAAACATTTAAAACATTCGTCCCCCTAATTATTATTATTTTGTTTGTATGATTAAATCAAAGTGCTCCTTTCGTGAAAAAAATCAAAATAGAAAACAGGCCATATTTTAATTTGAAAGACATGTCTACCAGAAGAATTCCTAAAGACTTAGGCATTCAATTTAAAGGGATTTCAAAATATCCTTAATGCTGTAAATGAAGCTTTAAACTACTAACAGTAACACTTTTAATCATTTCCCACATGTAGAAGCAGTTTGACCCCTGTGAAGCGTCACGAATTTCTAACTCCAAATACAACTTCCAGTTGGTCATTGCTAATTGCAGATTTTTCCCTGGAACATTTCGATTATCATACCCGACACAATAAATCCTTCCACTCAAAGAACTTTCATTAGAACATTGACAGAACTGTTTATCTATAAATCTGATAACTCTCAATAATGGCAAATCCTACTACAGCTCATTCCAGCACAATAGTATAGAACTCCTGACAGACAAACCCCTTTCCAACTTGCAGACGCATTATTATGCATCTACAGCAGAAAACTTTTGAAAACATTGTGACAAAAGAAGAAATTGCTCATAATGAGCAATTTCTTCTTTTGCCATAAAGTTTAATAACTCTTTTCATTAATTACACTTTAACTTTATAGCAATTTTCAATAGTTTTGCCTCGATGATTTCAAAGTCGTCTGCTGCAGATTTGTTGTATGCCGAATAAGATTATCCAAAGTCAAGGTGAGAAAGACAACATGTTGTTAAAATCATTTGTCCTATTTCCTCAATGTCTTCAATTCTATCAATTAACCATACGTTAATTTCAACAGTATATGCATTAGGAAAGGGCGAAGAAAAGATGTTTTATAATGTTTGACTTGTGTCCGACACATTGGAAATCAAGACCAAAGAACCATAGATGGAATCAATATTTATTTCATTTTCCGATTGTATCGCGCATATTCCAGTGTCATTGTTTATCTATTGTTTTTGCAAGGGAAGTGGGACCTTCGATGTCCACAGATGCATTAAGATAGCTACACACGATGCATTAGTATCATCATCATTGATAAGATGGAGTATGCTTATTTATAGAGTCGGGGCTTGACGCAATCTCGTTAAAACCAAATCTAAACTCGCACACTCGTATATAGAAGCCGAGCCCCGGTAGCTCAGTCGGTAGCGAAGCGGGCTGTCAATGCAGGGGTTGTGAGTTCGAATCCCAGCTCGGCCAACTTTCTTTCCGACGTTTGACATAAGTCAATGCGACATGCGTCATTCGTCTTCCACCAATGGGCGAAGTCCATGTGGAAAAGCAGCAAGTTGCTTTGGAAGATTGTTGTGTGGAGTACTGGTGGTGATTCAATCAATCAATCGTATATAGAAGTTTGATTGGGCTTGCTTCTAAAACGGTTTTAGCATAAAGAAAGATAACTCTTCCAGCCTTATATTTTGTTTCACTGCCAATTGTTTTACTCTCCCTTCTTCTGATCCCCTTGTGAAATTATCTTTATTTACCCGTCAATGTTTTAAAAGTCGTCTGCTAGATTTGTTGTATGATGCAAAAGGTTCACCAAAGTCAAGCTGAGAAAGATACGATGTTGATGAGGCAGAAAACGCCATTTTGAAAATAACCATATTATCGCCTTAATATTTAAAAGTCGTCTACTGCAGAGTTGTTGTCTGTGGGAATTATACAGGGTTTATGTTGCATCTACAGGAGACAATTTTTGAAAACGCTGTGACATAAGCAGAAATTGCTGATAATGAGCAATTTCTTTTTCTTTTACCACACAGTTTTCAACTCAAATCAGTAATTACACTTTTATTTATAGAGATATATATATAGTGTTGCCCAGATGTTTTCAAAGCCGTCTGCTGCATATATGTTGTATACCGAAAAAGGTTTTATTAAAGTCAAGGTGAGAAAGACAACGCGCTTCTGAAAATATCCATATTTACGCCTCAATGTTTTCAAAGTAGTCTGCGGCAGATTTGTTATCTGTGGGAATGTTAATCATATACATGGCTTAAGTTGCAACGCTGAAGAAAATGAGAAATGGGTCGACAAAGTAAAGCACCATTTATCTATTGGTATTTTTTTGTTTAACCTTTTCCAATATACATCAAATCTGCAGCAGAAGACTATTGGCAAAAAATAGGAATATCTCTATAAATGAAATTAAAATAAATGAATAGATTTGAAAACATTGTGGCAAGTGATAAATTGGTCATTATTACCAAGATCCCCTTCTGTAACAATGTTTTGCAGATTCGTTTGAATGTGTCTGCAAGTGGGAAAGAGTAAATCACGCCTATGCTGCCAATGCTTTAATGTAAAACCACAATACCAGGCTAGGAGGTTGTGCATCTTGAAGATTGATTAACTTATTAAACCTGATATTTTATCTATCCTTTCACACATTCAACATATATGCGCAGGGGCGAGAGGTTTAAATGCTATCCCCAAAAGGTATGGCCTCACATTTAATCTTTTCATTAGATGCAATATAATTATTCGAAGTCACATTTCAGTTGATATAAAGCTCACAAGTGCATGTTACAGTAGTGTGCTCATACATTAGAAAAACATCTAATTGATCTTGTATCTGTAAACTTCAATTGCTATGAATGCTCATACATTAAATCAAAATGTGTTTGTTGCGATAATGGTCATTTAACCGTTCCCAAGTCATAAACAACTGTTGAGAACATTACAGGAAAAGGAGACATCTCTTCGTCGGTAAATTCTTGGTTAATTTTGAACCAAATGTTCATTGTCGTAAAAAGATCATTAAACTTCAAAAGTTCCAATTGATATAAACTTTTTCCTCAGATGTTTTCAGAGCAAAAACTTTACAATATTGATAACATGCATTGCATGTTCACCGTTTTCTACTTGTATACACATTTTGACGCGTCTGTAGTAGACGACTTTGGAAAACATAGAAACAAAAAGACAAATTTCTCATAATGAGATTCCTCCTTTGGTCACAAAACTTTCAACTCTTGACTTAATATTATTTACCCAAATTCAATATGTTTTCCATGTTTTCAAATACTGCAGCTGTAGGCAGATTGTAAATGGAAATGGGTTAAAAGACTCACACTAAGTCAAACAGTCAAAAGAGAGAGAAAGGGTGTGCGTGAGGGTAAGACACCGTCATAGTTTTATCAATTAGTTTACATACATAAGCAAAGATCGATTATTGTGTGACGTGGAACGGTGATCACAGTAACTTAGATTAAGGGTCATGTTTTATTTCCTGATATATACATCTGTTAACTACGGCGGTCTAAAGGAACACACACATTTTTATAAATTACACATGAATTCTTTTTTGTCTCGTGCGCTGGTACCTCGTTCGCACGAGATAGTATCTCTATTTTTTTTCATCTCGTGCGCACGAGATACTATGTCGTGCGAACGAGATACTATCTCGTGTGCACGATATACTAAGTCGTGCGAACGAGATACTATCTCGTGCGCACAACATATTTTTGTTTTGTGTGTGACCCTTTAATTAACTCATATGCAGCAGACATTATAAACAATGTTGTAAAAAAAGGCAATTGCTTATAATAATTACCTTTTACATTTTTCATCTAGGAATATAGAAAACTCTTATCAACGTCTGTTCTCGAAAAAAAGAGATCTGTAGGAGATGACTTTAAAAACATTTTGTCAACAATTTGCCATGGACAAAGGATCCCATGCAATTTTAATGGCCAATATACAGACGACTTTTGAAACCATTGTTGCAAGAGGAGAAATTGCATATTGGCATGAAATGTACAATGCCTATTGCAGAAGGAATCTCTTTATTATTATTTTACAGTTATTATATTTTATTTCCATTAATGGGACGGTTGTCATCAGACGTCCGTTCCATAGTGAACAAACTACACAATTAATCAAAGCACTGAAAGAACTTGTGGGACCGTTGTGTTGGTATTCGTGAATTAAGGTCAGACAGGCGTTTGCATGTGTTTGTACACAATAGATGTTTGTCAAATTTGAATGTTCGTAGGAACGTAGTAACTCCGAAAACACGTGTTTTAATTGTGTAGTTCGTTGATTCTGTTGACAACCGTCCGAATAAACCATTTACCGGAATTACTTCGTTCCTAATAACACAGGCAGCTTCGCCGAAAAAAAGCTCCGGCAAAACAAATTGTTCAAAAGCGGACCAAACAGTTCAAAGCAAAGTAATTCCTTTGCGACGCAGTGCATTAAGTCGCCGCTGAAGGCCAACGATAGTATCACTTATTAAAGCAACGTCATCAGCAAACATGACAGAAAATATTTCAGTAAGACCTGGATATAGTTGGACTCCACTGGATCCAGAAACACGTATTACAGATTCTAATTCATTATTGAAAAGATAAAACAGAATAATACTTAATTTGCAACCTTGTCTTAAACCAATAGGAGAGTTGAATGAATCAGATAATGTGTTAGAGTTTTTTATCTCTAACACATGCTTTAACAGTACTATACATACCATTTACAGCTAAATAATTTTCCTCTCAAACGATGCTGTCTTAACGCAATATATAAATTAGATCTGTTAACAGAGTCAAATGCTTTTTACTTTTTACTATTAACAAATAAGAGCCTGAAGAATAAAATCATTATCTATTGTACTGTATACCAGCCGTGTGTTCCATAGTAAACACAACATAAACAGTTTAAGCTATGCCTATCAAACGGAACGAAACCTACCTATTTTATGAATGGAAACAGGTAGAACATGTTTGGTTAACCTACTAAGGAACGGTATATCGACAAAACCTATATAGGTTTCGCAAAAACAGGTTTTGAGTTTTGTGACTATGGAACACAGGGCTCTATTGGCAAAGTTGGGATTGTCTTTCTCACCGCTGACTGCGAAACCAAACCCAAACCGAGGCACATAAAAGAGGACAATAAAAAAAAACCTCTTTCTTACAACATATAACACAGTTTATGTGACAAGCGTCATTTGTCTTCCACCAACTGGCTATCAGTTTATGTGGAAAAGCAGCAAATTGCAAGGAAAGACAGTTGTGTTGATGGTTAGTGAAAATGCAGTGTCAAAATGCGTCTGCTTGGGGAATCGGTTGTTCTATCTTTCCCTATCACATACTAAATCAGATGAGTTAGCAGCGTATCACTTGAAAATATTGTGGTGAAAGGACTTTTCAACTCTATTCTCTAATCGTTCTTTTATTTATAGACATTTTACATATAGTTTATCTAGATGTTTTCAAAGTAGACTGCTGCATATTTGTTTTTTGTGGATATAGGTCAACACTTTCAAATATAGACGTTTTCCGATGCCTTTGTAGCAGACATCTTTTAAAAACATTGTGACAAAATGAGAAATTTCTAAACAATAAGCAATTCCTCCATATGCGACAATAGTTTCACTTTGTTTCAGTAATTATATTTTCATTTGCATTTGTCTAGATGTTTACAAAGTAGTCTGCTGCAGATGTGTTTTATGTTGGAATAGGTTCAGACAATAATTGATGTTTTTTATCAGGGGTTGGTCTCTACTCAAATTATCAAATGAACTCTAGGTTAAAGCAATATGATCTGTATTATCTTGAACAAATACTTTACATATCTGATTCAATGCATGGTTTGTTTCATAGGACATGTTCAGGCAAGTCCTGCATAACATTTTCCAACCTGCAGACGTATTTTCTTTTAAAATGTTTGGCTAATTTAATTTCATAATTTTATGAATCATTTACATATTTCAGACTTATGACATGATCAATGGTTTATAATGGACCTATCCAGCCAACATGAGACATCACCCCTGAATCACCCCGGTCCGTTCTGTAAAGATGTTCATCTTGCAACAAAGGATCTGGTACAAAACTGTCTCCGAGAACTAACAGATGGGACACTCAAATTAGGTGTTGTGGTTGAATTGAACAAGTATGCGCAAACAAATAAACTGACTCAAGCAAAAGTTGTTGAATGGACATGCACCTTGCAACCAAACCTGAAACTACAAAACAACAATACGTTGAAAACTAGAATAAACCGGATTATTGAGACACAGAAAAAGTTTGACAAAAAGAAAAAAGTTACAAAATACAGTACTTTGGCATCATTTCATAATGATATTCTGTCCATGACAATTATCGATAGAAATTCTGTTATTGAGAGGTCGAAAGAGAATGCTGTCATTGTAACAAATGGAGTTGAGATGTCAAAAGAGAGCGAAATAATTGCAGATGAGTCAAATGTGAAAAAAACTGAATTAACTAATATAAAGGGTAGTTTAGAAAAAACGTTGAAAAAGAAACGAACAGATGAAGGAAAAACAAGCAATGACCTTCATTACCAGATATCATTACAACAACGAAAATTAGAAAAACTCCTAACAACTGACAGACAGTCTAAAACAAAATGTAGAGAAGTTGAATAATATAAAAGGCCACTTCTCTGTTAGAAATGTAACAAAACGTGACGAATGTGCTTTAATTAAAGAAAAGACAAGAGTTATGTGAAGCAAAACATTCACTCCGCAAATACAAGCTAGCGAATGAAAACTTGGAACGGACTTGAAGTCGCTAATGTCCACATATTCACTTTTTTACGAAGGGGATTATGTCCGCCATTCACCTTTTATGAGCATTATATCAATATATTTTCGGTTACGAAACAGCCGATTTGTATTTCGAGTACGAAACAACCAATTTATTTAAGGGTACAAAACAGCCAATTAATTTTCGGGTACGAAACAGTAACAGTTACGAAACAGCCGAACGTTTTCTGGGTACGAAACGGTTCGGTTACGAAGCAGCTATTTCTTTTCGGTTACTAGACAGGTTACGAAACGTCGCTACTTCGATATAACACTGAAACAAACCATCATCCTCTAGGATATGAGCCGAATTACTAGAAAAACAACATTTTGGACTTTGCGTAATGTATCGACCCAGATCAGCATGCGCAGTCCGCACAGGCTAATCTAGGCTGACACATTCCGCCTAAGGCGGATAGAGGTATAGAGTACTGATTGCTGAAACAGAAAATAAACAGGAAGCGAAAAATGTCTGACCGGATTAGCCTGCGCGGCATGCTTAGGTTGATCCGGGTCGATACTTTACGCAGAGTCCACAACGTTGGTTTTCTGGCGGGACGGCTCATATGTATTTACCCAAAGTCATGATACAAACATGCACATGCCTGTTTTTCAAAATATTGCTTATTCAAAAGTGTTAAGTAGTCGTATCAATAGTTAAGCCAGGCTCTATGATTAACAAATTGATATTGGGTTAAATGCCGTTTTCAACAATATCCAAGTCATATCATGGCGGTGTATTTGCCTACTCATGTGTTTCCTGACCCTCTCACACCAATACTCAACCTAACAGTTTTTCCAAGCAACTGGCTGCTTTTTCACATCTGTGGATTTGCCAAGGGTGGAGTTTTATTTTTACTATTGTTAAAAGGATTTCTTTATCGGTCAACAAAGTATCAATTTGTGGGATTCGCATCTTTTTGCAAATGATTAATTATGAATACTGCATTTTGACCTTTTTGAAGATTTATTCCTCTTAGAATAAATTCCGTCATATCACGGTATCACGAGTTATATATCTGTAAACAGTTCCTTTCAGCGGTTTATCAATCGTGATTTGCTAACGCCGCGACAATGAACACCATGGTGGGAAGTCATTACTTACCTTTTAAAGTACTTATCGTTCTACCAAGAGCAGCCTTTGTATGTGTCTGCAATCTCATGTATGTTTATGTGACTCGGTCGAATCTAGTGAATTATTAAGATCTACAAATCACACATGTTTGAAGTGACAATATACAATGCTAAGCCCACTTATGAAATGGGCCAACTAAAATAAAGTCAAGTTAAAACAAATACGATCAAATAGCATTCTTGTTAAAGATGTTTTTAATCACAGCCGATATTTGCTGGACGCAAGGTGCCAACACCGGCCTTTGGTAGCTCAGTTAGTAGCGACGCGGGCTTTCAATCAAGCGGTTGTGAATTCGAATCCGTGCTCGCTCTACGTTCTTTCTGACGTTTAACAAAAGTACTTCGATTAGCGTAATTCGTCTTCCACGAATGGGCTAACAGTATATGTTGAAAAGTAGCCAGTTTGTTGTTAAAAGCCAGGAAACACATGGAAATGGTCGGACCGCCGTGATACCACTGAAATCCCAATTAAATAACGGTCGGTTTTCGTATGACGTGCTCCAAATATAATCTTGTTAAAACGTGCCGAAAATATATATACAAGAGGGCCATGATGGCCCTGGAATCGCTCACCTGATTTTTGTTTTCACTTTAGCTATATAAGCCCCGCCCCCTGGCAGCCATAGTTTCCGACCAATCAACTTGGCTTGAAGGAATCTGATAGAGGGTCACCCTAGGAACAATTCTACAAAATTATTTGAAAATCGTTCAGACACTTTTGGAGGAGAAGATTTCACTATAGCCATATAATGCAAAATAGCCCTGCCCACTGGCGGCTATGTTTTTTGACCAATCAACATGGCTTGAAGGAATCTGATAGAGGGTCATCCAAGGAATATTTCTACAAAATTATTTGAAAATCGGCTTGACACTTTTGGAGGAGGAGATTTTTTAAGTTTTCACTATAGCTATATAAGGCAAAATAGCCCCGCCCCCCCTGGCGGCCATGTTTTTCGACAAATCAACATGGCTTGAAGGAATCTGATAGAGAGTGATCCAAGAAATATTTCTACAAAATTATTTGAAAATCTGCAACCAGTTTGGGAGAAGAAGAATTTTGAGGTTTTTTCGGTTTCGTTGCCATGGAAACCAGACTTTTGCATGGAAACAAAAATTTGAAGGAATTCTGGTGAGGTCATTGAGAGGATGCTTTCTGTGAAGTTTCATCCAAATTGACCCACTGGTTACTGAGGAGAAGAAGTTGACGCACGACGCACGACGGACGACGGACGCCGACGATGGACGACGCACGACGGACGCCGGACAAAAGGCGATCACAATAACTCACCTTGAGCAAGGCTCAGGTGAGCTAATAATATATTGTAAAAAAAAACACGGATATTTAAATAAGTCACAGAGAATTCTCCCTGGTCAGCGTGAATTTTCTTTATTCTTGAATAATGGACCATGCAGTATTTCTGATATACATGTTTTATGAAAATAAGTTTGAGCATATGATAGTGATAAGTTGTTCTGTCTGGAAGCAGAAATGTCCTTTATATTTACATGTATTCTTAGAATATATCAAAGAGGATTTTGAAAGGTCATTGCGTCCACATATGGAACAAAATGTCGATTTAGCAGTTGTTAATATGACATTTGGTGACAGGTCCATGTCAAATCAGTGCATGCATATTTGACTGAGGGAGGAATGGGACAAGCTATACATTATTCAAGATATGCAGAGAGCATGAATTATTCAAGGCAGAAGCACAGCAGCCCATTGAGTATGTGTTTGTTTTATTTGGGGTTTTACAACGTTTTCAACATTATTTCAGTTATATCACAGCGACAGTTCACATATCAATGATCCATGGGTAAAACAAACGAGGCTAGGACATGTGCCTTGCTCAAGCGCACTCCACTTTGACAGTCGTGCCGCGACTGGGGATCGAACCCGGGACTCCCCGGTTTCAAACCCCCGTTCTAACCACTCAATTAAAAAAATGATAGATCAAAACTTGTTTCAGATTATTGGTTATACATGCTTTAGTTACTGTTTGTTTGGTGTTTTACGCCACTCTTATCATTTTCAGTTATATCATGGCGTTTCCTGGGTAAGTTACCAGTCTCGAACTTCTGGTCTTTTTATTTTTAAAGTCGTAATGCGTATCATTCATTTCTGAGCGCCAAGGAGGGGGGGGGGGGGGGGGGGGGGGGGGGGGGGGGGCGGAATATCCAGTACTACCATATTGTATGACCCGGCCGGTTAACAAACCCGCACCGAGGCAAGATGACGAGGCTGTATATCATTACAGTATGGCATTGGTGGTATGTGTCATAGCAAATATCTTGTAATACATGTATACGGTTGAGAAAACATGTCTCGCCTTTAATTTAAAAGGAAAGAATTATGCAAAGCAAACGTTTTTTTTAGTTGAGATACTTGTGTATCTCTTGCTAACTTGGTTCAGATTCTTCCAAAAGCACCAAATTTGGCCCAGTGGTCGCCCATGCCATACATTTTCATCCGAGTTATATGTCAATGGCAGTTAAGAAACTAAAAGGGCTAGAGTCATAAATGATATCACATTTTAGGGCTTTTCAGGGTCGGGGAATCCGATTAAGATGTTATTTCAATGATCTGAGGTCAAGTTTACCCTTCAAGGCCACTAAAAAATCAATAAAGATTATTCAGGAGCAATTTTGATTAAAATTATTTGGATTAAAATGGATAACTATTTTATGTTCTGGATTGCACTAAGATGTTAGCACTTCTGGTTCTCACCACCGTTATTAACGCACTCGCCTTCGCGTTTGCAGAGGGCCGTGCATCGGACACCGGCTCGGTTGCATTTGCACCTTCCTGAGCATGCCTTGAGGCAGCCACAGTGCAAAAGAATGGCACATGACACTGAAGGCTTGGTACTTGGCCATGGGGCTAAACTTTCTAGCTGATTTCTGCACAACAAAATTGCCCTTCAGGAATTCAGCATGTACTTGAGAGTGTTTATTGGCTAGCTCAACCATGTCGCGTACATGTATCGGCAGCCAACGCGCATAGGTTGTGTGGTCCATTGCGTGAAACCAGTCGCATAGTTCGTCACATGCTTGCACATATAGAGCAAAGTCCCCCTCCCGCAGTGACCGCACAAAACAGAACATCAGCAGTTCCAGCTCGATTATTTTTGACCAGAACTTGAACCGTTAGAGTAGAGGGTAGAGTTTGGGAACGTTGATCCCACATGTCAAATGATTCAGGTGGTCCCATTACATTCTGACAAACACGGAGTAGGCGGTCTACTTTAACAGGTAAAGGGACATGAGAGAAACTTGATGGGCGTACCTTGTGCGCTTCATGTTATGCGCATTGAGTGCAGACTGTGCACGACCAGATGACAGGACATCAGCCTGAGAAAGTACGGTGGCCCACCCAGTGTCAAGCAGCAGCTTCCCTACCATAAGATGCACTTTGTCTTCAATGTGCAGCGCACCTATCATATCTACCAGCTTGTCTTCTCCCAAAGTGTCAGGGTATTGTCATTGAATAAGTTTGATGAGAGCATACAGTGGCTGATCTGCACCAAAAACGCTGATCTGGCCTGGGTTGAGGAACTCAGTCGCCTGCCCTTGTATAGGAATAGGGGGTAAACCCCGATCTAGGCAGGGGGCTTCACCGAATCGTCGCTTGCTATCATCGAGTTGTAACCCCATATCCTCTGCAAGCGTGCCTTGTTTCAGCACCCTGCTGACATGTGCCATCCACGCCGCTTCCTTGACATTTGCATCTCGCACATCAAGGGGTGGTCTGACTTTGTTGTTGCCGAGTTTGGGTGCAAAGACATCTGTTTGAGTGAGTTTGACTGGGGGCTGGATCATGTAAGCATCTGGTAGCTTTGGGGGTTGACGTGTCGGAGGTGTCAAGCTTGATGGTAGCCCGCTTCACTCCAAGATTCCCGTGAGAGAGATGGTTTGTCACGCTCAGGGCATATCCTTGGAACCCATCATGTGAGAAGTTGTCCTGAGCCTTGCTTTCTATATTATCAACGTCATGGATGGTGAAGACCTTGAGATGGCTGTTGGTTGGTAGCACTACCCCATCCTGAGCGTGCCAAGCACACTGTGCACGCGCAATACCTCTCTTAACTTCCATGACTCGATTGTACGATACTGAGATACCCTGTTCGTGGTCAAGCTCAATCTGTTTTTGTCCCGTCCGTGTCCATGCAGCTTGAGGCCATGATACAGAGGGAAGGGGGTTTCTCGCTCCTTGTTGTGGCGTACTGCAGCTGTCTTTACTGCATGGTGCGTACCCTTACTTGTATTATAGATAAGCAGTTGTGATATCTTACATGCGATCTTCTCCCTTGCATCCAGATTGGCGTCGCCACCGATCTTCTCACGTCCATGAAGAGCTAATGGACCCCGGAGCACTATGTTGAAGAAACTCCTCATTTCCTCAAATGCCGTCAGGCAGTCGGGGGGGGGGGGGGGGGGGGGAAAGAAGCCGTCGAATGTGTCTTGACTATGTAGACAAAACGTTTGCATCATCACGGGAGTCCGCATGAATATAAGTGCGTCCTCTTGACCATTTTGTGACTACATTTGTTACTACCTTGTGGAGGTTAGACTGATCCACACATTTACAGATTATGCAACACGTGGTATTGGCCGGAGCCATCATTCAACTGACTAATCGTGACATTAATACCAGTGGAAGATCATTGGCATTTATAGCAATGAAGTCTTTGAGATCTCTCTCAAGGGATACAAGTCCCTCTTTCTTAGGCGTTTGCAGGGCTTCCTCGGTTTTGTCCGTTTGACAAAGACAGCAGAGTTCCCAATTCATAATTGTAGAATATATGTGCTTGACACTTGACACAACAATGTACTACCAGTCCATTATAATTGCGTAGGCTCGTCGTCCCAATTAATTTTCATTTGTCATCTTGTCTCATGGCGATCGGATAGCAGGTCGAGTCGCAGGTTTCGTATCAGCTCCTAAATATGCAAGAAGGACGTAACTTGCAAATCTGGTTAGCATTTAAATAATGTCAATTTTTACACACACATTTACGGTTCTTTCTGTGATATGGAGATATGTCAAACTTGTGCAACATAAAGTTAATAATGGGAAAGGATTTTTGGGGATGACATTGAGTCACCAAAACACCGGGTTTACCCCCACAGTGACCTTTACAGTGTTGATGAGGGGTAAACTTGACCTCAAATCATTGAAATAACATCTTTATCGGATTCCTCGACCCCGAAAACCCCTAAAATGTGGTATCATTCATGATTCTAGCCCTTTTAGTTTTTTATCTGCGAATGACCCGGATGGCGGCCATTTTGGATTTTGCCAATATGGCCGCCCCAGAGGGCACCACTCTTGGCGCTCATCAAAAATGTAACAAGTATGGCATGGGTGACCTTCAGGCCAAATTTGGTGCTTTTGGAAGAATCTGAACCAAACAGCCCCTTTAATGCCCCAACACCCCCGACTAAACGGGGTATGCTAATTTTAAATAGTATTTGTAGTTCGCCGAGTCTGTAAAACAAACGGTTGCTCGCGTGGACTCGTTCAATAGTTTCCAAACAAATATTTTTAAACGTGCCATATATAATCACAACCATGTGTAGACGTGCAAGCCATATATTTCATTGCCAAACGAATGAGTAGCTCAAGGGTTATCTATATTAACTTAAATTTTGTGCATTTTTAAAGTGCAATATCTTCTACAGTAAAAAGAACCTCGGATTGAACTTGAAACAAGTAATCAGCATTAAATGAGCCGTCCCGCGAGATAACCAACATTGTGGATCCGGATCAGCCTAAGCATGCCGCGCAGGCTTACCGGGATAGACACTTACCGTCTCCTGTGAATTTTATTTCAGGAATCATTACCCTATACCTCTATTTACCTTAGTCGGAATGTGTCAGCCTGGATCAGTCTGCGCGGATAGCGCTGGCTGATCTGAGTCGATCAATTACGCAGAGGCCATAATGTTGGTTTTCTCGCGGGACGGCTCAAATGTATATGTACAAGACATCGTGTTTTCTTATTGAGTTATTCCAGAGTTTTGGTCCGTTGACTATGATCTTTTCAGTATTATTCAAGACCAATCATGTGGCGGGAACTTCTCCTCTAGCTAATGCCTTTGCACTTTGAAATCTTAGCTCGCCCCGACGAAGTTGGGAGAGCTACGGCTATACAAGTGCCGGAGTCTGGTTAATGAATTTTTTGGGGTCGTTAGTTACGTCTTCGCTTCAGATGTGGAGTGCAACCTGTATATTCTTCCAGAATAATTTTCGATAAGAAGCTTAGTACCGCTGAACTCGAAGTGTAACGGCTAAATCGACCAAATTCGCAACAGTGAAGCATCTTTTGATATTTTAGAATTGCTTTTTATTTTCAATATGTTCATTACTTCTTGGTTCAGATACTTATATTCTTTGGTGACTTTAAACCATATCCGTGGTGTAGCGGTTAGAGCGTCGGCCTCGGGAACGGGTGATCAAGGTTCGATCCCCGGTCGAGTCATACCAAAGACTTTTAAAGGGGTTGTAATTGCCTCCCTTCTTGGTGCTCAAGTCAAGATAAATTATACCGGTTGTACAGGTAATTTACGGTACTTAAGTTGCTCGATAGGGCTACCATTTTATCATTATCATTGAAATAAAGCTGTCATTGAGGCCAGGTTTGAAATTTACTGCGTCTATGTTTATTTTCACATGGTACGTTCAGTAAAATGCTGTATCTCTGCATAATGTAGGATTTGTGGCATCCAGAAGAAAAGCTTATTTGGGGTATTTCAAGTCCCTCATCATAGGGTATTTAGATTAAAAACATTTATACCTCAATCACACTCTGCTCGCGTTATCATTCCCTGCATATATAGGATAAAGCTTCAGAAAATATCCAAAACACGTTTACTCAAGTATACCGCCGAAAACCTGGCCCAATATAACATAATTTTGAAATTTAGGGGCGTGAATTGAAATCTTAGTGCGTATGGCTGGCTTCATTTCGAACATTTGCCAACCTTCCAACCTTATCTTATCACTGGTCTATTCGACAGGTTTAACTCGTCTTTGAAATCAACAAGCTGATAGAATGTACCAAGACATTGTGTCTAGAAGTCGGTGGTAGCTACACATCCGTTCAGTGGCAACGAGTTAAACTAAATTAATCGAAAGTTCGTTGATACCGTTCCTTTTACTAGCTAAATGTAATTGCTATATAAAGAAGTGGCATTCAATACTCACAAAACAACACAAAACAAGAACATGGACCTTTTAGAGCATATACGCATCGCGCAACAAATGCGGAATACGATAAATGTCTACATATTAAGTGCCAGTCTTTAACCTTTATTCCTCGATCAGATGCCCTTATTTGGATTGAATAACAAAGGCTGATTTCGTAGAACCACTCGATCAAAAGCCCTTATTTGTATCGAGTACTCAATGCCGATTCCGTTAAGCCCTAGTCATATTTCAATTCTATTCACAGCACTCATAATCTGTCCCATAATGGAATATATAAAAAGGGGACTACAGACATAAAGCTCACATATCGCGTATTCAATATACACCAATCGTCAAGTGGACAATTATTAAAACTTTATATTTTTATTTTTTATGATATACTTGTAGTAAGTAGTACTGGTTTGCCCTGTATTTGCCTATGTTGAGATTGAACTCAATAATGAATCACTCTAGATAATGATTGTAATGCAAAAACGACACGAAATGAAGTAAAGGGTCAAACCGACTCGAATTTAGAACGTCCTAAATCATGACAATTATAAATTCCATAGTTGATCTTTAGCATAAGACGTTGAAAACGTTATCAATAAAAGGAAAGAGTTATTTTCTAGAATACAGCATTTTAAACTGGCTATTTTTCCTTTAATGTCTTTGTAAGTATTACTTACATTTCTATGTTTTATATTCAATTTCAAAGTATCTTCACAATGTCAAAGGATGGTACAATGTGTTTACCTTTAAAATTAATAAAATTAGAACGATGGAAAAAAGTGTCACAAGAGTCAATATTAACCACCTACGTATCGGAGCGTTTTCGTTCATTTATTGATATAAGGCCATATACATGTATCTGGTTTATTTATTTGCTGTTTTGCTCCTCTGAATTAGCTTGTCTGATTCCAACACAAATTGGTAGAAATGTTTCTTGGGTGACCATCTACGAAAGATCTTAAAGCCTTATTGATTGTTTGAAAAACATGGCGGTATACAGCTAAGTCAGAAAAGGGTCAAATCACAATACTTTATTAGTCCTTTTGTTTTTTAAATTACAGTTATAGTCTGATTTCAAGATTATTTTGCAGGAGTTTTCCTTCTGTGACCGTCTACATAATTTGTTCATGCCAATTTGATTGGTTAAAAAAACAGCCCGAAGGTGGCATCATACACGAACCTTTAGCTTTAAACGACATTGGATCGATATCGAATTGTTTTGAGATTTAATGCATTTGTACGAATGTCTTTTACTGATAAGCTGTTTCATTTTCAGTGTCCAATCCTTGCAGTTTCTACCATTCTTGATAAAAAAAAATCTGCAATACTAGCAATTACACATATGCTACAGGTAACAGGATTATGGTTATATTGGCCCTCTTGTTTACTTTGGAAGTATTCAGTTTTTAAGCCGTGTCCAAAGGTTAAGATAACAAATAAGTATCAACATCGATTTGATTCAGGAAAATTAAATTAATACGGGAGACAGAGGGATCCTGAATGACGAGACATCACTCAAATAGATAATTATGCTAGAAATGAGTACGACTCTCCCTGTCCAGCATCTAATACCACCTCAACATTTGGATGAATTGACCATACGATTTGTTGGCTTGAACATGCAAGGCAAAACTATATCTGCGGAATGGGAATCTTACAATGAGAACTCCTGCAGTTTATAACGATATGCATGTACAGATATCTTGATAACTGTATAAGAAACAAGCGAAATCAACGCGTTCTAATTTTGATGATGTAACTTTCTGGTCACATCATTTGTTTTAATTGGGATTTACGCCGTTTTCAACATTGTTTCAGTTATATCGAGGAGACAGTTCACGTATTCATGATCCAGGAGTAAAGAAATGAGTACTATGCTAGGATATGTTCCTTGCCAAAGGGCATTCAACCATGACCGTCGCGTTGCGACTGGGGATCGAACCCGGGACGCCCGCCACTTTGCATGTTATTACATTGTTATATTGGCTTTTAAACAGTGAGGCATGGGGTTCCTTAGATAGTATAAATAATTAGTATTTTTTCCCCATCAACCCATTTTAGCAGAGTTCGCGACCCTAAAATGGCAGTCATTCTTTTATTTGTTATCACCAATCATGCCAAATAAATGTTCTGCACTCACAATATTTACGCCTATAAAGGATTATGTCAGTTTGCAATTGTTGCATGCTAATATAAATATAGAATCAATGCTTTCGAAAAGGCTCTTGACCGCAGCCGCAAAAGAGGTTAACAGAATTCTGCCAATCATTCACTTGACATTTCAATTTTCTTATAGAGATCTTAGAGAAATACCAAAACGTATCATTAGCATATGACCAGATGATACAAAACATAGCACCCTGTACCCTTCAGAAAACGGACGCACTTCGTTTAATTTAACACCGGTTTGCAACAGTAATGAGACACACACTTAATACGATTTCTTAACTATATAACAATATATGGCATTGATTTCTTTATTGACTTCTATCAATTGATGCATACACAATGTGGAGAAAATACTCACATTTGTATATGCTAGCTCATATCATGTTGAAGACTTTTTCAAGGAAAGGTCAATCTCGATATCATTGCGAAGCTGTTTTGGAATGAACATTCAGATATTTCAAATAAGATTTTCTACTAGAAGAATACTGATGACATGGTATTTTGTATACATTTCCTGATTATGAATTGCTTGATTATTAAGTATGTGTGCTTCAATTTTCTCCTGCAGGTTTCCAGGAAGTAAGGACCTGATTAGAAAATCTGCCGAAATAGTGTCATCTTAGCCCGCATTTGGGGTAGGTGGGGTAGAATACACAGGGTTTTATTTTTGTTTCTGTTCTGTTGAAATGTTACATGATTCTAAAATATTGTTATAATGCCATATATTGAGATGAAGTTTTGGCATTATGATGGATGTTGTTTTTGAGAATTTCTCAAATAACATTAATGGTGCGTACAGGCTAATTTGTTGCACATTTAGTGGTTCCCTGCCACCTGAAAGTGTTTGGTATGACCCGATCAAGGATCGAATCCGATCGTTCACGAGGTGGACGCTCTAACCACTACACCACCGTATCGGTTGTTGTATAGAAAGAGAACGAATTAATGTTAAAGAATAATTCGGTATTTTTACAAGTGTACAATTTATAAAGTTTATTTTCGTCACAAAGAATACTGCAGAGTCAGTTTTTAAAATCGATTTTCAATATTTAATGTGCATGTACGGACAATAAAAGCTTTGAAGACACTGTGTTTGTTAAAATCGATTTTCAATATGTATTTTGCATGTACGGACAATAAAAGCTTTGTAAACACTGTGTGTATAAAGAGCGTGTCAATAATGTTCAAAACTTTCTCAAACAGTTTTCATTTGAACCCCTTCTGGCTAAAATGTGGATTTTTACATCGCCCTAAAGTGATTGTAGGGATACGCTAGTGGCTACAATTCTTGTTTTTATCGATGACTACATTCGTTTGGTAGGTAGACGGTGAAACATATGTTGATAAAATGTACTTATTCACAGGCTCGTATGAGTATTCGCTGTTCGCATCCGAAATATGATAACATGTTCGCCTCTATGTAGATGTTGTTAACTTTTTCCAACATTCACTAAATCTGCAACTGACGAAGGTATAAATGAAAGTATAATTAATGGATCGAGTTGGAAACATTGTGGCAAAAGGAGCGTATTCTCAGTTGAGCAATTGATCCTCGCGCCAAAATATATTCAAGGGTCGTCTGCTGCTGTGTTTGTATTACGGAATAACTATACAATGCTAAGTCCACTCTAGCGATTTTAAAAATTATGGAAATTACGATCAAATTACATTCTAGTTAAATATCCTATTTAATCATAGCCGAAATGTACTGGACGCAAGGTGCCAACACCGACCCCTGGTAGTTAAGTTGGTAGCCACGCGGGGGGCTTTCAATCCAGCGGTTGTGAGTTCGAGCCCGTGCACGACCTACGTTTTTTCTGACGTTTGACAAAAGTGAACTGTCCGCCGTGATTAAACAGAAATCCCAATTAAATAACGGTCGGTTTTCGTATCACGTGATCTAAATATAACCTTGTTAAAACGTGCCGAAAATATGTAATATATTGTAAAAGAAAGCACGGATATTAAAATAATTCACAGGGAATTCTGCCTGGTCAGCGTTAATTTTCTCTATTCTTGAATAATGGACCATGCAGTATGACTGATATACATGAATTTTGAAAATAAGTTCGAGCATATGGTGATAAGTTGTTCTGTCTGGAAGCAGAAAAGTCCTTTATATTTACATATATTCTTAGAATATATCTAAGATGATTGAGTAAGGTCATTGTGTCCACATATGGAACAAAATGTTGTTTTAGCAGTTGTTAATATGTCATTTGTTCTAAGGTCCATGGCAAAGCAGTGCCGCGACTGAGGATCGAACCCCAGACTCCCGGTTTCAAATCCCCGACGCTAACCACTCGACCGAGGCGGATTCTTCCCTTTGAATATACAACATTATTTTATTTCATATTATCGGCTTATCTTTTAATTCAAAATATGATAGATCAAAACTTGTTTCATATTGTTGGTTATATATGCTTTAGTTACTGTTTGTTTGGTGTTTTACGCCGCTCTTAACATTTTTAGTGATTTCCTGGGTAAGTAACCATTCTCGTACTTCTGGTCTATTTATTCATAAAGTTGAAATGCTTATCACTCCATCCTGAGGAATATCCAGTACAACCATTTCAAAGTATTTGGTATGACACTGCCGGGTAACAAACCCGCACCCGAGGCGGGGTTCTACCACTACATCCACGAGGCGGGGTTCTACCACTACATCCACTAGGCGGGGTTCTACCACTACATCCACGAGGCGGTATATCATTCCGGTATGGCACTGGTGTTAAAGCTATATTTGTTCTTGTCAAATATCTTGTAATACATGTATGAGGTTATAAAAACATGTTTCGCCTTTAACTTAAAAGGACAAATTATGCAAAGCAAACGTTTTTTTATTTGAAATACTTGTGTATCTCTTGCTAACTTGGAATGCGAATCGAAGGTCATTGGTTTTGTACACGAACATGTGGTGTATTGAAAGTGCTCAAATGTCAGATTTGTACGAATCTGGTACTGTTCGAAATGTGAAAGTAGGAATAGGTGTTACCAGATTTGACCCTGGTTCCATGGGTTGTTAATAAATAGGTAGCCAATTTTTAAGTAACATGTTCATTCTTCGAATTAACATGCCCCTTCATTTTCCTCTTATTTTAATATTTGACAGGTAACTCTTCCAAAGGAATTATATATATACCACCTGTAAATCACAATCAAAGTGTTATCAAATTTAAAATAGTAGATATTGTTTAAGATTTAAAGGTCTATTTTCTAAGGAGCTGTTCAGATTAATGAAATACGCCAGACATGCCATGCTGTGGGTCACATTGCATTGGACTGAGGCTCATCCTTACGGATATAACTGTTTAACTTATCTACATATAATGTTTAGTGTGTGTGTTAAGTTCAATCTGAAGTGCTTTATTAATATAGAAGAAGTGGACGCACAATCCTGCACAAACCCCAAGTCCATATGGTTCACCCTTGAGCTACCCATTTGGTTGACAATGAAATATATGTCTTGGACATTTACACATGATGATGATTACATATAGCAAGTTATACAAGATTTGCCTTGAAACTGTAGAGCTTTTCGCTGGTAACCATAATTTACGAATACCAACACAACCGTCTCACCAGTACTTTCAGTCCTTTGATTAGGCAACATTTACAAACAAATTTCAATACTGTTCTTTGTTCTTTCTGAACTTAATTGCTATAGAAAGGTTTAGCAGTTAATACTCACAAAACAACGCAAGAACATTTCTATTTGTGAGCATATATACGCATATATCACGATACATCGTCCGTCTGTACACACTTTCCTTTCACCAGCATTTCCTCAGAAACTTCTAGGTTCAATTGTCATGATCTATCTCAGGAATGTTCCTTGGATGGTCTTCTTTCGAAATTGTTCAAATAAATTAGTTCGATGTAGAACTTGTACTGCTGTGGCATCAGAGAGGGGGAAATTCCTCAACTATAGAATCGTTTTGTCCGAAAGTTCTGCCCGAATTGAAAAAATATGTTTCTCGTGTGACCCTCTACCGAGTTATTCCGATCCGCTAACAATAACATGACCGCCAAAGGGCGGAGCTTATTTTCCTTATAAGGTACACAGAATAAACTTTAAGCATGTTCTTCTCTAAATGTTTTTTATATGATTTGAATCATCACAAATCTTTCTTAGGTGACCCTCAACCGAGATTGCTTAAATCATTCCGATCCGTTGAAAAAACCCATGGCCGTTAGGGGAGGGCTAGTTTCCCTTCTTTGTTTATAGTGGAAACTTAAAAAATATATTCATGTCCAACTCTAATTGTCCAATTTGGCACAAAATAATACTTTGAGCTATTATTGTCTTTTGAAGTCATTGATTTTCTCCTGTAAAGACAACGATGCTTATACGACAAGATGGCGAACAAGGTAGATCCTAATCAGGCTGAACAGGCTTACATAAATCTTAGCTGGTTGAAGGGACTTGAAAGTCTTTTTTGTTTGACGTGGTTTATTTCTGGGTGAAAATACCCTTGCTGCAAGGATTTGCCGGGTGCATAAATTAAAATTGACTTAACACAAGGTGACTTTATATGCTTGCAGACACATTTTCAGGAAACAAATCATATTCACGCATCTGCAGCAAACTGGTTTCGAAAGCATTGTGACAAAGTAGAAATTCCTTCAACTTATCCTTTCCGTATTATTTTTACAACTCTTTTCAGTCACTACAGCTTCATTTATACACATATTTTCTTTGAAATTGGATAATAATATTCAAGATTTAACGGAATTAAACCAGAGGGTAGGAACATGTATTTCGAGTGTTTGATAACAAAGTGTTCCACAAAACTCCACTTTGGAAGTTTGACAAAAGAAAAATTATTATTAAGTATATTTTACATGTTTTTGGGACGGTTGTCGTATTCTTTCATGTACAAAAATGGCAAACAGCAATACAACTACGCATTTCCCACATATAGAAGCCTTCTGATGCTATTGCAGCTTACTGCATTTAAAACATTATTGCGATAGGATAAACTGCTCACCATGAGCAATTTTGCATTTGGGTACAATGTTTGAACTCTATTAAATCATTGAATATTTATTTATAGAGGTATATGAAAAGTTTTAACCAGAATCAAACTTTTGCTGTGGATTTTGTGTATGTGGAAAAGGGTTTAGCAAAATTATAATTGATGAATCTTTGTCTAAATCAAATATGTTTCAGAATACCTTGTCCTAATTAGCAGAGCTGTGTTTCACAATCTCATATTTCTCTGCAATAGTTATTGTTCATTTTGATGTTATGCATTTACGAGTAGTATTTTGTTTTCATAGTAACCTATACAAAAGAATATCCTTAGACTATTTGGAAAACATGTACATAATATTACCATGTGTCAGATTCTAAGATCAGTTGGTATAATTGTTCGTTGGAAGACCCTTTACAAAACTCTGAAGATTGTTCAACATAGCTCTAAGGCGGCATAAAAACAGGTTCTAAATGGGCGTTTCTTGTTTTACGTGTATGTATAGAGTAAAAATATAGAAAACTATTTAATTTCCATTAAATCAGGTGAGCGATTTAGGACAATGGTCCACTTGAATGTGTAAGGTGAACACTTTAAAATATTCTTGTCCAAAAATGTTAAGGTCCGATTTGAAATAATTTAACACAAAGGTTTCATGGTGACCTTTTAACAAATTAGTAAATAATGTCTTTTTCTTCCTTCATTGACCATCTATTCGGTTACATCCTGCAGATTTACACTCTTAAATTACCATGCTGGCTACATCCCATCAATCGCACCCTGGACACGAGCATTGCAACGTTGGCGCAGTTGGTACAAAGGAATCTGGTCTTGATGGTGTTGTCATAGCCAATAAAGAAAAGCTCATGGGCAGATTAAAATGAAACTAGATTAACCTAGTGACTTATCTTATTGTTGAGGGAAAGCATTCATAGTTAACCAACATATCTTGTGTATATACATATACAACTGCCTGCAAATTCCTACACAACCGTTCTACCTGTACTTTCTCTTCAGTGCTTTTATTTACCCAGTACTAATGGTTCATTTATTCTGAGACCAGCCGGTCAGTGTTGTCATGCAGTACTTACCCTTCAATGCTAAGCGCCACTAAAGCCATTAAATATCAATTTATAAAATCTTTGGTATGACCCGACCGGGGATGGAACCCGTGACCTCCCGCCCAAGGGGCGGAGGAAATGACGAAAAATAATTTTCATCATATCGGAGTCTTTTAAAAATGTTTACAGTCATGTTAGGTTTCGGTGGAAACATAGTTTACAATTAATAAATGATTTCAAAAAGCAAACAATTAATCCTTGTTTCATATAGTTGCACGTTTTTAATTAAACGATTTATTTTGTTTCCTTGTTCTGTTAGCATATTTTCTATGATAATGTCATATCAGTTAAACGACTAACGTGTAGTTGCGCCTCATCACATCCGCGTAACACAATGGGTTTGCATTTCGGTTGATTAGTTCAGAACATTAGTTCGGGACATCCGATTCTGTAGAGAAATTACTATTATTCTGAAGTATTATATGTGACTCGATATGGAATGAGACCTGGCTGTTCCAAAAAGCGAACAACTACTAATTGTTTCATAATGTTGAACGTTTCTAATATGATTATTCCTTCTGTGTCCTTGTTCTGTTAAACGACTAACGTGCATGAGTGCATCATTACATCCGCGTAACACAATGGGTTTGCATTTCGGTTGAATAGTTCGAAACATCCGATTCTGCAGGCTGTTCCAGAAGCGGACGTTCTAACAATTACAGTAGTAGAAAGAGGATGTTATCATGATACCTAATGAGTCGGTCGTTACTCGTATACGTACTTCCACACATGTACATTTATTCGGTTTTATTATTGCAATGATAAAATTAAAGACTGCACATTTGGCATGTTATCAATTGATTATTATTTGATAACCGTGTTAACATAACAAATCTTGAATAAATAGCTGTGGATTTGCAATGACTTAAACGGGCAGCACCAAGTAAAAATGGTTCTCAATAGTGTCTTTTTCCCCCATTAAATTCACGCATAATGACGGCGATACATATTGTGAAAATTCTTTATATATGTAACGTGCATGTACGGACAAAGAAAGCTTTCTAGACACTACATGTGTATAAAGAGGATTGTTTGAAACTACAAAGTTCGTACATGCCTCTTTATCCCATTATTGTTTTTGTTTGACTTTTACGCAGCTTGCAACAATGTTTCGGTTATATCACGGTGTTTCCTGGGTAAGTTACAGGTATAATTGGTACGAGTGTGTCTGACATAATATTTACCCCATAATCCTGAGCGCCAAAATGTAATTTGCTTATATGACAGCTTAGTAGCAGTGATTGTCAATACTATCTCAAACACCAAGGCTTAAAGGTTTCGTGTTGCATCACCGTACAGGGGTTGTAGTTAAATGTTGATAAATAAAAGTTCAATTATTGAAATGAGTTGTAATCATTGTTGCAAAACGAAAAATAAATCCATTTATTAATGAGCAATTTATCCTGCCGTAAATTTGGTTCAAGAGTCGTCTGCTGCAGCGGTGTCAAACTGTGTTTTTATGTCGGGGAAAACGCTAAGACATAGATGAATGTTTGCCAATGTAAAAGGTTTACATGCAAAAGTATCCTTTTAAATTATAAAACCATATCTACAGTTCCCATACGCATTTGGCTGAAAGCCTGTAAGATTGTCAATATGAAGAATGTGTATTACTTTCAACCAAGAGAGTTGAGCCGTCCTCGACGAGAAACCAACAGTATGGACTCTGCGTAAAGTATCGACCCGGATCAGCCTAAGCATGCCGTACAGGCTAACCCGGTCCGACACGTTTCGCCTCCTTTGGATTTATTCTCTATTTCAGGAATCATTACTGTATACCTCTACGAAATGTGTCGGCCCGCAAAAGCCTGCTTGGACTGCGTAGACTGATCGGGGTCGATACATAATGTTGGTTTTCTCGTGGAACGGCTCATTTGTCTGAAAACTTATGCATGTACAAGTTTAAGAAAGCATATTCCCCCTATTACTTAATAGGACAAAATATACAAAGTAAAGTTTTTATTTTATAAAATACTGGTTTAAATCTAGGTTATAGGTTATGCGCACGCACAAGTGATGTATTGAGTGTTCTTAAATGTGCTTAATTGTAGTAAGATTGAAACAATTCATTTTCCATAGTCAACACTGGTAGAGTTATTGGATGTGGCTCTTTCCACGAAATATAAACACACAGAAATCTATATTTAATTAAAGTTCATTTTTATTACTAAGTTCATTCTAAATCACAAAAGCAAAAACATATTGACCTTCCTTTTATTGAGCTAAAATCAAAGGACACCTTTATCCCGCAGTGAATTATACTTTCAATTCAAAAAACAAAACATGTTGTCCTAAAACTGCTCTTTATGTGTCAATATAGCTAAAAGAACACAATGTGTATGTAACAAATCAGTCAGAGGGTATTCAGATTTATAAAATACACTTTCAACTTGCAACAAAATCATAATTGTCCAATGGGAGACAACTTCAGTCTTGTATTCCCTACACAAGACTGACTGCCCGGCAAGCCGATCCGAATTACTTTCCTTTGACATATTGAACAAAATGTGAAAGATGTGATAGGGGTAACCAGATTGGACCTTTCGACGGGTTGTTTATAAAAGGGTGCCCACTTTTAAGTGACAAGTTCATTCTTCGAATCAACATGCCCCTCCATGTTTTCTCTTTGTTCAAAGTGGACAGGTAATCTTTCAAATGAATTATATATGCCACGTGTACAACTCAATTAAAGCGTTATTGATTTTCAAATAGTAGAGAACTGTTTGAGATGTAAACGTCAATTTTCTAAAGAGCTGCTCAGATGAATGAAAAACGCCAGAAATGTCATTATGAGGGTCACATTGCATTGGACGAAGGCTCATATAGGCAATAGGGAAGGTTGGGGGAAAACAGTCAACTTTTGTGACCAGTTAACCATATGTATTAGTTGTTAATTGGCACATGTGTTGTTTTCATTCACGCAGGATGATTGCATTGAATCTATCAAGATGTCCATTTGTTGAAAGAAGCCGTTTTTATGTGCCCGGTCGTACTTTATGGAAATTGTATTTCATGACCATAGTCTTGTTTTAGAGAAATTAGTTTCTAATCCTTTCAAGTTTATTTTCATGCAAAATCCATCCTAAACAACAAGAACAATTTCAATCAAACTTCACAGAAATGTTCATTTCGTGGTCCTCTTTCAAAAGTGTTCAGAAATTTAATCATACGTAGAACTGCCGTTGCTGCGGAGTCAGAAATCCTTAAAATCATTCTTATCTAAAAATGTTTTTTTTCAAATAATTTAGTACCATATACTTATAGCCTTCGTGTTTGTATTGACAATGTCAGAATACACTACGTTTGGATGGTGTTTGACTTCGCCTTCAACATTGGTCAGTTATATTACGTCGTTTTCAGGGTAAATTTCCAGTACTTCTGGTACATTTAGTCTGACATCAGCCAGTCAGTCGCATAGTAATACTATCCATACAATACTGAGCACCAAGGAGGGACAGCCATACAATATATGTTTTTACAATATTTGGTTTCACCCGGCTGGGTATCGAACTCGTGACCTCCCACACCAAGGCGTCAGATTATGCAATTTATGTGCTACCGTTTTCCGTCATATCGATTGGTATTTTATTCTTTACTCTCTGCGTTTTGTCGAACAGTTCGGTTGTTTTACAGTGTTGATCAAACACGTAACATCCGGTATGCTACAGCTTGATATCGATGATCTTGATTCTCGCTGATGCAAATTTCAAAGGTTTATTTTCGTGATTTTTCTCATTCAAAATGGTTTTAACTGCTATATTCTTAACCCTGTCCCATTTGTACACGCTTTATGAAGCCACTGCAGCAGTCGGCTTTTGAAATCAGTGTGGTAAGGGGGGACAATTTGCTTAAAACAAACAATTTCTCCTGCACCGAGGCGTCAGATCATACAATCTATTTGCTACCATTGTCCGTCATATCGATTAGTATTTTATGATTTACTCTGCGCTTTGTCGAACAGTTCTGTTGTTTACATCCCATATGTTACAGTTTTACATCGTTAAGTCGTTTCTGTTGATCGGTTTCTCTTTTGCTTTGTCTGTAATCACCCAAGGGGCGAAGGAAATTACCAAACATAATTGTCATCATGTCCGTAATCTTTAGAAATGTAAGGCATGTTAGGCATTGGTGAAAACATATTGTAAAATTGATAAATGTTTCCGGAAAACGATCAATTTCTCATTGTCCCTTAATTTCATACGTTTCTAAAAATATTGGTCATTCCAATGATTTCCTCTGGTTTTCTTGTTCTATTAGTATTTTCCCATGTGGCTGGGGGACGCTTAATAAGATTTGCAGTCACAGTCTGACCTTTGCTTTTAAAGTGAGAGCCCGCTAAATGGATCTGAATAATTGGAGTCAATGCATCCCTAAAGCTGCTTCAGAGATTGAGTGGTATTGGTTTCATACCATATACATTTATACATTTTTACCTCGATGTAAATATAAGGTGTTTGATATGACATAAGCTGTTGAAAGCGGCATAACACCCAAATCAAACAAACTGATCCTTCCAAAGCAGAAATATCATTTCAGGTAAACGACTCAGTTGTACATCCATACATCCTTCAATCGAAATGGATTTGCCTTTCGGTGAATAACTTCAAGACATCCGATTCTGCAAAGCACATGTTAGTCTCTTAGTCTTAACTGGTTATTCAAAATATTTTATTTATTTATTTATGAGAAAAAAGCCTTCGATTCATTACCTACATGTTATGATGATGTAGTCTCTGTTTCACTATTGTTAGAAGGATTTCTTTATTAGTCAACTAAGTATCAATTTGTGGGATTCGCATCTTTTTGCAAATGATTGATCACGAATACTGCATTTTGACCATTTTAAAGATTTATTCCTGTTAGAATGAATTCCGTCATATCACGGTATCACAAGTTATATCTGTAAACCGTTCCTTTCAGCGGTTCATCAATCGTAATTTGCTAACGCCACGACAATGAAAACCAAGGTGGGAAGTCATTACTTACCTAATAAAGTGTTTGGTATGACCCGATCAAGGATCGAATCCGATCGTTCACGAGGTGGTCGCTCTAACCACTGCACCACCGTATCTAATGTTACAGAATAATTCAGTTGTTAAGTCTTTTTACACGAGTACAATTTCTTTAGTTTATCTTCTTCACAAAAAAGACTGCAAAGTCAGTATGTTTTTAACATATCGATGTTTGTCATTCTAATAATCTATTATGTATTGAGTAAATAGCTGGGTATTTGCACTGACTTGATAGAACAACACCAAGTAAAACAGGGGTTTTAAAAAGTGTTTTGTGTCATAAAATTTTACGTACAATGACGGTGATAAATAGTGTGACTCCAGAGCTTTAGTAAACATTTCTTTCACCATGTAACGTGCATGTACGATCAATGAAAGCTCTGTAAACAGTGTGTATATAAGAAGGCTTGTCTGAATATACACAGTTCGCAGCAATCTCCTCAGACGTATACCATAAAAGGTAATCAACTGTACCAGCAATTTATGGATTTGAGTTTAAGTCCATTTTCCTCGGTATCCAAGTATATCACGGCGGAAATTCGCATACTCTTTATTCCATTGTTGGTAAACGTATGAAGCTAGTCACGAAGAAATTCGCCATCCTCTACCATAATGAATTGCCAAAGAGGGAATCAAACTCAGGATCTCTAGATCAATATCCCTCGTCGTTACCGACAGGGAAATAGTGTGTACCTGTAAGGAGAGGCAACACTGTGTCAAAATTTTGTTTCGCATATGTGAAAGGCAGCTTTTGGCTTGACGTTGATGAAATTGTATCAGTGATTTTCAAAGCTATCTCAAACAGCTTTCATTTGAATCCCGTCAGGCTAAAATGTGTCTTTTTACATCGCCATAAAGTGATTGTAATGAAACGCTAGGGGTTACAATTCTTGTTTATGCGTCAATGACTACATTCGTTTGGTAGGTAAACGCTGAAACATATGTTGATAATGTCCCTATTCACAGGCTCGTATGAGTATTCACTGTTCGCATCGAAATATGATAACATGTTCGCCTATATATAGATGTTGTTAACTTTTCCTTACATTCACTAAATCTGCAACTGACTCCTTCTAAAAACATATTGGTAAAACTATGGGAAAGTATATAATGAAAGTATAATTATTAGACAGAATTCGAAACATTGTGGCAAAAGGAGAGCATCCTCAGTTGAGCAATTTATCTTCGCGTCAAAATATGTTCAAGGGTCGCTGCTGCAGACGTGTCAACATGTGTTTGTATTTGGGAAAATGTTAAAGAGATGGATGAATTTTTGCAAATGTGTAAAAAGGTTTAGATGTTTAAAATCATCCTTTATAGTATAAACATATCTCCATTCCAATTAGCCTAGGCTGAAAGTTTGCAAGTCTGTCAATATAAGAAATATGTATTCCGTTCTATCAAGAGCAGCTATGTTATGTGTCTTCACTCCCATGTATGTTAATCACGCCTGTCGGATCTAGTTGATTCGTTAGGTCCAGTGGTTAGTGTCGGGCATTTGAAACCGGGAGTCCCGGGTTCGATCACCAGTCGCGGCACGACTGTCATGGTGGAGTGCCCTTGATCAAGATACATTTCCTAGCCTAGGACTCGTTTTCTCACCCAGGGATCATTAATATGTGAACTGTCGCTGTGATATAATGTTGAAAATGGCGTTAAACCCCAATAAAACAAACACATATTCAATGGGCTCTTGTTCTTCTGCCTTGTATAGTTCATGATCTCTGTGTATATTGAATAATGTATAGCTGGTCCCATTCCTCCTCCAGTCAAATTGCATACACTGCTTTGACATGGACCTGTGACCAAATGAGATATTTACGTCTGCTAGGACAACATGTTGTTCTATATATATGTGGACATAATTACCTTACAAAATCACCTTTGATATATTCTCGGATTCTTCCCATTGAACACAAAACATCAATATATTTCATATTTTCATCTTTTTATTCAAAATATGATGGATCAAAACTTGTTTCAGATTGTTGGTTATATATGCTTTATTTACTGTTTGTTTGGTGATTTACGCTGCTATTATCGTTTTCAGTAATATCACGGCGTTTCCTGGGTAAGTTACCAGTCTCGTACTTCTGGTCTATTTATTCTTAAATTCGTAATGCTTATCACTCAATCCTGAGCGCCAACGAGGGATATCCAGTACAACCATTTCAAAGTATTTGGTATGACACGGCCGGGTAACAAACCCGCACCCGAGGCGGGGTTCTACCACTACATCCACGAGGCGGTATATCATTCCGGTATGGCACTGGTGTTAAAGCTATATTTGTTCTTGTCAAATATCTTGTAATACATGTATGAGGTAAGAAAACATGGTTCGCCTTTAACTTAAAAGGAAAACATATGCAAAGCAAACGTTTTTTTATTTGAAATACTTGTGTATCTCTTGCTAACTTGATATGTGAATTGAAGGTAATAGGTTTTGTACACGAACATGTGGTGTATTGAAAGTGCTTAAATGTCAGATTTGTGCGAGTAGGAATAGGTGTAACCAGAATGGACCCTGGTTCCATAGGTTGTTAATAAATAGGTAGCCAAATTGTAAGTAACATGTTCATTCTTCAAATAGACATGCCTCTTCATTTTCCTTTTTTTTTTCATCGTTGACAGGCAACTCTTTCAAATTAATTATATATATACCACCTGTAAATCACATATTGTTTAAGATTTAAAGGTCTATTTTCTAAGGAGCTGTTCAGATTAATGAAAAACGTCAGACATGCCATGCTGTGGGTCACATTGCATTGGACTGAGGCTCATCCTTACGGATATAACTGTTTAACTTATCTACATATACAGTTGATTATGTGTGTCAAGTTCAATCTGAAGTGCTTTATTAATGTAGGAGAAGTGGGCCCACAATCCTGCATAAACCCCAACCCCATATGGATCACCATTGAGCTACCCATTTGGTTGACAATGAAATACATGTCTTGGATTTTAACACATGATGATGATTACATATGGCAAGTAATAAAAGATTTGCCTTGAAAGTGTACAGCTTTTCACTTGTAACCATCATATTTACGAATACCAACACAACCGTCTCACCAGTACTTTCAGTCCTTTGATTAGGCAACATTTACAAAATTAGGTTTTTCAATACTGTTCTATTTTCTATCTGAACTTAATTGCTATAGAAAGGTTTAGCAGTTAATACTCACAGGACAATGCAAGAACATTTCTATTTTTGAGCATATATACGCATATATTACGCTACATCGTCCGCCTGCCGACACTTTCCTTTCAACAACGTCAAATCTATCTCAGGAATGTTCCTTGGATGGACCAATTTCGAAATTGTTCAAATAATTTACTTCGATGTAGAACTTGGAATGCTGTGGCATCAGAGAGGGGCCAATGCCTCAACTGTAGAAATCTTCTTTTCCGAAAGTTCTGCCCGATTTGAAAATAATATGTTTCTCGTGTGACCCTCTACTGAGTTATTCCGATCCTCCAAAGAAACATGACCGCCAAGGGGCGGGGCTTATTTTCCTTATAAGGTACACATAATAATGAGTTCATTTATTCTGACACCAGCCAGTCATTTGTTATGTTATACTTACCCTTCAATGCTGAGCGCCAAGCATGGAAAGCCATTAAATATCATTTTTTTTAAAAGTTTGGTATGACCCGGCCGGGTCATTCTGTCGATCGATTTCTCTTTTGCTTTGTCTGTAGTCATCCAAGGGTTGGAGGAAATCACCAAAAATAATTGTTATCATGTCGGAATTTCTTAAAAAAAACTAACAGTCATGTTAGGCATTGGTGGAAATGCAGTTTAAAATTAATAAATGATTGAAAAAAACGAACAATCACTTCTTGTTTCATAATGTTGCATGTTTCTGTTAAACGATTTATTTTGTTTCCTTGTTCTGTTAGCATATTTCCTCTGATAATTCAAACGCAGGACTGCCATAACTACGCGTAACACAGTATGTTTGCATTTCGGTTGATTAGTTCAGGCATCCGATTCTGCAGAGAAATTACTGTTATTCTGAAGTCTTATGTGTGATCCGATATGGGATGGAGCCTGGATGTTCCAGAAGGGGACGTTCTAACAATTACAGTAGTAGAAAGAGGATATTATCATGTTACCTAATGAGTCGGTCGGTACTAATATACGTACTTCCACACGTGTACATGTATTCGGTTTTATCTTTGCAGTGATAGAATTAAAGACGGCAAATTCGGCCTTTTGTTATCAACTGATTTTTGTCATATTTGATAACCGTGTTTACATAACAAATCTTGAATAAATAGCTGTGGACTTGCAACGACTCAAACGGGCAGCACCAAGTCAAATGGGTTCTCAAAAAGGTGTCTTTCTTTTTTATTAAATTCACGTATAATGACGGCGATACATATTGTAAAAATTGTTTCTATATGTAACTTGCATGTATGGACAATGAAAGCTTTGTAGACATTACATATGGATAAGGAGGCTTGTTTGAAACAACACAGTTCGCTGCAATCTCCGTATATGGATATTGTCAAAACTATTCTAACGTTCCAGCAATTCATATATTGGACTTCAATACCGTTTTCAACAGTATTATGAATTTCAGGGCAATCATATAAAGGGCAACAAACTTTTTTCCATAGACTCTTTATCCCATGGTCTTTTTTTGTCTTTTACGCAGCTTGCAACAATGTTTCGGTTATATCACGGTGTTTCCTGGGTCGGTTACCGGTACAGTTGGTATCCTTTCACCAGAGAGTTTGATATAATGTTTACCCCCATTATCCTGAGCGCCAAGGGGGAATTCCATTTTTAGCATGTGTATGTTGTATTGTTGTGCGTTTACCGTCATTATAGAAAGATGACAGCCTAGTAGCAGTGATTTTCAATACTATCTCAGACTCCAAGGCTAAAATGTGTATTGTTGCATCGCTGTAAAGTGATTGTGGTTTAAAAAACACTTTATCAGTCTAAGCTTCAATCTAAAGGCGCTTGGACGGTGAGACGTCAGGTTATAATGTCCATATTCACAGCTCGTACGAGTCTTCACTGTGCGCACGCATCATATAAAAACATGTTCGCCTGTATGGTATGTATTGATGTTGTTAACTTTGCCCAATGTTCACTTAATCTGTAGCAGACTACTTCCAAACGCATCATTGTAAAGATTTGGAAAAATGTGATAAACGAAAGCTTAATTATTGAATCGAGTTAGAAGCATTGTGGCAAAAGGGAAAAAAATAATTTGAGTAATTCATCTGCTGCAGAGGTGTATACTTGTTTTCGTATGTGGGGGAAAAAGCTAAGAGATAGATGAATGTTTGCCAATGTAAAAGGTTTACATACAAAAGTATAAGTTCAATTATTGAAATGAGTTGTAATCATTGTTGCAAAACGAAAAATAAATCCATTTATTAATGGGCAATTTATCCTGCCGTAAATTTGGTTCAAGAGTCGTCTGCTGCAGCGGTGTCAAACTGTGTTTTTATGTCGGGGAAAACGCTAAGACATAGATGAATGTTTGCCAATGTAAAAGGTTTACATACAAAAGTATCTTTTTAAATGATAACACCATATCTACAGTTCCAATACGCATTTGGCTAAAAGCCTGCAAGATTGACAACATGAGGAATGTATATCTTTTTAAACCGGGAGATTTGAAGCTAAGAGATAGATGAATGTTTGCCAATGTAAAAGGTTTACATACAAAAGTATAAGTTCAATTATTGAAATGAGTTGTAATCATTGTTGCAAAACGAAAAATAAATCCATTTATTAATGGGCAATTTATCCTGCCGTAAATTTGGTTCAAGAGTCGTCTGCTGCAGCGGTGTCAAACTGTGTTTTTATGTCGGGGAAAACGCTAAGACATAGATGAATGTTTGCCAATGTAAAAGGTTTACATACAAAAGTATCTTTTTTAAATGATAACACCATATCTACAGTTCCAATACGCATTTGGCTAAAAGCCTGCAAGATTGACAACATGAGGAATGTATATCTTTTTTAACCGGGAGATTTGAGCAGTTCCACGAGAAAACGAACATTATGGACTCGAGTATCGATCCGAATCAGCCTAGGCATGCCGCACAGGCTAACCCAGACGGACGCGTTTCGCCTCAAGTGGATTTGTTTCAGGAATCATTACGTTATACCTCTATCCCCTGAAACGGAATGTGTCAGTCCTGATTAGACTGCGCGGAATGCGTCGGCTGATTTGTGTTGATACATTACGCAGATTCCATAATGATGGTTTTCTCGTCTCGCTCAATTTTGTTTGCAATTTTATGTATGTTAAGCACGCCAGTCGGATCTAGGGGAATATTGAGGTTGACAAGTTACACATGTTTGACGTGACTACATGTCTTATACAATTCTAACGGGCAACCTCACGCGAATTTAAATCATAGTAGATATTCGCTGAATGAAAGAACCCTGGTGACTCTGTTTGTAGCGACGTGAGCATTAATGCAGGTATTGTGAGTTCGAACTGCTGCTCACCCAACGTTCTTTCCGGAGTTCGACAAAAGTCAATGCGGTTAACGTCATTCGTCTTCTACCAATGGGCTTGAATGACTGTCGTGTTGAAAACTGGTGTTACAAAGCCTGGACACACATGGATATGAGAACTGGCCACCGTGATATAACTGAAATTGTGTTGAAAACGTCGTTTAACCCAATTAAATAAGGTACTTATGATTAGTTAAACATCGTTATAACCTGCCGTAAATTCTTGTAATCAAAGTACTGAAGTACTGAAGGTAGAATTGCGATCGTTTAAGAAGAGATACAGAAGTGCATATATGAATATTTATTTTACAAAATGTTGACGAACAGACAGATTGAGAGACAGACATCGCCAATCTATAGACCGGAATTGCTAGAGCAATCCGGCCAAAAATAAAAATAAATCATCAATTTTAGCAGTAAAATCCTGCCAAGAAGTAATGAATTGAGAACAAAATGTGCTGAGAGGTCCATAATTTCAAACTTGCTAAGATTTGGTCTGTGCAATGAATGTACAAATTGAAAAATGTATTGTTGACATGTATTTTCTACACCATCATTCTAATGTTGTTTATCATAAATAAAATTATTCCTTTTTTTAAATAAACTTTTAATCAAAATGTGTGTCTCAGTGTTGTATTTCTTCAGCAGTTTGACAGAAACAAAGCCTAAATCTGAAATTGTGTCAATGTGTTATTTGTCAACTCTGTCCCATAAGTTTTGCTTGTGATTTGAACTCTCATAAAAAAAGCACGGAAAGGGACAACTTTCCCAACTTTGATTAAATATGTTTTCAATTAAATTGTAAAAAATCTTTTTCTTGTTTTTTGAAAGTTTTGTCATTATTATTTAAGACGGACATTATATACTAGAATAGCCAACTGACTATCATTTGAAAAAGTGTTTCTTATTTAAACCTTTCCCACTTGCATACGTAATTGCAGCCGACGACTTTTGAAAACATTGATGCAGAAGAAGAAATTGCTCATAACAAGCTTTCTCCTTTTGCAACAATGTTTTCAACTATATTCAATGATTACACTTCCAATAAATGTGATTTTCTGCATCTTTGCTCAGATTTTTTTTAATTCGTCTGCTGCAGAGTTTTTATATTGTGGGGTGGATTGTGATTTGTTAAAGGGCAAGCAGGATTGGGAATTGAGTGTTGCACTTATCCTAATGAAATCGCGTCAAAATCATAACGAACAAACTGTCAAAATCTAATTTTGAACTGTGTAATACAAATTTAGAATAAAAGGATGAATCAGTTATGTTGTAACAACCAATATCCGCGGGTCATTTACCTGATTTTGGCCGAAAGAAATGATCGATTTCTTGCAAGATTTATTCGTTATTCGTTCTGCCTATTATAATCAAAGTATTCTAAACGCTTTATAAACAAGTGATTTAAAGCGCTCAAATCATTTGATGAAATGTGTTTCTTTAGACGCGGACCTTGTCGAAAGCACCTATCCAAAATGCAAAGCGTTGTCGAAGGAATAGATGGACTGAGAGAAAGAGAAAGAAAAGGCTTAGCAATGCATACTATCTTTATGAATAAGGACATGAACGAATATGTATGGACTAGCGCCTAGAATTTCGTACTAGCCGATCCTTCATTCCACTCGCTTATGCTAGCGGGCGAGTGGATGTTTACATCTCTGCCGAGAGGTAAAAAAGGGTTACAATTTACAAAGGGTAGTTGCGTGGTGCAGTGCTATATTGGCGTAGTGATATCTAAATAATTGTGTACACTTTAAATATGATATTTACACTTACAAGACTTGTTATTTTCTATTATAAGCTTGAATAATCGGATTTTTTTTCGTTACTCTATGTTTGCTTTTGTAAGCATTCGCAAATTAGTCAAACCAAAAATTGCACTTAATTGTTGGTGGTGAAGGGCATATACATCACGTGACTTCAAACTCACTATGACTATGGCAGCCTCTGCGCATGCGCAAGTCTACCAAAAATAGCACGGATATTAAAACTAGTCACAAGGCATTCTGCCTGGCCAGCGTTCAATTTCTTGATTCTTGAATAATGAAACAATCAGTATGGCTGATGGTTTAATGAAAAAATCGTTCTTCTGTCTTGAATAACAATGGAAAGCCATTACGTCTACCTTTAAGTATTTGGTATAACATGGCCGGTGTCAATTACAATTACAATTATGTACACGCACATGTGATGTATTGATTGTGCTTAAATGTGCTTAAATGTGGTTAGATTGAAGCAATTCAATTTCCATAGGCAACCTTAGTAGCGTTATTGGATATGGTTCTCTCCAAAGACTATAAACAAACAGAAATATATATTTAATTAAAGTTCATTCTTAAAACTCTAAAAGTACAAAATGTTTATGTTACAAATCAGTCAGAGGGTAATACACTTTCAACTTGCAACAAAATCATTATTGTCCAACGGAAGACAACTTCAGTATTGTGGCTGTTGACTGCCCGGCGATCCGATCCGAATTAGTTCCTTTTGACATATTTGACGAAATGTAAAAGTTGTGATAGGGGTAGACAGATTCTAATCTGTTTCGGCGGATTATTGATAAAAAGGGTGCCCACTTTTAAGTGACGGGTTCATTCATCAAATAAACATACCCCTCCATGTTTCCTCTTTGTTTAAAGTTGACAGGTAACTCTTTCAAATGAAATATATATGCCACGTGTACAACTCAAATAAAGTGTTATTGATTTTAAAATTGTAGAGAACTGTTTGAGATGTAAACGTCTATTTTCTAAAGAGCTATTCAGATTAATGAAATACGCCAGAAAATTCATGCTGTGGGTCACATTGCATTCGATGAATGCTCATATATGTAAAAGGGAAGGTTGTGGGCAAATTGCGCAAATCAAGAAATTGGTCCAAAAAAGTCCAAGTTTTTTCGGTAAACCTTTATGACCAGGTAACCATACGTATAGGTTGGTTAATTGGCACATATGTTGTTTTCATTCACGCAGGATGATTGCATTGATTCTATCAATATGTCCATTAAGTGAGGAAAGCCGTTTATTATGTGCTCGGCCGTACTTTATAGAAATTGTGTTTCATGCCCAAAGATTTGTTTCATAGCATTTTGTTTTTAATTCTTTCAAGTTGTGAGTGTTGGAGGTTCAATGTGATCTATTCTGATCACTCTCTTGCCGTTGTCCGTCGTTAACTTTTATTTTCATGCAAAATCCCTACTAAACCACCAAATCAATTTCAATCAAACGTCATAAAAATGTTAATTTTGGGGTACTCTTTCAAAAAAGTGTTCAAGACATTTTAATCATACTGGATAAAATGGCAAATCTTTGAAAATACATTCTCCTCTAAGTTATAGATAATTTAATAAAAAGGTTCCTTAAATGGTTCTCTACAAAAACAGTTCACGTCATAGTGATTGCTTTAAGACGACAGCAGAAAATAGGCGAAATGACAACACTTTAAAATTATTCTTATCTGAAAGTGTTTGTTTGATTTCAGAACAATTTAATAGAAATGCTCCATAAATGAAACAGAACTAGTAGTAACTGGTTAGAAATGTCCCTTTCGTGACATTCTACAAACGTTATTCAACTAATATTAATTGGTTGAAAAACATAGCCATTGTGCATCATCAGAGTGGGTTAAATAACCAAACTTGCAAATATTCCACTCTGACTGAACCTGCTTGCCTGATTTCAAGATAATTCTGCATAATTGTTCCTCATGGTAATAAGGTTTGATTTAAAAGCCATATTGGCAGGTTGAAATTTATCGCTGACAGGGGTTAGCGATCCGTTTTATGTATGTTTAATTACTGGTTACTTTTGGCATTTTGCAGCTTGTTGATAATGCCGTTATTCGCTTTACTGATATACTGTTTCATTTACGCCATTCACTTCTTGCAGTTCTTTTTCCAACTCTTGATCAAATACCCATAGCTCCTTCCCCTCCCCCGTTATAAGCAGTTACGCAATTGCTATTATAGCGTTACTCAGATGATCTATTAAGGGTCATTGTTGCTGCTTTTTATATATGGATGTAGTATTTAATTGTTTTTCTTAAAGATATTTGTTTGTTAAAACTGAGAAAGAGAGGGTTTTCATATTCCAAAGATGGATTTAATTAGAACAATATTCAACATTTCCTTAATTTCGAAGAGAAATTAACTTTGTAGAGGGTCACTTTCCCCTGGTTCATAATGAAAGTAAGGATTAAAAATTACGAGAAGTCTATACAATTTATAAATACATTATCGAATAGAAGGCAAGAAGAATAGAAATGACTAAACTGAATCTTAAAGCGAAACCTTTGACTGAATAGACTCAATTGAATTGAATTCAACCAGAATATATATATTTTTGAAAATTAAATCAATAATCTAAACGAGCAAATTATACCGAATACACCCGCGACCTGTGTGATCTAAAAGGTATGGATCAGAACCATTTTTTACTTGAAATGTTTGTCTTTAGCTGTCTTCTTTGGAAACAAGCAATTTAACTAAATTAATGTTTGCATGTACATATAAAGTGATGTAGGCATTTGAAAATTATTTTTTAAATGTTACCGCTCCGGTGATATGTGTGCCACCTTGGAAAATGAAATCAGATGTTATAATTATGGTCAGAAGTTTGCCTAATTTTCATTGAAATAAGCAGGAAGTGTTTTAGAAGTCTGTTCCCCAAGGTACTGTTTAGATTATATCAAGAACACTACTGTTTAATTATTTCACAAAAAAGTATGCGTTGCTCAATTAGTTACAGTGGATAGGTTTTGCCGTTTAACACCCTATCTAATTCCGTTTGGTAGACATGTCTTTTAATTTAAAAGTATTACCTGTTTTCTATTTTGAATATGGTCACGAAAGGAGTACTTTGATTAAATCATAAAAAAAAAAAAAAAATCGGGGACGAATGTTTTAAATGTTTTGTCACTCAGTTTTCTTTGTGATTCCAAAACAACATGTGCGTGAAGTAAGCCAAAGTAAACGGAATAGCCGGAACTCCGGCTACTCCGACTGAATTAACTATCCGGAAAAGCCGAAACTCCCCTCTAACCCGGCTGTATTTAATAGCTGTAACAGCCGGAATTCCGTCTTTTCTGAACAGCTGTATTTCCTATTACTACGATTGTACTAACTAGCCAAAATAACAATTCCGGCTATTCTGAAGGTTCTACAACTTAAAAGACATGCATTATGCGGAAATAAATTGTTTTTGATGCTAAAACGGCAACTAGTGAATATCGTAGGCCTTGCACGAATGCAGAATCGAAACAGGTCGGAGCAATTCTATCGGCGCTACACATGTTAAACTCAAACAGGGTGCAAACTCGGGAAATCGAACCAGTATCAACCAGCCTGAATAGCCGGAGCTCCGTCAACTCAAGCTGTATTTATCAGCCGTAACATTTATCGTTTCGGCAATTATGGCTTGCCTGAACTGTCTTTACGGACAAGCTTGAAATATGTGCGAACATATTGTCTTGAATTTTTATTCTTGATTTGTCGAAGCCAGATCGGTTGCAGCTGGCTTTAACTCTATAACTTGAACAGTTGGGACTTTGTTGGGAAAGTCTCAACTCCGACCGTCGGCGTAAAACATGTCAGAATGTCGTCTGAACTCTTAACGGAAACATGTCGGGTGCAAATCCTGGAAATCATAACGAGTATCACTCCGCTGGAATAGCTCCGGCTGTATTAATCCTGGCGCGCCTGAAATGTCTATATGGACAAGCTTGAACTATCTGAAGTATCTGGAAATTATTTTGAAAGTTTCATCTTGTATTGATCTTGTACTAACTTTGCACTTACAATTTCCCTTTTTGCCAACGTGCAAAAACGTTAGCTACTGCAAAGAAGTCAACATGTTCCTGCATATTGGAAAGTGTAACATTTTCAGTTGGTTTGGCAATGAAATTTTCGAGTCACGACAGCTTCGTTGGTATCGACGAGGACTATCAATCCTCAGGTCGTCAGTTCGAGGCTCCTCTCGACTACGTGTTCTGTCATATGATTGCGGCATTTCGTATTAAACTGTTAATTCGCACGGTTTGGTTTGGGTAAAAACTGTTCGCAAATAAGTCATTGAAAGTATTAGTAGTAGAAGTCGTAGTATTAGTAGTAGTAGTAGTAGTAGTAGTAGAAGTAGTAGTAATAGTAGTAGTAGTAGTAGTAGTAGAAGTAGTAATAGTAGTAAAAGTAGTAGTAGTAGTAGTAGCAGTATAAGTAGTAGTAGTAGTAGTAGTAGTAGTAGTAGTAGTAGTAGTAGTAGTAGAGTAGTAGTAGAAGTAGTAGTAATAATAATAATAGTAGTAGTAGTAGCAGTAGTAGTAGAAGTAGTAGTAGTAGTAGTTGTATTAGTAGTAGTAGTTGTTGTAGTATTAGTAGTTGTAGTAGTAGTAGTAGTAGTAGTTGTAGTAGTAGTTGTAGAAGTAGGAGGAGTAGTAGTAGTAATAGGAGTAGTAGTAGTAGGAGTAGTAGTAGTAGTAGTAGTAGTAGTAGTAGGAGGAGTAGTAGGAGTAGTAGTAGTAGTAGTAGTAGTAGTAGTAGTAGTAGTAGTAGTAGGAGTAGTAGTAGTAGTAGTATAAGTAGTAGTAGAAGTATGAGTACTACTATTACTACTAGTATGGAAAGATGTCCAATCGCAATGTAAATGACTATGTTTATGCGTATGATAATCAATATCTATAACTGGGCTTTTTTTCAATTAAATATAACGTTATATATCACAGACCAAAGACAGACCAGTTCAACGACAGTGCACCATTATTGATATAGTATTGTTACTGCTCTGTCAGCATTTGAACCGTGTCTGGGGATTTTGGGATGTTTTCATCCTCCGTACACTGAAGGTTCGGCTGAGTATGTACATACGGAAAGTCTCACCATAGTCCTCAGTGTACCTTCGCATGTACGTACAGTAAGGACTCAGCTGAGTACATATGAACAGTCTCATCATAGTCCTCACTGTACCCTCGCATGTACGTACAGTGAGGACTCGGCTGAGTATGTACATACGAACAGTCTCACCATAGTCCCCAGTGTACCCTCGCATGTACGTACAGTGAACACCCGACTGAATATGTACATATGAACAGTCTCATCATAGTCCTCGCTGTACCCTCGCATGTACGTACAGTGAGAGCTCGGCTGAGTATGTACATACGAACAGTTTCACCATAGTCCTCAGTGTACCCCCGCATGTACGTACAGTGAACACTCGACTGAGTATGTACATATGAACAGTCTCCTCATAGTCCTCACTGTACCCTCGCATGTACGTACAGTGAACACTCGACTGAGTATGTACATATGAACAGTCTCCTCATAGTCCTCACTGTACCCTCGCATGTACGTACAGTGAACACCCGACTGAATATGTACATATGAACAGTCTCATCATAGTCCTCACTGTACCCTCGCATGTACGTACAGTGAACACTCGACTGAGTATGTACATATGAACAGTCTCCTCATAGTCCTCACTGTACCCTCGCATGTACGTACAGTGAACACCCGACTGAATATGTACATATGAACAGTCTCATCATAGTCCTCACTGTACCCTCGCATGTACGTACAGTGAACACTCGACTGAGTATGTACATATGAACAGTCTCATCATAGTCCTCACTGTACCCTCGCATGTACGTACATTTAACACTCGACTGAATATGTACATATGAACAGTCTCATCATAGTCCTCGCTGTACTCTCGCATGTACGTACAGTGAGGACTCGACTGAGTATGTACATACGAATAGTCCCATCATAGTCCTCATTGTACTCTCGCATGTACGTACAGTGAGGACTCGGCTGAGTATGTACATACGAACAGTCTCATCATAGTCCTCACTGTACTCTCGCATGTACAATATATCCAGATATACTTTCGGACACAGACATTAACATAGTTGTCCCACGAAATGATACGTTATCGCGTTCGGAGACAAACTATCAGCACACATTGCAACAGGTGGCTCATTTAAAGATGGGTGTAGCGACCAGGTAAGGTCTATCGGTTAAAGAATCTTAGAATAAAGTAATGTCATACTGAACTCTTGCTGCCATTCCATGAAGATGACAAGAAACCGTGCAAACCTAAAACGTTTTCTCATCTGAAACTACTGGCACCATCGATGAGTCTGGCTCTGATAATTACACACGTAGTTTTCCGATGTAACAGCCTGTTGAGGTTCAACGCTATGAAGTATATCATCTTTACTTCAACAGCCCAGTGTTGAAATACATTTACATAAATGATCATTATTCGATATACCTTCTACCACGATTGCCACGAGGGGTATGTATCAGATAACAAAACTCATTTTAAATACATTTTAAAATCTTACCACAGACCTCGGGTTCGAGCGGACCTTGATTCAAGACTTATCTGGACCTTACGAGTACTTATTCTGAGCACAAAAGTGATCATGCATTGCTCCTCTTCGAACAGTTGTATAAAGGTGTACTTTTTAGGGCAATAAGTCAATGTTCAAAGCTGTACCGCTGTGTACAGACCCGCTCAATAACAAGAGGTCAGGAAAGAAATGGTACATTGGTAAAAAAAAACAGGGATTCACATGATATTAAAAAAAATACACGAAAAAAATCGTCTATCGAGCAACCGATTGCCAATCTTTCTTGGGACCCTACTTTGTCAAATTTTAAGTTCCGGATGGTGCAGCATTTCACGTGGTATGATTTGAGACATAGAGTTCCGAGCTCGATCACTGCGTACCTAGTCATAGTGGATTCCTTTTGGGCATTGCATACGTCTATTTCTAGTATTGCCTATTTAACCTGGAATCACGGATAAATGGTCTCCATGATATAACCCAATACACATAAACCATTCCTTTAATGAGTTTAAAACTTAAACTGCAAAAAAGGGGAAAAAGTCTTCATATATTTAGATTTTTTTTAAATTATTAACTTCCTTGTCTTTGATAAAGGAAACTCTTTCAATTATGCTTAAAATGGTAAAATGGTTAACACAAATGTGTAAAACAGTGATACACACGATATGAATAAACAAAAACAATTTCCTCTGTTGAGCAACCGATTGACAATCCGTCTTGAGACCTTTCTTTTTCAAATTTAAAGTTCGAGATGTTACAGTATTCTCGTGGTGTGATTTGTGACAGAGAGTCCCGTGTTCAATTACTGCGTACCCGGTCATATTTGATATTCATTTTGGGCATTGCATACATCCACTCGTCTATTGCCTATTCAACCTTGAACAAATTTCGAGGCTTCAACCCTTAAACAGGGATAAATGGACTGCCTTCGTGATATAACTTAATGACTGTTGAAATCCCCAATAATTTATATATATTCTCCCTTTAATGGGTTTAAAACTCAAGCTGCGTGAAAGGGGGAAAAGTCTGCCTCTATTTAAAAAATGTTAAGAATGATTACCTCCCTTGTGTTTGATTGAAGAAACTCTTCTTAGTATGCCTAAACGTTGGGTTGGGGATTTGATATGTCCAGCTTGACCGATGCCAGTGGTCTGTCGGATTGAAAGCGTGGTCGAATTGCATGTCTATGTTTTTTTACTAAGCATGTTTTTTAGACTTCAGTAAAACTGTTCATTATAATTTTCAGAAATTAAATCAAAATACAAAAATAATAATAAAAACGCCTCGGCAAAAGTTAAGCCTTCGTAAATTATCGTTTTTTCCAGTCTCTGCACCAACCCATTTCTCGAACAAATGTTGTATTCATATTCCCACGGTCAATTAATGTTCTCAATACACGTATTTATAGTATGCTTTAGAGACACAGACACGTACATAAAACAAAACAATAACATAAACAATTTTGACTCACCGATACGGTCGTAATGTTAACCCCACAACCCTGAACGCCAAAGAGGGAAAACCTTTACTTCCAATGTTTAAGTCTTTTGACAATACCGGAGTAACAGTTTTGAATTTATCTCTAGCTTGCTTTTCATAGTGCATTTTTAAGAAAAAATATATTACGAAGCTAAACAAAAATAAACACATTTAGCAGAAATTGCGTGAACACATCGAACACATCGATATCACCAAGTAATTAATTGGTCCCGATCGCGAGTCCACTGTGTGTGAATTTACTTCCGTTCAAAATCCGCGTGGTTAAGCGTCAGGGATTTGGAACCCGATGTAACGGGCTGGATCCCCAGTCGCAGCGGTCATGGTGGAGTGCCCTTGAGCTAGGCACATTTGCTAGCCTAGTACTGGTTTATTTACTCAGGGATCATGAATAAGTAAGCTGTCACCGTGATAAAGTGAAACATGCTGCAAACGACGTAACACCAGAATAAAATAAAATCAGATGCAATCATATGAAAGTGGAACTAACTACAATACAGCCGATATTCCTTGGCTTTGTAAATATATATATATTTAGCTGGATTGTGATTTTATCGATTTATCCGAGGCTTCTTCAGTGTGCATTGTGAGATCCTGAACAGAGTATGCAGAGGCACGGTCTGATCTGGATGTTCACTGGTCGCATCATTTCGAGTGTCCAATGTTAAGTCACAGTCGAAATGAAAACGTCGTATACGCTCTCAGTATGTAAACATCAGTCCAAGTAATGTGGAACTAATGCGCAACACGGTCGAGATAAGCCGTTAAGAAACTGGTGAATGGCAATTGTATGCTATTTTCTACAGAATTTAATGAATTATATCCCAGCGACCCGTATATCTACCCATGTGTGTTTTGTACTTCCAATTCCAGGATATTTCTATACAACATTCTCCAGAGGTACCTGGGTTTTACCCCCTCTAGACATCTAGCACATAAGCGGAAGACAAAATACACAAGTCAGACCGACATTTGTCATGTAGCGGAAATATATATGTTTGCAGTGCAGGAGCTCTAACTCACGATTCCCGGGCCGACAACCCACGTCGTTATCCACTGTAAGAAAAGATTGTGATCTGGCTTAGCAAGCATGTCCCTCGATTACCCATATTTTAGTTTATAGTCTATAATATATGTTTCCTTTGACTTGGTCATGGTGGAGTGTCCTTGGGCTAGGCACAATTCCTATTGGTTTGTTTACCTAGGGAACATTGAAAAAGTGATCTGTCGCCGTGATATAACTGAAACAAATATTGCAAACGTCGTAAAACCCCAACAAATCGTTAAAACCTTAACTGTTCTTATAACGCGTCGAGTCATTATTGTAAAACTATCTGTTGTTCATCAATTGCGGAACAAGTTCTAATCATTTATATCATTCACTGTCGTTAAAAAGCACTCGCAAACACATCCAATCATCTGATCCCGTTCTCTTTGATCTTTCATACCACGGGGTAGGCATTATAGCTCCAAGCTTCTGTCTCCAACACACATATTGATCATCGCATTTGGAGTGATCAAAAAATTAGAGCATATTTGTTATAATGTCGATATGATAATTCATTTTCAAAAAGAAAAGTATCAATAAATCGATAGTCATTTAATTATTCTGTTAAATTGTTAGTCCCTCAAACACCTTAGTACTTGCCAATGTTATTCAAAGTTAAAACAACTTATAGAGATATAGTCTTTTAAACCTTTGACATGAATTCTAACATGTGTGTCCATCAAATGGTACATGTCCCACTGTCTCGAGTTGAGCCGCGATAGCTTAAAACGACGAGGGCTTTCTATCTACGGGTCTTGAGTTGGTATCCCGGCTCGGTCAACCCGTTAAATTCTCTCCGTTATATGTGTCCTCCATCTTGCATTTTAGTTTAAATTTATATACATTTATAGAGATTTTCCATACTTTTGTCCAAATGTTTTAAATATCATCTGCTACATATTTGTTGTATGTTTGAAAAGGGTTAATGGCAGTTAGTATATACCATTTGGTATTACATTGTATCCCAATTGTTTCAAAATCGTCTGCACGGGAAAGGGTTGTCAGATTGTAAACGATGTGCTTGTACACATATATTATGAAGTTTACACAGAGCGGAATGTAAGAATAGCAACACCAACTGTTTGTGTTTAAAAGTATTTTACAAATACTTTACTGCCTCGGTGGTGCACTGATTGAGCGTCCACCTCGGGTGCAGGAGGTCGCGAGTTCGATCCCCGACCGGGTCATACCAAAGACTTTAAACATGATAGAAATGGCTGCCTTCCTTTGCGCTCAGGGTTGCTGGGTAAGCATTACGACTGCGTGACTGATGTCAGGTTAAATGGACCAGTGATACTGGTATAACTTACCTAGGGAACGCCGTGATGTAACTGAAATCATGTAGAAAGCGGCGTAAAACACAAAACAATCAATCAAACAATCAACAAAATACTCAAAAGATACAGATACAGTTTTATCCTCTGTTTAATTTTTATTCAGCTGATTATAAGTAAAATAACATTGCGCTCTTTGTACACTGTTTCGTTTATATGGCAACCGTTCATATAATGATCAAATGTAGTGTTATATAAAAAACAATTCTTAAAATACATGTAAGACATTTGTTTATACACTACTTTGCACCAACCATACGCTTTTAATACAATGATATATGCAACAGACTATGTTAACAATGTATCTCACTGCATCTTATGAACACAGAAGACTTGGGTCAATGTACTTGTTTGCCATTCATTTGATTTAATTATAGATAAATGTTTTCTAAATATTTGCTCTTACATTGTAAACTATATATGTCACAACAGTACAATACCATATGATTAATCTTTTCCCGCAAACAACAGATCTGCAACAGGCAACTTTGAAAACATCTAGATGGACATATGGAAAGTCTCTTAAAAGCAAAGTTTAATCAGTGAATAAAGTTGAAATCATTGTGGAAAAATGAGACATTGCTCATGATGAGCGATTCTTTCTTTTGTCACAATATTTTTAAAAGCCGTCTGCTGCAAACGTGTCAAAACGCGTGTTCAAATGGGAAAGGGATACATTCCAAGTATGGAGAATTATACCTGAGACAAATTGTGCCTGAATAAGACTAAAGTAAATTGTCAGTAATAATAGTGAATACTAGTAAATGTTCATTTGAGCCGAAATAAGGGGACCATGATGGCCCTATATCAATAAACTGATATAATAAAGCTTATATATTGTTCAATGATCTTACTCTATGCATTCATGTATAATGAAATTGATAAAAGCATCCTGGTGGTCATGTTAATCAACGGATCAGAATACTTTGAACAATCATGATAGAAGGTCACCCAAGGAACATGAGTGAACTATTTATATAGGTCACCCAAGGAACATGAATAAACTATTTATATAGGTCACCCAAGGAACATGAGTACACTATTTATATAGGTCACCCGAGGAACATGAGTACACTATTTATATAGGTCACCCGAGGAACATGAGTGCACTATTTATATAGGTCACCCAAGGAACATGAGTGCAATATTTATATAGGTCACCCAAGGAACATGAGTACACTATGATGAAAACATCGTAATGATATTTACAATTTTGATATAAGGTCACCCAAGGAATTTTCTTGCTAAATTATTCTTAAATCAGGCCTACACATTTACTTTGGAACATTTTTAAAGTTTTTCAGCGGATTGGAATAATTCGAACAATTTGCTTTTGGACAAACAAAACCCGTTTAAAGTTTTACTATAAACAAGCTGTTTTTCAATGGATCGGAAAATAAATGGGGAAACAATCTTAGTAGATGCTCACATAAGGAACATTAGGTCAAATAACTTGCAAATATGGCCAGTACTTTTGGACAAGACGATTTGTTATGTCCCCACTCTCTGATTCCGTAGAAACCAAAGTTCTGCATGTAATTAAATTATTTGAACAACTTTGAAAGAGGACCACCTTAGGAATATTTCTGTGAAGTTATCTGAAATTGGTCAATTGGTTTAGGATAAGAAGTTATCTGTAGGAAGACGTCGAAGCCGTACGGTGAGTGATCACAACAGCTCAACCCACAGATCGAGCATTATTCTGGAACTAGATTGTGTTGTGAAAGAAAACGATACAAAGTAGCAACTATTCTAGGTCAAATCATTTTTCAAAAGCTAATAGAGTAAATATAACTAAAAAGTTATAGTATGCCATTAAAGTGCACTTTGATATCCATGGAGGAGTATACCGGTAAATTATTAAATGACGTCCGTTTCGTGATAAATTTCTCTAAAATTGTCAATCAATCGATAGTTACAGGGTATATTTATTTCAAAATATGTATACAATGTTCTATAGCTATACACAAAGCATCGCTCTAGCATTAACAGATTAAAAGACAAAAAAAAATCTAAAGGGTCATATATCATTCAACATTGTTCACACTTCATTCAAAGTAGGAATCCGCCGCGGTCGACAGTTCCGGGTGTGTCGGTTTCGGTCCTAACTCGCGGCGGACATGACGTTGTGTCCTTTGGAAAGCCACATTTCCTAGCTAAGGACTGGTTTTTCAGCATGGGACCATGGATAAGTGAATTGACGCTGGGACATAACTTAAATACAGATGATATCACCGCTTATATGCGTAACGAGATATCTTGTTATTTTCTTTATTATTTCATGATATTAACCTATTAAAATAACTACCAAATTAAAATTGTCTTGAAATTTGACAAGCACTTTTAAAGTTTTGTCATTTTACTAATTTGTTGGTGTTGTCACTGCTATGTTTTTCAACACATTTGATTGAACGCTCTTTTACTTATTATCTGATGCCGCGTAACAGCCATGCTTTTAAGCGATCAATACGGCTTAAACACTTTAAGCATAGGGTCAAACAATGAATGTTTCATCCAATTCATCTTGAAATTAGGCAAGTTCTTTCAGAGCAGCAGTTTTGTTATGTACCTTGGTGGCCATGTCTGGCATGCATTAATACGTCTTTTACAATTTGGGAAGTGCGTCAGTAAAGGAACAACTCTGCATAATAATCTTGAAATCAGACCAGTCGTTTCCATGGAGATTTCTTTTGTCATTTTCACAATTTCTGATGACCAAGCAATTAGAGTTATGAATTACACTTGATTCTTTAAAAAGAAATGTATACAGGGGACGACCAAATACATATTCCTGTGACGTTTGGTTGCAATGGACCCAGTACGGGGTGGTCATTCACAATGTACCACAATTTACCACATATACTTGCTTTCTAAAAATGCACAAAAAAAACACTTTATATCTCTATCTCCTTGCAAAAACTTTGGATTCTGATTAAAAAATAAATAAATAAATAAACTAACACTTTTACCGACCACCCATGTCGACAAATGTTAAAAAGTAATATAATAAGTGAGTCATCGTCCTTATATTGAGTCGTGTGTTCATGATGTTGAGTGATTTCATCAATACAATCAGTCAAGGCTAAACATATCTATGTTTAGTCATTGACTCATGCTGTTCGATAGTGCTTTCGTTTGTTACGTTAATGATGCAAATTGTTTGGTTAATCCTTACAAATTCGAATGTTTTGCTGTCGTTATACTTAGTCGACGTAAAATCTTGATATATCGTAATGCCATTATACAAAGTAATGCTGTTACGTGATGATTTTGTTGTGTTCTTCCTATGACATTTATTGTTCGACGGGCTTATTTAATTACAATCTGTTTATAATTATTTTGTTGGGCGGTTAACTTATTACACGCTGTTAAAATAACGCCCTGTCCTGTCCTGTCCTGTCCACATATCATCATATTTGGTTAGTGTAAATTTGATGTTATAATCAAATGTACTGGACAGTGCGATCATTCGACATGGATAAAGAACATAATACTAAAATAATCATTTGCAAAAATGTTTCCAGTTGGAAGAATGATATCAGACCAAAGAATGATGTAATCGACACCCCAAACACTTATTACAAGAACACAATATAATATTGGAATTATCACTAACTCTATGAGCGACACTCTGCAAAAACCAACCATTAATCATTTACCTGCAGTATAGATCCAGATCAGCCAAAGTACTATTCGCCAATTAGTCAAAGACGCTTCAAAACCTTATTGTAAAGCAGCATCCATTTTGATCCTTTGGCATAGATACACAAGCAGAATTTTTTTAATATGTGTAATAATAACGCTTAATTCAGAGGACCGGACCAGATAAGGAGGAGTGAACTGGACCTTTTCCCAACATATCTATATTATTACCCAACCAAACCCTATGTTACGGGTAATCAAAACAATCATCTCACTGAGTGACAAATAAGGATTTCATAACATTAAAAAGGCCCCTTATCATAAGCTCTGCCGCTTTGCTTGGATTTCACAGAACACATCTCGTGTCTACAGCGGTAGACGGAGGTTTGCATATGTCCAAAACGGCTGCTACTATGTTCGTGGGTTGTTATGGTATAGGTTTGACTAACGGCAAGTAGTAACATTCCCAACCGTTACACACACACTTGGTCAAAATCCGTTTCCTTTCCTTCCAACGCACGAAAATATGAGCCGTTTCACGAGAAAACCAACACTATTGACTCTGCGTAATTTATCGATCCAGATCAGCCTGCGCAGTACATGCTTATCCTGGCCAACACATTCCGTCTCAGGGGGATAGAGGTATAGAGTAATGATTCCTGTAACAGAAAATCCACAGGAGGCGAAAATTGTCTGTCCGGGTTAGCCTACGCGGCATGCTAAGACTGATGCGGATCGATACTTTACGCAGAGTCTACAGTGTTGGTTCAAGTCACATTAAGTAAACGTAGTGTTGTACTGAATACTGCTAATATAACTATACTGTTTCATATGAATTGCGACTTACCTGCGAAAACATCATGATACATTGCATATTTTTATTTTTAGTAAACTATTGGACATTAACGCTGTCATGCATTGGTACTTTTTAAGCTCGTGTCTCGGAATTGTCATGAAACTGTGCAGGCTGATCGTGTGTTACATTTTATGAAGAGTACGGGGTGCTTTGTTTGTCGTCATCTGGCAGTAACAAAAAAATACGTCTTGGCACTTCGATAAGAGCATCATCGACATTGTCAGGCCAGAGCCGTTTAACCTCTTCTGCGGCTGGGGATAAAAAGCGCTTTGGGAGCATGGATTCTAGATTTAGAACAGCATGCATCCTTTGCAAACGGACATAAGCCTTACTAGACGTTGGAGTTGTGAATACAGAACAAGTGCTTGACATGATTGCTATCAATGCATTGAGCAATAAGATCGTCGTCATCAGAACAAATAAGACAAATACAAGCACAGCCAATACAGGATTTCGAGCGTTGAACAGGACATCGATGTCACCAATGCCTACCATGACGGTAAACATTTTTACAAATGTTTTACCGACATTGTGAAAATGACTTTCGCTAATTCCCTCCGCCCCTTGCATGGCAACAAACATAGCCGTAGAGAAACCAATCAACAAGAACGACATAACGATCCCAAACTGTATAAGGTCTGATGTTACATTTTTTATCAATACTGAAAAGAAACTGAACTGTTCGACAACGCGGAGAAAATAAATCATGACATACCAACCAATTATGACTGTGAAAGGTAACACACAATTTTGACATTCTGACGTTGTAAACATAAGTATGAAGTCTACAATCATACCTAACCCTAAAAGAAGAATAATGTGGCCATATGAGAAGAATATGACTAAATCTCTATGCTTCCAAAAGTACCGTATGCCTCTATGTTTCAAACCATAATGTATGCCAACTACACACTGCGACAACACGCACAATATCGCATACAGGGTTGTGATAATTCCAGAAGTGACCACAAAAGTTACATCATTGAAATTCGGCCACGTTGATTTCGCTTTACTTATAGGGTTATCGCGTCGTGACCGGATAACTGCATGCCCTGAGTACAGACACATCATAACAAAATGCAATATAGCCCATACCAGATACTTCAGCTTGTATTGCTCCCATTTTGCAGATATCGTCTTGCCTACAACGTTCAAGCCAACAAATCGCAAGGTCAATTCATCCGAAGATTGATGTTGTAGTAGATGAAGGACAGAGTTGAAGTCATATATAGCATCAGTTACTGGAACCGTATCTATTTCAGTGACATCATATGCCACATCATCAAGGCTTCCTCTGTCTCCATCGTTTACTTGATATATCTGAAATATACATAACAGACATACTTATTAATTTGTTTTCAGATTTGAACACCATAAATATGAATATACATCGCACATTGTGCAATAGCTAGAACTTATGGTCAAAGATTAACGAAAAATGTGCGTTATTATATGACTTGCCGTCGCGGCTCTGACTATCAGTGCAAGTGCGATAGACAACACGTCTGTGCTCAATATGTAGACAATCTAACAAGAAAAAAGAAGCTATGTCCAATTCTCAAAATACACAATTATTCATGTGATTTCGCCAAATAAATAATTTACACTCAGATCCAAGTTTATATAACTTGTACCTTTTGGGGGGAATGTAAATAAACGAAACCTTAAACGCAAATGATTAAAACATATACAAAAATCCGAATTAATGAGAGAGAGAGAAAGAGTGTGAGACAGAGAGAAAGAGATATAAAGAGAGAGAAGGAGATACATACATAGAGATAGAGAGATAGAGGGACAGACATACATAGAGACAGAGACTCCTCATATAATCGAATGAAAGTTAAAAGCGATTTAAAATGGTATTATTTACTCGCTGTTTGGTGATATACTCGAACAATTCAAACCGTCCAAGTTTTGCTGCAAGCTGTAGTGGGGTAAGACCTTCAACGTTTTTCATAGTCCACAAGTGATCTGGAAAAAGATTGAGTATTCTCGGGGTGTATGTATTGATTGTGTGTCCTTTTGAAAGAAGAAGTGTTGCGATGCTCATCATAGTTGACTTAATTTGGCTTTCCTTTTCTGGACAGATCAACGCGTATCGTACCAATGAATGATACATGTTGTCGCCTTGGTCATTACAAGAGTTATAACTAGCACCGTACTTCAACAGAAGTGTTATTGTTTCTATGTCAAGTGTTCTGGCGGCAATATTCAGAAGAGATTTTCCTCCAGAAATTGAACCTCTAGACATTGTACAGCTCAATACTATTGAACCCAGTAAATGGTATCTATCTTTGGCATCCAGCATTTTCTCCAAAAGTTTGTGTTTGAATTCTTTTTCATTTTTCGAATTGGCTTCCTTTACAATCATGAGATGCAAAGGAGTTGGAGCAAAGCAGTGTTTATCATGTGGAATCGTTACCTGTGGGCACTTTTCCACTAAAGCCTCTATTATCTTATTCAAACATTTCCTTTCTGTTTCATCTTTGGGAATTGGCTGACTAACTGCAAAAAACAATAACGTCGATTGCACTTTGGCACCCTTGGAATTATTTGTCTGCAAGTGAGGTGGGTCACCCTTCTCGATTCCCGCAGAATATCCAGAAAAGTTCATCTTACATTTTAAGTCAGCTGGGTACCTTACTTGATTTAAAGTCGAGCAGAAAAGATCAGCTTCTTTTATAAAGTCCAGTTCTATACCACATTGTCTGTATAAAGCATCTCTGTTGAAGCGATCAAGTATTACAAAGAGCTGTTTTATTGTTTGTGTGTCTCTATCAATTAAGTCTAGAATATCCATTATAACAATGTACCTGATTAATTAAACTGATTTGTATTCATGAGCACTCAATATGACGTATACGATGACAAGAAATACCAATTTCCTTTAACAGTCATGCATTGACAAAATAAAATTCCTAAAGAGTCATTAAATTTCAGATTTCCTGATGAATTTTCCAATATCACTACTTTCTGTAACGTTCCACAAGCCTATCAGTAAACAAGCAAAATGTAAAATTCTAATAATCGTGAAGTTGTGAAAAACGACATTTAAGTATTTTGATGAATGAAGGTACAGAACTGACACTCAATAAAAAGACATATGTCGTATCTCGTTTTTTAGTACAACACGTAGTTGCTCTAAAAGATTATTTTACGAACTATGTAAATATCATTTTTCTAAACAGTGGCAGATAGGTTTTTTTTCCATTATTCTATTTTGTTATATGTTTGTTTTGTTATACACATGTCACTATAATAAAAGATTTACTTACCTGCATACTTACTTAAATGTATCTTTGTGGATTTGGCAGTAATCCTGACGAAACCAGTACTTGTATGTGTTTAATAAGGTTTCTTGATTTTGCACGTTACACAGTTTTAACCGTCTCTTATGTCATTGTAAAAGTATCTGAAGCGCAATATCCTGCGCTAATAGTTGTGCATTAAAAAAATAAACTATATCATATTTAACATCCTGGCCTACTGATTTTAATATAATCATGAAAATGACAGAACGTCCTTTTCTCTTTCGTTATGTTCCTTTAAAGTTAAAATCTATAAATGCACTTTCATGCTTGTTATAAAATTAACAATTAAAGGGGGATTGAAATACCATATAAGCCTATCCTTCTAATTACCACAAATCCTACAGTTTTCCAAGATACACATTCAAAGGTTTCCTGGACTAATTAGTGTGTATCATAACTACCTTTTATAAATACATCTCCGTTAGGACAGCGTAGATAAACATAGATGTAATTAATTATAAGCTCACCTTAAGGATGTACTGAACTGAGAAGTGGACATTTAAAAAAAATAAAACAAATGTACATTGTTATTAAATTTTCTGATTATGTTGTAATTTGAAACATGTCTAGTCATTATGCCTTTTTATATGCTTCAAAATTTAATACATACGCCATGTTTGATTATATAATATAGCTGGGTAAAAAGAACATATTAAAATCCATATATATACATTTTAATGTAGAATTTGTATAGTATCATATGCTTTTGAAAATAAGTATAAAATATTGGAATTCTTTAATGATATGACTGAAAAATAAATAAATATATATTCATATTTTAACAACTTTTAGACATTCAGACAAGAAAAACAGAAAATTTTGGTCAGTGACATATATTTTTCTTTTTAAATATTGATAAATGATAGCTATTGCAATAATCTGAAGAAGTTTCAGAAATAGTTAAAAATGTTAAATATGTTTTTTTCTAATTTCAAAGTTTTGAACTTGTCTATTCTTACACCTGACATATATGGGTTCTCATTAGGGCAAAGTAGCGTCTATTTTTGAGGTTTTATTACAGCATATCACGTGAATGTCCAAAGATATGGATAAAATAACTTCAGAATGAGATTTAAACCACAAAAACACAAACAATTAGCATATCATCTTTCAAATATTGGTAATTTGCATGAAAACGTGTTTTTTTCACGTGCTGAAATAGCAAAAACAAATGCATATCATAAGGCTTTCATAAATGTATCTAGCATAAAATTAAGCACAGCACCATACTATTTTTTGTGGTTTTTTTTATTATCCATACATCCAACTTTAAAAAAAAACAATGTTACAACAAAAGTTAAATTTTATAAAAAATCCACTTTTCAGTTCAGTACATCCTTAATGACAGCTTAATTTCAATGATAAACTGGAAACTCTATTTTCATTAAATTGATAAATGTTTCCAAAAAGCGATCAATTTCTCATTGTCCCTTAATGTTATATATAAAATATGAACATTCCAATGATTTCCTCCGGTTCTCTTGTTCTGTTAGTATTTTGCCCATGTGGGTGGGGCGATTGATAAGATTCGCAGTCACAGTCCTACCTTTGCTTTTATAGTAAGAGCCCGCTAAATGGATCTGAATGATTGGCGTCAATACAACCCTAAAGCTGCTTCAGCAAATTGAGTGGTATTAGTTTCATACCATATACATTTACACATTTTTATCTCGATGTAAATATAAGGTGTAGGACCAATATCATCGTTTCTAACCGCCTTGATATTACATAAGCTGTTTAAAGCGGCATAACACCCAAAACAAACAAACTGATCCTTCCAAAGCAGAAATGACATATCAGGTAAATGACTCAGCTGTGCATTCATACATCCTTGAATTTGCCTTTCGGTGGATAAGTACAGAACATCCGATTCTGCAAAGTCTCTTAGTCTTTACTGGTTATTCAAGACGGACTGTGCAAACTATTTTATTTATTTATGAGAAAAAAGCCTTCGGTTCATTATCTACATGTTATGATGATGTAGTCTCTGTTTCACTATTGTCAGGAGGATTTCTTTATCAGTGAACTAAATATAAATTTGTGGGGTTCGCATCTTTTTGCAAATGATTAAATATGAATACTACAGTTTGACCCTTTTGAAGATTTATTCCTGTCATAATTAATTCCGTCATATCACAAGTTATATCTGTAAACCGTTTCTTTTATCCTTTCATCAATCGTAATTTGCTAACGCCGTGACAATGAACACCAAAGTGGGAAGTCATTTCTTACCTGTTTAAGTATTTTGTATGACCCGATCAAGGATCGAATGCGATCGTTCATTAGGTGGACGCTCTAACTAACCACTACACCACCGTATCGGTTGTTGTATAGAAAGAGAACGATTTAATGTTAAAGAATAATTCGGTATTTTTACAAGTGTACAATTTCTTAAGTTTATTTTCTTCACAAAACGTACTGCACAATCAGTTTTTAAAATCGGTTTTTGTCATTCTGATTTCAATGTAATGTGCATGTACGGAACATAAAAGCTTTATAGACAATGTGTGTATAATGAGGAGTGTCAGTGATTTTCAAAACTATCTCAAACAGCATTCGTTTGAACCCCTTCAGGCTAACATGTGTCTTTTTACATCGCCATTAAGTGATTGTACTGAAACGCTAGGGGCTACAATTCTTGATTTTTCGTCGCTGACTACATTCGTTCGGTAGGTAAACGGTGAAACATATGTTGATAATGTCCCTATTCACCGGCTCGTATGAGTATTCACTGTTCGCATCCGAAATATGATAACATGTTCGCCTATATATAGATTTTGTTAAATTCGTCCAACATTCACTAAATCTGCAACTGACTACTTCTAAAAACATCTTGGTAAAACTATGGGAAGGTATAAATGAAAGTTTAATTATTAGACCGAGTTGGAAACATTGTGGCAAAAGGAGAGCATTCACAAATCACACATGTTTGAATGGAAAATATACAATGTTAAGCCCACTTATAAAATGGGCCACCTGACGCAACGTAAAAACAGGTCTCTAGCGATTTTAATAACTATTGAAATTAAGATCAAATTGCATTCTTGTTAACTTTTGCTTTTAATTATAGCCGACATTTGCGGGACGCAAGGTGCCGACGTCGACCCCTGGTAGCTCAGTTTGTAGCGACGCGGGCTTTCGATCCAGTGGTTGTGATTTCGAACCCGTGATCGCCCTACGTTCTTTCTGACGTTTGACAAAAGTCATTTTGATTAGCGTAATTGGTCCTCCACGAACGGGCTAAGAGAATATGTGGAAAAGCAACCAGTTGGTTGTAAATACGGTTGTGTACAGTATGGGTACAAGAAAGCCAGGAAACACATGGGTTGGTAAACTGACCGCCATGATAAGACTGAAATCCTAATTAAACAACGGTCGGTTTTCGTATGACATGATCTAAATACAACATTGTTAAAACTTGCCGAAAATATATGATATATTGTAAAAACAAAAAGCACGGATATTAAAATAAGTCACATGGAACTAGGCCTGGTTAGCGTTAATTTTCTTTATTCTTGAATAATGGACCATGCATTATAACTGATATACATGTTTTATGAAAATAGGTTCGAGCATATGATAGTGATAGGTTTTTCTATCTGGGAGCAGAAATGTCCTTTATATTTACATATATTCTTAGATTATATCAAAAAGGATTTTGTAAGGTCATTGTGTCCACAAATGGAACAAAATGTTGTCTTAGCAGTTGTTAATATGTCATTTAGTCTAAGGTCCATGTTAAAGCAGTGAATGTATATTTGACTGGGGGAGTAATGGGACCAGCTATACATTTTTCAAGATATACAGAGCATGAACAATGCAAGGCAGAAGAACAGGAGCCCATTGAATATGTGTTTGTTTTATTGTGGTTTTACGCCATTTTCAACATTATTTAAGTTATATCACGGCGACAGTTCACATATCAATGGGTAAACAAACCAGACGTAGGCTAGGAAATGTTCTTTGCTCAAGGGCACTCCACTTTGAAAGTCATGCTTCGACTGGGGATCGAACCCAGGACTCCCGGTTTCAAATTCCAGACGCTAACCACTCGACCGAGGCGGATTCCCTTTGAATATACAGCATTATTTAATTCCATATTTTCGGCTGATCATTTAATTCAAAATATGATGGATTAAAACTTGTTTTAGATAATTGGTTATATATGCTTTAGTTACTGTTTGTTTGGTGTTGTCGAGTCCCGGTAGCTCAGTCGGTAACGACGCTGGCTGTCAATCCAGGGGTTGTGAGTTCGAATCCCGGCTTGGCCAACTTTCTTTCTGACGATTGACAAAAGTCATTGCGAAATGCGTCATTCGTCTTCCACCAATGGGCTAAGTCTATGTGGAAAAGCCGCCAGTTGCTTGGGAAGATTGTTGTGTGGAGTACTGGTGTGCGAAAACCATATGAGTAGGTGAACTGGCCGCCGTGAAATGACTGAGAAATTGTTAAAAACGGCGTTAAACCCAATTCAATCATGTTTGGTGTTTACGCAGATGCTGACGGAGATCTATAAGTACCTTAAAAACAACCTGTTACTTATTCAAATACCCTGTTACTTTTTCGGCCGTTTTTATGAAAAGAAGCCTTTTCTATCCAAAACATTAGCTAAACTACATCAAAAATCCCAATGTTGATGCTGTTGTTGCTGTAGATGATAAGAGAAACCCATTGTTACATTTTAAATCACCTGTTACTGATTCAAAAACTTGTTACTTATTCGATCTTGTTCAAGAAAATAAGCCATTGCTGTCCCAAATATCATTCAATAGGCATTTGTGTATGCTGTTGGCATCATCAACGTATGCAGTTTGAATTTTCTGAATAAGTAACGAATAAGTAACAGGTTTTTTGAATAAGTAATAGGTGATTTTAAATTTAATAATGGGTCTCCGTCAGCGTCTTCAACAACAACAATATCACAATTGTGATTTGCAACATATTTGTGATAGCATAGGCTTCTTTTCTTGACAAATGCCGAATAAGTAATAGCTTATTTAAAATGTACCAATGGGTCTCTCTTATTATCTACAACAACAAAAACATTATCAACAGTGTTGTTGGCAACATCTACATATGCAGTACCTTAGATCAAATTTGATTAAGTAACAAAAAAGGAACAACGAACATATAACCAACTTTACATTTAAATATGGGACAAGGAACAAGTAACCAACTTCCCATTCGAATAAGGAATAAGGAACAAGGAACAAGTAATCAATTTCGCATTTGAATAAGGAATACGCGGAATAACGAATAGAGAATGAACTTCACGGAGGTATCACATTAGGCGAGAAGCCTGAAAAAACATATCATCCTTCAGCTCTTAGTGTTCGCTCTAAAGAGGCAAAATATATAGAACACAGAACAGAATACAACTTTTATTTCGGACTTAAACAAGAAGTTTCTCGTCCATACATGTTTACAAATTATTTTCAGGTCATAATAATAAAAACAACTATATTACATTAAACATACACAAATATATAAACATGTACATACGTACATACATACACATATACATACACACACATACACACATATAAAAAACAGTAATAATACTGATAAAAATATTAATATTGATCATTATACAACATCTAGTAATATACAGAATTTGTAAGTGAAAGAGAGTATAATCAAACATTTCATGTATATAAGTGGTTTCTTCTTATCACAAGAGCGCATTTAATATAACTGATCAGGTTAATGATCGTTGACTTGTCCGTAGAACAAAACAATTCACACAGTTTTTGTACACTAGGTCTATCAATGAAAATGGTTACTTAAATATCTTTTCCTAATAACTTTATATACACTACAAGTAAGAATAAAATGAAGTTCGTCTTCTATATCGCCATAATTGACGCCGCGTGGAAGCGCGGCGTCAGTATAGGATAGGTTTTAATTTTGTACCATGGGGTGACGTAATCGAAAAGGGAGCAATCAACAAATATTATTGTATAGAAAAACTCTGTAATATGTTTGAAAAAACAGCCTTTATGATTGAATTAATTTTATTAACTGATTTAAGAAACAACAAGATACAAAATATGTACATCTTTTACCGTTGTTACAAAACTTTAGACACATTTAATAATTTTGATAACTGTTCCCCAACTAACTAGGCTAAGCTATTTTTATGAGTTTATTTACGGAGTTCATTAGGCTACGCTATTTTAATTGTTTGGTTTACTGCTCTGAAAAGCTCAGAAAAAATCTTCGGGTGATGTTTTTTCCTATTTATTTCTGTTGTATTACTAAACTTAAAACGTTCCTCCCCATACAGTTGTTCATTCAGACCAATGTATTCTTGCTATATGTTGACTATACATGAGAACGTTTTCTTTTAATTTCATAAATGCTTAGTTTTGATATTAAATATCTTTAAACTTGTTAGAATTATTTGTATTTTTTGTTTATATACTCTCGTTGTTTGTTATCATACTTCTGCTCAACTTGAAGGAGAATAGACTTCCCTCTCTCCTTCCAAACGGTAAACCAAATGGTTTGAAGACTTAACTTGTCATTTGACGACTAAACTTTACATGCTGAATATCACATAGATCGTAGCATATAAAGTGTATAATCCCTACGTCAAAATCGACCCTTTTCGCTCCTGATAACATTTTACTATAAACTATGGTATCCAGGTGAGCAATAAAGGAACATCTTGGACTTCTTGTTTAAGATAATGGTACATTTGGCCTTCTTGTTCAAAATATTTACATCCTGTCCGTTTGCACAGGTTATTTAAATGTATTGAACTGCATCTGCTTTCCTTTAAGTCATGCTTTAAAATCATGCGGCGTCTTTGATGCTTAGCATCAAAATTCGTCTTGTTACATATTTTACAAAGTGTTTGTTTCTCTCCACCCTGCCTGTCCCATAACTTTATCAATTCTAAATAGTGCTCGTATTCAAATGCAGGCTTAATTTCTTTATATAAAGTAAGAACCTTGTTTTCTCACAAATCACTTGACCCCTGTTGGATAAAATTGTCAATTAGTCTTTGCTTGAAGATTGTTATGAAATACTTCGGATTAACAATAAGCGGTACTTCCCATACATTTAAAAATCCATCGTTTGCTAACATACTTCTTACTTTTGCGGCCCAATGTTCGCGTCCTTTAATAAGATCATCTAGTAATCACTGGTATACTGATGTAATAATACAATTGTCTGTCCGATGTACTTTAAACCAATATGTTTAAATTCTTATTTGTCTAGCAACACTAAGAGTAAAACGCCGTAATTCTCCGTAAACACTAACGTAACTAGAGGATAATTTTACACCTAATAGCCCTTTATAAAACTTCATATGTAGCCGCTTAATGTCTTTCAGTAAATAAAGGCCACGTACTTCTGACCCATAATTCAAATATGAAGATACTAATAAATCAAACAATTGACACATGGTTTTGAGGCTAAAGCTGAATTCACGAGTAAAAGCAAATAGTGTAGACATAACTGTCAGTGCTTTTCCACACATCAACTGTTGAAGACGATTAAACGAGCCATTATAATTCAGGACTACTCCAAGGTAGTTGGAGTCGTCAACTATTTCTACAATTTTCAAATCCTATGACCACTGTTCCTCATGTTTTATACGACCCCTTTTGCGAAAAACTACTATTTAAGTATATTATCTGAGTTTACCTCCAGACCCCAACTGTCACAGTTAGTTATTAAAAGATTAAGACTTGTTTGTAGATCAGAAATTGATTCACTCATTATTAGCATATCATCTGCATATAGATATAAAACAAGAGCACCGCCTGTGGTTGCCTGACGCTCGTCTGATATTATCCTTTTACGGTTTATTTATTTTATATAAAAAATCTTCAAACTCGGAATGAATATTTACAAATTATAATGATCGCACACAACTGCTATTTTTCAAGTATTGAAACAATATTTACCATGTTCATAAACATGATAAAAAAGATCTTCACGTCGGATGCTGCCACAATCAGTCAAGTTTTCCAATTTTCAAAAAGTAATAAGTTTGATAGTTTCCATGTAAGTGATCTAAACGAAAACCTTAACCAACTATAATGTCTAATTCTCAAAATCGACCAAAATACATCAAAATTGAAGAGTTTTTTACCCCCAAAAAACACGCCCGCTCAGCATCTTCATTATACAATATGTTTGATAGTTTCCATGTTAGTGACTTAAACACAAAACTTAACCAACACCGCCAATTCTCAAAATCAGCTAAAATACATCAAAATGTATGTTTTTTATCTGACGAAACAGGCCACACTCAGCATCTTTAGCATCTAAATAAGGGTATTAGATGAACAAGGATTTCAAGTTTCAAATTTGGTTTGATAGTGTCCATGTAAATGACCTAAACGCAAAACTTAACCAATGTTTTCTACCCAAAAAAACAAGTCAACACTCAGTTATCCAAGTTTCAAAGTAATATGTTTGATAGTTTCCATGTAAGTGACCTAAACGCAAAGCTTAACCAACTATGTCCAATTCTCAAAATCGATCATGCATCAAAATTGATGTTTTTCATGAAAAAAAAAACAGGCCCGCTCAACATCATTATCATACAATAGGCTTGATAGTTTCCATGTAAGTGACCTAAACGTAAAACTTAACCAACACCGCCAATTCTCAAAATCAGCTAAAATACATCAAAGTGTATGTGTTTTATCTGAAACAGGCCACACTCAGCATCTTTAGCATACAATCTAAAGAAGGGTATTAGATGAACAAGGATTCCAAGTTTCAAAGTATTTGGTTTGATAGTGTCCATGTAAATGACCTAAACGCAAAACTTAACCAACACCACCAATTCTCAAAATCAGTTGAAATACATCAAAATTTATGTTTTCTACCCAAATAAAACAAGTCAACACTCAGCATCTTTAGCATATAATCTGAAGAAGGGTATTAGATGAACAAGTATTCTAAGTTTCGAAGTATTTGGTTGGATAGTTTCCATGTAAGTGACTTAAACGTAAAACTTAACAAACGCCGACGACGACGATCAAGTGACGACAATAGCTCGTCTTTTTTTCCAAAAATTCAGACGAGCTAATGTAAACATTTTGTACCACAGTGCATTCCAATGCTAAGGTATCACTATTCCTTCCATCCAGCTTGACGGAAAAAAAACAGAATCGAAAACAATGTTGAAAAGATCAGCCAAATGAGCTGCTATTATATCACCAGCAGATATGAAATATTCGTTTATTATTTCATCTAACGAATATGCTTTTCTCTTTTTTCAACAAGATATATCCGCGTGTACCTCTTTTAAAATTATCGGTTCGTCCGATTCACTAAACTGCGGGTTATCATGTGACATATCACGTGCACAGAAATCGTCTGCATTCTGATTTGGCGCGCAATTTATACCGTCTGCTATATTTTTAAAATAGTTGTAAAACTGTTCGTTACTGATGTTACCAGTATTATTTGTGCGTTTACTAAAACATTTCCAAAAGTTTCGTGGACTTTTATTTCTTAAACTTCCTATTTTATATTCCCTTTTTTTCTGTAGTAGGATTTGTATTCGAGCTTCACATTAAAAAGACTTATACGCGATTCCTTGCTTTTACTTAAATTGAACACTTTCAAACAATCTAAATACTCTCTTTTTTACAATGACCCTCTTTATCAAACAAGTCTGACTGCCTAAACTTCTGCTTAATCATATTACTATGCCGTTCACCTTTCCCACAGTTGACTTCTTTTTTTGAATAACGGATGTACTTCTTCATTTATGAAGCCCACGAAACCATTTACTAATGTATCTATGCCATTTCTATCTAATTGCTAACTATTTTGGAAAATTGAATTGAACTGCGATAACTTCGATATAATATCTCTGCTGAAAATTTCCCCTTTCTCAACATTCAATATAATCCGATTCTCTTTTAACTTTTCATGAGAATACACACAAAACACCTTACATATTTGTAAATTGTAAACCAAAATGTAACAATGCATGGTCGTGAAATGATTAAATTCACTGATGTGAAACGCCGTTATTTTGTCGAAGTTAGAGTCTGCACAAAGTAAATAGTCTATAACCCATGACCATAGTAATTGTGTGATCCCGTGTTCTCTAGTCGACCATTACATATTCTCAGTGACGTCATTTTTCACAAATCAATTAAATGATAACCCCGAGCGTTGGACTGTCTATCCATGGAGGTTCTCCCAAGCGATGTATCTGTTATAAAGTTGGTAATGTCAAAGCCTTCATTTGTTGAATTACATAGTATTTAGTCCGGTTTAACGCCTACTCGCCCATTGAAATCTCTGGCAACCAAAACTGTGCCTAATTTATCATAGAAAATAGCATCGTTCTCTAGTATATCGAATAAATTGCAGTTCACCACATCATATGCTGGATAAGGAGCCCACCCCCATATACACAATACCCAAATAAACATCTTCTTCAATGGAAAAATACTCACACCCGAGTTTTATCCAAATAATTGTATCATAATGATTTCGAACTAATTTAATACCAGGAAATAACGAGTCTTTGATGTTTATCGCAATTCCACCACTATTTCGTTGAGCATTTTTGTGTTGAAAATTTCTATAAAAATTAAGATGATTATACCTTTCGATGTCGAGTTGACTTTCCTAACTAGTCCACGATTCAAGCAGGCATATCATATCATACTTTGATATCAAATCACGGAATTCATCACTTCACTGCTTATCACTGCTTAAACCATTACAATTCCAAGCTGCAACACTGACTATACCCTCAACGCAATCCTAGACTTTACCATCAGGAGCCATCTGTGTAAACCTTTTCATCAACGATGAGCTTGTTTTACTTTATATATGCATCCTTATTGTCATTCTTTGCCTTCTTCAAAATTGGAAGAAGATTCTTCCGTTGTTCAACTATTTCTGATGGGTATTGATCATGGATATAATATTCAGTTTCTTTAATGTTTGTTCTGAATGACTTCACATAATCTTTATCTGTCTTATACTTGAATACTGCCACCGTATTTCTGTGTCTTTTGTCACGTTTAATCCCCATTCGGTGCACTCCTTCAAACTTAATGCCATTTACCTTATACTCTGGTATTTTCATGTTGTTTTTAAGGAAAGTTCTAACAGTATCTTCAAGCTGAGGCCCTGTTTCTATATGTGATAATTCTAACCTACCAACTGAACCCCTTCCCGGGCCTTATCAATTTTCAAATATTTGTCATCAACTGTTTTCGTTATGGAGGAAATGGGTTCCGTGTTCTCCGTCACTCTTTTGTCCATATCAGTCCGTAATTTACCCAGTTTTTTTGTCAACATCGTTTACCTTTTTCTCCGAGATATCAATTTTATCGAGTCTCTTCCCCATTCCATCAAATTTTGCATTGAAAAAAACTTAACAGTTCTGCATTCATGCTAGTCTGTGGTCCTTGAAAACATGCACCAATTGTCATAGGGTACATCGGTGTTGACGTATTAGGATTACTGACTTGTCCATTAATCATATGATTGTTGTAAAAACTGTTCATATTCATGCGAGACGTTGATAGCTGTGCCATATTTGTTATGTTTACATATTGTGGCAGACTTCCGGTGAAAAACTGCCCCTGTATTTTCCTATTTTGTTTGTCCATATCTGCACAATTCGATGCTTCAAAAACACTGATTGTGTCCGATGGGCCTGAAACCCGTGTAGTTAGGTTGTTGTTGGATTGACTATCTAATTGTACTGATCGGTTTTTTTCTCGTACTCTGTCTATATGTTATCATCTCGCGCCTTTTCCGATTCTTTGTTTCCCTTCGAAGATTTCAAACTTTTGCCTTCACTGCTGATTTCCGCTTTTTGCGTCCAGGTGCTTCTAGAATTACTCCAAATACACATATACTTCGAAATATCACATATCGAAATATTACTGGTATGCTAATGCAAATTTCGATATATGAAGTATTTTCAACATTCATTTTTTTTACAGAAAAACTGTCATGTTACTGGGTCCTTACTTCTGAATGCGCTCACAAACTAGACGTGGTGTGATAAATTGGTTAGGGACTACAACTAATAAATTAAACTTCTTACTTCATCTTTTCTCATTTGAGTTTGCATATATACAGAACTCGTTGCGTACATTTTTTTCATCAAATTAGGCTGTCCTTGAAATTAAGTTGTTCAGAGTTACTTAAACCATGTGTGGGAAAATAGATTAGAAAAGTAATGCAAATATTTACTCGCTGTTTGATGATGTGCTCAAACAAATCAAAGCGTCCAAGTTTTGCTGCGAGCTGCAAGGGGGTAAGACCTTCACTGTTTCCCATTCGCCATAAGCTGTCTGGAAATAAATGGTCTATCCTGGATGTTAAAGTACCTCTATTTCGATTCATATCAAGAAATGTGGCAATGCTCTCCATTGTTAACTTGATTTTGATTTCCTGCTCCGGGTAGACCAACGCATATCGTATCAACGAATGATACATATTGTCTTTATATTGATTGCAAGAGTCAAAACAAACACCGTTCATCAACAAAAGTTCTATGGTGCCAATGTCAAGTGTTCTTGTGTCAATATTCAGAAGACTTGTCCCCTTGAAAATTGAATCTGTGTATTGTTCAATGCTGACTGCTTTCCTCGAGTCAGCTTTGTTCAGCATGTCCTTCAAAATGATATGTCTAAATGTATTTTCCTCTTTCGAAGTTGCTTCCTTTACAACCATGAGATGCAAAGGAGTTGGGCCATGAGGTATATCATGCAATGGAAAAGTTATCATGTCTGGACTCTTAACCATTAATGTATTTTTTATTTTTTTCAGAGATTCCCTTTCTATTGCATCTTGAGGAATCGGCTGAATGACCGCAAAAAACAACAAAGTTGATTTTAATTTGCCGCCTGTGGTATTGTTCTGAGGTATCGCTTGGATTTGTGTCATAGGAACACTTGTCTCGAGTTCACCAAGGCCCTTTTCGATTTTCAAAGCATATTCGAAAGATTCCATCTCAAGCCTTAATGATTCCTTAGTGTTTTCTTGCGGAATTTCATCTAATTTCTTGCAGAAAACTTCGGCTTTTTTCGTAAAGTCTAGTTTGAAACCACATTGGACGTATATTTCATTTCTGTTAAAGCGATCAAGTATCACAAAAAGTTCTTTTATTTCTTCAATAAATGTATTTCCTTTTCTCGCCATTATAATGAATTTCCACTTCAATATCAACTTGATTTCTAATTATAAAAATACTTGTTTTGACTTTCTCAATGCAACCAAATCTTAAGTACACTTAGGAATAGCGCATTGACGAAAATGTTTAATAAATAGACCGCATATTTCGTGGCGAATATTTAATACAACTTTCGCTTTGTTTTGCAACTGTTTACAATCGTATCGGTATACAAAACAAATTTACTACTTATTCGTTCTATCAGTGTGATGTTTCCACTGAAAGATTAATAAATACTAATCACTGGTTCCAAGAAAGCGATTCACAAAATGTATGCCCTTTCAATCCTAGGCCCCTACGTATAACACATACATTAGGTGCAGATAATGTTTGAAGTGAATGCCTTGAGTGATCATTCCAAATATGGGCATTTATTGATTTATTTTAGTTATTCGGCAGTTTAGGTACAGGACTTTCACAACATACATTGTCGATATGCCGTATCTGGAATTTGCTGTGCAGTGCGTAGTAGCCATACAATTGAATTTTGGTATTTTAAACTTATTTATTTTAAATCGATTGCGAAACAAGCTTTAAGCTTATATTAATCACGCTCGATGTCTGCTTCCTGGATACTTAACCAGTACTCGCGCCGATTGTGTGGAAAAATCCCAAAGTCAGGACCCTTCTCATCACGGGACTTGAACCAGGGACCTTTGATGTGAGAGGCCGACGCTCTACCTCTGCACCACTGACTTCCACATTTGGTATTGTTATATTTCTACCCTTCTTTATTTTCGGAGTATCAAATGTAACTTTTTTCTATAAAGTATTTACTTTAATTGCTGTTAGAATTTCAATTGATTATGTAAACGCCGTATTGTAGCTACGAGTATGTACATATTATTTGGATATCCTCTAATCCAGGCTCACCTGATTTTTTTTTTCATTATTTGAAAATCGACTTGACACTTTTGGAGGAGAAGATTTTTTTAAGTTTTCACTATAGCCATATAATGCAAAATAGCCCTGCCCACTGGCGGCCATGTTTTTCGACCAATCAACATGGCTTGAAGAAATCTGATAGAGCGTCTGAATAGACACTTTCGGAGGAGAAGATTTTTTAAGTTTTCAATATAGCCATATAAGAAGTTGACGCACGACGACCGACGGCCGACGGACGACGGTCGCCGGACAAAAGGCGATCGCAATAACTCACCTTGAGCAAAGCTCAGGTGAGCTAATAAAAACAATCCATAATTCAATATTTCTGCCGTAGGCCTTCTTCAGATTATATTTAACAAAGATCACTCACTATGTTACGTCCATATTGAATGTATTGAACATGAAGTAGTTCAAGACTGTTCTTCTTTTCGAACTTAACTGAGTTGTTATAGAAAGGTGTTGCATTCAATACTCACAAGACAAAATGCAAGACAACTAAGTATTATAATTTCCTGTTTTGAATGTATACATGGTACGCATTGCACTACAAATTCAAGATAGGATATATGTCTACATGTTGAGTTTCTGTCCTGTATCTATATACATATGTGAGATGCCCTTATGTGGATCGAGGACTGGTTTCATAGATCAACTCGGTGAAATACCGTTATCTCAAGGGGGATTTCGTAGAAGCACTCCATGATACGCACTTTTTATATCCTTTACTCAAGCCCAACGTCATGGCTAGACTAGTAGTATTTTAATGTCAGCATGAATATTTTGCTGTTGTCTTCTCATATGTCCACATGATCGTTCTTTTCGGGTACCGTATAATTATAGCCTCGTGTTTATATTGATAACATCAGAATATGCTATCTTTGGATGGTGCTGTACACCGCCTTCGACATTGTTCAGTATATTACGGCGTATTCAGGGTAAGTGTCCCAATACCTCTGGTAAATTTAGTCTGAGACCAGCCGGCCAGTCGTAAGTAATACGAGCCCTACAATACTGAGCACCAAGAAAGGACAGCCATACAATATATGTTTTTATAATATCTGGTATAACCCGGCTGGAGATCAAACTCGTAATTTATGTGCTACCGTTTTCCGTCATATCGATTGGTATTTTATGATTGACTCTCTGCGCTTTGTCGAACAGTTCGGTTGTTTAACAGTGTTGATCAAACATGTAACATCCGATATACTACAGTTTGAGATTGTTAAGTCGTGTCTGTTGATCTGTTTCTCTTTTGATTTTTCTGTAGCCATCCAAGGAGCGAAGGAAATTACCCAAAACAAGCGTTATCATGTCTATAATCTTTAGAAATGTTTACAGTCATGTTAGACATTGGTGAAAACATATCGTAAAATTGATTTTTGTTTGACCAATATCATTGTTTCTAACCGCCTTGAAATGACATAAGCTGTTGTAAGCGGCATAACACCCAAACCAAACAAACTGATCCTTCCAAAGCAGAAATGTCATTTCAGGTAAACGACTCAGTTGTACATCCATACATCCTTGAATCACAATGGATTTGCCTTTCGGTGGATAACTTCAGGACGTCCGATTCTGCGAAGCAAATGTTAGTCTTTTAGTCTTTACTGGTTATTCAAAATATTTTATTTATTTATGAGAAAAAAGCCTTCGGTTCATTACCTACATATAGTGATGACGGAGTCTTTCTTTTACTATTGTTAGAAGTCTTTTCTTTATCAGTCAACTAAGTATCAATTTGTGGGATTCACATATTTTTGAAAATAATTAATTATGAATACTGCATTTTGAACACTTTGAAGATTTATTCCTGTTATAATGAATTCCGTCATATCACGGTATCACAAGTAATATCTGTAAACCGTTCCTTTCAGCGGTTCATCAGTTGTAATTTGCTAATGCCGCGACAATGAACACCAAGGTGGGAAGTCATTACTTACCTAATAAAGTGTTTGGTATGACCCGATCAAGGATCGAATCCGATCGTTGACGAGGTGGACGCTCTAACCACTGCACCACCGTATCTAATCTTACAGAAAAATTCTGTTGTTAAGTCTTTTTACACGTGTACAATTTATCTTCTTCCCAAAAAAGACATCAAAGTCAGTATGTTTTTAACCAATCGATTTTTGTCATTCTGATAACCTATTAAGTATTGAGTATTTATTTATTTATTTGGGTTTTACGCCGCTTTCAACAATATTTTAGTTATATCACGGCAACAGTTCACTTATTCATGATTCCTGGGTAAACAAACCAGTACTAGTACATTTGAATACACAACATTATTATATTTCATAATTTGTCGGATCTTTTAATTCATAATATGGTAGATCAAAACTTGTTTCAGAGTGCTGGTTATGTATGCTTTAGATACTGTTTGTTTGGTGTTTTACGCCGCTCGTATCGGTTTTAGTAATATCACGGCGTTAATTGATACTAAGATTTGAGATTTATTTAGATAATATCTACATAGAGTTAAATTATGTAAATATTATCTTTCTTCATGTTTGGGCAGATAATAAATATCATTGCGCGTTATATCTGCCTTGCAAAAAACTTTCAACTCAATGACCCAGAAGAAAGGCTTCTGGAAATTCCATTAGGTTCTATAAATAGCTCGAGTCTTGTAATCGATTGTTCTTAAATCTCAACATTATAAACACTTTACTTGTAGATGTTGCAATATACGAAAGCGTCTAGATGATAAGACTGGTTTACAAAGGTTTAAATGACACGATGTCAGTGTGTATACAAGTTAGATAAATTGCTTTATAAGCATTGTTTGTGTTTGTTTTTGCTCTCAATTTTTTTCAAAGCAGTTTAACTTTTCTAGGGAAAAAACTCTCAATGTGAAGGAACTAAATTGAACAGACCTGTTCAATATCGAACATCATTGAAACAAACACCAAACTAATGGATACTGTTTTCTCTCCTTTCAATGATAATTTAGTCATTTCTAAAGTGTACACAATATTTTATCTTAATATGGCCTAGCGACCTGGTAATGAACACATCATGGCCATTTTTTGAACGTAACTTAAAACTCACCAAGACAACATTCTAGCAAACTAACATTATTCTACTGTCAAAAGATGCTTTTTTGTTATCGAATTTACCTATTATTGAAAATCGCAAGGCCTAACCTGAGATATTGCTTGTTACTTTACAGTGCGATTGGCGCTTTGATTAATATCACGGCGTTAACTGGCACATATATTGTTTTCATTTACGCAGAATAATTGCATTGAATTTATCAATGTGTCCATTTAGTGAAAGAAACCGTTTTGTATGTGCTCGCCCGTACTATTTGGAAATTGTGCTTCATGACCAAAGACTTGTTTTATAGCATTTTGTTTTTAATTCCTTCAAGTTGTGGGCGTTAAAGACTCAATGTGATCTATTCTGATCACTCTCTGTCCGTTGTTCACCGTTAACGTTTATGTTCATGCAATATCCCTCCTAAACCACCAGACCAATTCCAATCAAACTTCACTGTGTGGTTTTCTTTCAAAATTGTTCAGAAATTGTAGTCATACGTAGAACTGCCGTTGCTGCGGAAGCGTAAAATGGGTAAAATGGCAAAACTTTGCAAATAAACTCTCGTCTGCGTTATAGAGAATTTCATAAAAAAGGTCCTTTATATGATCCTTTACAAAAACAGTTCACGCCATATTGAATGCTTGAAAACTATGTCGACAGCAGAAAAGAGGCGAAATGACAACATTTTATATTTATTCTTGTCTGAAAGCGTTTGTTTGATTTCAAAACAAGTTAATAGAAATTCTTCATAAATGAAACAAAACTAGAAGTTATGTGTTCGAAATGTTCCTTTCGTGACATTCTACTAACGTTATTAAACTAATATTAAATTGTTCCAAAAAAATAGCCGTTGTGCATTATCAGGTAAATAACTAAACTTTCACATGTTCCACTCTGAACCTGCCTGCCTGATTTCAAGATAATTTAGCATAAAATCTTCCTCATGGTTACATAGTTTGCTTTAAAAGCCATATTGTCCGGTTGAAAAGTATCGTTGACAAGGGTTAGCGACCCGTTTTATGTATGTTTAATTACTGGTTACTATTGTCCTTACTAAATATATTAATTTAAGGTCAATGAATTTTAAAATATCCCTTTTACACCCTATATACATGTGTCAGTTTTACAAATTAAAAAAAAGAAATTCATACTGTATCTAGTCTAAACAGTAAATACTGAATTTGGTAACGCTATAGCATCATACGCTTTATAATTTCAATAGCATCTCAAACAGGGAACCAAACATAGGAGCGCTAAATGTAGTCTGGTTCCCGACTTCCTTTGATAGTACGAAGTAATAAGTGGAAGGCCTCCAGTCAACGCTAAATCTCGCCTTCATTCGTCTTATGTTCGTATTACGTCAATGCTTAGAATAAACAGTGTGCTTATCCGTTATATTCGAGCATGCATAAAATATACTATAGAAAATGGTTAACTATTCTTATTATTGTTATCTGCTTGTTTCCTCATCGGCTTCATTCGCTTTTCTATATGATGCAATTGCTTAAACCGGAAACAAAAATAGGACGTTTGTTTGTTCGACATTTTGATGAAACAATAAATTAATAAAGTTTTTTTTTTGTAGAATTCTCGTGTTCTAATTTCTAACAACTTTACCTTCATCCTGTTATACCCATTGAATGTGTCGGGTATTAATATCTCCACAGGAAACTCTCTCCAAAATCAATTTGAATTAACACTGAATCAAGTAATGACCAAATATTAATTGCCTTAATTTTCTCCATTCACGGTTTTAACCCTTTCCCACATATATACGTTTCTGCGTGTTCTCGATACAAATATTTGCTAGTTGAAATTTTTCTTTTTGTACAAAAATTTAATTAATCATAACCTGTGTGTGTCTATCTCTGTATATCTAGCTCTGTCTCTGTGAGTAACCACAACATAGGACTCAGTTGTGATATTGAAGGATAATGACAAGTTTACTTCTCGTTTCTAGAGCTCTGGGCAACAAACGGGTTAAGTAATTTATCTAGAAAACTTATTAAACACATGAGATACACAAAGCTGATGTCTTTGTCTCCTATTAAATTCCTCCGTTTGTCAACAATGTGTTTACTGTGTGTCCCATACCGATGTTGCTGTGTGTCCCATACCGAGGTTGAGAGTTTCCCATACTGAGGGTGTTACCTCGGTGTGTTTACCTTGTACTGATTTCCAAAAAATTATACTACCCCAATTTGCTTATGATAAATGACATTCAGGACCAATTCTTTATGCCATTACATTTGTCTTATATTTGAAACATGTCGAATGAAAATAGACCTCGGTGTGTTTGTGTGGAATTATATACCTCTGTGTGTTGGGTATACCAGTATGTGTGTGGGTTTTTTTTTGTGTGTGTCAGTGTGCGTGCGTGCGTGCGTGCGTGCGTGCGTGCGTGCGTGCGTGCGTGCGTGCGTGCGTGCGTGCGTGCGTGCGTGCGTGCGTGCGTGCGTGTGTGTTTGCGATTGTGCATAGGGTGTCACATTACATGTTTTTTTCGTCATGGAAAATGTTTGAGGGAAAGCTTTCAGAATAATTTTCACAATGCCATTTTAAATCATCGGTTGCTATTGCATTTAATCGATTATACCTTTGTCTCTAAATATATTACTGAATTGCAGTAAAAGCTACTAGAACTGTAGCCCATGTAGTTCCGTCGTCTGCTGCATACACGTTTGTGTTTTGGTCATATCATCATTTATACCATTTGTAAATGGCCAAAGGCAAGATGTCGATTAGCGAATATAAACTTGAAAACTCTTTTGAAACTGTGCGAATTCAAGCTGACTACTCAATTTAAGCTGGATCTATACTGTACAGGAATGCTAACGTATACCTTTCGTTCAAATGTGCTTAAACGCGGAAATCAAACTGAATAACTAAATTCTTGAAATATATCATTTACGATATGTCGGTGCTTTGTACAAATATAAATATAATAACATAGTGTTTACACCAAATGAAGAATGTCAAGGACGTTCGGAAATCGGTTGGCTAAAAATATGTTTTAAGATCTACCATCTCGTAACCTCTAGTTCTAAAATGTTTTCACTTAACCCTTTCCCTTCTTCCGATTCGATAGCCTACTGGTTAAGATATTCGACTCGGGAGTGGCAGGTCGAAGGTTCGAAAGCAAGTAGTGACAGTGGGGTCCGTTCTGGAAGGTCGTTTGGGTAGCCGCAGGCTAGTTACATAATGGTGCCAACAGCCTGTCTGCTGCGCGGTGCCTGGAAAAGTTAAGACTCGCGAAGTAAAAATGTTCAAACCGTTCATATGTCAGTGTCATTCTCATGTTTCGGATGCGACGCTTTCTGTGAAAACAACTACAGTTAATACGAATAACGATAAAGGTTTAATACGCAAAATTATTTTAAGGTGCATATAATGCGAACCACTGTAAAAATACTCAGACGGGGACGCACAGTTTGATCAGACAATTTACGTTCGAAGCAGACAATCGACGAACTTAACGCTAACTTTATAAGACGTTTCTATGGTGGATCCTAACGATAAAGGTTTAATACGCAAAATTATTTTAAGGTGCATATAATGCGAACCACTGTAAAATACTCCGACTGGGCCTCCTGACGAATCCACATAAATCCTCAACAAAGGTTAAGATCAGTATGTGTAGACGCACAGTTCGATCAGACAATTTACGTTCGAAGCAGACAATCGACGAACTTTACGCTAACTTTATAAGACGTTTCTATGGTGGATCCTGATTACCGAATTTACCGAAAGTCTCAGTCATAATTATAATTTATAACATATTTTCTTGTGACTAGGCACACGCAGTCTATTTCTACTTTATCAAGAACCGCGTCAGGCTACTTGGGGTCTTAATGATATTCCGAGGTAGAATTTCTTTAGGTCAAATTGGCGTACAGCTAGTGGGTCTAGGCTTCTAGTTTGTTTTATCAAAAGTTACATTAATTAAATCTTGGGCATAATTTTAAGCCTCTGTAAACTTTTTTTCAAAAGGAGAAATTACTATTTGCCACAACGATTTCAACTGTATTCTTAAACTCAACGTTTATAGAAAGAGACTTTCCAATTTGTTCATTACATGTTTTCAAAGTCTTCAGCTAAAGATGTGTTGTATGCGGGAAAGGTTGTATGTCTATAAAACATTTTGGCCAAAAGTTAAGTCACTGGTGAGCCTGTGCACTAAAAGCCAAATTCGCTAGACACGGCTCATGTGTGTTTAACTCCGTGCAAAGTTGGCCGTATTACATGTCCATAGATGAAATAACATAGAGATTGGGTTACAGGATGTGTTTATGTCCTTGGAAGGCAGGTGCTGTTTGTCCCTTTCCATTATACTGTCCACAACTGACGTGTCTACAGCAAACGGGTGTGAAAAATGTCTGTAAATGAAAACGTCAGAAAGCGTTTGTATTTGGAAAAGGGTTAAAGCCGTGATAATGTTCTGGTCACTTTCTTAGAATGCTGGTATGCGTCACTCTCGGATCCGTTTCCTGGACATGATTATGTTTAATTCCTTTTTGTTCCAACATGTTTCAAAAGTCGTCTGCTGTAGATGCCTGAACAACGTCTGCATTTAAGAAAGCCAGAGCAATATAAGATAGAGGAAATTACATATAGACTGGGTTATATGATGTATCCTTGACAGACTGATGTTATTTTACCCTTTCCCTCACACAACACATCTGCAGCAGACGACTATGCAAACATATAGGCAAAGATATTGACACTCTGTACATTTAATAGTATAATTGTTGAATAGAGTAAAAAACAATGTGGCAACGGGAGATATTGCTCATCTATTGCAATTTCTCCTATTGCCACAATGTTTTCAAAAATCTTCTGCTGCAGAGACGCTTGAGAGCTTCTGTCTGTGGGAACGGGTTAACCCTTACCTTTATATAGTCGACAATTGACGTGCGTACAGGAGGCGGTATTATTAAACCTGTGTAGGGGAAAACACGAGATATTGCTCTAGATGAACAAGTTCTCCTTAATCCACGATGGTTTCACGTCTGTATAAAAGACGTCTTCAATGCGTCCAGATAATAACAGGCAGTCTTGCCTTATATGTTTATAGGAATCTGCCGTGGCCGACTGGTGCGTCAGGGAGCGTTGACATATGTCACGATGTCAGTTAAACTCCCTAATTCGAACAATATACAGCAGGAGTTGGGCTGTAGACTTGGCCAAAATGCCAACTTCATCTGAAGATTGCAACCAGCTGCCATAAATCCGGCTAGTGCGACTTGGAGCCAGAGTGTCGCACCCTCACCTGGTACATGTCACGATGCCAGTTAATCTCTCTAATTCGAACAGGACGGGTGCAAAGTCGGGACTTTGTCGGAAAATCCCAACTCCAGCTGGGCGTGGCAGCCGGCTGACGCAACTTGGCGAAACAGGACCTCATGCAACACGAGGTCAGTTTGAGGCGCTTTCACTGGGCATGCATCAATCAATCGTCCGATCCATCCAATACAATCTCGAACAATAGGCACGCCAAAACGAGGATAGAAGCCACTCTGAAGGACCGACTCCGGCTAGCCGGCTGCCATAAATCCGGTTGGAATCCGGCTAGTGCGACTGGGAGCCAGAGTGTGTCACTTTCACCTGACGTATGTCACGATGCAAGTTAAACTCTCTAATTCGAGCAATATACAGCCGGAGTTGGGCTGTAGACTTGGCCAAAATGCCAACTTCATCTGAAAATTGCAGCCAGCTGCCATAAATCTGGGTGGAATCCGGCTAGTGCGACTTGGAGCCAGAGTGTGGCACCCCACCTGCATAGCATCAAACTTCGTCTTGTCATGTCTTTGCAATAGTCATGTTTAGAAAACATTGTAGAAAAAAACAAAGTACCGGTAAAATCTATTCCATATTTTCTGTGCCTTCGCATACAGGTCATCACACGTTTGCGCAATTTTGATAAGAGGGTCATTGCCATACATGAAATCAACTTAGGTTGAAATAAATATATAATTGCGCATGATTGCAATCTGATCCAATGTGTAGTTTTGTAAGAAAGTTCTTGAAACATTCTACCACTGTTTGGCAAAAAGTGCACAACAAGATCATATACCGTCTCCGTGACATGGTAACATAATTGAACTTTTGTATCAATTCTTACATAGACAATTGGCTCAGTTTGTTAGAAGATGTCGTTTTCAGAAATCTGTTTAACACACGAACACGGACAACAATAATTGCTCATTTTGAACACTGACGTCAGACCATCAAAATAATGACTTCATAGAAGACTTCATTGACACTTAATGTTATCATTTCTTTCTTTGTTTGAAAGCAGAATAAATAATCAACATAAAATATGACTATACGGTTTATATCAACTAGATACACTGCAGGTAAATATTACAAGAAAACAATGTCAACTTTCACTATCACACTCATGCATATTGTATCCATTATATATGTCTTTTTGTTTGCATGGTGTTTTACCCTGATTTCAATGTTTAAGTTATATCACAGCATTGCCTGTGTAAGTTAACAGTATTTCTGGTCCATTTATATTGACACCAGAGAGTCAGTCTTTATGCGAACGCCACAACAGTGAGCACCAAGGAGGGAAATTCATTACTTCCAATTATATGTCTTTAGTATGATCGAACCTGCAACCTCCCAAAACAAGTATCCACTAAATGCTGTTAAGAATTAATCATAGTAGTCCTTTAACATGATAATTGAGAATAATAGGAACAAATGACTTGGTTGCATTTTATCAATGACTATTCCATTTTGTAATTTGCAATAACCATTTAAAAATAATTTCAGATCAGTCTTGATGCAGTTGTAAACCTGCATTTTGCAACATAATTTACCAAGTTTGTTTAACAAGAAAGTAAAATTTCAAAATAATAGAAATATCAGAATAATTGGCATATCTTGCAAATTGAAATTTGAATAAGATAGAAGCTTTAATCATAAAGCATTTACCCTTTCCCACAAACAACAAATCTACAGCAGACGACTTGGTAAATATCTGGGCAAAACGTCTGTTAATATGAGTGTAATTGTCAAATAGAGTTGAAATCATTCCCTTAAATGGAGAACTTCTCCTTTTTGCTACAATATTTACGAACTTCCTCTTTTGCAGAGGCGTCCGAAATCCCCTGTTTGTGGGAAAGGGTAAAGCGATGTGTTTATAACATACTTTTAATAGAATTATTGAGAAACTCAATGTTTAAAACAATGAAATTATCTAGCGATCCTTTTCAGTGTTTATCTTTGACAAAATGTGAAATATCTCAATACATAACAGTTTTAATTATTAAATAGATAGTTCATTGTGGCAATGATTTCAAAAGTCATCTGCTGCAGATGTGTCAAAATGTACCAACAGGTGGGAAATGGTTTACGCATTCTCACGTATAAACGCATCTGCAGAAGACAACTTAAGAAAACAATCTGGGAAATGAAGAAACATTGCTCATTTTGAACAATTTCTACTTTTTTCACAATGATTTCAACTTTATTAAAACATGCACATTTATTTAAAATGATATCTCATAGTTTTACATAGATGGATGGTTTCAAAGTCGTCTGCTTCAGAAGTGTTGTATATGGAAAAGGGGTAAAACATGACAAAACAGAACGATTGTTTGCAAGATAGAGATCTTACACCGAAACAATCAGCTATCGTCCGTATCAACATATCTTAAGGAGCCACTGCTTTTGAAATCATATCTTAAAGTCATCGGCTACATTTGTGTCAAGATTTTTAGAATTCCTCTTGCATGACAGACAGGATTGTAAAGGTCATTTGACAAACTAAAATGAGATAATAATGTTAAAAAATTGAAACACGGAATAAAGAGAAACGTGTGACTTTTGAGCGACAGATAGGAAAATGTTACAATCAGCCTACTAAACAACATCAAAAAGATTTTAGAACGAATAACTGTAATGACGAATGACAATATCGTTTTACCAAAATGTTGCAGAGGAAGCGTCCATATGTTGTAAAGGATTAAGCAACATGATATGACAAAGTTATTTACGTGTTCAAATGTCTTTGTCAGAAAATAATGTAGATACATAGATTGTTGTATTGTGCAGTAAATAAAGAGTCATACATGATGTTTTTGAAGATTATGACTCTAAAATATTCCTTTAAGTTATAGTTTAAAATTGATGTTTTTGTCTCTCTAAAGCATTAACCCTTTCTCTAATGCAGATTACTTAAAATGCATTTGCAGCAGATGACTTTTTAAAACAATCAAGAGAAAGGGAAAAAGTGCTCATATTACATCAGTTCTGCTTTTTCAACAATGTTTTCTACATGATTTCAATACCTCTTTCATTTTGATAGATGTTGCATTTTTCCTCAGATCGTACCATTTAAGATGCTCTTAATATTCTATTGTTAATAATAAAATGACTCCATTTAAACTGAATTGGACAATCTCCGTAAATACTCGAACATAGTCGTACTACTTTTCCTTCCCACTTCAAATAATTTCTAAGCATTTGTTAAACTCATATTGGAGTACTCACGCCTAAAGCTTTTCACTGATGTTCCAACAACATTATAGTGATCTTTTGTGAGTAATCTTAACCTTTTAAATGCAGTTTTGTTGAATCCACGATGACTTACTTTTCCCGCGCAGTCTCACCCTAAAACCCGTTGCTTGTTAACAGCAATTGGCAGACAGCCAACTACGAAAAACGGTTCATCTACTATGACCAGGGGCTAAAGCCCCAGGGCAAAAATAGCGAGAATATCTTTAAATGAAAATATGATTAATTAATCGAGTTAAAAACGTTCCAGTATTATGATTTCTCAAATGGTCACAATGTTTGCAAAACGTTTTTGCTGCAGATGCGTCAACATGCGTCTACCAGTGGGAAATAGTTAATTTATTGTTAATGTTGTTTTTTTCTTGTTACCTTAAATGGCAACCCAGTTTTGGACATACATATTGGAGGCTCAAAAGCGGACTTAGACCCTTTTGCATAGGTTCATTTTTGAAGCAGCAAAAGGTAACGAATTGCATTAATATAGGGAGTAAACATGTACATAGCTGCCACCTGCCAGTGGTATCATTACATATTACCTCTAAACGTGTTTTATGATTTTGCTAAATATTGAATCATAACTAGCGAAGGATACAGATCATGATTCAAATACACAAATGTGCATGCTGATTTTGGGGGAACTGTTCGGAAATGCTCTTTGAAGTCTTGCATAGCGGCATACATACACGTTTGTTAAAATCGCGTGTAGAGGTTAAATATTAAATAAATAGTCTGTGCCTCAGTACAGCATAACAATTAATGATATTATAAAACAACATAACCTTGATTTTTACCTGCTAACCCACACTAGCTCGGTCGGTAACGAAGCGGGCTATCAATCATTGGATATTGGGGGTCGTGTGTTGGAACACCGGATTTGGCAATCAAATGTTCATATAATTGTGAATAGCGTCATTCGTCTCCAAGCAATACGCTACTTAGTATGTGTGGTAAGGTACCCCGTTTAGTGGAGTGATTTAACTGATAAAAACGTTGAAAGTGACGTTCAACTCCAAGCAATCAATCATTTTTTGAATTATCGATCAATCAGTTATTCGAAAACCAAATTTTAAAACGGCGTTAAAATTTACTGATTTCGTCTACAGCTGCATATGTAAACATTTTTTGATTTCCACCAAATCTTATTTCAGATCCGGTTACCAGTGAAACAATTAAGAAAAATAAAGAAGCCTGCAAAACTTATATGCACATAGATCTAACTAACTATTTTGATGTGCGTGAAGTTAGCCGGAGTAGCAGGAGTAGCCGGAACAGTCGGAACAGCTGTAAATCCAGCTACTCGGACTGTATTAACCAGCCGGAAAAGGCGGAACTCCGGCTAAACCGGCTGCATTAACCAGCCGGAACAGCTGGAACTACGTCGGCTGTATTAACCAGCCGGAACAGCGGGAATTCCGGTTACACCAGCTGTATTAACAAGCCGAAACAAGCGAAAGTCCGGCTACTCCGACTGTGTTAACCAGCCGGGACAGGCGGAATTCCGGCTACTCCGGCTGGGCATGGCAGCCGGCTGACGTAACTTGGCGAAACAAGACCTCATGCAACACGAAGTCAGTTTGGGGCGCTTTTACCTGGCATGCATCAATCAACCGTCCAATCCATCTATTTCGATTTGTTTATCTCGAACGATAGGCACGCGAACGAGAGTGGAAGCAACTCTGAAGGCCCAACTCCGGATTGGTTTTGCAACCGGCTGCTATAAATCCGGGACGAATCCGGCTAGCGCGACTGGGAGCCAGAGTGTGTCACTTTCACCTGACATATGTCAAATTATTTGCCTTCAATTTACATTTTTTTACATTGTACAGTTTATGTGTATGACCTACTTTTTGTAAAATTATGAAAGCCAGTGCACCCTGGTTTTGGGGTATACATAGTAAATGTCTTAAGCCATATATCCTCCAACCTGATAGAGAAGAAAACATGTCCATGCATTAAAATGAGTCCTTTGTTTGTAAGAAATGAATTTCTAGTAGATTACTATTTTGTGTTATCCAAAATTTGTTTATTGATCAAACTCTAATATCAGATTGGACAAAATTGTAACTAAGAATTTCAACATTATTTTCACTAGGTTATTAAAAATACAATAGCCCATCTCCAGCTGTATATTGCTCGAGATACAGACTTTAAGCAGCTGTCCGGCACGTTTCAGGGGAAGGCACCAAACAATAGATTCGAGTCGTTCTAGTTGGCGTCTAGACATAGTTATGTCAGCCGGCTACAAAACCCAACCTGAGTTGGGCAGACAGAGGTGCTCCCATCCTCGTTTTGGCATGCCTATTCTTCGAGATAGATGAGTAGGGTGGTTTATTGATGCATGCCAGGTGACAACACCTGAAATTGAATTCGTATTGCATTAGGTCGCTTTTCTCCAAGTTGCGTCAGCCGGCTGCCATGCCCTGCCGGAGTTTGGATTTCTCGACAAAGTCCCGACTTTGCAATTGTCGTGTTCGAATTAAAAAGTTTAACTGGCATCCTGACATGTGTCAGGTGAAAGTGCCACACTCTGGCTACGAGTTGCGCTAACCGATATCCACCAGGATTTATGTTCAGATGAAATTGGAATTTTGGGCAAATCTAATATGTTTCAGGTGAAAGTGACACACTCTGGCTCCCAGTCACGCTAGCCAGATTCCACAAGGATCTATGGCAGCCGGCTGCAAAACCTATCCGAAGTTGGTTCGACAAAGTGGCTCCAACCCCCGTTTTGGCGTGACTATTGTTCGGAATGTATGGATTGGGCGGTTTATTGATGCATGTCAGGTGAAAGCGCCTCAAACTGACTTCGTGTTAAACGAGGTCCTGTTTCGCCAAGTTACGTCAGCCGGCTGCCATGCCCAGCCGGATTTAAGATTTCACGACAAAGTCCCGACTTTGCACCCGTCCTGTTTGAATTAGACAGTTTAACTCGCAATAGCCGGATTCCACCGTGATGTATGGCAGCTGGCTGCAATGTTCAGATGAAGTTGGCATTTTGGGCAAGTATACAGCCCAACTCCGGCTTTATTTTCCTCGAATTAGAAAGTTTAACTGGCATCATGACATATGTCAGGTGAAAGTGACACACTCTGGCTCCCAGTCACGCTAGCCGGATTCCATCCGTATTTATGGCAGCCGGCTGGACAACCCTGCCATTGTTGGGCCAACATAGATGGATTGGACGGTTGACAGATGCATGCCAGGTGAAAGCACCTCAAACTTACTTCGTGTTGCATGAGTTCCTGTTTCGCCGATTTAACTGGCATCCTGACATATTTCAGGATAAAATGCCACACTCTGGCTCCAAGTCGCACTAGACGGATTCCACCCGGATTTATGACAGCTGGCCGCAATGGTCCGATGAAGTTGGCATTTTGGCCAAGTCTACATCCCAACACCGGCTGTGTATTGCTCGAATTAGAGAGTTTAATTGGCATCCTGACATATGTCAGGTGAAAGTTACACACTCCGAGTTACGCTAGCCTGATTTCACCCGGATTTATGGCAGACGGCTGCAAAACCCAGCCGAAGTCGGGCCGACATAGTGGCTCCCACCCTCGTATTGCCATGCCGAGCCGGAGTTGGAATTTCCCGACACAGTCCCGACTTTGCACCCGTCCTGTTCGAATAAGAGAGTTTAACTGGCATCCTTACATGTTTCAGGTGAAATTGCCAAACTCTTACTCCAAGTCGCACTAACCGGATTCTACCTGGATTTATGGCATCTGGCTACAATGTTCCTATGAAGTTCGCATTTTTGGCCAAGTCTACAGCCCAACTCCGGATGTATATTGCTCAAATTAGAGAGTTTAAATAGCATCCTGACATACGCCAGGTAAAAGTGACCCTCTCTGGCGCCCAGTCACACTAGCCGGATTCCACCCGGATTAATGGCAGCCGGCTGCCAAACCCAGCCGAAGTTGGGCCGACATAGTGCCTCCCACCTTCGTGTTGGCGTGCCTATTGTTCGAGATAGATGGAGTGTACGGTTGATTGATGCATGCCAGGTTAAAACACCTCAAACTGACTTCGTGTTGCATGAATTTCTGTTTCACCAAGTTTTATCGGCCGGCTGCCATGCCAAGCCGGAGTTGGGATTTGCCGAAAAAGGCACGTTTTGCACCCGTCCTGTTCGAATTAGAGAGTTTAACTGGCATCCTGACATGTGTCAAGTGAAAGTGCCACACTCTAGCTCCAAGTCGCACTAGCCGGATTCCACCCGGATGTATGGCAAAGAGAGTTTAACTAGCATCCTGACATACGCCAGGTGAAAGTGACACTCTCTGGCTCCCAGTCACGTTAACCAGATTCCACCTGGATATATTGCAGCCGTCTGCAAAACCAAGCCGGAGTTGGACCGACTGAGTGGCTCCCACCCTCGTTTTGGCGTGCCTATTGTGTGAGATAGATGGATTGGACGGTTGATTGATGCATGCCAGGTGAAAGCGCCTCAAACTGACTTCATGTTGCATGAGGTCCTGTTTCGCCAATTTGTGTCAGCTGGCTGCCATGCCCAGCCGGAGTAGCCGTAGTTCGGCCTGTTCAGGCTGGTTAATACAGTCGGAGTAGCCGGAGTTCCGCTTGTTTCGGCTGGTTAATACAGCCATTGTAACCGGAATTCCCGCTTTTCCGGGTGATTAATACAGCCGGTGTAACCGAAATTCCCGCTGTTCCGGCTGGATAATACAGCCGACGTAGCTGGAGTTCCGGCTGGTTAATACAGTCGGGGTATACGGAGTTCCAGCTGTTCTGGCTTGTTAATACAGCCGTAGTAGCCGGAGTAGCCGGAGTTCCGCCTGTTCCGGCTGGTTAATACAGTCGGAGTAGCTAAAGTTCCGGCTGTTCCTGATGGTTAACACAGCCGGAGTTCCGGCTGTTCCTGATGGTTAATACAGCCGGAGTTCCGGCTGTTCCGGCTAGTCCGGCTACTCCGGCTAACCTCACGCACATCGTATTAAGCAGTTGTCCTCACTCAGATGGAAAACTCTTGAGTGTGATCTATATGTCTTCCCAAAGATGCCATACATAGATAAACTATACACTCTCCTCGCTCAGATGGAAAACTATGATTTGGTGGTTTTTATGCGGGGGATTCAGCTATGCTGAATACCTCCGTATATTGTCATGCCCAGCTTTCAGGAAGTGTAAATTTGTACATGTGTTGTGCTGCCCTCTGTTTTTACAAAATGGACAATTTTTCTTGATTGTCCAGGGATCAGTTAATTACTTTTCACAACAAGCTAAACAGTATGCACATTATACAATAAAAACGTACACAATGTAAAGTTTTAATCCATGAAAATGTATACATAATTTAGAGATTTAAGTTAGACATAAAGATCTTAAATGTTTCTATTAAATATATGGAAAACGAGTAGCTTGAAAGCGGGTAGCTCAAAAACCTTTTGACAAAATCCCTGCAATGAAAAATACGTAAAATACGGCTGTCGTGCATCGTCAACACTTTCCCTTGTTAACACTCTACAGGCTACATTTTGCATCGGATATTCATGAAAATTTATCAGAACATTTATCTCCATTAAATCTTGGACAATTCAATTCTCAAGATACTAAATGCAATTGTTTACACAGAAAACATCTCTTAAAATAGAATAATTGTTAGTGTTAGACTACACTCAACCTTTCCCTACCTATAGAGACAATTCAACACATTTGCAGCTGATGACTTTTGAAATCATTGTGACAAAAAGTAAAATTGCCCGTTATGGCAAATTCCTCTTTTTGCCTCAATTTTTCCAACTATTGTAAAATTATGCAATTTTATCAAAAAGGCCTTATTAATACGAAATGAGTATGTATTAAATATTTTATGATATGTAAAATTTTAGACAAAATAAATAGATTGTCTTCCAACAATTGTTAATTTCACACTCTCCTAAACTGCTTAAAGTTAAAGGTTAAATTTTCATTATTTGTTATAATCTATTTTTGAAATCTAGCAAAATCAGGAAACTTCAAAGTTATTTCGGATTATTATTGGTTGTTCACGTATTAATTTTGTTAATGTAAATGTATGTAAATGATGAGATACATGTATTTGTATAAGTCGATTAAAATCTATCTATCTATCATATTATGTTATCTTATAAATGATACATGTGCTATTGGTTAATGAAAAGACCTGCATGAGATAAAAGGAAAAAACCCAATACATTTGGTTTAACTGTGTTTTTTATACCCTTTAATCGTTGATTATTTGTTTCATGTTGGGTCAAAGTTGGCTCAAATGTTGTACATTGCACTCTTCTGTCTTTCCAACACTCCTTATTGAGGTAAAAAACTAGGTCACTACATCAACTTTTTTAATAACTTAATCAACACTCTAGAAGCCACATTTATCTTTCAATCTGTATGACAAATCATCAAAACTTTTGTATACATCAAATTGCAGTCTAGTTTTAAATTTGGTCATCGGGGTCATAAGCTATGTCTATTTTTAGGATAATTTTCTGAGCACTCTTGAGGACACTCATGAGGAAACATTTGTTATCCAATTGTTTTGACAAATCATCAGAACTTATGTCTCCATCAAAAATCAGTCAAGTTCGAAACTGCGTCGTAGTGGATAAAAACAAGGTTAATGGGTCAAATTTAATAGTTACATTATAAACACTGTAGAGGCCACATTTTACTCCCGATCTTTATGAAAATTCATCATAACTTTTTACTCCATCAAATCTCAGTTGTCAAGTACTATAAACTAGTCAATAGTTCAAATTTAAGAAGAATAAACTTGTTAACAGTCTAGAAGTCTGGTTGTTTTTCCAATCTTTATTACAATTCATCAGAAATTTAGTTTCCTTGAATTCTCAGTCCAGTACCAAACCAGGTCACATGGATATTAAGTCAAATATATAACCATGTTGACACTCTAGAACCTAAACTTGTCTCCCAATCTTTATGACAATTCATCAAAGCTGTTGTTTCCATTCAATCTCAGTCAAATAATTAACTGGGTCACAAACTAGATCAATAGGTCAATATTTAGAATAACATTGTAAACAACATAATAGTCACATTTGTCTTCCAATCTTCATGACACTCCTTTAACATGTAATAGATTTCATGACATTTGCGTTGATCTTCAATTACTTTTTACATTTCATCGACGTTATCATTTTAGACATGTTATAGCATTTGAAATACTATTTTCCGAGAAGACACCCTCAGCCCGAGGTCTTGTGTTTGATTATTATAAAAAACCAGACTGCGTGGATGCGCTAGATCATCTTCATCTAGTATAGTCGCAAAAGCCTTAGGTTGGTTTTCGTAAGGCGCCGCTGTATGAAAAATGTGCAAATAGATTGCTTATAGAACTGAACAAAAATCATATTTAAGAAATATGCTTAAAAAAAGGTCACTTAATAATTAATCATGAATATAAACCAGTTGTAAACTTAAAGCTAAAAAGACGCATTTTGACACATAAGCAGTGGAAGAATTTTGAAGATATTGTGGCAAAAGAAGAAATTGCTTATAATAAGCAATATCTCCTTTTGCCAATATGTTTGCAACTTTTTTTGAAACAAATACGTTCATGTATTAAGATGTCAATTATGTTTGTATACATACCAACACAACCGTACCACCAGCTCGTTACGCATACTTTTTCAGACAAGTTTTCTCCGTTTAGTGTATTTGAATGATTAAAACAAGTACATGCTATGTCTGTAAAATGATTAATTAATAAACTCTGAACATAATAAATGAGTTGTTTCTAACTCTGTGTACATATATTGAAAATAGATACAAGAACAGTTTAGATTCATTTTAGATTATAATATTTCTCCTTAAATACAAAACCAGAATCTTATTGTATGTCCCTCTCTTTCCTTTCTTAAGAAAACTCGTCTTGTTTTCATACCATGTTTGTCTCTAAGGAAATAAGATAGAACACCCTTATAGAATAGTGCATAAGAATACTATGTTTACTAAATTTGTTTGTTAATCTTTTTCTAAAATTTTCACTTTTTACTTTGATTATCTACTTTTTGTTTTATATGGTGTGAAGAGGTTTCCCGACCCACTCAAACATATGACTGGGGAAATAGAAGTGCTACAAGTTGTAGCCAAACATTTTAAAAGAAAATACGTCTGCAGGTTGGAAAAGGTTATGCAGGACTTGCCTGAACATGTCCTATGAAACAAACCATGCATTGAATCAGATATGTAAAGTATTTGTTCAAGATAATACAGATCATATTGCTTTAACCTAGAGTTCATTTGATAATTTGAGCAGAGACCAACCCCTGATAAAAATCATCAATTATTGTCTGAACCTATTCCAACATAAAACAGATCTGCAGCAGACTACTTTGTAAACTTCTAGACAAATGTATGGAAAATCTCTATAAATGAAAATATAATTACTGAAACAAAGCGAAACTATTGTCGCATATGGAGGAATTGCTTATTGTTTAGAAATTTCTCATTTTGTCACAATGTTTTTAAAAGATGTCTGCTACAAAGGCATCGGAAAACGTCTATATTTGAAAGAGTTAACCTATATACACAAAAAACAAATCTGCAGCAGTCTACTTTGAAAACATCTAGATAAAATGTCTATAAATAAAAGAACGATTAGAGAATAGAGTTGAAAAGTATGTGGCAAAAAAAATAGTTTCTTATTTTAAATAAAAATTTCCTTTCACCACAATATTTTCAAGTGATACGCTGCTAAGTCATCTGATTTAGTATGTGATAGGGAAAGATAGAACAACCGATTCCCCAAGCAGACGCATTTTGACACTGCATTTTCACTAACCATCAACACAACTGTCTTTCCTTGCAATTTGCTGCTTTTCCACATAAACTGATAGCCAGTTGGTGGAAGACAAATGACGCTTGTCACATAAACTGTGTTATATGTTGTAAGAAAGAGGTTTTTTTTTATTGTCCTCTTTTATGTGCCTCGGTTTGGGTTTGGTTTCGCAGTCAGCGGTGAGAAAGACAATCCCAACTTTGCCAATACAGCCCTGTGTTCCATAGTCACAAAACTCAAAACATGTTTTGCGAAACCTATATAGGTTTTGTCGATATACCGTTCCTTAGTCGGTTAACCATACATGTTCTACCTGTTTTCCATTCATAAAATAGGTAGGTTTCGTTCCGTTTGATAGGCATAGCTTAAACTGTTTATGTTGTGTTTACTATGGAACACACGGCTGGTATACAGTACAATAGATAATGATTTTATTCTTCAGGCTCTTATTTGTTAATAGTAAATAGTAAACAGCATTTATTTGACTCTGTTAACAGATCTAATTTATATATTGCGTTAAGAAAACATGGTTTGAGAGGAAAATTATTTAGCTGTAAATGGTATGTATAGTACTGTTAAAGCATGTGTTAGAGATAAAAAAAACTCTAACAAATTATCTGATTCATTCAACTCTCCTAATGGTTTAAGACAAGGTTCCAAATTAAGTATCATTCTGTTTTATCTTTTCAATAATGAATTAGAATCTGTAATACGTGTTTCTGGATCCAGTGGAGTCCAACTATATCCAGGTCTTACTGAAATATTTTCTGTCATGTTTGCTGATGACGTTGCTTTAATAAGTGATACTATCGTTGGCCTTCAGCGGCGACTTAATGCACTGCGTCGCAAAGGAATTACTTCGCTTTGAACTGTTTGGTCCGCTTTTGAACAATTTGTTTTGCCGGAGCTTTTTTTCGGCGAAGCTGCCTGTGTTATTAGGAACGAAGTAATTCCGGTAAATGGTTTATTCGGACGGTTGTTGACAGAATCAACGAACTACACAATTAAAACACGTGTTTTCGGAGTTACTACGTTCCTACGAACATTCAAATTTGACAAACATCTATTGTGTACAAACACATGCAAACGCCTATCTGACCTTAATTCACGAATACCAACACAACGGTCCCACAAGTACTTTCAGTGCTTTGATTAATTGTGTAGTTTGTTTACTCTGGAACGGACGTCTGATGACAACCGTCCCATTAATGGAAATAAAATATAATAACTGTAAATAATAATAAAGAGATTCCTTCTGCAATAGGCATTGTACATTTCATGCCAATATGCAATTTCTCCTTTTGCAACAATGTTTTCAAAAGTCGTCTGTATATTGGCCATTAAAAATGCATGGGATCCTTGGTCCATGGGATTTAAAAAAGAGTTTGCAAATTGTTGACAAAATGTTTTTAAAGTCATCTCCTACAGATCTCTTTTCTTCGAGAACAGACGTTGATAAGAGTTTTCTATATTCCTAGATGAAAAATGTAATAGGTAATTATTATAAGCAATTGCCTTTTTTTACAACATTGTTTATAATGTCTGCTGCATATGAGTTAATTAAAGGGTCACACACAAAACAAAATATCTTGTGCGCACGAGATAGTATCTCGTTCGCACGACTTAGTATATCGTGCACACGAGATAGTATCTCGTTCGCACGACATAGTATCTCGTGCGCACGAGATGAAAAAAAATAGAGATACTATCTCGTGCGCACGAGACAAAAAAGAATTCATGTGTAATTTATAAAAATGTGTGTGTTCCTTTAGAGCCGCCGTAGTTAACAGATGTATATATCAGGAAATAAAACATGACCCTTAATCTAAGTTACTGTGATCACCGTTCCACGTCACACAATAATCGATCTTTGCTTATGTATGTAAACTAATTGATAAAACTATGACGGTGTCTTACCCTCACGCACACCCTTTCTCTCTCTTTTGACTGTTTGACTTAGTGTGAGTCTTTTAACCCATTTCCATTTACAATCTACCAACAGCTGCAGTATTTGAAAACATGGAAAACATATTGAATTTGGGTAAATAATATTAAGTCAAGAGTTGAAAGTTTTGTGACCAAAGGAGGAATCTCATTATGAGAAATTTGTCTTTTTGTTTATATGTTTTCCAAAGTCGTCTACTACAGACGCGTCAAAATGTGTATACAAGTAGAAAACGGTGAACATGCAATGCATGTTATCAATATTGATAGAGTTTTTGCTCTGAAAACATCTGAGGAAAAAGTTTATATCAATTGGAACTTTTGAAGTTTGATGATCTTTTTACGATAATGAACATTTGGTTCAAAATTAACCAAGAATTTACCGACGAAGAGATGTCTCCTTTTCCTGCAATGTTCTCAACAGTTGTTTATGACTTGGGAACGTTTAAATGACCATTATCGCAACAAACACATTTTGATTTAATGTATGAGCATTCATAGCAATTGAAGTTTACAGATACAAGATCAATTATATGTTTTTCTAATGTATGAGCACACTACTGTAACATGCACGTGTGAGCTTTATATCAACTGAAATGTGACTTCGAATAATTATATTGCATCTAATGAAAATATTAAATGTGAGGCCATACCTTTTTGGGATAGCATTTAAACCTCTCGCCCCTGCGCATATATGTTGAATGTGTTAAAGGATAGATAACATATCAGGTTTAATAAGTTAATCAATCTTCAAGATGCACAACCTCCTGGCCTGGTATTGTGGTTTTATATTAAAGCATTGGCAGCATAGGCGTGATTTACTCTTTCCCACTTGCAGACACATTCAAACGAATCTGCAAAACATTGTTACAGAAGGGGATCTTGGTAATAATGACCAATTTATCACTTGCCACAATGTTTTCAAATCTATTCAATTATTTTAATTTCATTTATAGAGATATTCCTATTTTTTGCCAATAGTCTTCTGCTGCAGATTTGATGTATATTGGAAAAGGTTAAACAAAAAAATACCAATAGATAAATGGTGCTTTACTTTGTCGACCCATTTCTCATTTCTTCAGCATTGCAACTTAAATCATGTATATGGTTAACATTCCCACAGATAACAATCTGCAGCAGACTACTTTGAAAACATTGAGGCGTAAATATGGATATTTTCAGAAGCGCGTTGTCTTTCTCACCTTGACTTTAATAAAACCTTTTTCGGTATACAACATATATGCAGCAGACGGCTTTGAAAACATCTGGGCAACACTATATATCTCTATACAAAAAAGTGTAATTACTGAATCGAGTTGAAAACTGTGTGGTAAAAGAAGAAATTGCTCATTATCAGCAATTTCTGCTTATGTCACAGCGTTTTCAAAAATTGTCTCCTGTAGATGCAACATAAACCCTGTATAATTCCCACAGACAACAACTCTGCAGTAGACGACTTTTAAATATTAAGGCGATAATATGGTTATTTTCAAAATGGCGTTTTCTGCCTCATCAACATCGTATCTTTCTCAGCTTGACTTTGGTGAACCTTTTGCATCATACAACAAATCTAGCAGACGACTTTTAAAACATTGACGGGTAAATAAAGATAATTTCAAAGTGGGATCAGAAGAAGGGAGAGTAAAACAATTGGCAGTGAAACAAAATATAAGGCTGGAAGAGTTATCTTTCTTTATGCTAAAACTGTTTTAGAAGCAAGCCCAATCAAACTTCTATATACGATTAATTGATTGAATCACCACCAGTACTCCACACAACAATCTTCCAAAGCAACTGGCTGCTTTTCCACAAGGACTTCGCCCATTGGTGGAAGACGAATGACGCATTGATTTATGTCAAACTTCGGAAAACAAGTTGGCCGAGCTGGGATTCGAACTCACAACCCCTGGATTGCCAGCCCGCGTCGCTACCGACTGAGCTACCGGGGCTCGGCTTCTATATACGAGTGTGCGAGTTTAAATCTGGTTTTAACGAGATTGCGTCAAGCCCCGACTCTATAAATAAGCATACTCCATCTTATCTATGATGATGATACTAATGCATCGTGTGTAGCTATCTTAATGCATCTAGGACATCGAAGGTCCCATTTCCCTTGCAAAAACAATAGATAAACAATGACACTGGAATATGTGCGATACAATCGGAAAATGAAATAAATATTGATTCTATCTATTGTTCATTGGTCTTGATTTCCAATGTGTCGGACCAAAGTCAAACATTATAAAACATCTTTTCTTCGCCCTTTCCTAATGCATATACTGTTGAAATTAACAACGTATGGTTAATTGATAGAATTGAAGACATTGAGGAAATAGGACAAATGATTTTAACAACATGTTGTCTTTCTCACCTTGACTTTGGATAATCTTATTCGGCATACAACACATCTGCATCAGACGACTTTGAAATCATCGAAGCAAAACTATTGAAAATTTCTATAAGTGAAAGTGTAATTAATGAAAAGAGTTATTAAACTTTGTGGCAAAAGAAGAAATTGCTCATTATGAGCAATTTCTTCTTTTGTCACAATGTTTTTAAAAGTTTTCTGCTGTAGATGCATAATAATGCGTCTGCAAGTTGGAAAGGGGTTTGTCTGTCAGGAGTTCTATACTATTGTGCTGGAATGAGCTGTAGTAGGATTTGACATTATTGAGAGTCAATGTTTTAATGAAAATTCTTTGAGTGGAAGGATTTATTGTGTCGGGTATGATAATCGAAATGTTCCAGGGAAAACAATGACCAACTGGAAGTTGTATTTGGAGTCAGAAATGCGTGACGCTTTAGAGGGGTCAAACTGCTTCTACATGTGGGAAATGATTAAAAGTGTTACTGTTAGTAGTTTAAAGCTTCATTTACAGCATTAAGGATATTTTGAAATCACTTTAAATTGAATGCCTAAGTCTTTAGGAATTCTTCTGGTAGACATGTCTTTCAAATTAAAATATGGCCTGTTTTCTATTTTGAATTTTTTCACGAAAGGAGCACTTTGATTTAATCATACAAAACAACAAAATAATAATTAGGGAAACGAATGTTTTATGTTTTGTCACTCTATTTTCGTTGTTATGCCAAAACAAACCAGAGGTCTGCATGTCATTTAAGTGTTTTAGAATAATTGTAAATGGGACTAACAAATGAATATAAATAAGACATTTGGTTGAAATAGGTCCATTGGCCTCAGAGGGGCTGTCGTGTAAGGGAAATGTTATCGACTGACACAAGCCAATGATACTAGCTCAACTTTGAGCTAACATGAGCTAGCATGAACCGGTCATAGACATCACAATTCGCACACACGCGCAAGTTACATTGCCATACAACTTGATGGGCTGAAATTCTAATGTTTTGTCAAAAGATATATATATACATGTATATATGTATATATATATTACAATTTATATGTTTAGGTATATCAAATCAATGATAGGGTCAAGAGAAACTTCGATGACGACACTTATGACGTCACTGAAATAGACACTTTTCCTGTTTCGAGAGACGAAAATAGGAACACCCACCAAGAAGACAAGGAAGAGCAAGTTCATATAGAAAAAACAGGCCCATAGATCTGTCCTTCATCTTTTAATACAACAGCCCTCTAATGAAATGACTAATCGATTTGTTGGCGTAAATGTGGTCAGCAAAACAATATCGCAGAAATGGGAAAAGTACAGAGTATGGTTCTGGGTGTGGGGGATTTTGTATTTTCTAATGATGTGTCTGTACTCATGGCAAGCCATTGTCCGCTCACAACTGGATAATCATATCGTTAATGCAAAAACAACGCATTCGTATTTCGATAACATAGCGTTCGTGATCGCGACTGGTAGTATCACAACGATTTATGGGGTTCTTTGCTTCGTCACCCAATGCATGTTTGACATTGTGGTTTGAAGCATAGAGGTACAGTCGTTTTCTTTGCGTATGGTCACGTGTTCTTGCTTCATGGGCTATGCATGTGTGTCTACTACATTTGCATGTTAGTATCGTCCAACTACGAAGATGTTGTGCTTCTTTTCTCCATCATCATTGGCTGGTATTTAATGGTTTACTTTCTTCATGTTGTTGAAAGATTCAGTTTGTTTACAGTGTTGATAAAAAATGTAGTTGGAGACCTGTTACAGTTTGGGATCGTTATGTTGTTTCTGTTGATTGGTTTTTCAGTATCTATGTACGTTGTCATGCAAGGTGCGGAGGAAAGTGACAAAGAGGATTTTCGACATGTCGGTAAAACATTAGTTAAGATGTTTACAGTCATGTTAGGTATTGGTGAAATCAATGTCCTATTCAATGCCCGTCATCCAGTGGTGGCTGTGATTGTTTTTGTCTTATTTGTTCTAATGACGACGATCTTATTGCTCAATGCATTGATAGCGATCATGTCTAACACCTGCTCTGCACTCACAACTGCAACGTCTGGCAAAGCTTATGTCCGTTTGCAAAGAATTTCAACTATTATCAATCTTGAAGCCATGCTTCCAAATCGTTCTTACATCCGGCCGCGGAAGAGATTAATAGAATGTGGCCAGGTAAAACTAGTAAAACCAGACCAAGGCGTATTTTGTCATTGCGCCCTGAAGGTGACGAGGACTCGAAGGACTTGAGAGATGTCGAAGAAGGAACGTCTTTCGATAAGATTCTTCCTCAAATTGCCAAGAGACTCGACACTCTTAAACCAAAACGAGACCGTAGGACAAAACCAACGGTTACACGGGACACGCAAACAGAGGCGAAATCAGTACAAGAGGACCTTACACTAGATATCATCGATCATTTTTCTAATGATAAAAAAGAATGAATTTGATTACGTTGAGATAAACCTGGTGGAAATCGACAAGCGGAGAAAATTGTCATAATTGAGTCGTCTCGCGAGAAAACCAACATTGTGGACTCTGCGTGGTATCGACCCGGATCAGCCCCAAGCATGCCACGCAGGCTAACCCGGACAGACTATTTTCGCCATCTGTGGATTTTCTGTTTCAGCTATCATTTCTCTATACGGATAACGGGATTGTGTTGTTCCGGATGAGCCTGTGCGGACTGTGCAGGTTGATTTGGATCGATACATTACGCAGAGTCCACAATGTTGGTTTTCTCGCGGGACTGCTCAATTATGTTGCGAGTCATCTCAAAGAGAACCGCTCATTTATACTTGAACAAAACATGTTTGGCGTAGCTATATTTCTGTCGATTCTAGAATACTATGACGTTTTGGGAAGATCATGATCACACTACGTGGCGACGCTAGGTGAATTGTATCTTCGCTGAAGCACAAAAGTCGATTTTATTCTTATACACAGTGTTTATTATCATTTCTCTATACGGATAACGGGATTGTGTTGTTCCGGATGAGCCTGCGCGGACTGTGCAGGTTGATTTGGATCGATACATTACGCAGAGTCCACAATGTTGGTTTTCTCGCGGGACTGCTCAATTATGTTGAGAGTCATCTCAAAGAGAACCGCTCATTTATACTTGAACAAAACATGTTTGGCGTAGCTATATTTCTGTCGATTCTAGAATACTATGACGTTTTGGGAAGATCATGATCACACTACGTGGCGACGCCAGGTGAATTGTATCTTCGCTGAAGCAACAAAAGTCGATTTTATTCTTATACATGTGTAATCTCAGGACATTGAGGTATAATTTGGTACAAAGGATTTGTTTTGTTTATAACTAAAAACTGTTTTCAGCAGTATTTCAGTTTTATCACAATAACAGACAACTAAATCATGACACCTGGTGACAGCCCATCAATAGGCATGGGAATGGGGCTTTCCACAAAAGGCTCTTCACAATATCAGCCTGGGACACCAAATTGAAAATCCCTCACTCAAATTACTTGGCCAGGGTGGATGCATGTTATTCAAAAGAGAAAATAGATGGCAATAGAGAAATTGCTTTTTTTCTTCTTCTATATCTCGCTTTCCTCACACTGTTTTCAAAGTCATTTGTTACAAGGAAAGTTTCAACCCTTTCCAACATTCAGACACTTCATATGCTACTGCAGAAGTCAACTTTTAAAAACTTTGAGACGTAATGCGAAATAGCTTAAAATGAACAATTTCTCTTTTTATCCCAAAGTTTTCAACTTTATTCATTATGTTCTGTCATTTATAGAGTTTTCATTTTTCTTTTAATACATGTTTTTAAATCATCTGCTGTGGAACGTGTTAACCCTTTCCCATACGACAATTCTGCAGCATAGACTTTGAACATATTTTGTCAAAAAAAAAAAATCTCTATAATTAAATGGATAACCTATGACTAAAAGTGGAAAACATTGTGGCAAAAGAAGAAATTGTTCGTTTTGAGCAATTTCTTCTTTTGTCACTTTGTTTTCAAAAAGCTGTCTGCTGCAGAGGTGTCAGAAAGCATCTATATGAGGGAAAGGGTTAAAGAAAGACATGTGTAACATTTAACTTACAAGCTAAAACAAAGACAAAATTCAAAACAAGTATTATAATAAGTATATATATGTCTCACCGTCCCCCGCTTTGACTATCAAGTCAAGTGTAAAAGACAAACACAATCTTTGTGTATAATTTGAAGTCAATCTAACAAAAAGCAAAAAAGCAATGTCCAATTATCACAATCCACGGTAAATCATAGTATTAATACTCAAACATTCACTCTTTCCCTCATACGACAATTCTGCAGCAGACGACTTTGAACATATTTTGTCAAAAACTAGAAAATCTCTATAATTGAATGGATAACCTATGACTAAAAGTGGAAAACATTGTGGCTAAAGGAGAAATTGCTCGTTATGAGCAATTTTTCTTTGGTCACTATGTTTTCAAAAAGCCGTCAAGAAAGCGTCTATATGTGGGAAAGGGTTATAAAGCAAAACTCAGCATCTAGAGCATACAATTTGATGATGGGTATTAGATGTTGTTTATGAGACAAGTTTGAAAGTCTGAATCTGGTAGAGTAAAGAAAAGAACCTTTAACATAGACACCATCTACGGAAAAGTAATATCTAAGTATACTATAGATTGCGCTATTTTATCATAGCCATACTATTATCCCAGATTTAGATTGTTCAGAATATCTTTCATCGAAGTTTTAGATTGTTTAGAATATCTTTCATTAAAACCATTAGATAGTTGCAATTAACACTGACAAAATATTTACAGAGCTTCTCTAGAAATGAATACATGTCCATGCTCTAGGAAACCCCCCCCCCCCTTCAAAAGAGGACTAGATAAGGAGGAGAAAACTGGTCTTTTCCCATCAATATCTCTTGTATGACTCAACTTAGCACTATGTTGTGGGTACTCAAAAGAATCATCTCAGTGAGACGAATCTTTTAAGTACCCACAACATAGGGTTTGAAGGTCAAATTAGGATTTCGCGACGTAAAATGCTCGTCTCATCTAGAGCTCTGCCTAAATTTATATACAGTGGAACCTGTGTATAAAGACCACCCAAGGGAACACAACAATATGGTCTATAATAACAGGGTCATTTATGCAGTTGCTCTAGACAGGTAATTGCTATTCCTAGGTGGTCTTCAGCACAGGTTTGACTGTATATGGCAAGTGTACAAAAAGATCTGCTATCCCATCCATGACCAAAATACATTATTTTACAGATATTCTTGAAAACTCCTGTGTCATTTTTGGTGAACAGTGCAGGGCAAAGTAAAAATGCTCAGATGCGCTGGCTGATCTGGATCTACACTGGTTTCAAATGCCCTACTGTTGGTTTTCTCAGAGCATGATTCATATTATGAATTTACATGTATATTTTTCACAGAAACATATTAAATGATTATTCTTATTAACCCTTTAACCACATATAGACACATTTTCATGTATCTGCAGCAGATGACTTTTGAAAACATTGTGGAAAAAAGGAAAATTTCTCATAATGAGCAGCTTGTCCCTTTGCCACAATGTTTTACAACTCTATTTGATGATAATACTATTATTAATAAAAGTTTTCATAAAAATTGCGCAGATTTTTTCAAACTTGTTAGCTGCAGATTTGTTGTATGTGTGAAAGGGTTAAAGTGATTATTCTTATTACATTTAATTAATTCCCTGCACTATTTTCACATTTCCATAAAAAGAAAATCGTTCATTTAAATGATAACTTCACTTTCATGGATATCAAAAACAAGGCTCCGATTACATTACTTTTTTTTTTGTAATAATGTGTTGTTTCTTGAGGAGACAATTCCATGAAAATTAAACCAAGTAAACAAATGATTTTTATAATGTTCATAAATCCTTCCATTATATCATGAATTCTTCTTTCTTTCTAAGTTTTTGATGCACAACAAACAAGCTAGTCCAGTATGATCAGGTTCTTGGTTAAATCCCCGAATCAAACCATTTTCTATCACAATGCTGTATCTGCAAAATAGAAAACATCAACATTTTAACCTTTCCCTCATACAACAAATCTGCAACAGACGAGTTTGAAAATATCCTAACATAGAGAACAACCTCTAACAAGAGTTGTCGGAGGACAATATAGCTCGCCTATCAGGGCCATCATCAATCAGGGCCTACTTTAGAACAGTTATAGCATTGGTAAAAGTATATAACTACATGTATAACCCATCATTCCCAGTCTTGCACACAAAGGTTTGACCAAAAAGGGGCACAATTCAGTCAAAATCCATTCCAGAATTATGGGACTTGACATACAAGGTCATATAATGACCCTGTATAAGTGTGTGAAGTTTCAAAGCAACAGCTTACACAGTGTCTGAGAAAAGGCCTTGCACACAAAGGTTTGACCAAAATTATAAGTCCAAAAAGGGGCACAATTCAGTCAAAATCCATTCCAGAGTTATGGGACTTGACATACAAGGTCCCCTAATGATCCTGAATAAGTGTGTGAAGTTTCAAAGCAACAGCATACACAGTGTCTGAGAAAAGGCCTTGCACGCAAAGGTTTGACCAAGCTGGCAACGCGGACGCCAACGCCAACACCAACGCGGATGCCGGGGTGATAACATAAGCTCCCCTATTTCTTCGAATAGGCGAGCTAAAAAAGTATGATTATTAAATTGGGATGAAAACGGTGTGGCAAAAGTACCTTCTGAAGATGCATCTGCAATTTTAAAATGGTTAATCCTTACCCGCATATAGACGCTTTCTGACTTTTGAAAATATTGCGGCAAAAAGGAGAAATTGCTCATGATGAGCAATTTCTTCTTTTGCCACAATGTTTTCAACTTTATCCAATAAGTGTTCTCTCATGTAAAGGGATTTTTCATACTTTTGACTAAATGTCTTCAATGTAGTCTGTTGCAGATTTGTTGTATGTAGGAAAGACTTGCTACAGTACTACCCTAATTAACTATATAGAGAGTTAGTTATGATTTAATTTAAACTGTTTAAACCTTTCCCTCATACGACAATTCTGTAGCAGACGACTTTGAACATATTTTGTCAAAAAATAGAAAAATCTGTATAATTGATTGGATAGCCTATGACTAAATCTGGAAAACATTGTGGAAAAAGAAGAAATTGCTTGTTTTGAGCAATTTCTTCTTTTGTCACTATGTTTGCAAAAAGCTGTCTGCTGCAGAGGCGTCTATATGAGGGAAAGGGTTAAACCTTTACCTAAGAAGACAGAAGACATTGGACAACTTAAGTAGCAGAAGACACCTTAAGATAACTTTGTTGAAAAAAAGAGAAAATGCTCTAAACAACCATATTGTATTATTCCCATAATGTTTCAACAAAGTTGACAAATTGGTACAGATGTAACAATTGGACATCAGACACATTCAAAGAAAGAAGTATTGAAAGCTGTTGCTTTGAAAAACACCCGAGGATGAAAATGTAACATCAAGAAAACAGTAAATATTATTTTGATACTGAAGAGGGTGAGAAATGGAGAAATTCCTCAGTCATACACATTTTGTCTGCAGAAGACACTTTTTGAAATCATTGTAGCAAAAGTAGGAATTCCTCAGCAAGAGCAATTTCTCCTTTAGCCATTTTATTTTATGAAATTTTCCGTATTTTTGACGAATTATTTTCGAAGTTGTATGCTGTAGATTTGTTCTATTTTGGAAAGAAGTCTGTATAAGGTTATAGATTAACATTTTCCAAACACATGTACATATATCTAAAATTTAACATACCTTCTGCTGAATTAAAATACTGTATACATGTACTTCTTTTCCAACAATGTTTTCAAATATGTAATAAAATTATACTTCCAAACAAACTAGATATTCCAATATAATGATCATGTTTTCAAAGCAGATGTCTTTGCCAATATCACATAAACTGGAAGGCTAACCCTTTCAAACCAGCAGTTGCATGAGAATACTTTTGAAAATATCTGAATGAAGGAGAAACTTCTTATAAGTTGCTATTCATGAGCAATTTCTCCTTTTATCACAATTTGTTCAACTCTATCAAATAATACCGAGACATTCATTCATTGACAAACATTTTTTTTTTGTGGGAAACGGTTATAAAATAAATTACCTTTTAGATCTGACAGTACCCATGATATGACGACAGTCTAACTCCATTCCTAAAGCTTTTGTAAATTCTGCTCTTGGATCAGATAACATTAAGATCTGTGGTAAAACAATAAATATGTATACGTATGATTGCAGAGGTCCAGATAATTTGTTTGTTTGTTTGTTTGGAGTTTAACGCCGCTTTCAACAGCTTTGGTCATATCACGGCGGTCAGTGCACCTACCCATGTTTTCCTGGCTTTCCCACACCAGTACTTACACAACATTCTTTCGAAGCCACTGACTGCTTTCTCACATAGATCAGAGGTGAGAGGCAATGGAAAACATCGCCCGAAAAAATGTCGCCGCAACCGGGTATCGAACGAGGTCCAGATAAGAATGAGTATTCAGCTTTTTTCCCTACAATATCTCTTGTATTATCCAACTAAACCCTATGATGTGTGTACTCAAAAGAATCGTCTCATTGGGAACCCACAACATAGAGTTATGGGGTTAAATAAGGATTAAAGGACATGATAAACACCCTTATCTAGAGCTCTTGATTGAGATAAAATGCTAACAGCAACTTTATTGAATTATTGAGATTAACGCCGTTTTCAAACATATTTGAGCTGTCCCTAGCGAAAACCAACATTGTGGACTGTGCGTAATGTATCGACCCGGATCAGCTTAAGCATACTTAAAGACACTTTTTGCCTCCTGTTGATTTTTGTTTCAGGAATCATTACTCTATACATCTATCCCCATAAGACGGACTCTGTCGGGTCGATACATTACGCAGAGACCATAATGTTGGTTTTCTCGTGCGACGGCTCATAAAATATATAAGTATGATTGAGGTAGAATACTTAAAATGCAGGATAAACAGCAACTTTCTTGAATAATGGTGAAAACCCTTTCCCACTTACAAACACTTCGTGACGCCTCTAGGGCAGACAGCATTTGATGAGCAATTGCTCCATTTGCAACAATGTTTTCAACTCATTTTGATAATTATACCCTCATTATCGAAATGTTTCATGTTTTTGCCAAATGTTTTCAAAATTGCCTGCTACAGAATTGCTGTATGTTTGAAAGGGGGGGGTTAAACAGTTTTTTAACAGCACTTCCTGGATAAACTACCAGTACTTCTGGAAAGTCTATCCTGACACCAGCAGCCAAAGTATTATCCTAAAACACTGAGCATCAGGGAGGGAGAGTCACTAGGACCATTTTAACCCTAACTTACATACAGACACTTTAACCCTTTCCCTCATACGACAATTCTGCAGCAGACGACTTTGAACGTATTTTGTCTAAACATAGAATATCTTCACAATTGAATGGATAACCTATGACAAAAAGTGGAAAACATTGTGGCAAAAGGAGAAATTGCACGTTCTGTGCAATTTCTTCTTTTGTCACTATGTTTTCAAAAAGCCGTCTGCTGCAGAGGCGTCAGAAAGCGCCTATATGAGGGAAAGGGTTAAGATGCCCCTCTGTAGCAAACGACCTTCGAAAAGATTGCGGCAAAAGGAGAAAAATCGCTCATGAACAACGTTTTAAACTCTATTAAAAAGTTCTCCAATCATTTAAAGATTAAAGATTTTTCCTTTTTTTGTCTAGATATTTTCAGTCGTCCGCTGCAGAATGGATGTATGTGGGAAAGGGTTAAAAGTCATGGTGTCATGCTCTAGATGAGGATGCGTTGACCTCCATAATGCAAAGGGTTGATGACCAACAGCTCATCTAAACGCATATTTTTCACCAAGGCTTAGATAACAAGTGAACAGGTCTTTTCCAGGCAACATCACTCTTGTTCAGCAATTTAAGACTCAAGAGATTATTTTTAAAGTATGTCAGTTAGGAATTCAGTTATTCAATAAGAAATGAAATAAGGAATTTAAGAATGTGAAATGCACTCAATCTGTATCTAAATAGCTGCTATCCTTAACCCTTTCCCTCATAGGACAATTATGCAGCAGACGACTTTGAACATATTTTGTTAAAAAATGGAAAATCTCTATAATTGAATGGATAACCTATGACTAAAAGTTGAAAACATTGTGGCAAAAGGAGAAATTGCTCATCTTGAGCAATTTCTTCTTTGTCACTATGTTTTCAAAAAGCTGTCTGCTGCAGAGGCTTCAGAAAGCGTGTATATGGGGGAAAGGGTTAATCTAACAGTCCCTTGTGAATATTGTCAATAGTGATTTTAACCCTTTCCCACATACAACAAATCTGCAGCAGACAACTTTGAAAGCATCTTTTCAAAAACATTGAAAATCTTTAAACATGAAGGTATAATAATCAAATAGAGTTGAAAACATTGTAAAAAAAGAAGAAATTGCTCATCATGAACAATTTCTACTTTTGTCACAGTGTTTTCAAAGGTCGTCTGCAGCAGAGGTATTAGAGCATGGTCTCTATGAGGGAAAGGGTTAAAAAAAATTACTATTATTTCTATCCCCAATATCATGGCAACAAGTTCACCAAACTGTTGGTTCCTGTGTTTCTTACAGCTATTCTCGACACAACATTCTTCCCAGGCATCTGGCTTATTACCTGTATAGACTATTTACCACTTCACATGTATATATACCTGGTTTAGCAATATCTCATGTGGTTAAGTTGATGAGATTTTGTTTGAGGCAGATTACCGTTTTAATAGACCTGTATATCTTTTGATTTTTGTCCTTTTTAAAGGCAATTCAATAATTGCTCTAATACAGACATGTATATCAGTTGCTAATGAACAAATATATTGTTAATTGATGTCCGATTATGTTTTTTAACTTTAACATTTTTCCTGATACAGATGACCTCACATTCCTCTGTAGCAGACAACTTTTGAATATTTTGTGGAAAAGAGAAAAATTGCTCCAAACTAGCAACTTTTACTTTTCTATGATGCTTTTACATTCTGTATCAAAAATCAAAATTTGATAGTATTCAGATAGTACATTCAGATTGACAACTTTACAAATACCAAATCAGGTAAACAGTTAAATAATCCTTTCCTACAATCAGGGACATAAATAAGAGGACATATTTACGTCCCTGCTACAATACATGCAAATGTATTTTGAAGCATTAACAGCAGGTGATTTTTGAAAACCGTAATTTCTCCTTTCATCATAATGCTTTCAACTCTTAATCAATACCGATGCATCCATTTATAGAGTTACCAAAGTCTATGTTTTCAAAGTTTGATGTATGTGGGAAAGTGTTATATAAAGTGCTTATTTGTACAGTGTTTTACCCCACTTTCAACAATATTTCATTTCCTTGGTAAGTTACCAGTACTGCTGGTCCGATTATCTGGACACAAACAAAATGAGTTGGACGTAATGCCAACCCAAACAATCCTGAACGCCAAGGAGGGCACAAGCCATTACTACCATTTTTAAAGTATTTTGTATGACACTTAGCACAGGATCGAACTCACGACCTCCAGGTCCCAAAACAATGCTCTATCACTATATCACCGAGGTGGTAAGGGTTATGTGACATAATAATCTAGGTACTTACTTTTCCTTTGGTATTCATGGCTTCAGCCCAGGCAGACATCACAAAAGGGTCATTGCAGGCAATACAAGCTATTACATCAAAACCTTCCTCCTGTCAATCAAATAAAAATAAGAAACAAGAGGGCCATGATGGCCCTGGATCGCTCACCTGATTTTGTTTTTTTTTACTTTAGCCATATAAGCCCCGCCCCCTGGCGGCCATAGTTTCCGACCAATCAACTTGGCTTGAAGGAATCTGATAGAGGGACACCTAAGGACCATTTCTACAAAATTATTTGAAAATCGGCCTGACACTTTTGTCGGAGAAGATTTTTTAAGTTTTCACTTAAGCAATATATGGCAAAATAGCCCCGCCCCCTGGTGGCCATGTTTTTTTACCAATCAACATGGCTTTAAGGAATCTAATAGAGGGTCATCCAAGATACATTTCTACAGAATTATTTGAAAATCGGCCTGATAATTTTGGTAGAGAAGATTTTTTAAGTTTTCACTATAGCCATATAAGGCAATATAGCCCCGCCCACTGGCAGCCATGTTTTTCGACCAATCAACATGGCTTGAAGGAATCTGATAGTTGGTCACTTAAGGAACATTTCTACAAAATTATTTGAAAATCGGCCTGACACTTTCGGAGGAGAAGAATTTTTAAGTTTTCACTATAGCCATATAAGGCAAAAAAGCCCCGCCCCCCCTGGCGACCATGTTTTTCAACTAATCAACATGGCTTGAAGGAATCTGTTAGAGGGTCATCCAAGGAACATTTCTACAAAATTATTTGAAAATCCGCCAACCAGTTTGGGAGAAGAAATATTTTGAAGTTTTTTTCGTTTCGTTGCCATGGAAACCAGAATTCTGCATGGATCCCCAAAAATTTAAGGAATTCTGGTGAGGTCATTGAGAGGATGCTTTCTGTGAAGTTTCATTCCAATTGACCCACTGGTTACTGAGGAGAAGAAGTTGACGCACAACGGACACCAGACAAAAGGCGATCACAATGCCTCACCTTGAGCAAAGCTCAGGTGAGCTAAAAACAAAAAACAGACAGACGGACAGACGGACATCGCCAATCTATAGACCGGAATTGCAAGAGCAATCCGGCCAAAAACCATCTAGGCAAAAAATGTGGAAAATCTCTTTAACTAAAGTATATTTAGCAAACAGAGTAGAAATCTTTGTTGCAAAAGCAGATAAGCAGTTTCTCCTATAAACATGTCACAATGTTGGGTTTTTTCAACTTGATTCAATTATTATACTTCCATTTACAGAGTTTATTGCAGGTATGATTTCAAAATTGTCTGCTAAAAAATAACTGTATGTTGGGAAGGAAAAATCTCAAGACTGCAAGGCTTGAACATTACAACATCACTTCAAAAATTACCTCAGTAGAAAGGCATTATAAGTGACCACTTAAACAAATATTTCATTACATTTTTTATCTCGTCTAAATTGCATCCTTTAATGACATGATAATAAAATCATCCTCATATTGCGAGAGACTAAAAATGTTGTCTTTAATGTTCAGAATGCATTTCTCATTCATTGAGGCTCATTGCAGCAGGCCAGAGCTCCAATCTTACATCTGGACAAGTAGGTTCCAAGTATTGAAGGCAAACACTCTATCACATCTAAATATAACTTAGCTTTTTAAGGGAGGAAATATAATCACATTCAATGATGAGGGGGTTCTGCACTTGTGATTTTTCAACACAAATGATGAGCTCACTGGTTAAGTAGACAGAAAGCTGGAAGCTTGTTTCGCGATCATAATGAATTTAAATCTAAACTTACCTTGAATTTGTCAAAATTTTCCAAATACTCAGGTATATGATGCTGCAAAACAATATGTCACAATTGGGTAAATAAAAACCTTTCCCACATACAGACGCTTTTGATGCCTCTTCAGCAGATGAGTAATTTCTCCTTTTGCCACAATGTTTTCAACTTTTGTCAGTATGTAAACCTTTATATATAGAGATTTTTCGTATTTTTGATCAAATGTGTTCAAAGTCGCCCGTTGCAGATTTGCTGTAAGTGGGAAAGGGTTTAATATGTCCCTGAATCAGATGATATTCGATGCCTTAACCCTTTCCCACATACAGCAAAGTTGCAGCAGATGACATTGAAAATGTTTGGTGAGTATATATATATGGGCAAGAATTCACTAATGCAACACAAAGTGTGACATTGAAACAAAAAAATAGATCACCTTTATTCATTTTATAAAATGCCTTACTACTAAGTTCTTCTAGCAAGACATCTAAAACCAAGATACTTTTTTTTAAAATATGTCTTCTTGTCTTCTTTAAATGTCATAGTTATTGAAATATGGAGTATGTAACATTGACACCAAGATTATTTCAATTGTTCATATCTCATATATTTGAAAGAGGCTCTAATTTGTGCTATGGTGTGAAATGATGTTGGAGTTTGTTCCAACATTTACCCTTTGAATGAGAAATACTGTCTTGTCGTTTAACAGGAAAAAATAGCAAAAAGATATGGTTGGTGTCAATGTTACACTTGTAAAGTTTGTGCAGACTTATGTTTATTTCAAATAATATATCTTGCTTCTGTCCTAGCCTATTTCATGGCTGTTGGGGTCAGTGTGTTTTTTGTGAATGAATTTCATAAGTAAACATCCTAAAAAATAAAAATAAAGCTCCATTTGATGCATGTAACATTGACACGTTGATAGCCATAGATTAAAATGTCATTTATATCCATTAAACATATAAAATCTTCTTTAGTTTATGGATTATATGTTAGAAGTTCGGACCAGGTCTTCTGATTCAGGTTGTATTTACTACTGTGTATGTTTGATTACCAGATATTTGAAGTATGTAACATTGACACTTTCGTGTCAACTGAAATAGTTACATACATTTAGAAATCTCATTTATTTCTGTAATATACAATATTATTTGTTATTTTTTTTACTTGTAGCAAAAGCATGTGATGCAATATATCAAATAACTTCAAACATCTCTAAATTATGAACTTATTAATATTATACTGTTATATGTATTGTTGCATGTAACATTGACAGAATTGTTGTCAATGTTACATACAAATTTGAAAATCAATTTTATTTAGTTAGATTTGAAATTTAATATGTTGTTTTGTGGTTTGGAGATTAATTGTGAGGAGTGGAATTTTTCTAAATTAAATAGTTTAGCCTGTCAGCTGCTGTATAGAAGATATGGCTATGCTGGATGCATGTAACATGGACACGTTTGTGTCAAATTAAACAGTTACACACACATATCAAAGGTTGTTGTTTCTGATTAAGAGAGAAAAAAAATATATTTTTTTATTTATAAATGTTCTACCAAAAAGCATAGCCAGTGATTGGAGATACTTGTCTAAAGAGAAGCAAATAATTGAAGTTTTAAAAAAGTATGGTGTAGGTAACATCTTGTCAAGGTTACATGCACATTTTGATGTCAGTTTATTTTTTGTCATACATTATATTATGAATTCATATTATTACAGATTTTTAAATCATCCAATAATTTGTAAATTTTATTAAATTAAAACAACTGAAAGCATTCCATTATTGAAGTATTTGATCAAAATGTGTAAGATTTATTTGACACCAAAATGTAAGACATTATGCTGGGCCTTCCTATCATAAGTCACTCAAAGATTTGAAGAAAATGTGCTTTTATTCATCAACTGGGTAAGGAAAGCATAATATAAGGCAAAAAGTTAAGTCCTTTGGTGCTGCAATTTATGTTTGTTTGATATATGTATGCATGTAACAATGTTTGACACCAAATGTTACATGCACATGTCAATTTTCATTCTTTTTTTGTAAAACAATTGTTGCAGACAAATACACTGGATTGATTTTTTAGGAAAATTTGATTATTAGATATAAGTTTTGAATCAACTACACACTAAAATGAGGCAAAATAAAGCTGTTATACACACACATTAAAGTGCATGTACAAAATGTCACACTTTTTGTCATACTAAAACCTTAAATATGATGTTTTAAGGCTTTATTTCTCGCATCCAATACTTTTTAAGTTCATTCTTTTTTTACAAAAGGATGTGTAAGGTATAAATGTGTAAATAAATGTCTTAATTTTTTTTCTAAATCTGTACTTAATTGAAACTACATACAGAATAGAGTGTTGACACCAAAAATTCCAATAGTGAATTCTTGCCCATATATATATGGAAATTCTCTATAAATGAAACAAAGACATAGACATTTTATTCAAATATGTAGGCAAACGGCCCATAATACAGCAAGTATCATTATTGAAATGTTTAATTTCATAGTTTGTTACAATGTTTTTAAAAGTTGTTTGCTGTAGATGCATAAAAATGCTTAGAACTGTAAATGGGAAAAGGGTTAAGAGCACTACTTTTAAACAAGAGGCCCATGAGGGCCTATGCTCTACTGGTATGGTTCTTTGGTCATTTTCAATCAAGAGCATGTATGTATGGTGAAGATCGGATAGTAAATGGAGGCTCTTAAAGACTTTTGTGTTCACAAGCTGTATTATAGCAATTTTTACAATTTCATGGGCCATAATCCAGTCTTGGCGGATCTGGCTGGTTTTCAAAAGGAACCAAGCTCTCATCAATATTTAACTACTACCTAAGTTTGGTGAAGATCAGATAGTAAATAGAGCCTCTATTGTGTTCACAAGCTCAATTATAGCAATTTGAAAAATTTCAAGGGCCATAATCCAGTCTTGCATAGGCGGATCTGGCTGGTTTACGAAAGGAACCGAGCTCTCATGGATATCTAACTACTGTATAAGTTTGGTTGAGATACAATCAAAAGTGAAGACTGTATCGTGTTAACAAGCTCTTTTATAGCAATTTTGACCATTTCAAGGGCCATAATCCAGTCATGCATTGGCGGATCTGGCTGGTTTTCGAAAGGAACCGAGCTCTCATGAATATCTAACTACTGTATAAGTTTGGTTGAGATACAATCAAAAGTGAAGACTGTATCGTGTTAACAAGCTCTTTTATAGCAATTTTGACCATTTCAAGGGCCATAATCCAGTCATGCATGGGCGGATCTGGCTGGTTTTCGAAAGGAACCGAGCTCTCATGGATATCTAACTACTGTATAAGTTTGGTTGAGATACAATCAAACGTGAAGACTGTATCGTGTTTACAAGAAATTGTTTACGGACGCACGCACGCACAACGGACAAATCGCCACGACATAAGCCCTTCTGGCCTTTGGCCAGTAGAGCTAAAAACAGTGCATTAAAGTTAAGATATGTGCTCGAAACATGGGGATTTCTCCTTTTTTCCCATAATGATTACAACTCAGTTTTTAGAAATTAACTTCCACTTAACCAGAATTATACTTTTTTCATCAAATATTGTCATATCAAGTTTACCATTATCTTCTTCATTTGCTTCTAAAGGAGATGACTTAAAAAGATCACATGAGGAAAAAGAAAATTGATTTATGTGTTGACAATTTCAAGGGCCATAATCCAGTCATGCAAGAGCACATCTGGCTGGTTTTCAAAAGGAACCAAGCTCTCATCAATACTTAACTAATATATAAGTTTGGTGAAGATCAGATGATAAATGGAGCCTCTATTGTGTTCACAAGCTCTATTATAGCAATTTTGACAATTTCAAGGGCCATAATCTAGTCTTGCACGGGCAGATCAGGCTGGTTTGCAAAAAGAACCGAGCTCTCATCGATATCTAACTACTGTATAAGTTTGATTGAGATACAATCAAAACTAAAGACTTTATCGCGTTCACAAGCTCTATTATAGCAATTCTAACAATTTCATGGGCCATAATTCAGTCTTGCATTGCCGATCTGGCTGGTTTGCAAAAAGATCCAAGCTCTCATGAATACCGAACTACTGTGTTATTAAGTTTGGTGAAGATCAGATAGTAAATGGAGTCTCTATTGTGTTCACATGCTCTATTATAGCAATTTTGACAATTTCAAGGGCCATAATCCAGTCTTGCATAGGCGGATCTGGCTGGTTTGCGAAAGCAACTGAGCTCTCATGGATATCTAACTACTGTATAAGTTTGATTGAGATTCAATCAAAACTGAAGACTGTATCGCGTTCACAAGCATTTGTTTACGGACGACGGACACCACGCCACGGCATAAGCTCTTCTGGCCTTTGGCCAGTAGAGCTAAAACTAAGTGATTTTCTTCTAGAAGCAATATGTTTAACTAACTAAGACCAGGGTCTTTCAAATAGTATGGTCTAGAAACGCCCTATATAAACATCTTATCGTACTGGATATCTTGTCCAATAATTGATATCTAAGAAATGATTATATAAACTAAAAAAAGAAAGAAAATCTAATTCATAACATATGAAAAACAACCCTTAATTTACATGTATGGTCTAGAAACGCCCTATATAAATGTCTTATCATACTGGATATCTTGTCCAATAATTGATATCTAAGAAATGATTATATAAACTAAAAAAAAACGAAAATCTAATTCATAACATATGAAAAACAACCCTTAATTTACATTTCAATTACCAATTTTCCATCATTTGACCCTTAAAAAACATTGATAAACTGTTTCCAAATATCACCGTATCGTGAATATAAAACGCTATGTTTTTAGATTTTTGAGATTTTGAACTGATCTACCCGTCTAAGAAAACGAAAATACGGGTGAAATATGAAAATCTAAGACATAACATAAGTGAATTAGGATTAAATCAAAGAGAAAAAGCCGCTATATTAGCCCCATGAACATCATGCAAGTAGGAAAGTAACGACAAAAAGAGATCGGGTTTCAGCTTTCGGCCATTTGTAAACAAAGTCGTTTGTATGAAGTCAACTTTCCAATACGAAAATCCACCTAAAAAGAAACATCAGGACAAAATACTCTCATGTTAAGAAAATTGAATACTGATATTGCATTAAAGATGACTTTGATGGTCAAATTGATTGGTTAAAATCGAGATATACGCAGTTTTAAAAATTGATAATTTTCTTCCGTTTTCGAAATGGTGGGTTCCCCGGATGTTAGTCACGTGATGCGAGGCAGCTTATTTCGGGAACTGCGCTCGTTTCCAGACCATACTAGTTGAAAGACCCTGCTAAGACATACTGTTTACATGCATGCTTAGCTGAAAATATATCCTGTGAGCTGAGCATGTTTGTCTGGAAAGGTACAATTAGTTGATTTTTGTGAACAGAGTAGAGTAAAGCCAGATCTACCTTGTTCACTCACAAACTTGTTCAGAAACCTTTTCCAGTGGATGAGCTTAATTATAAAACAATAACAATAACTTAACTACTGAACATCTTCAAGAATTAAAGGGAAATACCTGCGAGCATCCAGGGGTAAAAGCCCCCAACACTGAAAACAGCACACCCTTCTTGCCTTTGAAAAGTTCAAACATGTTAACACTGTTCTGTGGAGTATCTAGATACACATCCACTGAGGGTATCTGTCCACCTCTCTGAAACATGGGAAATATATGAAAAATCTGCAAATATCAGGGCAAAAATATGTATAAGCTCTGTGAATTATTTATATTGAATTATACAGGGCCTTTTTTCTAGAAATTGGGAAGAGGCCTTAGCCTTTCATTTTGGGAAATTTTAGCGTGATATTTTGCCAAATTGGGAAAAATTAGACATATAACATGTGGCTATATAAATAGTCCTTTTTATAATAACTTAAGACTTTTGGTTTATATAATGCAATTAAACAATCATATTACCTTAAACAAGACAAATATATCTGTTAATAGTGTATTTCACTTCACTTAAAAAAAAATTTTTTTTTTTTTTTTTTTATAGATTTTGGGAAATATTTTTTTCCAATTGGGAAGACACCGTTTAACGGCGTCACTTATATAAGGTAAAAAGGCCCTGGAATAGAATTGAAAACATTGTGTTTTCTGCAGATGCATCAAAAGGCTTCTGCATGCAAGAAAAGGGTTAACCCTTTCCCCCATATAAACGCTTTCGGACGCCTCTGCAGCAGACGGCTTTTTGAAAACATAGTGACAAAAGAAGAAATTGCACAAAACGTGCAATTTTTCCTTTTGCCACAATGTTTTCCACTTTTAGTCATAGATTATCCATTCTATTATGGAGATTTTCTATGTTTTGACAAAATACGTTCAGTCATCTGCTGCAGAATTGTCATATGCGGGAAAGGGTTAACATTTTCCCACATACAAGAAATCCACAGCAGAAGACACAGCTCTATTAATGGATTAGGATCCAATTTTGTTATTAACAGTCTGTGGTGCAGTTCCTTGCCAAACCTTTTCATGAACTCCATGAATGCCAGTAAGTTTTGCCACCTTTATCAAGTATGTCTGTCCACTAGTCTATTACAATAACTGTAGGGTTGTTGATCTTCTGGAGATGAAACCAAATTGTTTATTGCTGAATATTTTGTTGTCCACCATATGGTTTACTATTTATATATATATAATGTTTTTCACTAATTTCTCAATGGATTTGCATACTAAGCTAGCTAGGCCGACAGGTCGGTAGTTTTCTATTAGAACTGATCTATCTCCCTTTTTGTAGATTGCAGTTATCTTCCCCAATTTCCATATATCTGCAGGGTCTTCCCTCAGCTCTAAAACTTAAGGGTCATTGTCAATTTAATTTGTGACCCCTTGTCATCAAAGTTGACGGACATTTCATAAAATTTTTGAGATCCACCTTAGAACTCTATAATCAAATGATTGATATTAATCATGTCATTTATTATGGACGCACATGATCAATTTATTTTGTGGGACATTTGAGTTGAAAATGCATCAATGACACATGATTTACGTGTTTCCCACATAAAACAATTCTGCAGCAGATCACTAAAGTCACTTTGAAAACATATTGGCAAAACGTGAACAATCTCCATAAATGAATCTTAATTTAATTAAATAGAGTTGAAAACATTGTGACCGAAGGTGAAATTGCTCAAGTGCTATGAACAATTTCTCCTTCTGTCATAATACAGGTATCTTTTTTTCTATTTTGATTCCATGTAACTAACGTTACCGGTTAATGTTATAAAGTAGCGTCTAGCAAAATGAATTTTTTCTTTTTTAATGCTCACTTAGAATTTCACCTTTGGTCACAATGTTTTCAAAAGTTGTCTGCTGCTATTGCATAGAAAGGCGTTGCATATGCTAATTTTTTCATTTTGTTATTATTTTATCCCTTTCCTACTTGCAGCCACATTTTGATGCAATAGCAGACGACTTTTGAAAACATTGTGGCCAAAGGTGAAATTCCACAATGTTTTCAACTTTATTTAACAATTAAGCCATCTTTTATGAAGATTTTTCAGGTTTTTGTCATTATTCTTTCAATGTCGTCTGCTGCAGATTTGTTGTATGTGGGAAAGGGATAACGTACATACGTACGCGACATAATAAAGGACATGATAAAACTAGCAGGCAATTGTCTAAATGATTTGGAATTAGTCTAAATTTTGGATACACGAAAACTGATAATACAACTTTATAAAGTGACATCGATAAATATCTAAATAGTTCCTTACTAAATCTATGCGTTTTGTTGCGTAATTCTTCACTTTGACGCTCAGTGCTTTCATTGTTTTTACAAAATGAACATCGAGAAGAAGTTTTTGTGTACAAACAGCCATGATTCTTTCTTTTAACGAATCGTTTATTATGCGGTCATTTTAGCTGTAACAACCACCACACGCAGAAACTGATTTAGACTTTGCATCCACGTTCTCTCAAGGAATACGCTTAGCTGAAAACAACTCGCTTTGAATTGTACAATATCGATCTAAACTATATTTATTTACGATGCATTTCATTAACACACGCCTAAATCAATACATTTTTTAAGACGACTATAAGTGGTGTTCGGTGCCGCAGATGGGCGCGGCCATTGTTTACATTCTGATAAGAATCATGACGTCATTTACACACGTTCGACCAGTTATCGCCATACTGTCACATAGTAAAGTTATACACATATATCATAATCTGGTGGTCGACATTAATAAATTAAACTTCGTAACTATAAAGGGAATATACAATCCGTGCATAATCTTGTGTGAAATACTTTTAACGTTTAATTCCTTGATCCAATAAGTGTTCTTGACGCATATATTCGTTTCTGCCGAACTTGACTAAATGACCCCTTTGTGAAGGATTTGGTGGATGGGGTAGTACGTGTTTGTAACTTGAATTTGTACGAACGAAGGAACGATGCCTCAGTGCCAGGCAATCTACTGCACAAACAAATCAGGAAGTGGGAAAAGCTTCTTTCAGTTTCCGAAACTTGAAAAGGGAATTGAAGAGAGAAAACTGTGCAAAAAATGGATTGACAATTTGAAAAATGGAAAACTTCGGATTGAAACATTTCGTGCACATAGAGGTATGGTAGTGTGTGAAGATCATTTTACTGAAGACTGTTTCTCTGGAAGCTTTAGTAGTACAGTGGCAGCCGCTCTGAATTTTTCACATAAAAGGAAAAGTTTGAAGAAAGATTCAGTGCCGACTGTGATTGGGAGTAAGGCAGGGAGTTCAGACATTGTTGGAATTGTATCGGCTCAGAAATCAGCAGATAGCTTAAACATCAAACGGAAAAAGGCACAGGTTTGTCAAAATATATTGTTTTACTCCCTTTTTAAATATTTGTGTCTTGGACATTGGTGCAGTCAGGCTTATTTTATGTTCTGTAGGCGTTATAATGGTTATGGTCAAAAGTGCACAATTCACATTGTAACTTTGCATCAACAATTAATATACTGAAAACATCAAACCTTATTTTTCAATAGGGCTTTTAACCAATATTCAGTTCTAAATACATGCAGGCAAGTAAATCTTATCTATGCAAACACATCCACAATAAGAATTTGTATGGATTTTCAGAGACCTAAAATAATAATCTGTGCTTGATCAAGTTTTATGGGTACGTGGAAATACTGAAATAGACCGAAATACATAGAAATATACTGGATATATACCGAATTACTGTAAAATAAACTTGTGTAGTACACAAATAAGCATTTTTGAATTGACATACAGCACAGAAAAGTATTGTCTTTGACATTAATTCATACTTGTTCAATTTAATTTTGCTATTTTTCCCGAGTTGGCTTCCATCTTTGTTCGTTTCATTTGTCCGGTAACCACTTTACAACGTCAAACTTAATTGTCCTTTCCTTTCAAAACTGATATACACTATAATTATGTGTATTTCGGTATAATTCAGATCATCAGTATAATCAGGGACACTATATTACAATATTTAATATAGTGTACCTGGCATATTCATAAAGCTGTTATTTAATAAATGATTGATATGCTATTACACTGTAATTTACAGTCGATATATATACGTAAAAGGGTTTGTATTGCACTACAAGCAGCGTGAAAAGTCGAGTAAGATATATGGATTTTCCCACGCTACAAGTCGTGCAATACAAACACATTTATCACTTCCGCAATGTATTATTCCTTTTATTATATACCTACGGTCTTATTCTATGAACAGTGAAAAAACTAACAAATATATATACAGATTCAATATATTTTTAATTGGGGATACAATTTTGTAATCTTGAAATGAAAATACTTAGGTCACGCCCCTAGAAAGTATGCTAGTATGCCCAATAACATTATCAAATTAAATTCCAATTTTTTTTGGGGAGAAAATGCCAATATAATCATTATTTGCGGGTTTTATTTAATTTGACGCTACGTTTCCGATACATACAATAGAAACAATTTTCCTAAAATAGTACTGGTTGTCTGTATATTTTACTATGTAGCGCAGGTTCAAAACGGGAACCTCGCTGAAAGTAGTCCCCCACTGTCTGACGTCACAATCTTGTATTTCACCGCATGTGGATACGGAATTTTAATTCGTCATGTCTGAACTGCACATGTCAATCTGCATGTATTTCCACCGAAATAGGTACAGGCTGCTAAACAGGCATATGATAAAAGAATATATACAGACATATATGTTTCAGATTTAAATCTTAATTTATTTAAAGACAAAACAAGTTTCATGAAATTCTACCAACTAGTTACTGAGAAATGGCTGCGGAGGTGGATTTTTCAATATATCAAAGGCAATAACTCTAAGGAAAATTGACCAATCCAAAAAAACAATGGTTGGGCATCATCCCAGTATGCTGGTTCATATTTATTTCAAGTTTCATGAAATTCTACAAGCTAGTTACTGAGAAATGGCTGCGGACGTGGATTTTTCAATAAATCAAGGGCAATAACTCTAAGGAAAATTGACCAATCCAAAAAAACAATGGACGGGCATCATCCCTGTATGCTGGTTCATATTTATTTCAAGTTTCATGAAATTCTACCAGCTAGTTACTGAGAAATGGCTGCGGACGGACGGACAACGCCATTTCAATATCCCCCTCCTTTTTTCTTCGAAAAAGTGGGGGATAATAAGTTAATATCATCAATTGAATACAGGTTTTCACAATGTAGGTCTTTTTGGTTTATGGACCTTATTGGTAATGGTCCTTTTTGATCCCAACTCATTCTGAACAGACCATATGATAATCTACATCAACTCAAAAATACTGGACAGTTTCAGTTTATAAACACTTTATACTGGAATAAAGTATCACTATTATTAATAAATTGTTTGTCTTCTTCAAAATCATAAAAATTCTCAAAAATCAAAATCATCATCCTCAAGTAACTTACAAGCTGATAAGATTACATAACAATGTCATAAAACACACCAGATCTCCACACAGCAAGGGAACAACCATAATGTACTATCAATCAATGATAGAATGCCTTTGTTATGCAAGGGCCTGTCCAAGCACGCCATCATCTATACAGCATGGGACATAACTATGACTGTAGTTTCTTTGTAATTTAAAGAAAAAACATAAGCAAGAAATTCTGTTACAAATAAAGGTCTGTCATAAATCAGTTGATAATAATAATAAATGTTATTCTTTACTTTCTCCCTTTTTATACGCCCATTTTGAAAAAACAGATTGTATTATAGTTTTACCTGCGGCGGGCGGGCGGCGTACGGGTGGGCTAGCGGGTGGCGTCCAGTATGTTGTCAGCTCAATAACTTTAGAAGCCTTTGTCCAATCATCACCAAATTTGGTCAGAATGTGTATTTGCATAATATCTCAGACATGTTCGATAACTAGCCATATCGCTTCAGTCAATCAATAGTTATTGCCGTTTAATTATAGAAATTACCTAAAATTAGTCTTGTCAGCTCAATAACTTTAGAAGCCTTTGTCCAATCATCGCGAAATTTGGTCAGAATGTGTATTGGCATAAAATCTCGGACAAGTTTGAAAACTAACCATATCGCTTTAGTCAATTGAGAGTTATCACCCTTTAATTATAGAAATTACCTCAAATTGGTCTTGTCAGCACAATTACTCTAGAAGCCTTTATCCAATCATTTGGTCAGAATGTGTATTGGCATAATATCTCGGACAAGTTCGATAGCTAGCCATATCGCTTTAGTTAATCGAGAGTTATCGCTCTTTAGTTATAGTAACTAATTACCTAAAATTGGTCTTGTCAGCTCAATAACTTTAGGAGCCTTTGTCCAATCATCACCAAATTTGGTCAGCTTGTGTATACCTGGCGTAATATCTTGGACAAGTTCGATAACTAGCCATATTGTTCCAGTCGATAAAGAGTTATATATTGCCCTTTAATTATAGGAATTACCTAAAATGGCCTTGTAAGCTAAATAACTAGTGAAACCTTTATCCGACCATCACCAAATTTAGACAACATGTTGATGGGCAGAATATCTTGCTCAGGTTTGATAACTTACAACGTTGTTGATAATCTTAGTCATTACACAATTATGTCCCTCGAAATGGCCAAAACTGTACTAACAGTGTCCGCTCTCTAAGTTTGGCTGATGACAAACAAATTACCATATATACTTCACTCAGCCTCTGGTCTCAAAAAAACAGGACGGCGTATTTTGTGACATTTGGTGCTCTTGTTTTCTTTTCTTTTATAACTTATAATAATATCAAAATCATTCATACATATCCCCATTTTAATTCAAGATAAATGATGGAAGATAATTGTTCAAGCAGTCTAATCACATGATTTACTCTTTCCCGCAAAACATCTGTTTTAAGCAAATTTAGGGAAAATCTTTGTGAAAAGTAATTGCCTGTCATTCGATCCCTTGTATTGTATTTATAAGAATAAAATCCCCCTTTTCAACATTCAGAAGTTTTCTGGTGCCTCTGTAACAGACAAATTTTACAAACACTGTGACAAAAGGAGAAATTTCTCGTTTATGGCTTTTTCTCATTATGCCACAAGGTTTTTTTTTAACTTTTTAACTATAACACTTTCATTAGTTAACCCTTTCCCATAGGAATTCTGCAGCAGATCACTTTGTAAACATACCCGAAAAAATGGGAAAATCCCTTTAAATGAAAAAGCAATACTTGAATAGAGATGAAAACATGGCGACAAAAGGAGAAATTGCTGATTTTGTTTATGCTTCAATGTTTTCAAAGTTGTCTGCTGCAGATTTGTTGCAGAAACTGTAAATGCATGGTTATTTATAATCCCTGTTGATTCAGCATATGACCTTCTAAAAAAGTTCTATTATAAATTTCATCTTATAAAGTATTTTTTTATTTTGCCTCCTTTAAAAATATCAGACAAATGAAATATTAACATCTGAATTTGATTGATATAGAATTGAAATTATTTTAGAAAAAGCAGATTGCTCTGAATAAGTAACTGCTTCTTTTGTCGCTATGTTTTCAAAAGGCATCAAATGTTGATTATTTGAGGGAAATTTAGAAAGTTTGTATTGCAGTGGTCAAGTTGCTGGGGGAAATGATTGAATTTAATAAACCCTTATCCACAAACAACATACTGGAAGCAGACAACTTTGAAAAAAATGTTGGCAAAAATGTTGAAAATCTCTATACAAATGAAAGTATAATTATTTAATTGAGTAGAGAAAATTGTGGCAATTAAATTGAGAAACTGCTTATCAGGAGTAATTTCTCCTTTTGCCACATTGTTTAAAAAGTTGTCTTAAATAAAATGCAAATACTTGACAGAAACTGTTAAAAAGTTGATAGAAACTAAGAAATAATTGTAATTAGATAGGTCCAGTTGAACTGGAAAAATACCAAGAATTGATGTTTTACAACTTTATTTTAATACAGCAAGTATGGCGAGAGTTATGAATGAAATTGTTATTGTCAACATTGCAACATTAATGAATACATTGAATCAGTTTCTGAAAGGCTTCAAAGTGTTTCCTAAAAAAATTCATGCACACTGTTCAAACTGGTTTTGAATCCAGAGTACCGGTATGTGGCTGATGGGAAAACTTCCCGGATCATGGATACAGCACATGCTGGTATGACTACTCAGTTCCCCTTTCCTAGTCTTTCACCTCTCAACATCAATCCAACAAACTGTCTGTATGCACACAGTCAGTTAATTGCCTGAAATACAGAGAAAATCAGTATAAATTTGCAATTGCTCAATTTACCACAATATTTCCAACTCTATTCCATTATTATACTTTCATTTAAAGAGATTTCCCATACTTTTGTGGCTATTGTTTTCATAGTTGTCTGCTGCAGATGTTTTGTATGTGGGAAAGGGTTAAATGACTGGGTTCTGTTAGGGTCAATCTCTGTAGAACCAGATTTTGTTATATTTCACTTCTTTCTTCTTTATATTATCACATAAACCATTGACTGTTAAACAAGAGTCAAATGCACCATATATATCTGAAATCTCAAGAGTAAAAAAGAAGAACCATGCATGCTTTAAATAACTTTTAACATAATTAACTTAAAATATATTTATTCATTTGTTTGTTTGTTTTTGTAAATAATATGCTTTATAAATGAATAATATATTATTATTATGTTAGATACTCTTTATTTCATTATTTTAAGTCCCTTGATTGAAGTTCAGTTAAATATATTGTACATTATCATAAAAAAGCGCTTTTGATTTCTTATGATAATAGCATTCACAGGGTTACATTAGTAACTACTACATGCATACCTGTATATATAACTAGAAATATCACTGAAGGTGATGAATACCACTAGCTGGTGCCTAACAATCGGGCGTGTAGCTGGGCCGATTTGTGAACTACGCACCATTCTAGGGTGGTCCGGGGGCATGTTCCCCCGGGAAAAAAAATTGTCTATATGGGCTCAGGTGACTTCTGGCGTATATTTCACAATATCTAAATGAGCCTACTTGATACCCTTATGTACGGCATATCCACACAAAATACCCTTAAAACGTTTGCAGTATTCGTAATTTAGTTTTACCAACATTGACTGGCACTTCAACAAAAGTGAAACCAAACTGAGTGATTGCAGTTCATATTTATTCATTGCCCTGGCTTTGGCATCACCATATATATATATATAGTTAAGGAAGAGGTCATCTAAGCCGTCAACGACCGTCGTATACGAGCATTTGTAAGTGGTCAGTGCGACTGTAATTTAGTCAGATATTCCATGTGTTTTATGCTTACTTAGTTTCATGAAAACGCAACAACCGTTTGCCTTAGAAGTAAAACAGGAACGCCACTTTTTGAACAGTCTTTATCATGTTTCTGGCAAGTGGCTCCTCGGACGCATGATATAGCAAGGTTTAGACAGTGAGCTGTGCAGTGGAATACTGCGTCGGGAATTATCTGCCGAACTTTCCGAACATGTTGGATGCTCCATCGTAGCCTAACTGACTTGGTTGTATGGTCGAAGTACCTCAAACAGAGTGCCACTTGCTACATAGTAGATGCGTCAGTGGCTTTGTCTGTCATAAACCCAAAGAACGGAACACTTTTACATTTGCACAAAATTTCCTCTCTGATTTGATCCCCGCATATCGTGATTACTTCATTTTGTATAGCGGATGAAGTGTATCGCGTCAGCGTTCTTCAAATGATCACGCAGCACAGGGTTATATTTGGCTTGGTATTCTAAAAGTTCTTAAAAGTTACTATTTGTATCCTCATGACCACGTTTAGCTAGATTGTGTTTACAACAAAGGATATAATTGTATCAATTATGCCTTGTAACAGTAATACATGTTCTTGCTAACTAGGACATCATTGGCATAAAAAACTGATTGGGCAATGCTTTTCTTAATTCAAGACATAACTGCAGTGAAATGTTCAGCCGCTTCAAGCGAATGCGCATGTGTCTTGCACTTAATGTGAGCGGTGATGACCTTGCCAAGATTGCTTGGGTCGGTTGATTGTTGCAGGTTGCGACACTACCGATCTCTTCTCAGATCCAAATAAATGACACGGACCATAATTCGCTCCAACAATAGACTTCTAATATCGTACTCCCATGTACAATATGAAAATACTATATGACTGTATACAAACTACATAAGACATGTCACATAGATTATTAATGTGACAATTTGATCATGTCTGAATTGTTCTGATTTGTCCGTTTTCACCCATACCCTCCTTAGGGTCCAGTTTTTAATGCATAATTCATTTTCATTTTTGGAACTCTCAAAATATTTCTTCTAGCTACGCGCCTGACAATATACATATGTATGAGAAATTCAAGGGGCCATAACTCATTTAAAAATAATTCCAGTGCAACATGCCGACAATATGCATAAAAAGGCTTGGTATCAATCATTCTTGTGAAGTTATATTGAATTCTGACTAAGGGTTGCTGAGAAATACTCAAGTGGTCACAAGAAATGTCCCCAATATATACATATGTATGAGCAATTCAAGGGGCCATAACTCATTTTAAAATAAGTCCAGTGCAACACGCCGACAATATGCACTCGGCTTGGTATCAATCATTCTTGTGAATTTATATTGAATTCTGACCAAGGTTGATGTTTTTAAAGTTGTCTGCTGCAGATTTGTTACATGTGAGGGGGGTAAATATGCTCAGACACAAAGGGGGCCAGCACATATTTTTAGCTATATATGGTGTAAATCAAAGGGGGCCAGCACATATTTTTAGCTATATATAGTGTAAATATAGACTATATTTACACTATATATAACTAAAAATACGTGCTGGCCCACTTTGCTCAGACATATGAGGCGCCGTTTTCTATTTATTCCTTATTTTTGGGATAGGGGCGTTTCGCGCCTATCCCATACTCATGCTGCTTTCGAAAAGTCGGATTAAAGCTGCAACCACAGTCCACATGTGTATACTTACACCAGAATCGAGTTTTGATTGGTTATAATCTGCCTTTTCAACGATTTCATTGGTTCGACCGAATCACGAAAAACCATCCACTTGCATTAATTAAATAGACAAAATAGTTCAAACGAGTGAAACACGCTCTGAACTATGATTGACCTTAATGTCAGTGGTGTAAGGTAACGTCGACCGTGCTGTGACCCCATTAGTTTACAACAGTCGACTTACATAGAGAAATGTGCAAATCACTGTAAGTAAAATTATTGAAAGGAGTGGAAACCATTGTGGCAAAAGTATAAATTGCCTACGATAAGCAATTTCTCCTTTTGTCACAATGTTTCCGATTGTCGTCTGCTGCACATGCGTCTGTAAGCGGGAAATGGTTACATCCTCCCCATGGAAGCGGAACCCTTTCCGTGATAATATAACAGTTTGAATATTGAAATATTGTTGAAAATGGAGCTATTGCTGACAATGAACAATTTCTCCTTTTCACACAATGCTTTCAAACACGTTTCAAATTAATTCTTTTCATATTTAAACGTTTTACTGTGGACATTCTTTTACTCTATCTCCTTTCCAGACACATTTTGAATAACATGCTAGAGATTAATGATAACGAGCAATTTCGCCTTACATCAAGAGGAAAAATATATAGTTTATACATAGCTTTGTGGAAAAAGAGGAAATGGGTCACAAATAACCATTCTGCAGCCGTCTGCTGCACATGCGTCGAAAAGCGACTTTAAACGGGAAAGGATTGAACCGTTTCCGTTATAGCTACTTAGTTACATACGAATGTTGAAGGTATATTTGCCTACGGAGCAACTGCTGACAATGAGCAATTCCTCCTTTCCAAACAATGCTTTGAAACATGAATCAATTTTTTTCTATAACCTAGATAACGAAAATATTTGTCTACAGTTATTATTTTAACCTTTGCCCCTTTTAGACACATTTGACTAACCTTAACAGATAAATGATAATCAGCAAGTTTGTCTTTTTCCACAATGTTTTAATTACTATTCAAAATAATACTTTCAGGCTTAGTTAAATGTTGTTCGCTGTATATTTAGTCTACGTGGTCAAGGGTAAGGACTTGTTATTACATAATCCGTCCAAAGAGAGAGGTCCTACTGTGTATACATGCCATGAAAGAATGGTACTAACGGTCTCACCGCTACTGGAGAATTGTTGGTAAAACAGGTCGCGTGTTGTGTTGAATATTCTCATGTGTCGCTGTATGTCGACCCAACTAGGATATAGGAATTAAATCTACAAATTAGAGATAAGATTTCAACACTGATTGATTGTGGTTTAACGCCGTTTATAACATTTTCTACGTTATATCACGGCGGCCAGTTCATCTACAAATGTGTTTCCTTGTTTTCTCACACCAGTACTCCACACAACAATCTTCCCAACCAACTGGGTTCTTTTTCACATAGACTTAGCCCAGTTGTGAAAGACGAATGACGCATGTCGCATTGACTTATGTCAAACGTCGGAAAGAAAGTTGGCCGAAAATGTCAACATACACACGAGTTATAACCGCAAGGTCATTATTTATTTTATAATTGAGGCGCTTCTACCAATTTTGGAACTAAAATTATAATGTATATGCATTTGCGCTAATTGAAGATTCAACGTTCGGCAACGTGTAATCTAGTCCTAGACGTATTTGTTGACAAATAAACTAGAAATATAGTCTAAATAGGTTTTTGTAAATTAACCTTGTACGGTCCCATTTCGGAGATACAATTAATTTGCAAATACTTTACAAATACCATAATCTAAGCTTTCCCAAGCACAGACGTGTTTTGACGCATCGAACCAGTCTTTTGTAATCAATACTTTATAAGTTGTCTCTGTCTGTAAAGCTTGGAGGTATAATCCGATGTCCGGCCGGCTGTTTGCCTGAATGTGCATTCGTCCGTCCGTCATGGATGCATGTATTGGTCAAAACGTTGTTTCTGTATGGCAGATTTATTTGAAAGTGGTCACACTTATACCGTGTGATCAGGAGAACGGCAAAATACTAGGTACATAACTCTGGTCTGCTTATCTTAGTTATCTTCATTTTTCCTTATTTAGTTCAGCGATTGTCTCAATTAATTTCCATTATATCCATTTCAAACTTGGTTTGTAGGTAACTTATGACCTACACATTTGCAGTGCACCATTACCATAACTTTAGCATGCTGCGTTTGGAGTGTGTATATTTTTGTCTTTCCATGTTCTCACTTATTATATGACTTTCGCATGCAACACATGCGTTCCGTGAAATGCCCTTGTTTCGTTAATGAGTGTTTCCCAAGCGTTGTACTTTGTCCAGAGCGACTGACTGTCTGTCCTTCTTTGTGTTCATCCATCCGTCCGTCTGTCCGTTACGGTTTGCATTAATGGGTCAAAACTTTGTTTCTGTTTCGCTGATCCATTTCAAAGTCGTCACACGTATACATTGGGATTAAGAGATCGATACAATATTTTGAACACAAATCTGATCTGGTTTTTTTAGGTGTAAAACTCATTTTTCATTTCTTCGGTTATTGTCTCAATAGATGTCCAATGTATCAATTTAAGACGTGTTGTATAGGAAACTCAGAGCTACAGATGTGCAGTGCAAAAGAAACATAATTCTAGCATGCTTTAGATTGTCTTTCATTTATCAGCATGATTACAATATACATTGTGAATCTTTAGTGATTTCTGAACTGGAAATATTTTAATTAAGGGTTGCTGCTCAGGTTTTTGTCAATCTTTTTATTTTGTTTATACAAGAAAAGGGTCAAACTTTGATAAATTAGGTATTTGTATTGTATAGGCAGGCAATATGTGTGCTTCGCACATTTTTGGTTTGGTTTGTTTAAAGGTCATTGTTTCAACAATGTTTGTCTATAGTATCTATGCCATATATTTTCAACTTACATATGCCCCTATACCATCAGCACTTTCAGCGCTTTGATTTGATATCAGGAATTCGATGTTTTGACTAGCATGCGGTAGCTAATACACTATATGGAAACACCTTAACTCAATTATATTCATAGATAAAGCTAGCTACTCAAAGAGATTGTACATAAACTAATGAATGTTAACTAGAGTTGACAGTTACCCATTCAATAATAACAACAACAACAACAACAACAACAACAACTATTTTTTAAAAACGGCGGCCATTAGGTCAAAATAACAAATACAGGCTGTGCGAAACACCAGGTGGTGTTCTATACTGTTGTTATAAACACATTTTAAGGTAACTTCATAATGTTGAATAGTCGATCGTTGTAATAAATATGTTTACAAAATTGTTGAGTGTTAAGTAATATCTGGTTTTACAGGAGAATGAACGGTAAAAAATGAGACCAGTTTTAACAAAATGGCGGCCTCAAAATAACGAATACAGGCTGTGCGAAACACAGGCTGGTGTACTATATTGTTGTTATAAACACATTTTTAAAAAGGTAACATTTAAATGTTGAAAGATCGATCGGGGTAATGCATATTTTAACAAACCAGAAGAATGCCGAGAATTATGTACATTTACAGAAGAATCGGTAAAAACAGAGGCAATACAAGGAAAAGTTATATTTTTTTTTCACATCTCTGATGTATTAACAATTTATTTAAGGGAGTTTTTGTGAATGCAAAATCTTTCAGTTTTTGTGTCACCTGCGTAGCATGGTAGGCACTTAGGGATTACTTTTGTTTTGTTGTCTGTCTGTCTGTCGTCACACTTTTTCGTCACGTTTTCAAATAACTTTTTTTCTACTCAACGGATTACATTGAAACTTCTGACAATATATAAATATCATATGGCAGCATGTGTGACATTGATATTGTCAACCCGAGAGCAGAATGTCACCCGAGGCGTAAGCCGAGTGTGACATTCTGTTTCGAGGGTTGACAATATCAATGTCACACATGCTGCCATATGATATTTATTTTATCATACCGAACACAATTAAGGGACGTCACTGCTGTATGTGTATAAGGGAGGCAATCACGTCATGATTTAGCTAAAATATTGAAGCAGTTATTTGCCCTTATATGACATTCAAAATATCACTGCGGTCACATGACCTGACAGTCAATTTTCGCTTGGTCACGTGTCAAAAAGGTTAAAAATGTTTCTAATAGTCAAAATATCTCTTTTTTGGGTAATGGGATTTTACCATTGTAGACAAAAGTGAGGTATAATAAATGTTTATATCAATGTGTGTGATTGGTTCACAAAAGGGGGATAATCCAAATATTTTTTATATAAGAGTTATTGCCCCTTTTCTGTCAACATTTTAATTTTCAAATTTCTTTTTTTCTACTCAAAGGATTGGATTGAAACTTCTGACATAATATGTTGATATCAATCTTTGTGATGGGTTCACAAAAGGGGGACAATCCAAATATTTTTTATATCAGAGTTATTGCCCCTTTTATGTCAAAAATTAAAATTTCTGACACGGCCCTGGCAGGGGACACATGTGCTCGAGCAATCCACTCTAGTTTTTTAGCTCTACTGGCCAAAGGCCAGAAGGGCTTATGTCGTGGCGATTTGTCCGTCGTCCGTGCGTGCGTGCGTCTGTGCGTCCGTAAACAATTTCTTGTTAACACGATACAGTCTTCACTTTTGATTGTATCTCAACTAAACTTATACAGTAGTTAGATATCCATGAGAGCTCGGTTCCTTTCGAAAACCAGCAAGATCCGACCATGCATGACTGGATTATGGCCCTTGAAATGGTCAAAATTGCTATAAAAGAGCTTGTTAACACGATACAGTCTTCTTTTTTGATTGTATCTCAACCAAACTTATACAGTAGTTAGATATCCATAAGAGCTCGGTTCCTTTCGAAAACCAGCCAGATCCGCCCATGCATGACTGGATTATGGCCCTTGAAATGGTCAAAATTGCTATAAAAGAGCTTGTTAACACGATACAGTCTTCACTTTTGATTGTATCTCAACCAAACTTATACAGTATTTAGATATCCATGAGAGCTCGGTTCCTTTCGAAAACCAGCCAGATCCGCCCATGCATGACTGGATTATGGCCCTTGAAATGGTCAAAATTGCTATAAAAGAGCTTGTTAACACGATACAGTCTTCACTTCGCATAGGCCCTCATGGGCCTCTTGTTTCATTTTGTCCATACGGCTAGAAATGCTCTTGATATGGTGTCTGTATTGCAGATGAGTCAAATGTGAAAAAAAATGAATTAACTAATATAAAGGGTAGTTTAGAAAAAACGTTGAAAAAGAAACGAACAGATGAAGGAAAAACAAGCAATGACCTTCATTACCAGATATCATTACAACAACGAAAATTAGAAAAACTCCCAACAACTGACAGACAGTCTAAAACAAAATGTAGAGAAGTTGAATAATATAAAAGGCCACTTCTCTGTTAGAAATGTAACAAAACGTGACGAATGTGCTTTAATTAAAGAAAAGACCAGAGTTATGTGAAGCAAAACATTCACTACGCAAATACAAGCTAGCGAATGAAAACTTGGAACGGGAAAAGTCAGATATATATATGTTTTCAGAATTTAGTGACTTGAAGTCGCTAATGTCCACATATTCACTTTTTTGCGAAGGTGATTATGTCCGCCATACACCTTTTATGAGCATTATCAATTGTATTTGAAGTTATTCAACTTATTGTGTCAAAATAATTGTTTTGTTTTTTGTAGTGTTTTACCTGCGTAATTGTCATATGTCAAATAAGAGTGAATATGAAAAACTATACTGTCCAAAATTGACATAGTAGTGAAAACCCTTATGGTTGAAAATGTAGAGAAGTTTTGACTACCTGGATTTTTCAACCATATCGGTTTTGACTACTATCTAAATTTGGGACTGTATTGGTTATGAATATCCCCCGTCAAATTAAGATGATACAAATACACATTAGACCAATTAGAGAAAATTATTTAAAATTCAAACTTTAAACATGTTTCAATTTTGTATATTGTAATAGGTTAATTAATAATTATTGATAAGTTGTTCACATGTACAGGTTTTGATTAACACATAACACACACCATTCTGATCCTAGAACAATCAAGAAAATAATCTAAAATTTGAACAAATATTATTTGTAGCAGACAACTTTAAAACATATAGGCTAAACTATATGGAATATTTATTTGAATGAAAACGAAATCATTGTAAATTGCAAAAGGATAAATTAATCATTATGAACTTTTCTGCCACAATATATTTACAGATAGATGTTTCCCTGATATACCTGAGATTTGATGCTCCTGCAAATGATTTTTGTAAACATTGTTTGAAAAGGAATGAAACTCGAACAAACATTAGATGTGAAAAGCTAATATAATTGGAATAAAGGCAATTTTTAACTAAAGTTTGGATTCGATAATTGAGGGGAAAAAAGCCATTTTTAAAGACTCTAATAAGATTAAATGAAACAATTCAACAAATTGTTCTTTAATTCCTCTAATCTATTCTGATCACTCTCTGGCTATTGTCCAAACTTTAAACCTTTCCCTCATGTTTTTGAAACCATGGCGACAAAAGAAGAAATTGCTCAAATCGAGCCATTTCTCCTTTTGTCACCATGTTTTCAACCCTAGTCAACTATTGTACTTTCATTTTAAGCAAGTTTCCACAGAAATTGGGGTCTGTGCACATTTGCTGTATGTGGTAAAAAAGGTTACCCCCCCCCCCCCCCCCCCCCCCCCCCACACACACACACACCTTATATAATTTAGGGGGGTAAATTAATTATTAAAAACAGTGTGAGAATTAGCATGATCCCCACCTTAATTAGACCCTAGATACATGTATATTCTAAAGATATTGTAAACCAGTACTTATTATTTTCAGACTAAGATGCCCAAAAAGAAGAGAATCAATATTTGTCTCCCAAAGAAAGGGTTTTGGAAGAAAACCATCTCTGATGAAAAAGGCCCGGAGAACAAATTGACTAAATCCATTACAGAGCAGCAGAATAATGTTTACGAGTAATGGTGTATTTGATCTCGTTTTCCATTAGGGCTATTCCAGTTGAACATATGTCCCACCCCAGGACGGCAAAAAAAAAAAAATTCTGTAGGGGGAAGGTCTTTTTCTTAATTTGCTACTGTAGGGGGTGGTGAAAAGTCCAATTTCGCTTCTAAAGGGGGGGATCATTTTCTTTTTTGCCTCTGTCCGTATCTGCTCATTTATATTGACTGCAGAGATTCAGAATCAGATTGGCGTCGGGCATCGGAAATATGACATCGCTAGAGTTAATCTCCGCGAAGCCAACTGAAAAATATCATGTGCAGTAGACGCATTTTGATTCATAATAAACAAAAAGCGTTTTGTCGAGTTACGTACGCGCTTCATAGCAGTTACAATGCATTAAAGTATACTACATGTAAAGCGTCTAATGATCATTGATGTAAAACTTGATTTCATTGGCTGGCTCATTAAATATCAGCCAATCGTAGGGCCTCTTTTAAGAACCCGGATTAAACCCTTTCAAAATGTCGGAACGAAAACATTTTCGACAATCGCTTTTTTTTTCGGAAAGATAACGCGTCGACAAGCATTAAAACGGAAAAAATAATCAAAATTCAGCCGATTAAGAACAAATGCCCAACTCCTCAATAAGTACTGTACCTGTCAAATCGTCTAGAGCGTTTCAAAATTTCTGGCTGAGCATATTTCAATGCAGAAAAACGGCTACAATTTGTGCACACAACATATAAAAAATGCATTGACAGACGGGACTTCCTATTTTCGGACCCGTACATTAAAGAGGCACGCAGACAGCAAAAACCATAAGGCCTCTGTGATTTGTGCAAATCTGCTGCCAAACTTTGAACAAGTTGTGATAAAGGCCAGCAGCGAAAATGAAAAGGCCATAATTCACAAGACACTCAAAACGTTTTTTGGTCTAAAAAAAAGAAGAGAATCCCCCACATCATAAATATACAAGCCTACTTGAATTTTTAAACATTTTAGACTGTCCAGGTATATCACCTGTCACATAGTGGAAATGCTTCATTTTCCTCTGAAACCACAGTCAATTAGATGACTTTTTCTCTTCCCTCTTTACTTATGTTTAAATTTAGTTTAAAGTGAAAATTACAAAAATTCACTCCAGCTTAACACTAAATAAGTTTAAAATACAAGCTAGACAGTCACCTGAAGAAGACTTTTGAAAACATTGTGGAAAAGAATAAATTGCTCATTTCTCCTTTTGCCACAATGTTTTCTTAACCTGTTAGTATATTAACTGTAATTCTAAAAGGTTTTCAATATTGCTGCAGATTTTTAATAGGTGTTCATCAGTAAGTGTAAGTTTGGAAAGCGCATCTAAAAGTGGCCTTTCTGGGTTTGAATTTTTAGCTCACCTGAGCTTTGCTCAAGGCGAGTTATTGTGATCGCCTTTTGTCCGGCCACTTTTTCTCCTCAGTAACCAGTGGGTCAATTGGGCTGAAACTTCACAGAAAGCATCCTCCCAATGGCCTCACCAGAATTCCTTCAAATTTTTGGGATCCATGCAGAATTCTGGTTTCCATGGCAACGAAATGAAAAAAACTTCAAAATTCTTCTTCTGCCAAACTGGTTGACAGATTTTCAAATCATTTTTTAGAAATGTTCCTTGGGTGACCCTCTATCAGATTCCTTGAAGCTGTGTTGATTGGTCAAAAAACATGGCCACCAGGGGGGGCGGGGCTATTTTGACTTATATGACTAAGGTGAAAACTTAAAAAATCTTCTTCTCCAAAAATGTCTGGCCGATTTTCAAATTATTTTGTAGAAATGTTCCTTGGGTGACCCTCTATCATTTAACTCTAATTTGACTTATATGGCTATAGTGAAAACTTTAAAAATCTTCTCCTCCAAAGGTGTCGGGCCGATTTTTATACGACCGTTTCTTAAAAACGGTACGTATTATGGTATGGTCATATATGTCCCTCCCTCCGTCCGTTCGGGTTTACCACACTTTTTTCCTACATACTTTGAGCTATTGAGCCTTTTTGGACTTAGAATATTTGTAAAGAAGTTCCTGACGGGCGTATTATGTACCGCGGTACTCTTGTTTAATAATTTTGTAGAAATGTTCCTTGGGTGACCCTCCATCAGATATCTTGAAGCCATTTTGATTGGTCATAAAAAAATGGCCTCCAGGGAGCGGAGCTATTTTGCCTTATATGGATATAGTGGACCTTAAAAAATCTTCTCCTCCGAAAGTGTCTGATCTATTTTCAAAAGATTTACTAGAAATGTTCCTAGGGTGACCCTCTTAGATTTTTTCAAGCCAAGCCAAGGTAGGAAACTACCAGGGGGCAGGGCTTATATTGCTATAGTGAAAAGAAAAATCTGGTGAGCGATCCAGGGCCATCATGGCCCTCTTGTTTAAGTTTAGGACAAAATGGCCTGGTTTTTTTTTTACATTTAGGACAGCTGTCTTAAAAGACTGAGTTGCAATCTGAATCACTGTGACAGACAGACTGTCCGATGAAGAAAAACCGTTTTGTTTTAACCACATAATATATTTCTCAAACGTAGTGTACAGAATTCGTTTGAAGACAAATTTTCGAGATACGATCAAAACGGTATGGTACTGAAAATCGGAAAAAAAAGTTATTTTGTTTAATTGTTGAATAAAGCTATTTGTGACCCTACATTTGTTCATCTGACTGTCGACTGGGGCATCTGTGTTCCATGGACGCATTTTCTTGTTCAAATTTAATTTGAAATATCTTAATGAAGGCCTTTGTGGCGTGGTTGGTAATATGCTAGGTTAGTAACCTGAAGGTTCCGAGTTCGAGGCCTCCGCCTCTGATTTATATGAGGAAACTGTCAGTTGTTTGGGTTTGGCTTAGTACTGGGTCTTCCAGGAACAGAGGGTATGGATAACTGACCGCCTTTAAATGACCAAAGATGTTGAAAATCAGTCTTAAACCTCAATACAAATTCATGTGTATTTTAATTCCTGTCAGAATCAACATCTTTACTTACGATGCAAGAGCAGAAACTTACTGTTGGACCATGAATACACTTATAGTAAGTCCTAATCAGAAGTCCGACAAAACTGCTATTGAGGGTTGAAATTTGCAACAAAAAATATAAACTTCTGAAGGGGGTCCGAATTTGCTCAGAAAATATTCTAAAGGGGGTTCTTTTCTAGTCAAATAAACTTCTGAAGGGGGTTGGTCAATTTTGAAAGTGCCTTGCTGGGGTGGGACATATGTTTTACTGGAATAGCCCTTATTAAACTTTCAAAGATAAATAAATATTGACGGGACAACAGACATAACTAGTTTTTTTATGAAGAACAAATAAGACTTCGCCTGTATTTCAGATGCATTAATTTTTATACATTCTACGAAGTAGAACAAGGTTCTAGGCCAAATGAAGGAAAATCTTGTTAACACTGTGGAGGTTGCATTCAGAATAATTGTTTTGATGTGTTTTGCATTGCAGTACATTGTATAATTCAGGTGAGCAAACAAGGGCCATAATGGCCCTCTTGTTATGATAAAGAATAAACGTAATTATATACCGGGGCGAAACAAATCTCTTTCCGTAGAATAGACTCGGAACGAACAGGTGATCCGGAGCGAACAGTTGATTAGGACAAACTAACCCAGATTCGTTAATTCTATCAATTAACATTAAGTTTATAATGACGAAATATAGATGAAGGGGATGTCTTTATGTGTTTTCAGCTCACCCGGCGTTTGTTCCGCGTCAACTTTTTCTCCTCAGTAACCTGTGGGTCAATTGGTATGAAACTTCACAGAAAGCATCCTCTCAATTACCTCACCAGATTTCCAAATTTTTGGGATACATGCAGAATTCTGGTTTCCATGTCAACGAAATGAAAAACACAAAAATTTTCTTCTCCCAAACTGGATGGCCGATTTTCAAATAATTTTGTAGAAATGTTCCTTGGATGACCCTCTATCAGATTCCTTCAAGCCATGTTGATTTGTTGAAAAACATGGCCACCGGGGGGGGCGGGGCTATTTTGCCTTATATGACTAAAGTGAAAAAATTCTCCTCCAAAAGTGTCTGGCCGGGGGGGGGGGGGCTATTTTGCCTTATATGTCTATAGTGAAAACTTAAAATCTTCTTCTCTGAAAGTGTCGGGCGGATTATCAAATAAATTTGTAGAAATGTTCCTTAAGTGACCCACTATCAGATTCCTTCAAGCCATGTTGATTGGTTGAAAAACATGGCCGCAAGTGGGCAGGGCTATTTTGCATTATATGGCTATAGTGAAAAATTAAAAAATCTTCTCCTCCAAAAGTGTCGGGTTGATTTTCAAATAATTCTGTAGAAATGTTCCTAGGGTGACCCTCTATCAGATTCCTCCAAGCCAAGTTGATTGGTCGGAAACTGGCTGCCAGAGGGCGGGGCTTATATAGCTTAAGTGAAAAAAAATCAGATGAGTGATCCAGGGTTATCATGGCCCTCTTGTTTGTTTTATATTATAAGTAAATTTTCAACAAATTATTTATGATCAAAAGTTTGAAATAATTGAAAAAAATCCATGTTTTAAACAATTTAGACAAAGTGTAGAATAATGATACGAGGAATCCGCTGTGGTCGAGTGGTTAGGGTCGGGGATTTTGAAAAGGGTGTCCCGGGTTTGATCCCCAGTCGCGGCACTACGGTCATGGTGGAGTGCCCTTGGGCAAGGCACGTTTTCTAGCCTAGTACTGGTTTGTTTACCCAGGGATCATGAATAAGTGAACTGTCGCCGTGATATAACTGAAATAATGTTGAAAGCGGCGTAAAACCCCAATAAATAAATAGAATAATGATACAATGTTTTTTTATCAAAATTTCAGGATGGGAAAAAAAAACGGCAGCAGAAGGGGACGAATTGGCAGGAGGCCTAAGAAAATAAAGAAGACTGCCTCAAGAGAACGACCCGACACCAGATGGTAATAATTTACTACACATGTATAAAAGGGTAAAGTGTATAAAACATTTTTTTTATAACAAACTGCTTGTAGAAAGCTCACTCTCTAGCCAGTGAAATTATGTGTTCCCATGTAAATGTTTTAAAACTATGTATGATTTCAGGTTTAAAATGCTACATAAAGAAGAACATATATAATCAACACCATTGAGTTTGAATGATTTTATTACAACAGTGTCCAAACTAGGAGGGGGGATCATGTTAATTCTCATACTGTTTTGATATGATTGATTTGGGTTTAAGGCCATTTTCAACAATTGTTCAGTCATATCACACCGGCCAGTTCACCTACACATGTGTCTCCTGGCTTTCTTATACCAGTGCTCCACAACATACTTTCCAAGCAGCTGGCTGCTTTTCCACTTAGACCGTTAGCCCTTTGGTGAAAGACGAATGAAGCTTGTAACGATGACTTTTCAGATGTGATTCGAACTCACAACCCCTGGATTGACAGCTTGTGGACGGTGTTTATAATATTCATCGCTAAATTTGTATTGAGGGGGGGGGGGGGGGATTTTTTACATCTATAGACAAAAACTGAAAAATGCATCTTTATACAACCCTTTCCAACCTTCAGACCTATGTAAATAATCAAGTTTGATAACACTATCCTTCATATAATGCAAATTATCACCCTTTAAGAAATTCTGGTAAATGTTTTGCATGCAACTACATCAGAGTCCATTTCTCAGTAACTAGTAAGCGGTGGAATTGTCTAGCGTCTTACGAACAGCTCTTGTTATTTTTGCGATCTGTAAACAATGTAACCCTCTCTCCCACTGCCCTGAAAGCGTGAAACCACTGTGGCAGAAAGGGACGTTGCTCCTAATGATCATCTCCTACTTTTGCAAACACCGTTTTCTTAAACCGACTTTCGCAATATGAGCCATAATATGGTGTCCGGATTTTGAGTTACATCACAAACACTGTGGTGTCCTCTTTTGTAATATTTGACTTTTGTCAAATTAAATGCTATATATATGTTTAGAACAATATCTAAAGCTGTTAAATTCTAAATGACAAAATAGATTTTATCTTTAAATAAAGAGAAATGTGGGTTTTAAATTGTATTGTTAGTAACACAGGACACCATATAATAAATCAATTTTATGAAGATTATGCCTAGTTAAATTTGTTTAGATCTAATTTACATTTTCACCATCTTTATTTGGAATTATTTCAATAAATAAATGGTTTATTTAGTGAAATAATTAATAGTATACAACTAGATAAAGAATGGTGTAACAGGACACAAACTGGTGTGTAACAGGACACAAAATGATGTAACTGGACACTTATTCAATTGTATTGTTAGTAACACAGGACACCATGAAATAAATCAATTTTATGAAGATTTTGCCTAGTTGAATTTGTTTAGATCTAATTTACATTTTCACCATCTTTATTTGGAATTATTTCAATAAATAAATGGTTTATTTAGTGAAATAATTAATAGTATACAACTAGACAAAGAATGTTGTAACAGGACACAAACTGTTGTGTAACAGGACACAAAATGATGTAACTGGACACTAATTGTGCACTTCATATAAGTGTGTAACAGGACACCTTAGAAAAAAATAAACAAATCATATAATAGCATAAACATTTTCAGTATAAATAATTCTCCAGTTAAATTAAAATATACTAATCATGCAAATATGTATTTATTACGTAAGCAAAGTGCTTATGGAGGTAGAATATGCTTTCCAGGACAGTCAACGTTACAAGGCAAAAGAGACAAAATTCGCGATAAATAATAACAAGTTCTTCGTAGTGAATTAAATAGGTTCGCAAACATCTCTGGACAATTTAAATAACGAAATAGGAAGTTACTACGCATTGCGATACATTATAAGCAACCATTGATGATCGCAATTGGCTTGGTGCCGGCGTAACAAAATTTCAGAAGTCTGACTGTCATTTTCGAGCCGCCATTTTAAAACACTCTTGTCGTAAAACGTCTCTAACTGTCGTAAATTGTTGTGATGTTTAATGTCGTAAATAGAACAGCCAAAATTTAGTTTCCTCCTAGGTGATCGACGAAGCATTTATTAATTATAACAAAATAATAGGGCGTAACAAAAAAAGACACCATTTTGATAAACATATTTTGACTCCCTGTCAAATAAAAGATATCTGTCCCAGAACAACATGTTTACGACATTAACAAAGAATGTAAGTGATCACGTGATTTGAATGCAATGAAAATATGGTTATCGGTCCAGGTTTCGAGTTTTGATGCTATTTAGACGTGATGTAACTTGGTGGACACATTCGTTACGCCAATGTCTAGGATTTTATATTCAAATCAAAATCATATTTACGTCGCTCTATTAAATCTTAAAGTTATATTTACAAGTAATTTGTTAAATTAATATTTCACACATATTAGTTTCCAAACTTTAAATATAAAGAAAAACAGTTTGTTTTGGTTTTCAAAAAGTCCTCCCATGCCTTTGTCGGGAAGGACACGGCGAAAATGCTCAAGAAAAGTATTAATTAAAGGAGTTTATCAGTTCTTTCAGAAATCAATAGCATATTATTTTATAGATTTAGTAGTTTCTAACAGTTTGTGACATGCTGTTAAACTATAAAACACATAGTTCTTCAAATAAAGGAGAATAAATAATGACTCTGTGATGTAACACAAAATCCCGGACACCATTATTATGGCTCATATACCACATGACGTTTTGTGTGTCGGACAGGATTATTGGTCAATGCTTCACTAATGCTAACACATGTAATCAATCTTCAATGTGTTCGCTTCATTTTTGCACTGTATGTATTTTCCTAGTAAAAAAAGTAAAATAATTGGTGCAAAATGAAAGACAGGATCATACTGTTTAGATATGGATGATGCTCTTGGCCTGCACTTTTTTGCGAGGGTCATGCAAATTGGCAAATGCATTGAAGTAGGCACACATGTGTGGGCTAAATGTCTATGATATGCTTTTTTGTAAATGCAAAGTCCCTTAATTATGTTAATTTGTATTTTGTCACATCTTTTTAAGATTTGCTAGTTAACATGTTAAATGTTTATAGCAACATGAAAGCACTGAAGATTGCTTTTTGTGTCACCTGCGTAGCATGGTAGGTACTTAGGGATTTTTTTTTTGTGTCCGGCGTCTGTCTGTCTGTCTGTCCGCTGTCTGTCGTCACACTTTTTCGTCACGTTTTCAAAAAACTTTTTTTCTACTCAAAGGATTGGATTGAAACTTCTGACAAATGTTTATATCATTTACAAAAGGGGGATAATCCAATTTTTTTTTATATCAGAGTTATTGCCCCTTTTCTGTCAAAAATTAACATTTTCTGACAAGGTGCCGGCAGGTGACACACGTGCTCCGGGGAGCACTCCATTCTAGTTTAGCTCAAGGTGAGCTTTTGTGATTGCCCTTTGTCTGTGGTCCGTCCACAATTTTGTGTGAACACGATATAGTCTTCATTTATTATTCCATGTTTGCCAAACTTATTCAGTAGCTAGATATCCATCAGAGCTCGGTTCCTTTTCGAAAACCAGCCAGATTCGTTCATGCATGACAGGATTATGGACCTTTTATATTGGCAAAATTGCTATAATTGACCTTGTGAACAAGTTAAAGTCATCATTTATTATCCCATGTTTACAAAACTTATACAGTAGCTAGATATACATGAGAGCTCGGTCCCCTAAAACACTAACTCAATTGTGATGGCCTGATGCCTGTCGTTAAAATTTCCGGAATTCCAGACATCTGGACATCCATCATCAGCAAAAAATATAAATGACATCTCCAAATTTGCTGTTTGGATCTTTTAATTAAAATTGGTAGGAATGATCCTAGGTTGATCCTCTTTCAAAGTTTTTCAACTCAATAAATCCATGCAGATCTCTGGTTGCTATGGCAGCCAAAAGAAACATTGTCTAGTCCTCTACAAAGAGTGTTGAAATTATGCCCCTGGGGTCAAAATTGGGCCTGTTAGGGAATAACCTGTTTTACATCTATAGATATAAATGTATATAGGGGAAAACTTTGAAAATCTTCTTGTATTAAACTGAAAGGCCGAGAGCTAAAATATTTTGTATGTTGCATTGTCTAGTAGTCCTCTACAAGGATTGTTCAAATAATGCTCCTGGGGTCAAACAAAGTACCACCATTGGGTCACATGTTTACATAGAATTATAAACAGTTAAGAACATCATGAAATTGACAAATTTTGCATTCACATTTAAATCCAATCAGATCTGATCTGTTTCTGTTTCGCTCACGTTCCAATCTTTTCTTAAACCGTTCTGTTGCTCAAATCATTCTGCTTGTTATTTGCTTTTCCGTTCATTGTGATTGCTTTTTTTGCTCAATCTGAACAGTTTTGATTGATCGAAGTCCATTCCACTTTTTGATTGGCTGAAATTAATTTTAAATTGTTTAATTTTTTATAAAGTGCTCATGATGAGCTATTGTGATGGCCTGATGCCTGTCCAAATTATATTTAACCCCAAAATGTAGACATTCTACAGGCCTCGATAAATCCACTCGCCCGCTCGCATTTGTGAGTGAATGTTGAGGTCGGGCGAGAAACAAATTGATCACGCTCGCCCAACAGGGCGAGTAAGATTCTCCAGATTCAATTACTGCAGCGATTTTTTTCCTTCTTTAGCTGGTACCGTTTAACGGACCCATTCACAATTACATTATTTATCCGAAACAAATATTTAACGAAATAATTATATTTCTTATTTGTACAATAAGTATTGGGAGTTGGGTGATATTTCGTTTAATTATTTTTTACCCATTTCGTCTTGTCGAATTAACCACGTGTTTTTAAGAAAAAACATGGCGTCCGACGAAATTTTCCGCTGATGTGAATTGGATTTTCATGTATTTAAATGATAAGCTGCATATTTTTTAGACTCAATTTAATGTTAAATATGATTTATTTTATCGTTGCAATAGCTGTCTATGATGATAACGTTAACCGCGCCGGCGGATATATGAGAAAAAAATTACTTATTGAAGACGCATGCATTTATAACTAAAGCGTCTAGATGATTTATTAATACGATGAAAACGATTTGACAATTAGCCTAAATGTCAAGAAATAAAAAATATCAGAAAAAACTACCATCAGCGCCTGAAAAAGGCTATAAAACGATCAATTTTGTATTTGGTAAGACTGAAGTTTCCTATGGTCTTATGAAACAATAAATGATTCAAACCATTGCTTTTACAGTGAATTTGAGTCAGTGGCTGCAAAATAAGCCCATGTGTATATTGTGTGGCAGTTTTTCCCCTGTAAAAGTGCAGGGCTAGTAACTTTTGTGCAGGGCGAGTGAGCCTAATTTTTTTTGTCGAGGCCTGTTCTATCTAGCGTGAACGCCACATTGCCTTTTGTTTTCTTTATTATTTTACAGAAAAGTTGAAGCTGATTTTAGGTATATATATATTATAATCTTGTTGAGAAATATAGACAGTACAAAAATAGGTGCATTACACACAAGTTTAAAAATGCGTAATTAAAGGAAAGTCGAGGTCATTCAATATCCCTTAAACGATAATTGATATCACGTCTTAAATGTTCTGATGATGATTTTAGCACACTGCATATATTGAAATCAGAGAATGTTTTGAAAATGATATACTCGCCCTATTCTCACATTGATTTCAATATTGTATTTATTTCATTATGTCAATTTTAGATAATTTATATAGATAGAGTTTCCAACAATTGATAGCGAGTTATAACTCGCCAAAATTGCCATGAGTTTTTGATAGTTTTTCATGCTTGGGACTTCAGTTCAATTTCTTTTCGAGTATTGCACCTTCATTAAAAAGGAGTTTCCAATTTATTTTGGGTATGTTTTGAAGTCGTCTGCTGCAGATTTGTTATATGTGGGAAAGTGTTAAGCTAGTCTAGTCAAGTTCTAGTAACGATCAAGTTTATGACAAGAACTGAACAAATGAAAGTGACACATGACAATTCTTGATTATTGGTCTGTTTTATCTTACAGAGGCAATATTACATGGGTGGTGACTGGGGCTCAGCCTCTTATTCCACAGGGGCCTTCTTATTTTTTGGCATTTTACCCTTCCTCTTTTGGGGCATGATTGTTCAAGTGATATAGAGTGACTGAAGTTTACAAGAGAACTGATGCAAAATATGAACTCCAATAATTAACATAACTTGCCAGAACTGGTATCAATGTTTAGGAAATGTTTAACAACATTCACAATCATGCATGTGTTGAATAGAAGTCATGCAGTCACAATATGTCCGGAGCAGGGATGTTATTCATGTCTTTCTAACAAGCGGCTAAACTAGTAGCATGTCGAACAACTTTTTTACTTTGCGAAAAGCTATGAGAAGTGATGACGTGTCCTCCAAACAAGTACAAGCTTGGACGACACCCTATCAACATGTATTCGACATGTGTTCAAGATGAAAACAACTTAAAACCATTTAATTACTCGCCACTGTTTTTCAAGTACTGGTGATATGAAGAGACATCTATTGGACATGTACATATGTGTTTGAGTCCTAGAGGACAGCTGAAGAGTTATGGCGAGGTATAACATGGCCATCTTGTTCAGTTATGTTATTATCCTGCATACGCTTGCCAAACCATCAACAGATGATAAAACAAGCAAGCGAAATTTTACTAGAAAAGATCCAGCAAGTAGTCTTATGTACAGCTACTCAGATGTTTCTCAAAGCATACAGCAGAGCCCCGGTAGCGACGACGCTTGCTGTCAATCCAGGGATCATAAGTTTGAATCCCACCTTCTTTCAAACGTTTGACAAAAGTCACTGTGACATGAATTATTTGTCTTCCTCAATGGGCTTACAATCTATGTGAAAAAGCAACCAGTTACTTGGAAAGTATGTTGTGTACTGGTGCGAGAAAGCCAGAAAACGCATTAGTAGGTGAACTGGCCGTCGAAATATGACTTGGCAAATTGTTGAAAATAGCATTAAAACCCAATAAATCAATCAAAGTATACAAGTCTAGTTTTAAACTAGTTTCTCCATGTACAGTTATATTGACTATCATTTCAGGGAAATGGACACTTTACTGATGGAGTGTGACTCTGTACCAGACTCTGAACTAGACTGTTACAAGAATGAGACCGTGAAACTTGAGTCAAATGGTTGCTCTACAAATGAAGAAAGGTATTATATACATGTGAATCTCTAGTGAAATTTAAGCTTGCTAGAATAAATATGAAGATTTTTCTTCTACTTTCTAAACATATATTTTTTGTTTGGCATGTGGTGTGCCATTTGTTAAGGAACATTTTCTAGTCTAGTTTGTTTACACAGGGATCATGAATAAGTGAACTATCGCCTTCCCATATATACAACACATCTTCAGCAGCTGACATTGAAAGCATCAATCATATGAAAATTCTCTATTAATGAAATCATAATTATTGTATAGAGTTGAAAACATTGTTGAAAAAGGAGAGATTGCTCATTTAATATGAGAAATATAAATTTTTGAGGTAATATTTTCTTTAGGTGTTTGTTCAGAAAGCATCTGTATGTGGGACGGAGTGAACCCTTCCCCACCTGTAGACGCATTTTTGACGCATCTGCAGCAAATGACTTTTGAAAATATTGTGTCCGAGCAATTTCTCTTTTTGCCACAATGCTTTCTTAAGCTATTTAGCTCACTTGTGCACAAAGTGCGAGGTGAGCTATAGTGATCATTCACCATCCGTCTCTGTCGTCTGTCTGAATGTGGAGCCGTTATAAACAAGGTCTAACGCAATTTCCCTTAACACTCTCTGGTGCATACATCTTTCTTTTGCCGAGCCCCGGCAGCTCGGTCGGTAGCGACGCGGGCTGTCAATCCAGGGGTTGTGAGTTTGAATCCCGGCTCGGCCTACTTTCTTTCCGACGATTGACAAAAGTCAATGCGATATGCGTCATTCGTCTATGTGGAAAAGCTGCAAGTTACTTGGGAAGATTGTTGTGTGGAGTACTGGTGTGAAAAAACCAGGAAATGCATGAGTAGGTGAACTGGCCGCCGTGATATAACTGAGAAATTGTTCAAAACACCGTTAAACCCCAATCAATAGATCAATCAACTGGCTGACTGTCAGTCTATTTGTTCACATTATCACCCTTTCATCCGCCCTTTTATTCGCAATTTTCGTCAAGTCATTTGCCATTTTCGCCAAATGCGAAATTTAGTAGCGAAAGGATTTTCTTATAAAAAAAAATCTGTTGGGGAAATCAATTTACGACAAACAGTGTCTGTTTCCGTTTATCTCAGATAACAGACTACCATTTTATACAATGACGGGGTTCAGTGACCACTTTATGCCTTTTTCACGACACTTTTTTTTTTATTTTGACAGTTTGTGTATTTCACACTTGTTTTATTGTTGTGAAGTGTTAATTCGACTGACCATCAACGCTAAGCGATATTTGATACATTGAAGGTTGTAAAGAAGATAATTGACAGTTATAGATCCATTAAATTTATCGGCACACTTTTTGAAGAGGGTTTCGGCGATCGACACAGGCATTTAAAGATTGAATGACAATGTATGTTTTTCATTTTTAATTTGGAAAAATCTGTTTAATTATGGTTGAGTACAAACAATTAGTTGACCCTTTGATGAGATTGCATATAAATATTTGTTGGAAGATTAAAAGGAAAGTGGCGTATTTTTTTTTTCAATTTAACGAAAATGGTGGCAAAAGAAAAATCCAACCCAGAGCAGGCCCTGTGTATGTATACATAATCAGTATGTGAAATTGCTGTCTCCTTTATCACATTGTTTTCAAAAGTAGTCACTTGCAGGTGCATAAAACAACATCAACAAGCATTATGTAAAAAGGTTTTATTATTCCCCTAAAATGGTTTGAATAGATCCAGCAAGTATTCTCATTTACAGCCCCTCAGATGTTTCAAACTAGTTTCACCATGTACAGTTATATCATTTCAGGGAATCAGACAGTTTACAGATGGAGTGTGACTCTGTACCACACAGTTACAAGAATGAGACGGTGAAACTTAAGTCAAATGGTAGCTCTACAAGTGAAGAAAGGTATTATATACATCTATTGTGACATTTTAGCTTGCTAGAATAATATATTAAGATTTTGTTCTACTTTCTAAACATATTTTGTTCATTCCTATATTTATGCATAGCATGGCACAATGGTTGGTGTTGGGGATTTGGAATCCCTAGTTGGGCGGTCATGGTGGTGTGCACTTTGGTAAGGTACCTTTAGCCTAGTTCTGCTTTGTTTACCCAGGGTTCATGAATATGTCAACTGTCATGGTGCTATGATTGAAATAATGTGGTGTGCCCTTAGGTAAGGTACATTTTCTAGCCTAGTTCTGCTTTGTTTACCCAGGGTTCATGAATAAGTGAACTGTCATGGTGCTATGAATGAAATAATGTGGTGTGCTCTTCGGTAAGGCACATTTTCTAGCCTGGTTCTGCTTTGTTTACCCAGGGTTCATGAAAGAGAGAACTGTTAGGCTGATATAACTGAAATAATGTGGTGTGCCCTTTGGTAAGGGACATTTTCTAGCCTAGGTCTGCTTTGTTTTCTCAGTGTTCATGAATAAGTGAACTGTCATGGTGCTATGAATGAAATAATGTGGTGTGCCCTTTGGTAAGGCACATTTTCTAGCCTAGTTCTGCTTTGTTTACCCAAGGTTCATGAATAAGTGAACTGTGATGTTTCTGAAATAATGTTGATAAGGCATTAACCAGAATCAATGGAAGATAGTGGTGCAGAGTTAGAGCGTCGGCCTCTCGTATCAAAGGTCCCTGGTTCGAGTCCTGTGATGAGCGGGTCCTGACTTTGGTATTTTTCCACACAATTGGCGTGAGTACTGGTTAAGTATCCAGGAAGCAGACATCGAACGTGGTTAATATATTATAAAGCTTGTTTCGCAATCGATTTAAAATAAATAAGTTTAAACTATCCAGAATCATCCCATCGTCCAACCCCCCCCCCCCCCCCCCCCCCCAAAAAAAAAGAAACAAAGCAAAAAAAAATATATAGCAAAGTTTAAAAAAATCCTTTCCCACCTATGACGCTTTCTGACACCTTTGTAGCATACGACTTTTGAAATCATTTTTATGCCCCCGGAATCACCGATTCGGTGGGCATCTAGTTTTTGGTCTGTCTGTCTGTCTGTCGAAAAAAACTTTAACCTTGACCACTTCTTTTGAACCATAATAGGTACGGCTACCATATTTCACATGTGTATTCCTTGTGACATGACCTTTCTGTCAGTACCAAAATTTTTGACCTTGCGACCTTGACCTTTGATCTAGATGTTGCCATCTGGGGGCATCAGTGTTTCACAAACACATCTTGTTTCAATAGTAGAAATTCCTCATGATGATCACTTTTTAGCTCCACTGGCTGAAAGCCAGTCGATCTTATCCATCCATAATTCTGGTTTCCATGGCAACCAAAAGAAAAAAATAGTGAAAACTTAAAAAATCTTCTTCTCTGAAAGTGTCCAGCCGATTTTCAAATAATTTTGTAGAAATGTTCCTTGGGTGACCCTTTATTAGATTCCTTCAAGAAATGTTGATTGGTCGAAAAACATGGTCGCCAGAGGGCGGGGCTATTTTGCCTTATATGACCATAGTGAAAACTTAAAAAATCTTCTTCTCTGAAAGTGTTGAGCAGATTTTCAAATAATTTTGTAGAAATGTTCCTTGGGTGACCCTCTATCAGATTCCTTCAAGCCATGTTGATTGGTTAAAAAACATGGCTGCCAGAGGGCGGGGCTATTTTGCCTTATACGGCTAAAGAGAAAACTTAAAAAATCTCCTACTCCGAAAGTGTCAGGCTGATTTTCAAATAATTTTGTAGAAATGTTCCTTGGGTGACCCTTTATTAGATTCCTTCAAGAAATGTTGATTGGTAGAAAAACATGGCCGCCAGGGTCGGGGCTATTTTGCCTTATATACATGTAGCTATAGTGTAAACTTAAAAAATCTTCTTCTCCGAAAGTGTTCAGCCGATTTTCAAATAATTTTGTAGAAATGTTCATTGGGTGACCCTCTATCAGATTCCTTCAAACCATGTTGATTGGTCGAAAAATATGGCCGCCAGAGGGCGGGGCTATTTTGCTCTATATGACCATAGTGAAAATTTAAAAAATCTTCTTCTCCGAAAGTGTTGAGCAGATTTTCAAATAATTTTGTAGAAATGTTCTTTGGGTGACCCTCTATCAGATTCCTTCAAGCCATGTTGATTGGTTGAAAAATATGGCCGCCATGGGGTGGGGCTATTTTGCCTTATATGGCTATGGTGAAAACTTAAAATATCCTCTCCTCCGAAAGTGTCAGGCCGATTTTCAAATAATTTTGCAGAAACATTCCTTGGGTGACACTCTACAAGATTCCTTTAAGCCATGGTGGTTGGTAAAAAATATGGCCACTAGGGGGCAGGGCTGTTTGGAGATTTGATTTTTGCCTTATGGCCGTGGAGCGATACTGGCCCTCTTGGGCCTCTTGTTCCATTTACCACAATGATTTCAACTCATTTCAATAAGCATACCATCATTTAAGAGATTGTCTATATTTTAACTTGATAATTTAAAGTCGTCTGATCCAGATTTATTTCATGTGGGAAAGGGTTAAATATGTAATAAAAATCTTCATATTTTTCTCTTCAGAATAGATACAAAACTGCAGACTGAAAGTGTAAAAAGTACAAAGTCGATGAACATCTCTTCCATTCACGGTATTCCAGTAAATATGCCGTTCAGCATGAAATATTCAATTCCTGACATTGATGAAATATTCGAAAGCAAAGTGTACATCATTGTGGAACTAGCTAGTGTGGCAAGCAGACAGGTAAAGCAAATGAAGCCCACTAAGATTGATGTAACAGGAGTCTTAAAGAAGGTTCCAATGGGGAATAATATATCAGAATTGTACGAGTGTCGTAAAAACTTGTCTAATGTGAACGTTGTTAACGGTAAAGAAAGGTCAAATCATTCGACTGAAGTTGGAGCAGAAAAATTCAACAAATCTGGCGATAATGAAAGAAAAAGAAAAAGAATTAACATATCGCCTTGTGAAGTTAAACAAAGCAGTGGAAGAGGGAGTTTTCTTGATGCAGACGTTATAAGCGATAACATAAAAATTGATATTTCTTCAGTTAGGCAATTGAAAGATTGGTCTGACTGCCAGGATGCAGAAGCTATAAGTGATCACATAAAAATTGATATGTCTTCAGTTAGGCAATTGAAAGGTTGGTCTGACTGCCAGGATGCAGAAGCTGTAAGTGATCACATAAGAATTGATACATCTTTAGTTAGGCAAATGAAAGATTGGTCTGACTGTCAGGCGGAGGAAAACCACAAATATACAACTGTTAGAATGGTTAGGACTAAACGGAAAAGAAGTCATGACTTGAGTGACTTTGAACATGCTGAAAAAGTGTTGAAAGGGAATGTAAATACTCCTATTTCCAATACACAAACTAAACGTGAAAGAATAGAGAACAATTCAAAAGATTTCAGTAACAAATATGATGACACTAATTGTACAGGATCAGACTCTATTATATATAAATCTATTTTGAATATAAAAACCAAACAGAATGATGAACCTGTAATTTCCAGTGGTTTTGTTTCAAATGACTATCATGGTGAAAACAACTTTCCTGATACCAACAGCACAACAGTTACAGATCCGAAATTGAATTCAGATATGATCAGTAACAGAGATGATGTGAGAACACTTAATGGTGACACTATTAAATCAGAACCAGATTCTACTTTATATGAATCTTTGTTGAATATAAAAACCGAGCAGGATGATGAACCTGTACTTTCCAGTGGTTTTGTTCCAAATGACTATCATGGTGAAAACAACTTTCCTGATACCAACAGCACAACAGTTACAGATCCGAAATTGAATTCAGATGTGATCAGTAACAGAGATGATGTGAGAACACTTAATGGTGACACTATTAAATCAGAACCAGATTCTTCTTTATATGAATCTTTGTTGAATATAAAAACCGAGCAGGATGATGAACCTGTACTTTCCAGTGGTTTTGTTCCAAATGACTATCATGGTGAAAACAACTTCGCTGGTACCAACAGCGCAACAGTAACCGATCCGAAATGGAATTCAGATGTGATCAGTAACAGAGATGATGTGAGAACACTTAATGGTGACACTATTAAATCAGAACCAGATTCTACTTTATATGAATCTTTGTTGAATGTAAAAACCGAGCAGGATGATGAATCTGTACTTTCCAGTGGTTTTGTTCCAAATGACTATCATGGTGAAAACAACTTTGCTGATACCAACAGCACAACAGTTACAGATCCGAAATGGAATTCAGATGGGATCAGTAACATAGATGATGTGAGAGCACTTCATGGTGACAATATTAAATCAGAACCAGATTCTACTTTATATGAATCTGTATTGAATATCAAAACCGAGCAGGATGATGAATCTGTACTTCCCAGTTGTATTAGAGAAACACCTGGAGAAGTTGAGGAACAGCATGATGACAGCCCTAGTTCTAAAACTAAGAAGGTAATATTGTGTTATAGGTATGCAAGAGAGAAGGAACAAGATCCTGAATGTACTGTTAGAACGCCAAAGATAGATATAGGATATCTGGATATTGGAAAAGGGGAGGCATGCTATGAATTCTATGATAGCATAGCTAAGAAAAGAGAGTTAGAAGAAATTCAGAGAGCTTCAAAAGTAAATCAATGAATAAAAGTAAAATTAAGTGAGCATACTGAGAAGTTTTTCACAGAAGAACATGTATCAATGGAGGGACAGAATCGTGGGGGAAACTGATTAAAAAAATGCTGTTAAATTGTTAGTGTGTGCCGAATGCCACATATATCGTAAGGAGAGTAAATTACAAATGGAAAAAACCATTTAGAGGTACATACATCAAGGATCTTCACGAAGAGCTCATAAAGCATAATTACGTACATGTACATCAAAATAATAAAATATGCTTGTTTATGGTGTGTGAAGTGTGGAGATGTTTGGCACTTGACAGAGCTACAATGACTAAATTGTTACCTTGCCTATGTTTTGTGTGTTCGACAAAAGAAACTCCTGTAACATTCAAGGATGCCTTTGGTTAAGGTAATAATGTTGAGTGTCACAAGGAGACGATGTTTAATGCTCTCTGTGTGGACTGCCATTGATTACATCTGCAAAATCACTCTTGCTCTGGAGTAAAAGAAGTCATTTGTGATATTTGTGGGAAAAAGTTCATGCAGCCTTGTAGCTTAACCCTTTCCCTCAAATAGACGCTTTCTGACGCCTCTGCAGCAGACAGCTTTTTGAAAACATGGCGACAAAAGAAGGAATTGCTCAAAACAAGCAATTTCTCCTTTTGTCACCAAGTTTTAAACTCTATTCAATTATTGGACTTTTTAAAGTCTCACAAGCATTCAGTTCATTTCCATTTGAGGAATTTTCCATGTACCAAGTGAAAATAAGCATTTAAGCTTTTAACCCTTTCCTACATGTAGATGCTTTCTGATGCCTCTGCAGCAGACGACATTTGAAAACATTGTGGCAAAGGTGAAATTGAGCAATTTCACCATTTGCCGCATTGTTTTCAACTCTATTTAATAAATAAACTTGTCATAAATGAATTGATCATATTTGGCACAGATGTTTCAAAGTCGTCTGCTGCAGATTTGTTGTATATGGGAAAGGGTTAAATCTTCCTGGCAACTCACAAAACATAATCAAGTAGAACTTGGAGTTACCGGTAATTATAAACTTAATGTCTCTTTATTTTGAGGGTGTCTGCAACAGTTATTTAAAAACACTTTGGGAAAAGGAAATTCTTTCTTTTGAAGAACAATTTCTCATTTTGCCACCGTATTCTGCTGCAAACAGGTCAAAAGGGATAACATTTCGTTTAGGTTCTGATATTGTTGGCAATGTTTAAATTTGAACTTTGATTGCTCAGACTTGTTTATCCCTGTCCCACATACAACAAATACAGCAGACGACTATTAAAACATTAAGTCAAAACTATGAAAACTCTCTATAAAAGAAAAGAACAATTACTAAATAAAATTGAAAAAATTGTGACAAAAGGAGAAATTTCTCATGATGAGAAAATTCTCCTTTTGTCACAATAGTTTTAGGATTTGTCTGCTACAGAGGTGTCAGAAAGCGTCTACGTGTGGGAAAGAGTTAGTAACTGGTAGGCAAGAAGATTTGCTGACAAGATTGTTCAAATTAATTGATCGGATCCATTGAAAAACATGGCCCCTAGGGGCGGGGCTTGTTTTCCTTATAAGTGCATTGTAAAATCTTTAAAAATCTTCTTGTTCAAAAGTACTGGCCTGTTTTAAAGATAATTTGGCACAAATGTTCCTTCGCGGATCTTCTACCAAGATTGTTCGAATTAATCCGATCCATTGAAAAACATGGCCACCAGGGGCGTTGCTTGTTTTCCTTATATGTATATGGTAAAAACTTTGAAAACTATTGAAGTTCTATTAAATCAGGTGAACGATATAGGGCCATCATGGCCCTCTTGTTTAATAGTTTGGTTTATGGCCCTGATCCGATTCATCAAAGCTCAGAAAAAAAGATCACCTTTCCCCATACTTCCTAGGCTACGCATTTTTAGCTCGCCTATGCACGAAGTGCAAGGTGAGCTATTGTGATCATATTTTGTCCAGCATCCGTCCGTCGTGCGTCGTCAACATTTGAGCTTGTTAACACTCTACATGCTACATTTTGCATCAAATCTTCATGAAAGTTTATCAGAACATTTATCTCCATAAAATCTTGGACAAGTTCGAAACTGAGAAATATGAGGTCAAAAACTAGGTGACTAGGTCAAATTGAAGGGAAATCTTGTTAATTGTTTGGTTTACGGCCCTAAAAAAAAGTTTCGAGGGATGTTTTGCCTATTTATAAAATTCAGCTTTATTTCTAAACTTAAAACGTTCCTCCCCATACATTTTGTTCATTCAGACCATTGTATTCTTGCTATATGTTGACTATACATGTGAACTTTTTCTTTTAATTTCATAAATGCTCAATTTTAATAATAAATATCTTTAAACTTGTTAAAATTATATCCTATTTTTACTCCCGTTTTTGTTATCATACTTCTGCTGAACTGGAAAGAGAATAGACACATGTTCACCTCATCAAGGCCATGTGCAGTACCCATGTCTCGACCATCCCGGGTCAAGGTCACGCTTGAAGGTTTGAGGTGTTTTTTTGTGTCCGCTCCATATCTCCAAGACGGCTTGAAGGATTTTCATGAAACTTGGGTCACATGTTCACCTCATCAAGGTGATGTGCAGAACCCATTGTCTGGTTTTTAGGTTGAAATGCTTTGAGAGATTTTGACAGATATTTGAGGTGGAGACATCTGTATTTTGCAAAAACAATTCTAGTTTAAATCTACTGAACTGCATCTGCTTCCTTTTAAGTCATGCTTCAAAATCATGCGCGGCGTCTTTGATGCTTCAAAATTCGTCTTGTTATTATATGAATGCACGTTGAATTCAAAATTGAAAATATTGAAACACATTACCCCTAGACAAATAAAAGTCTCAAGAGGAACAGATTGAGTTAAAAAGGGAGAAATTGTTTGTTTGAAGCATTTGCTCCTGTTTGCAACACATGTGTTGCACCAAATTCTGTAATTTTGAGCTATTACCAACAATCGTGTAACTTTGAATAATGAATATGTTGCAGGTCTATCATATACGTTACTTTTTGTGTGTGAGAATTGTGTTATACACAGCTTTCAACATGGTTTCATTTATATCATGGCGTTTCCTGGGACCAGCGAGTTGGTTGTAATACTAACCCTACAATCATGGGCGTAAAGGAGGGAAAGATATTACTACCCTTTTTAAAGTCTTGGGTATAACTAAACTGGGATCGAACCTGCCACATCCTGAACTCTAGGCGGACGCTCTACCACTACACAAATGAGACTCATTTCTGTAATGAAATAGTAATCTATAGTTTGAAAGTGTGATCAATGCATGTGTCCGCGTCGTACGCAAATGCGGTCATACATTAAAACACATTGTGAGAGAAACCCTACAAATGTGACCAGTGCCCTGATGCTTCAGCTTAGACTGTCATGGTACTTAACCCTTTCCCACATACAACAAATCTGCTGCAGACGACTGAAATAATTTTGTCAAAAATATGGAAACTTTCTATAAATGAATGGAAAATAACTGAATAAAGTCATTATGAGCAATTTATCCTTTTGCCAAAATGTTTTCAAAAGTCGTCTGCTGCAAAGGAATTAGAAAGCATCTGTAGAGGGTTAACTAGATTGACCATTATCCCTGTTCTTACAACAGAAGTGTCGAAAAAGCGGCATAACTGAATAATTATTAAAGCGAGAATTATGAGACTTAGTAAAGATATGCATATTGTTCCTAGGAACATGTGTACCAAGTTTCATTTGAAAATGTTTAACAATTTTTAGATCTACTGGCCAAATGCCAGAAGAGCTTATGCGATGGCGTTGTGTCCGTCGTCTGTGCGCCCGTAAACAATTGCTTGTGGACGCGATAGTCCACAGATTTGATTGTATCTAAATCAAACTTAAACAGTAGTTAGATATCCATGAGAGCTCGGTTCCTTTCGCAAACCAGCCAGATCCGCCCATGCAAGACTGGATTATGGCCCTTGAAATTGGCAAAATTGCTATAATACTGATTGTGAACACAATAGAGCCTTCATTTACTATCTGACCTTCACCAAACTAAGATAGTAGTTAAATATTGATGAGAGCTTTGTTCCTTTCGAAAACTAGCCAGATCCGCCTTTGCATGACTGGATTACGGCCCTTGCAATTGGCAAAATTGCTGTTATACAGCTTGTGAACACAATAAACCTTCCATTTCTTATCTGATCTTCACCAAACTTAAATAGTAGTTGAATATTGATGAGAGCTCGGTTCCTTTCCATAATTACCATTTATAATTATTCGTACATTATACACAAATATGCAAACTTCCATAATAAATACACAGTTTATTATATGTATACAAGACTTGCTTATTCTACTTCCCTTTGTTGCCCATACATACATGCTCTGAATTGAACATGACCAAAGAACCATGCCAGTAGAGCATAGGCCCTCATGGGCCTCTTGTTTAGTTATAAGGTAAGGTTAAAGTTTTGTGACAAGACGCCAAGGGTATCACAATAGCTCAACTTTTTTTCTTCCAAGTACAGATGAGCCAAAAATGAAGACGGACACTTATTATAATGGCAAGAGAAGAAATTTTTCCCCTCCTTTTGTCGAAATGTCTTTAAAAGTTGTCTGCTGAATAAGCATCAAAATGCATCTGCATGCATGAGATAATGGTTAATCTAGTTAACTCCCTACCTGATAAAGATTCTAATTCCTTTGCAGCAGACGACTGTTAGCCCATTGTTGGAATTGGAATGATGCTAGTCCCATTGACTTTCTTCAAATGTTTTCGGAGTTGGGGGTTTCAACAAATAACCCCTGGATTGACAGTCCATGTTGCTTCCAACAGAGCTCCTAAATATTGGAAAGAATTGAACAATTCCTCTTGAGTGTTTTTCTCTATGGTAGAAACAGTTTTGATAAAAAGATAAAAATATTTCCTTTAAAATTTAATATTTATTTAAAGTGTTTAATGCCACTTTCAACAATACTTCTGTTATATCATGGCGTTTCCTGGGTAAATTGACAATACTTCAGGCATTATTTATTCTGACACCGATTCAGCCATCGTAATGCTTTTTTCGCAACCCAATGCTTGAAGTAGGAATACCATTTCTATCACAGTTGTCCATTGTTCAAGACTTTGATATGACTCGAAGACGACCGAACCCTGATCCACTGCTACTGAGCAGGGTCTTTCAAATAGTATTTGAAAGACCCTGTACTGAGAAAGGACGCTCTTACCTTGAATATCGTTATCCACTTATCAATTCTTTGTTGGACACCTGATTTGATAGCCAGATAAATATCCGCATAGTCTCTGATGACTTTTAAGCTCACCTGAGCTTTGCTCAAGGTGAGTTATTGTGATCGCCTTTTGTCCGTCGTGCATCGTGCGTCAACTTCTTCTCCTCAGTAACCAGTGGGTCAATTTGGATGAAACTTCACAGAAAGCATCCTCTCAATGACCTCACCAGATTTTCTTCTTCTCCCAAACTGGTTGGCAGATTTTCAAATAATTGTGTATATATAAATGCTCCTTGGACGACCCTCTATCAGATCCCTTCAAGCCATGTTGATTGGGGGGCGGGGCTATTTTGCCTTATATGGCTATAGTGATATCTTAAAAAATCTTCTCCGAATTTAGTGTCATACCGATTTTCAAATAATTTTGTAGAAATGTTCTTTGTGTGACCCACAATCAGATTCCTTCAAGCCATGTTGAATGGTCGAAAAACATGGCCGCCAGTGGGCAGGGCTATTTTGCCTTATATGGCTAAAGTTAAAACTTAAAACATCTTTTCCTCCAAAAGTGTCGGGCCGATTTTTGAAGTAATTTTTTTAGAAATATTCCTTGGATGAAGCTCTATCAAATTCCTTCAAGCCATGTTGATTGGTGGAAAAAACATGACCACCAGGGGGCGGGGCTATTTTTGTTTATATGGCTATAGTGAAAACTTAACAAATCTTCTCCTCCGAAAGTGTCAGGCCGATTTTCAAATAATTTTGTAGAAATGTTCCTAGGGTTGACCCTCTATCAGATTCCTTCAAGCCAAGTTAATTGGAAGGAAACTATGGCCGCCAGGGGGCGGGGCTTATATTGCTAAAACGAAAGGCGAAAAAATGAGGTGAGCGATCCAGGGCCATTATGGCCATCTTGTTGTTAGGTTACATTTATAAAATATATTTGTGTGACATTATTCCCTCTTACAAATGAATTTACAGGGATTTGGACTCTTATAGATAAATTTACAAGGAGTCAAAGAAAGTGGGAGATATATGACATGTGTGTGTGCCTGGCTGTATGTGTTTACATGATACAGTACAGTAGATACATATATCAACCAATAGCTTTGATTCCCGTTGGATAAACTTAGTGGTAGATACATCTGTCATCTGTGTGTGTACATGGTACAGTAGATACCTAGATACTCCCTATGGATATAGTTAGTAGTGGATACATGTATCTTGCATCTATGTGTGTACACTTCACAGTACACACATATATCGTCTAATAACTTGAATTACGCTAGTGGTTTTCGATTTGTGTGTATATAATTATATATCTATAGTAGATACCTAGATCTACCAAAAGCTTAGGAGTCCCTGTGGATATAGTTTGTAGTAGATACATCTGTTCGCTACGTGTGTAAATGTAACAGCACCAAGATCTTCCATTAACCAGGACCTTCTAGTTGGTGTTGTCGTAGAGCGTCCGCCTCAGTGCAGGAGATCGCAGGTTTGATCTCCGGTCAGGTCATACCAAATAGAAATTGAAGTAATGGCTGCCCTCCTTGGCGCTAAAGGTTTGCAGATAAGCATTACGACTGACTTGCTTGTGTCAGGATAGATGGACCGGTAGTACTAGCAACTTACCCAGGAGACGCCGAGATATAACTGACACATTGTGTATAAGTTAGTGGTACATGCAAATATATACACCTTTCACCTGTGAGGTTACACGATCCTGTAGATACCTGGATCTTCCAATTACTTAGATACCCTGTGGATAAGTTATTGGTACATGCACATATATACATCTGTCACCTGTTAGGTTACACGATCCTGTAGATACCTGGATCTTCCAATAACTTAGAGACCCTGAGGATAAGTTATTGGTACATGCACATATATACATCTGTCACCTGTTAGGTAACACGATATTGTAGATACCTGGATCTTCCAATAACTTGGGAGATCCTGTGGATAAGTTATTGGTACATGCAAATTTATACATCTGCCACCTGTGAGGTTACACGATCCTGTAGATAACTGGATCTTCCAATAACTTGGAGACCCTGTGGATAAGTTATTGGTACATGCAAATGTATACATCTGCCACCTGTGAGGTTACACGATCTTGTAGATACCTGGATCTTCCAATAACTTGGAGACCCTGAGGATAAGTTATTGGTAGACACATCTGTCTGCCATGTGTGTAAATGGTACAGTTGATACATAGATCTAGCCATAATTCCTGTGGATAAGGTATTGGTAGACACAACCAGACTCAGTGCCTCCTTTGGGTTTTGAAAATATTTCTCCATATTATGCAAAACCAGTCAATTAAGGCCAAACCAATTTTGGCTCATATCATTAAAATTTAATTACCTTTTGCCAATGTTCGTTTGATGGAGTTGTTTACCCCGCGCACTCGGCTGTGTAGCCATTTGGCCTATATAACAAAATACTCAGTATATATACTCCAAGTTGTCAAACTCAAAGTATTGATTGATGATTGCTTGGGGTTTAACATATATTTTTTTTGTATCAAACGTAGCACTTCCAACACTTAGGGTAAGTCGATCTATGTTGATGCATACGAGATGTAGGTAATTATTTCACTTGGGACGTTATGTGAATGTGATTAACAATGTGTTGATTATCCCCTTGTGCGGGAAAAGCATACACATTTGTCCGTTCGTATGTCTTTTTCTTCAATTTCAAACTTTCTAGACGGGACAATAACTACAAAACTATTCAATTGGTTCACATGAAACTATGATTGTTGGAAAATGGTGATTAGAGGTAGTGTTCTAAGCTGTAATCCTTACACTAGTTTTTGTTGTTGTTTTCTTGTCTTGTTTTTTTTTAGATTGTCCCTTTTGTTGTTTATAAATTTGATCAACCAGATTGATTGATTAATTAATTTATTTTTTATTTATTAATTGATCGATTGATTGATTGATTGATATATCCATTCATTCATTCGTATGTTAATTCGTACCATCAACCCATATACATTCAACTTTTCTCATGTGAAACTTTTCATCCAACTTTCCTCTAAAAAAACATTTTTGTCTGCATATTTTGTATATTTTATTTCTCTTCTGTTTTCACCTATTTCTCCTCCATGTTTCCAAATCCCATGCATCTTTAAGTACTCAAGTAAAATGTGTGTTGCATCCATGTGTACAGTCACATTGTTTCAACAACATTACACTTATCCATGATAATACCAAGGTAGTAGATTATTAACTTATTCATTATTTCTTCATAGTATCCATATGAGCGGGGCTGTCTTAAAAAAACTGGAAGGCAGTTGTGACAATTGTAAATAAAGCTCAACTAGCGCATCCGCGTATTCTGATCAGTGTCTGCACTGCAAGCGAATTAGTCATAGAAAGTTTAAAGAAACTTCTGTAATGTAGAATTCATTTGTATCTTTAGTGTTGAGGCTCAGACAGGTCTTATAATTATAGTAAAGCTGGTTTTCACAGCTATAGCGTCAACATCAATGAAGGTCCTTCGCTCAATAGTGCTATCAGCGCTTTGATTGTTTATATAATCATACTTCTGCTAAACTGGAAGGAGAATAGACAACCTCTTGATAACCTTTTATTATAGGCAATGGTAGCCAGGTGAGCAATATAGGCACATATTGGCAGTATTGTTTAAAATAAAGGGACATTTGGCCTTCTGGTTCGAGATAGTTTAATTACATCCTGTCTATTTGCAAAGGTTATTTACATGTACTGAACTGCATCTGCTTCCTTCAAAATCATGCTCGGCGTCTTTGATGCTTTGCATCAAAATTCGTCTTGTTGGAAGCCTTCGAAATTTAGCACAAGGAGATATTTAGACCAGTGTGACCACATATCGGGATTTCTCTTTGTTTTTACTAAGTATATTAATTTAAGGAGAATGACTTTTTAAACATCCCTTTTACACTCTATATATATACATGTGTGAGTTTTACAAATTAAAAAAAAGACAAAGGCCAGTATATTAATTTAATGTATGTACATTTTGACTTAGGCGAAATTCATTAGTCGCCGGGCAGAAGCCCGCGACTTCTATTTTTAATAGGTTTTCGGAAATCACATGGGAGGAGGAGTTATTATTAGAAAAACCCAAATTTAAATGTCTTGAACATATTACAATTGGTTTGTTTAAAAACACTAAGTTTTGACACATCTAAAATGAAATAAATATTCCGATGTTTTAAGTATTAGAAGTTTCTTTATTTTAACACGCATCTCTTTTTTGGGGTTTTATTTACGAAGACAAAACCGTCCCCATGAGACTTGCAGCAAGCAGACTGTTATGTGTCAATATCAAGTAAAAATCACGTCGAATTCTCCTTTAAAATAGCAATCTTAACTTACTGAATGTTATTTTCATGTTCAAAGAGATGTCTTGATTTGTGAGGAATTCATTTTATAATGTTTATCCATGTGTATCTAAAATATGAACTGTTTCTAAGCTAAAACTGTTGATCGCGTGACTCGCGAATACCAACTGCGTAGATCAATCTCCTTTGCAGAGAGCCGCTCTTTACACTCACTTACAAATAGTAAATTATAGGTGATTTAAAATGTTTATTTGGTTCGAAACAAATGAAGAAAAGAACAAACCGAGATAAAACTGGTTTTAATAGAAAAATGACTTTGAACGAACACTCTCTGCCTATAAAGAGAGTTTCAAGAACGACACCTCTGCGAAAAAGAATGTAGGTCACGAATCGGGTCTTTTGTACAAAATTATTTCGTCCTTGACAATTTTAAATGTGTCATTCAATTCCCTAAAGGCATATTGCTTCCGATCTGCATATTGTTATGCATCATTGACACAAGGGCGCTCATCATAATATAATTTTAAAACATGAGTAGTTTGTTATTTTCATTATAAAAAAGGAAGGAAAGAATTACAATAAATTAACATGTTGTAGGGCTCAGTTTATGTTCGAAATTAAGTTTAAATTATATAACAATTTCAATGAGATTTAACTGTTTAGCTGGTATTATATTTCGAAGGTGGTCTTATTTGTAAATATTGGATTACATTTAATCATTTGTTAAGGTATGATATAGTTAAGATGCCAAGCTAATATCATTTTGAGAAAAAGAGAAAACTCATGTCTTCAGCGATTTAACCTTTATCTCATTGTTTTAAAAGTAAATTGCTGCAAAGGTGTCCAATGTTGACTTTAATAGGGGAAACATAAAATGACGTGCTATTGCATGCAAAACTTAAATTGTCTGTTTTGTGGTTTTATTGATAAATGATAGAATTCAAATATTCTGACAAACATCTTGAAAAGTTTATGTGGAATTCACAAATCTTATAATTATTCCTTCATGAAAGCACTGTATACATACTAAGACTAATGATTGTCAAGATTAATCATTTCCATTACTGTGTATGATCAATAATTAGTTGGCTGTGTGTATGGTCAACCTACTTTGGAATGGAGATTGATCATAAACAATGAAAGGCTTCAATTATCATTCACTTCGTTGACAAAACAATGCAAGTTATAATACATTTTCACTTGACCCCGCCCCTGATGTTCCAATATGCCCCTCAGTTGATAACTGTTTATTCAACTACTATAATGTTAGTGTTATGCATAACTGCAGTATGCATTTCCGGCGACATTGATGCGTTGCATCAACTTTCTCTTGTAGACTACTGTAATTAGTCTAAACAGTCAAATAGAGAATCCTTCTACTTTAGAGGTTACCTGCCTCATACGCTTTTTTATTTCGATAGTATCTCAAACCGGGAACCAAAAAAGGCGAGCTAATTTATTTATTATTTGTTTTTATTTACCCTCGCCGTGCAGAATTCAAGCCGAGCTAAATGTAGTCTGCTTCCTTACATGGTAAACATACTATGGCAAACTTCCTTACATACTATGCTATATTACGCAGTAATTTAATGACTAACTAGGCAATACGACATTCGTTTTTTCAATATACATATTCTAATTTGTGAATGTCTAATGTCTAATTAACTAGGCAATTTGAAATTAGTTTTATTGAATGTCTATTTTATCTTCTAGATATTCTTTGCGAATGTTATTTTTTTATGTCTAGTGTCTAATTAGACATGATGTCACATCCGATTTTTTTAATGTCTATTGTCTAACGTCTAATTTGCCGTACAGATATTAAAATGTGCGAATGTTTAATTGAATGTCTGATGTCTAATAAGACATTTGAATTTTTAAATATAATATTTAACTTGCCTTATAGATATTAAAATGTCATTTTTTAAATGTCTAATGTTTTACGGCTTATGTCAGGCCAACTTAATACATTAACATGCCCAGATGTACTTTAATCAAATAATAAACTCTATGTTAAATGATCGTATAAATACAGGTCCATTCCGGTATTTCCATGCTTTCAAATAGGTCCACTCCGGTATTTCTATAAGTCCATTCCGGTCCATTTCGGTATTTCCATAAGTCCATACGTCCATTCCGGTCCATTCCGATCCATTCCGGTATTCCCATGCACCTTCGGACAATTTTTTTTTTCACTTTGTCCGATTGCAGATTAAAACATTCGTGAAATCTTCATTCGTACATATACAATTGTAGATCGAAATGGTGACTACTAAACATTGTTGTTACTATAATTGTAGAAGTACTACTTCTCGGAAACCTCACAGGGATATTTATTTCATTGGTTATAGAAACGGATTTCCTAAACCAAAAAAAGAAACGGAGAAGTGTCAAAGATGGGTGCAAAATTGTGGAAAGAAAAATTTCACAATACATGATGTAAAAAAGGACACCTATATTTGTTCGCTGCATTTTGTCGGTGGAAAGGGCCCTACCGATGATTATCCAGATGTTATAAAGCCGGACCAGGTTTGTTCTATATATACTAGTTCAGCAAATGCAAATACTGTACTGTATGATATATTTACGGTATATAGCTAGATGTTTTCGCGAAAACAACTTGGATGTCACGAAAACATCTTTATATATGACTATTAAGTCCATATAACCATAATAGCACATTCAAGAACATATTACAATACATTTTAACAGTTTGTAAAGTGTTTTTGTACTTATTATCGCGAAATAGAAATATTACATAATGGCCTAGGCTAAAACGCATATAAATAAATAGAATTGGCTCACGAAAACAACTTTATACATGACTATAAAACCATTATAACCATATTTTTTCATAATTATTAACTTAATAGTACATGCACGAACATATAACAATTCATTTTAACCGTTTGTAATAGTGTTTTTGTATTTATACAGAGTGGCATAGGCTAACGCATATAAATAAATAGAATCAACTCACGAAAACAACTTGGCTGTCGCGAAAACAACTTTTTATAGTTGTATAACGGCCATATAACCATATTTGTTCATAATTTTTAATTTAATAGCACATGCACGAACATATTACAATAAATTTTAACAGTTTATAATAGTGTTTTTGTACTTATTATCACGAAATAGAAATGACTTGGTCTACGAAAACAACTTCTCTAACGAAAATGACTTTTCCCATGAAAACAACTCTCTAACGAAAATGACTTGGTATAAGAAATCATCTTCTCTAATGAAAACTACTTTTCCCATGAAAATGACTTGTCCTACGAAAACAACTTCTCTAATCAAAATGACTTGTCGTACGAAAACATTTTTGTTTACATTAAACTTTGTCTTAAAGCGACTGAACTCCAGATACCCAACTGTCGAAAAAAAAATTGTTTTCCAATTTTAAGAAAATAAGTGTTATTTTTGTATTTGGGGCATTAAAATATGATAACTGACATATTACGTCATACCCCTATAATCGGTGAGATTTTCTTGTTTTCGATACTTTTTCCATCGCAAATTCTACCCTGTCAGTAACGGGGTAAGTATTTTTAAATAGGAAACTCCTTCATCCGGACAATTGAAAACGACTCAAGTTCACTTTATTGATAAAAAACGATACATTTTCTACCCTGGTTTTACTTGGATAACATAAAGAATAACATTTAGGGTGAATTTCGAGGTTTTTTTTTTCCCGTGCCATCTGGATTTCAGTCGCTTTAAAGTTATTGCAGAATAATTAAGTAAATACTTATATAAATTTTCGAATACATATTAAACTATTCTTTATATTTTTCCCGTCAACAATGAGACGACATATTTCCGTTTCACCAGCATCATCTACGCATTTATATGGGTTTTAGCTTATGCCGATCCTGAAATACATATTTTTCAATAATAAGTACAGAATAATGTTAAAAAATGGATTTAATTTGTAATAAAACCATTTATAATGTGTTGTTTAAGTGATATTTGAGCCATAATATGGTGTCCGGGATTTTGTGTTACATCACAGAGTCATTATTTATTCTCCTTTATTTGAAGAACTATGTGTTTTATAGTTTAACAGCATGTCACAAACTGTTAGAAACTACTAAATCTATAAAATAATATGCTATTGATTTCTGAAAGAACTGATAAACTCCTTTAATTAATACTTTTCTTGAGCATTTTCGCCGTGTCCTTCCCGACAAAGGCATGGGAGGACTTTTTGAAAACCAAAACAAACTGTTTTTCTTTATATTTAAAGTTTGGAAACTAATATGTGTGAAATAAAAATTTAACAAATTACTTGTAAATATAACTTTAAGATTTAATAGAGCGACGTAAATATGATTTTGATTTGAATATAAAATCCTAGACATTGGCGTAACGAATGTGTCCACCAAGTTACATCACGTCTAAATAGCATCAAAACTCGAAACCTGGACCGATAACCATATTTTCATTGCATTCAAATCACGTGATCACTTACATTCTTTGTTAATGTCGTAAACATGTTGTTCTGGGACAGATATCTTTTATTTGACAGGGAGTCAAAATATGTTTATCAAAATGGTGTCTTTTTTTGTTACGCCCTATTATTTTGTTATAATTAATAAATGCTTCGTCGATCACCTAGGAGGAAACTAAATTTTGGCTGTTCTATTTACGACATTAAACATCGCAACAATTTACGACAGTTAGAGACGTTTTACGACAAGAGTGTTTTAAAATGGCGGCTCGAAAATGACAGTCAGACTTCTGAAATTTTGTTACGCCGGCACCAAGCCAATTGCGATCATCAATGGTTGCTTATAATGTATCGCAATGCGTAGTAACTTCCTATTTCGTTATTTAAATTGTCCAGAGATGTTTGCGAACCTATTTAATTCACTACGAAGAACTTGTTATTATTTTTGACTGGGGAAAAAAAATCGCGAATTTTGTCTCTTTTGCCTTGTAACGTTGACTGTCCTGGAAAGCATATTCTACCTCCATAAGCACTTTGCTTACGTAATAAATACATATTTGCATGATTAGTATATTTTAATTTAACTGGAGAATTATTTATACTGAAAATGTTTATGCTATTATATGATTTGTTTATTTTTTTCTAAGGTGTCCTGTTACACACTTATATGAAGTGCACAATTAGTGTCCAGTTACATCATTTTGTGTCCTGTTACACAACAGTTTGTGTCCTGTTACACCATTCTTTGTCTAGTTGTATACTATTAATTATTTCACTAAATAAACCATTTATTTATTGAAATAATTCCAAATAAAGATGGTGAAAATGTAAATTAGATCTAAACAAATTCAACTAGGCAAAATCTTCATAAAATTGATTTATTTCATGGTGTCCTGTGTTACTAACAATACAATTGAATAAGTGTCCAGTTACATCATTTTGTGTCCTGTTACACACCAGTTTGTGTCCTGTTACACACCAGTTTGTGTCCTGTTACACCATTCTTTATCTAGTTGTATACTATTAATTATTTCACTAAATAAACCATTTATTTATTGAAATAATTCCAAATAAAGATGGTGAAAATGTAAATTAGATCTAAACAAATTTAACTAGGCATAATCTTCATAAAATTGATTTATTATATGGTGTCCTGTGTTACTAACAATACAATTTAAAACCCACATTTCTCTTTATTTAAAGATAAAATCTATTTTGTCATTTAGAATTTAACAGCTTTAGATATTGTTCTAAACATATATATAGCATTTAATTTGACAAAAGTCAAATATTACAAAAGAGGACACCACAGTGTTTGTGATGTAACTCAAAATCCGGACACCATATTATGGCTCATTTAATGAACAAATATTGTAACATGGGTTTTAAAGTCATATAAAAAGTTGTTTTCGTGACCGATAAGTTGTTTTCGCTATCTAGCTATACCCATATATTTATGCGTAACAATGGCCGCCATTTTGTTTAAGAAAATCTTCAAATCAAAGCCTATTTAGTTCTGTTTTATTAATTATTTGCCGAAATACAGATATATTTTGGTCACATATATACCAATTACATATTATATTAACTTTTTATAACTTAAAAAATGAATTTATAAAACATATTCATTTCTCAGTAAGGACCATACTCTATAGATCAGTCTCCACTGTCAGGCATATCATATTTCTATCTTAATTCATACGAAAATGAACCAAGATAGGAAAATACATTATTATTTTTAGCTCAACTATTCGAAGAATAAGGGGAGCTATTGTAGTCGCGTCGGCGTCGCCATTGGTTAAAGTTTTTGTGCAAGCTAGCATTATATAACTTACATACGCCTAGGCCAATGGAACTTGGTATGGACATACTTCATAGCAAGTTGGTGATGCCTATAAACTTTGGAGTCAGTAGGTTAAAGGTCAAGGTCACTGTGACCTTCTATATAGAAACAGTTCATGGTTAAAGTTTTTGTGCAAGCTAGCATTTACCCTTATAACTAACATACAATGATACACTTACTGTGACTTAGGCCTGTGATCTTCAAGTTGGTTTTGCCTAGAGAGTTTGGAGTTAAAAGGTCAAGGTCACTGTGACGTTTCTGTAAAGAAACAGTTATTGGTTAAAGTTTTTGTGAAAGCTAGCATTTACCCTTATAACTTACATACGCCTATGATCTTTAAACTTGGTATGGACATACATCATAGCAAGTTGATGCCTAGAGAGTTTGGAGTCAATAGGTTAAAGGTCAAGTTCACTGTGACCTTCAATACAAAAACATTCCTTGCTTTAAAACTACTGATTGCTTAGGCACATGACCCTGAAACTTAGTTCGGGTAATGGTCATGATCAGCACTTGACTCAAACAGGTCATGGGATCATAAGGTCAAAGGTCAAGGTTTTTTTGCAATAACTTTGAACTAGTTGGATATGGTGCAAATTGTTGCCCTATATATGGTTAAAGGTTTGCGTGCAACTACATTAAGAGTCCATATCGTAGTAACTACTTGATGCATTCCAATGAAATGTTATACAACCCCTTCCCAGCCATCACACCTATGAAAATAATCAAGTTAGATAACTCTATCCTGCATATAATGCAAATTATCACCCTTTAAGACATTGTGGTTAATGTCCTTTAAACAACTTCTTCTCCCTGACCACTTGGTCAATTTGGTTGAAACTTCATAGGAAGCATCCTCTCAATGTCCTCTCTTAAACTCCTTCAATTTTTAGCTCCACTGGCTGAAAGCCAGTCGAGCTTATGTCATGGCGAATTGTCCGCCGTGCGTGCGTGCGTAAACTTTTTCCTTTAAACGACTTCTTCTCACTAACCACTTGGCCAATTTGGTTGAAACTTCATAGGAAGCATCCTCTCAATGTCCTCTCTTAAATTCCTTCAATTTTTTTTTATCCATCCATAATTCTGGTTTCCATGGCAACCAAAAGAAAAAAATAGTGAAAACTTAAAAAATCTTCTTCTCTGAAAGTGTCAGGCCGATTTTCAAATAATTTTGTAGAAATGTTCCTTGGGTGACCCTTTATTAGATTCCTTCAAGAAATGTTGATTGGTCGAAAAACATGGTCGCCAGAGGGCGGGGCTATTTTGCCTTATATGACCATAGTGAAAACTTAAAAAATCTTCTTCTCCGAAAGTGTTAGCCGATTTTCAAATAATTTTGTAGAAATGTTCATTGGGTGACCCTCTATCAGATTCCTTCAAGCCATGTTGATTGGTCGAAAAATATGGCCGCCAGAGGGCGGGGCTATTTTGCTCTATATGACCATAGTGAAAATTTAAAAAATCTTCTTCTCCGAAAGTGTTGAGCAGATTTTCAAATAATTTTGTAGAAATGTTCTTTGGGTGACCCTCTATCAGATTCCTTCAAGCCATGTTGATTGGTTAAAAAATATGGCCGCCATGGGGTGGGGCAGGGCTCCGGAAATTTTGAAATCCATATCGGTCCGGGTGAAATAAAAAAAAAAATTACCCCCCCCCCTTTCTTGAAAAATATCAAATTTGAACACTTTAAAAAAAAAATGAATTTCATGTTTATTTCAGGTTACCTTGCATAGATGGATGTATAACAGTGTCATCACTCGATAATGTCAATGTAGAAGTACTTATCAAATCGTAATTTACCAAAATTTGCAGACGAACATAACAACGCACATGTTTACATTGCTCGTTCGTACTTAAAAATGCTCGACCCGTAATCCAATATCGTACTTACTAGGAAATTATTGGTGGTGCACAGAAGATACATTTTTATCTTATTTACTGCTTTGTTTGTAGGGTTATCATTGCTTTGTCTATATACAAATAAACCTTTTACTAAAAAGAATGTCTTTGTTGTTTTTGAAATACCATGTAAAATATATCGACCATAATTCTGTTTTTAGGTAAGTATGCTTATTCACTTGTCTTCAAAGGTAAAGTTTGCGTTATGTTGCAGCTAGCCACTACTTTTCTCAATTATGCAGCTCATTAAATGATAATGGTTTAACTTTTGGATCATCTAAAATGTCCTGCCAAAGTCGCAAGTGCTCTAGTCGTTTGCTCGATCTATTGAAGAATGAGTGGATCGAATGTAACATGCCTTCAAAGTAGCTCACCTCTTTAATCGACAGCATCAATGCTTGATAGGGCCAGTTTATGGGCTACGCAATGCATAGATAGCATATATTCGTTCTCATTGTTCAGCCTTTGAGCAACTCCGTTTTGCTTTCCAACCATGACAGCAGCACCGTCAGAACTAAACCCATATACTTTTCTAATATCTATGTCGCAGGCTCTGAGATAGCCAACAAGTGAAGAAAATACGACATTGGCATCTGCAGCCGTAAGTTTGATCAAAGTCAAGTAACTTGTTTGCAGTATGCCCTTATCCAAGTAATTAATAAACACTATTAAGTGTTTCTCCATACCAAGATCAGTGCTTTCATCTATCATCAGGCCCAGCGCTGGGCTCTGTCTGAGTTTTTCTATTAGACTATCGTCAAGAGACTGGGAAATAAGAGTTATAAACTCCGTACAAGCACTGTCTTCTTGGTACAGATTTTTTGTCAGACACGTGTCGGTACATAATTGTAGCTCACAGAGCTCTGCGTACATAGATATCGGTATATGGCTTTTAGCGACATTGTAAGCAGTTCTTATTAGTCGGCATACAGCAGCCTCTATTTTGTCAGATTCCTTATTTATAAATTCCAAGACTGAAGGAATCTGCCTCGACTGAATGTCTGAGTCCAGCTTTAAAGAATTCAAATGCCCACTACTGCCCTCGTGTTCACGTAAAGACGAGACACGAAAATGTGTCGAACCAGACTGAGAGAACTTCGATTTGCTTTTGTGTAAAATACAAAGTGAACAGAACATTGTTCGATTTTCTGACTTGAGCCACTTGAACTCCTCTAGCCATGACATTTGGAAGAATTTAGCTACAGAACTCTCATCACTTTTTGTCCCGGTGGGGCTATTTTGCCTTATATGGCTATTGTGAAAACTTAAAAAATCTTCTCCTCCGAAAGTGTCAGGCCGATTTTCAAATAATTTTGCAGAAACATTCCTTGGGTGACACTCTACAAGATTCCTTTAAGCCATGGTGGTTGGTAAAAAATATGGCCACTAGGGGACAGGGCTGTTTGGAAATTTGATTTTTGCCTAATGGCCGTGGAGCGATACTGGCCCTCTTGGGCCTCTTGTTTTTGATCCATCCATAATTCTGGTTTCCATTGCAACCAAAAGAAAAAAATAGTGAAAACTTAAAAAATCTTCTTCTCCGAAAGTGTCAGGCTGATTTTCAAATAATTTTGTAGAAATGTTCCTTGAGTGACCTTTTATTAGATTCCTTCAAGAAATGTTGATTGGTTGAAAAACATGGCCGCCAGGGGGCGGGGCTTTTTTGCCTTATATAGCTATAGTGAAAACTTAAAAAATCTTCTCCGAAAGTGTTCAGCTGATTTTCAAATAATTTTGTAGAAATGTTCATTGGGTGACCCTCTATCAGATTCCTTCAAGCCATGTTGATTGGTCTGAAAACATGGCCGCAAGAGGGCGGGGCTATTTTGCCTATAAATATGACCATAGTGAAAACTTAAAAAATCTTCTTCTCCGAAAGTGTTGAGCAGATTTTCAAATAATTTTGTAGAAATGTTCCTTGGGTGACCCTCTATCAGATTCCTTCAAGCCATGTTGATTGGTTAAAAAACATGGTCACCAGAGGGCGGGGCTATTTTGCCTTATATGGCTAAAGAGAAAACTTAAAAAATCTTCTCCTCCAAAAGTGTCTGGCCGATTTTCAAATTATTTTGTAGAAATGTTCCTTGGTCGCCCCTTTATTTGATTCCTTCAAGAAATGTTGATTGGTTGAAAAACATGGCCGCCAGGGGGCGGGGCTATTTTGCCTTATATAGCTATAGGGAAAACTTAAAAAATCTTCTTCTCTGAAAGTGTTGAGCAGATTTTCAAATAATTTTGTAGAAATGTTCCTTGGGTGACCCTCTATCAGATTCCTTCAAGCCATGTTGATTGGTTAAAAAACATGGTCATCAGAGGGCGGGGCTATTTTGCCTTATATGGCTAAAGAGAAAACTTAAAAAATCTTCTCCTCCAAAATTGTCAGGCCGATTTTCAAATAATTTTGTAGAAATGTTCCTTGGGTGCCCCTTTATTAGATTCCTTCAAGAAATGTTGATTGGTTGAAAAACATGGCCACCAGGGGGCGGGGCTATTTTGCCTTATTTAGCTATAGTGAAAAGTTAAAAAATCTTCTTCTTCGAAAGTATTCAGCCGATTTTCAAATAATTTTGTAGAAATGTTCATTAGGTGACCCTCTATCAGATTTCTTCAAGCCATGTTGATTGGTTGAAAAACATATGGCTATAGTGAAAACTAAAAATATCCTCTCCTCAAAAAGCGTCGGGCTGATATTCAAATAATTTTGCACAAACATTTCTTGGGTGACACTCTACAAGATTCCTTTAAGCCATGGTGGTTGGTCAAAACATGGCCACCAGGGGGCAGGGCTGTTTGGAGATTTGATTTTTGCCTTATGGCCGTGAAGCGATACTGGCCCTCTTGGGCCTCTTGTTTATATGATACAATAACCCTGTATTGTATTCATTTCAGTACAAAAACACAACAAAACATTGACATAATGGGATATATGACATCCAGACTCTGTTAAATGACAGTACCCCTGTAAATGAGCCGTCCTGCGAGTAGTCCAGATTTCTGTATTGGGAATGCGATTTTATATTATGACTGTTCCAATGCAATAAATGTAACGGCGATATATTGAGACTATCCCGTAAAGGTAACCAATATTATGGCCGCTGCATAATGTATCAACCCACATTCCGTCTCTGGGGGATAGAGGTATAGAGTAATGATTCCTGAAACAGAAAATCCACAGAAGGCGAAAAGTTGTCGGGATTAGCCTGGCATGCTTAGGCTGATCCAGATCGATACTTTATGCAGAGTCCTCAATGCTGGTTTTCTAGCGGGACGGCTCAAATGGTGTCTGAACCAGTTCTTCAAAAAATAATTCCCCAGAAACTCCAACCTGTATTTTCGCAATGTGTTATTGGCTGTTTAGTTAATTTTCAAAGGTGTTGGGTATGTGTATTTGGCCCAATTATGAATTCCGTCTGGTCTTTTTCGGCCTACTTTATTTTGGTATACATGTATAGTTAGTTGTTCACACCTACTAACAGTTTATTAATAATTAAAGTATTAAAATTAAGAGCCGAAACCTTAAGGTTATTAACTTATTAAGATAGTTTAAAGGTCGCTAATGATTGATTAAGCTCAAGGTGAGTTATTGTGATCGCCTTTTGTCCGTCGTTCGTCGTCAACATTTGCTTGTTACTACTGAGGCAACATTTTGCATCCAATCTTTATGAAAGTTTATCAGAACATATATCTCCATCAACTCTAGGCCAAGTTCAAAACTGGGTCATGTGGGGTTAAAAGCTAGGTCACTAGGTCAAATTTAAGGAAAATCTTGTTAACACTCCTGAAGCCACATTTTTGTGCTTGAGCATGTTGAAACTTTGTCAGAATGTTTGTGTTAGTGATATCTAGGCCAAGTTCGAATATAGGTCATGTAGGGTCAAAAACTAGGTCACTAGGCCAAATTGAAGGAAAATCTTGTTAAAACTCTGGAAGCCACATTTTAAACTTGAGCATGTTGACAAAATGTGGTGATGATTGGACAAAGGCTTCCAAAGTTATTGAGCTGACAGCATACTGGACGCCGCCCTACTGCCAACAACATAGGGTTTTGTGGTTGAACCCATATTAAATCTATAGTGAACATTGATATGGTTGAAGTTCATGTGGAACTCTCATTTCAAACAATTCTGGGCATAAGCAAGTATGGTGAAATTTAATCAATTTTTCCTTTAAAATTACATGTGTAATTTGTGGCCATACCACTTCCCTTGGCACTATCAATACCTACAGATGAAGATTTATCCGCTTCGCAGCAATGCACCTGTGTGCTATGAAAATACACAAAATTAAAAGATTTGTGAATTTCTTTTTCTTTTTAATGTGCACAGGATATACATTCTATGTTTACAGAAGTCTGAACACAATGTATATTAAGTATGCTGCAGCTCAGTGCATTATGGTATTCTATGGGTTGGGTTATTTTCAGCAATGTACAATAACAAAACCAATTAAGAAGTGATATACAGCTTTTTAGCTCACCTGTGCACGAAGTGATCAAGGTGAGCTATTGTGATCACATTTTGTCTGTCGTCTGGCCATCGTCCATCGTCAACAATTGGACATCAAATGACCTTGCAGGACAAGTTCCAAAACTCTATATAAAATTTTATCACAATTATGCCTTTTTGAACTTAGAAATTCTGGTTAAAGTTTTGTGTGCAACTACATTAAGAGTCCATATCTCTGTATTTACTTGATGCATTGCATTGAAACTTTATACAACCCTCCTGAACCATCACACCTTGATTATCAAGTCAGATAACTCTATCATGCACTAACTGCAAGTTATAGCCCTTTATTTGCTTAGAAATCAAGTTTGAAAACTCTTTCCAGCATATAATGCAAATTATGGCCATTTTTTAGCTCACCTGAGCCAGGGGAGGCGGGGCTATTTTGCCTTATAAATATGGCTATAGTGAAAACTTAAAAAATCTTCTGCTCCGAAAGTGTCAGGCCTATTTTCAAAATTTTTTGTAGAAATGTTCCTTGGATGACTCTCTATCAGATTCCTTCAAGCCATGTTGATTGGTTGAAAAACATGGCCGCCAGGGGGGCAGAGCTATTTTGCCTTATATGGCTATAGTGAAAACTTAAAAAATCTTCTTCTCCCAAACTGGATGGCAGATTTTCAATTTTTTTTTGTAGAAATGTTCCTTAAGTGACCCACTATCAGATTCCTTCAAGCCATGTTGATTGGTCGAAAAACATGGCCGCCAGTGGGCAGGGCTATTTTTCCTTATATGGCTATAGTGAAAACTTAAAAAAATCTTCTCCTCCAATAGTGTCAGGCCGATTTTCAAATATTTTTTGGGGAAAACTTCCTTGGATGACCCTCTATCAGATTCCTTCAAGCCATACTGATTGGTCGAAAAACATGGCCTCTTAGAGGCCGGGGCTATTTTGCCTTATATGGCTATAGTGAAAACTTAAAAAATCTTCTCCTCTGAAAGTGTTCGATTTTCAAACATTTTTGTAGAAATGTTCCTTAGGTGACCCTCTATCAAATTCCTTCAAGCCAAGTTGATTGGTTGGAAACTATGGCCGCCAGGGGGCTGGGCTTATATAGCTAAAGTAAAAAAAAAAATCAGGTGAGCGATTCCAGGGCCATCATGGCCCTCTTGTTTGTTTTATATAATTAATTTTTCAATCAAATTATTTATGATAAAAAAAAAGAAATAATTGAATAATGATTCAATGTTTATTTTTTTAATTGCAGATGTTCAGGGGAATTGGCAAATGTAAGAAGACTGCCTCAGGTGAAAGACTCGACACTAGATGGTAATAATTTACTACACATGTATAATAGGTTAAAATGTATAAAACACTTTTTTAGCTCACCTGAGCTCTGCTCAAGGTGAGTTATTGTGATCGCCTTTTGTCCGGCGTCCGGCGTGCGTCAACTTCTTCTCCTCAGTAACCAGTGGGCCAATTGGGATGAAACTTCACAGAAAGCATCCTTTCAATGACCTCACCAGATTTCCTTCAAATTCTGGTTAAAATTTTGCATGCAACTTCCATTAAGAGTCCATATCTTAGAAACTACTTGATTCATTGCATTGAAACTTTATACAACCCTTACCGACCATCAGACCTATGTAAACAATCAAGTATGATAACTTTTTATGCCCCCCCGGAATCTCCGATTCGGGGGGCATATTGTTTTTGGCCTGTCTGTCTGTCTGTCTGTCTGCACGTTGGTCTGTCTGTCTGTCTGTTTGCACAAAAAAAACTTTAACCTTGACCACTTCTTTTGAACCATAACAGGTACGGCTACCATATTTCACATGTGTATTCCTTGTGACATGACCTTTCTGTCAGTACCAAAATTTTTGACCTTGCGACCTTGACCTTTGACCTAGATGTAGTTTTTGGTCTGTCTGCACGAAAAAAACTTTAACCTTGACCACTTCTTTTGAACCATAACAGGTACGGCTACCATATTTCACATGTGTATTCCTTGTGACATTACCTTTCTGTCAGTACCAAAATGTTTCACCTTGCAACCTTGACCTTTGACCTAGATGTTGCCATTCTCGAAAAAAACTTTAACCTTGGCCATTACTTTTGAACCATAACAGGTATGGCTACCATATTTCACATGTGTATTCCTTGTGACATGACCTTTCTGTCAGTACCAACATTTTTGACCTTGCGACCTTGACCTTTGACCTAGATGTAGTTTTTGGCCTGTCTGCACGAAAAAAACTTTAACCTTGACCACTTCTTTTGAACCATAACAGGTACGGCTACCATATTTCACATGTGTATTCTTTGTGACATTACCTTTCTGTCAGTACCAAAATGTTTGACCTTGCGACCTTGACCTTTGACCTAGATGTTGCCATTCTCGAAAAAAACTTTAACCTTGGCCATTTCTTTTGAACCATAACAGATACGGCTACCATATTTCACATGTGTATTCCTTGTGACATGACCTTTCTGTCAGTACCAACATTTTTGACCTTGCGACCTTGACCTTTGACCTAGATGTTGCCATTCTCAATTTTTTTTTTAACCTTCCCCACTACTTTTGAACCATAACAGGTAAGGCTACCATATTTCACATGTGTATACCTTGTGACATGACCTTTCTGTCAGTACCAACATTTTTGACCTTGCGACCTTGACCTTTGACCTAGATGTTGCCATTGGGGCGGCATCAGTGTTTCACAAACACATCTTGTTTCAGAATATAATGCAAATTATGTCCCTTTTTCAGACCACCTGAGCAAAAACTTCTCAGGATTGTTCCTTTGGTGGCCTTCTTGCTTAATTGGTTACAAAATCATTGAGAACTTTGGTTGCTGGGGCATCAGAAAGGGGGCAAAATGTCCAAACTTTAAAAATCTTCTCCTCTGAATATGCTTATCAGATTCCAATATAATTTGGTAGAATTTGGTTCAAGCCATACTGATTGGTTGAAAAACATGGTAGTCAGGCGGCATCAGAAAAGGGACAAAATTTGGAAATTCCATATTTGTGGCGATTGGTTTGACAATCGCCACAATGCTAACAGAAACAACAACGAAAAAATTTACATAGTCAGTTTTGTACAGCCCGTTGACTTTTTATTCCTTACTGCAAACCAATTAACGTACATCCGTTAAACCGCTAAATATATAGTTCCATCAGTGATGCAGAGACATGATTAATAATAATCATGTCAGTGCTACTTTGGTACCGGATTGATACTAAGATTTGAGATTTATTGAGATATCTACATAGAGTTAAATTGTGTAAATATTATCTTTCTTCATGTTTGGGCAGATAATAAATATCATTGCGCGTTCTATAACTCGCATCATAAAATTCAGGGTTTTCAATAAGGACCGGCACCCGACGAATGATTGCCGTTTCGTTTTGTCAAAATCGCCGGTCCAAATCTGTGCCATAATCAAACAATTATTAAAGGTGTTTTTTAAAATATATGAATAAATAGTGTTCTCAGGAGTATTCTGCGATTGCTGCTAGCACTGATTAACGATGACTTATGCTTTGTTTAGGTGTCTTCGACAAGGTCTGGTTTAAATTCCCGACTTTCATCAAATCATTTGAGCGCTTTAAATTACGACGACTGGCAAACGCTTGCGAGTCAATGTACTAAACGCTTGTTTATAAAGTGTTTAGAATACTTTGATTATAGCAGAACGAAATCATGTAAGAATGAAGCAAAAAAAAATCCATCATTTCTTTCGGCCGAACCAGGTAAATGCCCGTTTGATGTGTTTGTTTCGTTCATAGAGTTGATTACTTACAGATGATCAAGTTGGTGATGGAAAGAACATGAAAAAACTAACATTATTCTACTGTCAAAAGATGCAGCTTTTCTCAAATTTACCCACACCAGAGTGCACTATTATGGAAAATCGCAAGGCCTTCACCAAGATACTGCTTGTTAGTTTGCAGGATTTTCTATACGATCGCCACTACAGTGCCATCGGCGCTTTGATTTTTAAAGTGCTTGACTGATCTTACTTCAGTGATCCATTTTCTTAATGGCGCTTTGATTTTTAAAGTGCTTGTCTGATCTTACTTCAGTGATACATTTTCTTAATTTGTTCAAGCCGTATTGATTGGTTACAAAGCATAGCAACCAGGCATCATCACAAGAGGAGTTAATTGAACCTTAAGCTACATTAATTGATTGATTGATCGGGTTTAACGCCTTTTCATTCATATCACGTCAACCAGTTCACCTACTCATGCGTTTCCTGGTTTTCCCACACAACATACTTTCCAAGCAACTGGCTGCTTTTACACATAGACTGTTAAACAGCCCATTGGTGAAAGACGAATGACGCAGGTCACAATGACTTTTGTCAAACGTCAGAAAGAATGTTGGCCGAGCTGGGAACGTTTAGCTACAAATGACAACTTTTACCATTCCACTGGACCAATCACAACTTAACTTCGCAGGAATGTTCCTTTGTTGGTCCTTTTTCAAAATTGTTCAAAGACTTACATTTTATGTAGAACTTTGGTTGCTGCGGCATCACAAATGGAGAAAAATACCCAAACTTTAAAATCCTTTTCCTGCATAATCTGCATGAAGCATATAAGACCAATTTTTAGATGTTCATTGTATTGGAAATTGAAATTATTACACTAATTTTATCCTAGAATAATATTTCTAATAAAACTTTGACTATACTATCTATTATCTGGAATTCAGCACCCTTAAGACTAACACATGTAAACAATCTTCAATCTGTCAGCTTTATTTTTGCACTGTATGTATTGTTACTAGTAAAAAATGTAAAATAATAGGTGCAAAATCGAGGGCTTGGCGTAAAACGGTTATAACTGAAATTGGTATTTTTTTTACCAAGGTTAATCACCTCGCCATACAGTCTTTATAAGCGTTAAATCATTTTTCTTGGTAAACAATGGAAATTTAGGTGCCATTGCTTGTTCTGAGCAATGGCACCTAAATTTGCATTGTTTACAAAAGGGTCAAAATTGCCCCTAAACCAGGGTTTTCAAAATAGGTTTTAAGTTACAACTGTTTCACACCAAGCCCTCGAAATGCAGAACAGGATCATACTGTTTAGATATGGAGGTTGATCTTTGCCTGCACTTTTCCCTAGGACATGCAAATTGCCTAAAGCTGTGAAGTAGGGACACATGTGAGGGCTAAATGTTCATGATATGCTCTTTTGTAAATGCAAAGTCCCTTAATAATGTTAATTTGTATTTTGTCACATCTTTTTAAGATTTTTTAAGATTTGCTAGTTAGCCTTTCCTTGCATTTTTTTTCTAGTTTCGAAGTCATGTATTTACACAAGCAAGCACTATTTTAAAAAAAGAAACATTGTGAGAAAAGGATTAATTTTCAAGTGTGAAATCAGACTTATGTGACTTACGGGTTCATTGCAACGGGAGCCAAGTCGCCATCTCGTTCTACTGGATATCGCACTTTATCCTCGCACGAATTATCCCATTCCAGTGTATAATGGCTTTAGTGAAAATCTTTTTCTCCAATGTTTATTGGTAAAAAACAAAAGGTTGTTGTTGGCATGTCAAGTTAAGTAATTATGTAGAAGTGTTCCTTTGGTGACTCTCCAAATCAAATGGCTTTAGGGATTTGATTTTTGCCTAATGGCAGTAGAGTGATACTGACCCTCTTGGGCCTCTTGTTAGCTCGCCTGAGCAAAAAAGTGCTCATGATGAGCTATTGTGATGGCCTGATGCCTGTCATCAAAAAGTCTGGACATCCATCATTAGCAAAAAATTTAAATGACATCACCTAAACTGCTGTTTGGAACTTTTGATTAAAATTGGTAGGAATGATCCTTGGTTGATCGTCTTTCAAAGTTTTTCAAAGCAATTAATCCATGCAGATCTCTACAAAGAGTGTTCAAATTATGCCCTTAGGGTCGAAATTGGTTCTGCACAGAGAATAACCTGTTTTACATCTATAGATATATACATGTATAGTTTCAAAATGCCCCGGTAGCCGGGTAAATTACCCTGCTACTAAAGCACCTTTACCCGGCTACTTTAACCCTTTCCCTCATTCGACAATTTTGCAGCAGACAACTTTGAACATATTTTGTCAAAAAATAGAAAATCTCTATAATTGAATGGATAACCTATGACTTAAAGTGGAAAACATTGTGGCAAAAGGAGAAATTGCTCAAAACGAGCAATTTCTTCTTTTGTCACTATGTTTTCATAAAGCCGTCTGCAGCAGAGAGAAAGCGTCTATATGAGGGAAAGGGTTAACAGAATTTCCTGTACCCTTACCCCTGATGTAGCATTGCCTAGTGGTCCTATACAAAGATTGTTCAATTAATGCTCCTGGGGTCAAAATTAGTCTCAACCTGTGTTCATAAACACATAGAAATAAATATACACGGTTAAGAACATCATGAAATTGACAAATTTTGCATTTATTTAAATCCAATCAGATCCGATCTGTTGCGCTCATGTTCAAACCTGTTCTTAAACTATCTGTGGTTCATATCATTCTGGGCCGAGCCCTGGTAACTCAGTCGGTAGCGACGCGGGCTGTCAATCCAGGGGTTGTGAGTTTGAGTCCCGGCTCGGCCTACTTTCTTTCCGAGGATTGACAAAAGTCAATGTGACATGCCTCATTCCTCTTCCGCCAATGGGCTAAGTCTATGTGGAAAAGCAGCCAGTTGCTTGGGAAGATTGTTGTGTTGAGTATTGGTGTGAGAAAACCAGGAAATGCATGAGACGGTGAACTGGCCGTCGTGATATAACTGAGAAATTGTTAAAAACGGCGTTAAACCCCAATCAATCAATCAATCAAATAATTTTATAGAAATATTCCTAGGCTGACCTGACCCTCTATCAGATTCCTTAAAGCCATGTTGATTGGTCAAAAAACATAGCCACCACAGGGCGGGGCTATTTTGCCCTATATGGCTTTAGTGAAAACTTAAAAAATCTTCTCATCCGAAAGTGTTTGGCTGATTTTCAATTTATTTTGTTGAAATATTCCTAGGTGACCCTCTATCAGATTCCTTCAAGCCATGTTGATTGGTTGAAAACTGGCCGTCAGGGGGCGGGGCTTATATGGCTAAAGTGAAAAAAAATCAAATCAGGTGAGCAATCAAGGGCCACAACGGCCCTCTTGTTTTAATCTTGTTGGGAAATATAGGTCTATAGTATACAAATAGGTGCATTACACACAAGACAAACCAATTAAAAATGCGTAATTAAAGGAAAGTCGAGGTCATTCAATATCCCTTAAACGATAATTGTTATCACGTCTTAAATGTTCTCTTACTGATGTTGATTTTAGCACACTACATGTATTGAAATTGGTGAATGTTTTGAAAATTACATATTCACCCTATTCTCACATTGATTTCAATATTGTATTTATTTCGTTATACCCCCACTGTATCGATTTGTCTGTCGGTCGGAAGCCATATTTTGTCCGGCCTATTTCTTACAAACCACTTGGTGGAATTCAATAAAATGTTACATGAAGCTTCTATACTAAAAGGAGATGTGCATATCCTAAAGGGGTTACAATTGCATGTTATTTTACAGAGTTATGTCCCTTTTACTTATTAAGTAAGCCATATTTTGTCAGGCCTATTTCTTACAAACCACAAGGTGGAATTCAATAAAATTTTACATGAAGCTTCTATACCAAGAGGAGATGTGCATATCCTAAAGGGGTTACAATTGCATGTTATTTTAAAGAGTTATGGCCCTTTTACTTATTAATTTATGGTGTAGGTCAAGGTGCTGTTTAGGGGGTATTTATCATCTTCAGTGATAGTTCAAGTTATGTCAATCTTAGATAATTGATACAGAGAGAGTTTCCACGATTGATAGTGAATTATGACAAGCTGAATTGCCATGAGTTTTTGATGGTTCAACTCCTTTTCGAGTATTGTACCTTCATTTAAAAGGATATTCCAATTTGTTTCAGGTATGTTTTCAAAGATTTGTTATATGTGGGAAAGGGTTAAGCGAGTCTATTCATCAACGATCAAGTTTATGACGAGAACTTCACAAATGAATGTGACACATGATACTTCTCGATCATTGGTCAGTTTGATCTCATAGATGCAATGTTACATCTATGGCCCATAGATGGTAACTAGGGCACAGTCACTTTTTACATTTTACCCTTTCTCTTTTCGTGCATGACTGTTCAAGTGATATAGAATGACTGAAGTCTACCGGAGAACTGATGCAAAATATGAACTCCAAAAATTAACTTAACTTGCCAGAACTGGTATCAATGTTTAGGAAATGTTTAACACCATTCAAAACCATGCAGATGTTTAAAAGAAGTCATGCAAAGTGACAATATGTCCGGAGTAGGGATCGTATTCATGTCTTTCTAACTCGCAGCTAAACTTGTAGCATGTTGAACGACTTTTTTACTTGGCAAAATGCCATGAGAAGTGACGACATGTCCTCCACACAAGTACAAGCTTGGACGACACCCCATGATAACATGTCTTCGACATGTGTGCAAGATGAAAACAACTTAAAACCGTTTAAAATACATGCCACTGTTTTTCAAGTACTGCATGTTGATATGAAGAGACATCTACTGGAATGTAAAGATATGTGTTTGAGTTCTAGAGGACAACTGAAGAGTTAAGGCGAGTTATAACATGGCCCTCTTGTTCATTTATGTTATTATCCTGCATACGCTTGACAAACCATGAACAGATGATAGAAAAAGCAAGCAAGCGAAATTTTACTAGAATCGATCCAGCAAGTAGTCTTATGTACAGCAATTCAGATGTTTTCAAATCATACAACTGAGCCTTTGTAGCAACGCTGGCTGTCAATCAAGGGGTCATGAGTTTAAATCCCACCTCGGCCAACATTCTTTTGACAAAAGTCACTGACATGTGTTATTTGTCGTTCACAAATGGGCTAACAATCTATGTGAAAAAGTAGCCAGATACTTGGAAAGTAAATTGTGTGAAGTACTGGTCTGAGAAAGACAGAAAATTCATTAGTAGGTGAACTGGCCGTCATGATATGACTGACAAATTGTTGAAAATGGGGTTTAACCCAATCAATCAATCAATGGTTACAAGTCTAGTTTTAAACAAGTTTCACCATGTACAGTTATATTGACTTTCATTTCAGGGAAACGGACAGTTTTCTGATGGAGGGTAACTTTTGTTCAGACAGCTACAAGAATGAGACAGTAAAACTTGAGTCAAATGGTTGCTCTACAACGTCAAGTGAAGAAAGGTATTAGTTACATGTGCATCTCTTTTTATGCCCCCGGAATCTCCGATTCGGTGGGCATATAGTTTTTGGCCTGTCTGTTGGTTGGTTGGTCTGTTGGTCTGTCTGTCTGTCTGTCTGCACAAAAAAAACTTTAACCTTGGCCATTACTTTTGAACCATAACAGGTACGGCTACCATATTTCACATGTGTATTCCTTGTGACATGACCTTTCTGTCAGTACCAACATTTTTGACCTTGCGACCTTGACCTTTGACCTAGAGGTTGCCATTCTGGAAAAAAACTTTAACCTTGGCCATTACTTTTGAACCATAACAGATACGGCTACCATATTTCACATGTGTATTCCTTGTGACATGACCTTTCTGTCAGTACCAACATTTTTGACCTTGCGACCTTGACCTTTGACCTAGATGTTGCCATACTAAAAAAAAACTTTAACCTTGGCCATTTCTTTTGAACCATAACAGGTACGGCTACCATATTTCACATGTGTATTCCTTGTGACATGACCTTTCTGTCAGTACCAACATTTTTGACCTTGCGACCTTGACCTTTGACCTAGATGTTGCCATTCTCGAAAAAAACTTTAACCTTGGCCATTACTTTTGAACCATAACAGATACGGCTACCATATTTCACATGTGTATTTCTTGTGACATGACCTTTCTGTCAGTACCAACATTTTTCACCTTGCGACCTTGACCTTGACCTAGATGTTGCCATTCTCGAAAAAAACTTTAACCTTGGCCATTTCTTTTGAACCATAACAGGTATGGCTACCATATTTCACATGTGTATTCCTTGTGACATGACCTTTCTGTCAGTACCTTGCGACCTTGACCTTGACCTAGATGTTGTCATTCTCGAAAAAAACTTTAACCTTGGCCATTACTTTTGAACCATAACAGGTATGGCTACCATATTTCACATGTCAGTACCAACATTTTTGACATTGCGACCTTGACCTTTGACCTAGATGTTGCCATTCTCGAAAAAAACTTTAACCTTGGCCATTACTTTTGAACTATAACAGATACGTCTACCATATTTCACATGTGTATTCCTTGTGACATGACCTTTCTGTCAGTACCAACATTTTTGACCTTGCGACCTTTACCTTTGACCTAGATGTTGCCATTCTCAATTTTTTTTTTAACCTTCCCCACTACTTTTGAACAATAACAGGTAATGCTACCATATTTCACATGTGTATACCTTGCGACCTTGACCTTTGACCTAGATGTTGCCATTGGGGGGCATCAGTGTTTCACAAACACATCTTGTTTTTCCTACTTTCTAGAAATAATTTGTTCATTCCTATATTTTTTTATGCACAGAATGGTTTGTGTTGGGGATTTGGAATCCCTAGTTGGGCGGTCATGGAAGAATTCCCTTTGGTAAGGTACATTTTTGTCCCCCGCTTTAGCGAAAGCGTGGGACTATTATTTCTCATTCGTCAGTCAGTCAGTCCGTCCGTCAGTCCGTCAGTCACGCTGTCACAAAAACTTTAACCTTGGTCATAACTTCTGATTTTTTTGACCTTGTGACCTTGACCCTGGCGGGGGACCAGAATTCTCTGAATTTGCTTGTCTAGCCTAGTTCTGCTTTTTTTAACCAGGGATCATGAAAGAGAAAGCTAAAAGGGTTAAGAAATTTATTCATTTTTAGCTCCACCAGTCAAACTTTTGTCATGACACTTTGTCTGTTGTTTGTGCGAGGCTAGGTCTGTGCATTAACTCTTTGCTTTAAACAATATCTTCTCTGTACAGTTAGGAACATCATGAAATTGACAATCTGAGCGGAACATGATTGGATCGTGAGCATGATTACAATAAGTTGCAACGCTTTAATAGCAGAACGGAATTCTGCACTCTGAACGAAACAATCATAATAAATGTAAAAATCAAATCACATGAACACTTCGCTCATTGAGCGGTTGCAACAATTTACTTGATAATTGTTTTACGAAACCACTTTTGATCGGAAAAAATCGTTAACAGGGAGGGTAAAAAAGCAATCAATTGGATCGGGTCGGAAAATGCGATCTCAATGATATGAACGACTGATCCCTTCAAGAGCTGATTGGAATGTGAGCGGAGCGGAACTTAACAGAACTGAGCTGAACATGAACTGTAAATTTGTCAATTTCACGATGTTCTAAAATTTAAACAGTTAATAACATCATGCAATTGACTATCTGAGCAGAACATGATTGGATTGTGAGCATTATTGGAACGAAGTTGGAATGCTTTAAGAATATAACGGAATTTTGTGTGGAGTGGAGCATGAACGGTACATTTGTCATTTTTATGATGTTCTTAACTGTAACCTGGGTCAATTGGGATGAAATGTCATAGATTACAACTGCTCAATGTCCTAAATTCCTTCAAAACATGTGGATCCATACAAAATTCTGGTTGCCATGGCAACTGAAAGATAAACCCTTAAAAAACCTCTCCTCAAAATATATTTTGCTGATTTTTTTTTTTAAAATGTTCAAATGGATGACACTCTACCAAATTCCTTAGTGCCATGTTGATTGATAAATATTTACATTCGCACTTGATTTTCTGTACAATAAAATTTGGGTTCAACCTTTCATGACCTCTGTAGGGATTTGCAAAATCGTGGCTGAGTAGGGGGTACTATTTTTGCACTTCATGATTAAATTAAAAACTGAAATGTTCTTCTACCAGATTCTTTCATTACATTTTGATTTAACAAAATACATGGCTAGCAGGGGGTTTGGTTGTCTTACACTGTATGCCCAAAGTGTTTAGGGTTACATTGCTTTATGGCATTGGTGATATTGGGCCTCTTGTTTCTACAAACAAAAATATGTTGCAAAGTTTAAAAATAAAATGTTACAGGAAACTGGTGAAGAGAATTTTTGTTTATTTGCCTGTTTAACAATTTTTACCCCTTCCCATATATAGACGACTTCTGACACCTTTGTATCAGACGACTTTTGAAATCATTTTTGCAAAAGGAGAAGTTGCTAATGATGAGCACTTTATCCATTAAACACAATGATTTCAACTCATTTCATTTTATAAGCAAACCATCGTTTATAGAGATTTTCCATATTTTGACTTAATAATTTCAAAGTCATCTACTGCAGATTTATTGTATGTGGGAAAGGGTTAAATATGTAATAACAGTCTTCATATCTTTCTCTTCAGAATAGATGCAAATCTGCAGACTGAGAGTGTTCCAAATACAAAGTCCATGAACATCTCTTCCATTCACGGTATTCCAGTAAATATGCCGTTCAGCTTGATAAATTCAATTTCTGACATTGATGAAATATTCGAAAGCAAAGTGTACATCATTGTGGAAGTAGTTAATGTGGCAAGCACACAGTTAAAGCAAATGAAGCCCATTAAGATTGATGTGAAAGGAGTCTTAAAGAAGGTACCAATGGGGAACAATATATCAGAATTGTCCGAGTGTCATAAAAACTTGTCTAATGTGAAAGTTGTAAACAGTAAAGAAAGTGCAAAGCAGGCGACCCAAGTTGGAGCAGAAAAAATTGTCAAATCAGGCGATAATGAAACAAATGAAGTTAAACAAAGCAGTGAAAGAGATTGTTTTCCTGATGGAGACGCTATAAGCGATCACATACAAATTGATATGTCTTCAGTTAGGCAATTGAAAGATTGGTCTGACTGCCAGGATGCAGACGCTATAAGCGATCACATAAAAATTGATATGTCTTCAGTTAGGCAATTGAAAGACTGGTCTGACTGCCAGGATGCAGAATCTGTAAGCGATCACTTAAAAATTGATATGTCTTCAGTTAGGCAATTGAAAGATTGGACTGACTGCCAGGATGCAGACGCTGTAAGCGATCACATAAAAATTGATACATCTTCAGTTAGGCAATTGAAAGATTGGTCCGACTGCCAGGATGCAGAAGCTACAAGTGATCACATAAGAATTGATATGTCTTCAGTTAGGCAATTAAAAGATTGGACTGACTGCCAGGATGCAGAAGCTGTAAGTGATCACATACAAATTGATATGTCTTCAGTTAGGCAATTGAAGGATTGGTCTGACTGTCAGGCGGAGGAGAACCACACAAATACTACTGTTAGAATGGGAAGTACTAAACGGAAAAGAAGTCATGACTTGAGTGACTTTGAAAATATTGAAAATGTGTTGAAAGGGAATGTAAATGCTCTTACTTCAAATACACAAACTAAAGGTGAAAGAATAGAGAACAATTCAAATAATTTCAGTAACAAATATGATGTAAGAACAGGTATTGATGACACAAATGGTTCAGGATCAGACTCTGTTATAAATGAATCTTTTTTTAATATAAAAACCGAGCAGGAAGATGAATCTGTACTTCCCAGTTGTAATAGAGAAACACCTGAAGAAGTTAAGGGACAGCAATATGACAGCCCTAGTTCTAAAACAAAGAAGGTAATATTTTGTTATAGGTATGTAAGAGAGAAGAAACAAGATCCTGTTACAACGCCAAAGATAGATATAGGATATCTGGATATTGAAAAAGGGAAGACATGCTATGAATTCTATGATAGAATAGCTAAGCAAAGAAAGTTAGAAAATAATCCGATATCTTTAGAAGTAAAACGGCGAATAAAAAGTAAAATCGCGAATAAAAAGTAAAAATTAAGTGATCATACTGAGAAGACTTACACAGAAGAACAAGTATCAATTGACTGACAGAATCGTAGTGGGAACTGATTCAGAAAATACTGTTAAATTATTGGTGTGTGTGGAATGTCACATATATCGTACGGAGTGTGAATTACAAATGGAAAAACATTTAGAGGAACACTTCGATGATTTTTTTTCTTGTAAAAAATGTGACGTCAAGGATATTCACGATATGAGCTCTTAAAGTATAATGACGTACATATAAAGAATAAAATATGCTTGTTTATAGTGTGTGGAGATGTTTGACACTCGACAGAGCTACAGTGACCATATTTCACGGTGCACAAGTTGTTACCTTGCCTATGTTTTGTGTGTTCGACAAAAGAAACTCCTGTAACATTCAAGGACGCCTGTGGTTTAAAAGGTAATAATGGCGAGTGTGAGTGTTTATGCTCATTATGTACATTTTGCCACAATATTTTCATAATTTGCCCTGCTGCAAACAATTCAAAAGGCGACGGATAACATCATTTAAGTTCTGATATTAATGGCATTGTTTAATTTGAACTCTTAATTGCTCAGACTTGGTTATCCCTTTCCCACATACATGTACAACAAATATGCAGCAGACAACTATGAAAACTCTATAAAAGAAAGAACAGTTACTAAATAAAGTTAAAAACATTGTGACAAAAAGAGTAGCTTCTTCGGCCACAATAATTTCAGGAGTTGTCTCCTGCAGAGGTGTCAGAAAAAGCGTCTACGTGTGGGAAAGCGTAAGTAACTGGTCGGCAAGAAGATTTGTTCGACGTTGTCGGACTGCTCATCTTATTTGTGTCCAAAGTACTCCTGAAAGTAACCTTTTTTATAAACCCTTTCCCTCATATAGACGTTTTCTGATGTCTCTGCAGCAGATGGCTTTTTGAAAACATAGTTACAAAAGAAGAAATTGCTCAAAACAAGCAATTTCTCCTTTTGACACAATGTTTTCCACTTTTAGTCATAGTTTATCCATTCAATTATAGAGATTTTCTATTTTTTTACCAAAATATGTTCAAAGTCGTCTGCTGCAGAATTGTCCTATGTGGGAAAGGGTTAACTGAGAGCATCAAGTAATACATGATTATTATTATATGAATGCATTTTGACTTCAAAATTGAAACACATCACACTTTGACAAATGAAAGTCTGAAAGAGAAAAGATTGAATTAAAAAGGAGAAATTGTTTGTTAGAAGCATAAATTGCTCCTGTTTTCAATCCATGTGTTCCTCCATACACTGTTGTTTTGAGCTATACCCTACACTCATGAATGCTTTAAATAATGAATCTGTTGGAGGTCCATCATGAATGTTTCTTTGTGTGTGTTAGAATTGTGTTATACATAGCTTTTAACATGTTTTCACTTATATCATGGCGTTTCCTGGGTAAGTTACCAGTACTAATTGTCCATTCACCCTGACACCAGCGAGTCAGTTGTAAAACTAACCCTACAATCATGAGAGCCAAGGAGGGAAACTATTGCTTCCCCTTTTAAAGTCTTGGTTATAAACAAACTTGGATCGAACCTGCCACCTCCCGCAACCGAGGCGGACGCTCTACCACTTCAACAATAAGACCCATTTGTGTCATCTCCTTGTAACAATGGCGCCCAATAAGGGAACGTGACAGCACAGCTTGGTCAGACTTGCAACCCTTGCAGTGTGACTTATGAATATGATTATTCTCTTAGTGGGCGCCAATGTCACAAGGAAATAAATAAATGCAGCCATTCCGGGACTCCCTGGGACCTCTCGCTTTCAGAGCAAGTACTCTCCAACTGTTTACAAGTCTTGATATTTATTCTTTCTTCAGCTGAAAGATCACAAGAAACTGCATGGAGATGCACAGGGTAAAGAGTGCCTGATATGTGAAATAGATGCTATAATCAAATGACAGAAAACCAGAAGTTACACGGAGATCGAGAGGGTACAGAGTGTAACACATATAGAGGATATTTCATGAGTGTTTTATCACTTTAAATAAATTTGTTTACTTAGATTATATGCCGGGAACGTCATTTTCAGCTTAGTTAACAAGTTAATAACAAATTAAGTGATAATAATTAACACAAATGAGATATTCTATGTATCACATAAAGTGATTTATGAGGCATATTTCAAGAAAATGTACATGCAACTTTTCCAGTTTGGGCGCCAAAGTGACTAACGTTATAACGTCAAACCGCTGATCTGACCGTCTTTTTCATAGTTTGGTTTCCGTGTCGTAACAAAGACTTGAGCGTAAGACTGGAAACCAAACTTATAGTTTTAATGATATTTATGTAATGGGATTTTAACACTCCCATAGCGGGCTTTATGTGATAAGTGGTATAACCGTTAGAAAAGGAGCAGATTACATCAGACAAGAGCTGCGTCTGGCAATTTCGGGGCTTAATTTGCTGGCTTGACATTATGTGAAGAATTATTTGTGTACAACAATTATTGTTAGAAGATGCATTTTGGTATATATAACATATCGAGGGCTTGGCGTGAAACGGTTGTAACTCAAAACCTATTTTGAAAACCCTGGATCAGGGGCAATCTTGACCCTTTTGTAAACAATGCAAATTTAGGTGCCATTGCTCAGAACGAGCAATGGCACCTAAATTTCCATTGTTTACCAAGAAAAATGATTTAACGCTTATAAAGACTTTATGGCGAGGTAAATAACCTTGGTAAAAAAATACCAATTTTAGTTACAACCGTTTCACGCCAAGCCCTCGATATAGGTAGATAGTGAAAGCTCTGTGGATATGCACAGGCTCACCCAAGTCTTCACTTTACGCTAGTGCGACTCATGTGAAGTAAGAAGAGGAGATCACAACATAGGTACCAGACAGAGAACTAGATAGGGAGGAGTCAACTAGTCTTTCTCCACCTATATTTCTCTTATGGCTCTACCAAAATCCTATGTTGTGGGAACTCACTGAGTAACTGAAACGATTCTTTTGAGCACCCACAACATATGTTATTTGTAGACACATGTGTCTGCTATGTGAGTAAATGGTAGTTAATACATAGATCTAGCCATAATTTGGGTTACCTGTGGATAAGTTATTGGTAGACACATCTGTTTGCTATGTATGTTATTGGTAGACACATCTGCTTGCTATGTGTGTTATTGGTAGACACATCTATTTGCTATGTGTGTACATGGTACAGTTGATACATAGATCTAGCCATGATGTGGGTTATCTGTGGATAAGTTATTGGTAGACACGTCTATCTGCATCGTGTGTAAATGGTAGTTGATACATATATCTAGCCATAATTTGGGTTACTTGTGGATTAGTTATTGGTAGACTCATCTGTCTGCTGTGTGTAAATGGTACAGTTGATACATAGATCTTCCAATAACTTGAGAGTCCCTGAAGATAAGTTATTGGTAGATGTATTTTTCTGCTATGGAAATGGTACAGTTGATACATATAGATATGGCAATAATTTGGATTACCTGTGGATAAGTTATTTGTAGACACATCTGTCTGCTATGTGAGTAAATGGTACAGTTGATACACAGATCTACCAATAACTTGGATTACCTGTGGATAAGTTATTGGTTAACACATCTGTCTGCTATGTGTGTAATTGGCACAGTTGATACATGTATAGATCTGGCAATCATTTGGATTACCTGGGGATAAATGATTACCAGATCTAAGTTATTGGAAGGCACATCTTATTAAGGGCCTCCTCTGGCTTTTGAAAATATGTCTCCATATTATGGTAAAACCAGTCAATTAAGGCCAAACAAACTTTGGCTCATACATTAAAATTTAATTACTGTGACCAACGTTCGTGCGATGGAGTTGTTTACCCCTTCGCACTTGGCTATATAGCCATTTGGCCTATATAACAAAAATACTCAGTATATATATTCCAAAAAGTATTGATTGATTGATTGATTTGGGTGTAACGCTGTTTTCAACAATCGTTCAGTCATATCACGGCGACCAGTTCACCTACGCATGTGTTTCCTTGCTTTCTCACACCAGTACTCCACACCACATTCTTTCCAAGCAACTGGCTGCTTTTCCAAATAGACTGTTAGCCCATTGGTGGTAGACGAACAACTTTTGTCAAGCGTCGGAAAGAATGTTGGTCGACTAAGAGTAGATATTAAACATTTCCTTTCATCAACGAAAGGCAAGTGTCACGAAAGTATCAAATACTTAGTAGTGAATGGCTTGATTGTTCTAATTGGGCAAAATTAAGTTAACAAAAAAACAATTAAGCCAGCATGTTTGTTATTGTAGACAAACTGCATTGTATATTACAATTTTTTTTTTATAACATAATCTTTGAAGTAATACAACAGCAAAACTTATTAATAATCTGCAAGATTCATGATGAAAATTACATCGTTGATGTGTGACACCATTGATACAATAAAGCATACCAAAATGCAGTAACTATTGTATATTTCTGTGCTGTGTATGTATGTATACATGTAAACATATATGCTTCGTTTAACCATACATCTGGGCTTTAAAGTATAAGTCTTTGGCAGATTAGAATCCACCATTCACCTTCGGCTGGAACAGGTTGCATGCACAAAGCATATATGTGGGTTTGTGAAATCGTAATTTATGTGGATCTGACATTTGAATACATGTACATACATGGAGCTTGTAAGTTTACACAATAGACGCTCCCTTTACTTTCTGATCTTCAACAAACTTAGATAGTAGTTAAATATTGACGAGAGGAGAGACGTTTTCTTGTTTCAATTTTTACACTGAGCGAGGAGAGGGCAAGGTAAAAAAAAAACCAGTATACACGAATTTAAAGGCGTTCTTATTCTTTGAATGATGTCCTCTGTTAAGTTTTTAGCTCACCTATGCACGAAGTGCAAGGTGAGCTATTGTGATCACATTTTGTCCGGCGTCCGTGCGTCGTGCGTCGTCAACATTTCAGCTTGTTAACACTCTACAGGCTACATTTTGCATCCAATCTTCATGAAAGTGTATCAGAACATTCATCTCCATCAAATCTTGGACAAGTTCGAAACTGGGCCATATGAGGTCAAAAACGAGGTCACTAGGTCAAATTGAAGCGAAATCTTGTTAACACTCTGGAGGTCACATTTTCAACTTGAGCATGTTGAAACTTTATCAGAATGTTTGTCTTGATGATATGTAGGTCAAGTTCTAACATGGGTCATGTCGGGTCAAAAAGTAGGTCACTAGGTCAAATTGAAGGAAAATCTTGTTAACACTGTAGAAGCTGCATTTTTTGCTTCAGCAGCTTGAAATTTAGTCAGAATGTTGAGCTGAATGATATCTAGGTCAAGTTTAAATACGGGTCATGCCGGGTCAAAAACTAGGTCACTAGGCCAAATTGAAGGGTAATCTTGTTTACACTCTAGAGGCCACATTTTCAACTTGAGCATGTTGAAACTTTATCAGAATGTTTGTCTTGATGATATGTAGGTCAAGTTTAAATATGGGTCATATTGGGTCAGAAACTAGGTCACTAGGCCAAATTGAGGGAAAATCTTGTTAACTCTGTAGAAGGTGCATGTTTTGCTACAGCAGCTTGAAATTTGGTCAGAATGTTCAGCTGAATGATATCTAGGCCAAGTTCGAATACGGGTCATGCTGGGTCAAAAACTAGGTCACTAGGGCAAACTGAAGTTAACTCACTTTGGATGCCACAATTTTTTGCTTAAGCATCTTGAAATTTGGTCAGAATGTTTGTCTAAATGATATCTAGTTCAAGTTCGAATATGGGTCATATGGGGGTCAGAAACAGGGTCAATAAAGGAAAATATTGTTCAAACTCCGGAGGCCGCATTTTTACTTTGAGCAAGTTAAAAAATTGTCAGAATGTTGTTTTGATGATATCTAGTCCATGTTGGAATATGGGTCATATCAGGAAAAATAATTTATAGATCACTAGGCCAAATGAAGGAAAATCTTGTTAACACTGGAGGTTGCATTCAGAATAATTGTCTTGATGTGTTTTGCATAACAGTACATTGTATAATTAAGGTGAGCGATCCAGGGCCATCATGGCCCTCTTGTTTATATCCCACACTGTAAATGGTTTTTTAGCTCTACTGGCCAAAGGCCAGAAGGGCTTATGTCGTGGCGATTTGTCCGTCGTCCGTGCGTCCGTAAACAATTTCTTGTTAACACGATACAGTCTTCACTTTTGATTGTATCTCGACCAAACTTATACAGTAGTTAGATATCCATGAGAGCTCGGTTCCTTTCGAAAACCAGCCAGATCCGCCCATGCATGACTGGATTATGGCCCTTGAAATGGTCAAAATTGCTATAAAAGAGCTTGTTAACACGATACAGTCTTCACGTTTGATTGTATCTCAACTAAACTTATACAGTAGTTAGATATCTATGAGAGCTCGGTTCCTTTCGAAAACCAGCCAGATCCGCCCATGCAAGACTGGATTATGGCCCTTGAAATTGTCCAAATTGCTATAATTGAGCATGTGAACACAATAGAGGCTCCATTTACTATATGATCTTCACCAAACTTAGATAGTAGTTAAATATTGATGAGAGCTTGGTTCCTTTTGAAAACCAGCTAGATCTGCCCATGCAAGACTGGATTATGGCACATGAAATTGTAAAAATTGCTATAATACAGCTTGTGAACACAAAAGAGCCTCCATTTACTATCCGATCTTCACCATACATACATGCTCTGGATTGAAAATGACCAAAGAACCATACCAGTAGAGCATAGGCCCTCATGGGCCTCTTGTTTTATTTATTTATTAAAGTGTGTCAGGCCACTATGATTGGAATTGTGCCCCCTTTTTTTTAGCTCGCCTATGCACGAAGTGCACGGTGAGCTATTGTGATCACATTTTGTCCGTTGTCCGTCGTGCGTCGTCCGTCGTGCGTCGTCAACATTTGAGCTTGTTAACACTCTACGGGCTACATTTTGCATCCAATCTTCATGAAAGTTTATCAGAACGTTCATCTCCATAAAATCTTGGACAAGTTCGAAACTGGGCCATATGAGGTCAAAAACTAGGTCACTAGGTCGAATTGAAGGGAAATCTTGTTAACACTCTGGAAGCCACATTTTCAACTTGATCATGTTGAAACTTTATCAGAATGTTTGTCTTGATGATATGTAGGTCATGTTCGAACATGGGTCACGTCGGGTCAAAAAGTAGGTCACTAGGTCAAATTGAAGGAAAATCTTGTTAACACTCCAGAGGCCGCAATTTTTGCTTAAGCAGTTTAACATTTTGTCAGAAAGTTTGTCTTAAAAATATCTAGGTCAAGTTCAAATATGGGTCATATTGGGTCAGAAACTAGGTCACTAGGCCAAATTGAGGGAAAATCTTGTTAACTCTGTAGAAGCCGCATGTTTTGCTTCAGCGGCTTGAAATTTGTTCAGAATGTTGAGCTGAATGATATCTAGGCCAAGATCGAATATGGGTCATGCCGAGTCAAAAACTAGGACACTAGTCCAAATTGAAGGAAAATTTTGTTAACGCTTTGGATGCCGCATTCTTTTCTTCAGTAGCTTGAAAATTTGTCAGAATGTTTGTCTTAAAGATATCTAGGTCAAGTTTAAATATGAGTCATATTGGATCAGAAACTAGGCCACTAGGCCAAATTGAGGGAGAATCTTGTTAACTCTGTAGAAGCAGCATGTTTTGCTTCAGCTCAGCAGCTTGAAATTTGGTCAGAATGTTCGGATATGGGTCATGCCGGATTAAAAACTAGGTCACTAGGCCAAATTGAAGGGTAATCTTGTTAACACTCTGGATACTGCATTTTTAATTTCAGCATGATGAAACTTTTATCAGAATGTTTTTCTTGATGATATGTAGGCCAAGTTCGAATATGGGTCATGCTGGGTCAAAAACTATGTCACTAGATCAACTTGAAGGAAATTCTTGTGAACACTTTGGATGCCACATCAGAAACTAGGTCAATAAAGGAAAATATTGTTCAAACTCCGGAGGCCGCATTTTTACTTTGAGCAAGTTGAAACTTTGTCAGAATGTTGTTGATGATATCTAGTCCATGTTGGAATATGGGTCATATCAGGTAAAACAAATATAGATCACAAGGCCAAATGAAGGAAAATATTGTTAACACTGTGGAGGTTGCATTCAGAATAATTGTCTTGATGTGTTTTGCATTGCAGTACAATGTATAATTAAGGTGAGCGACCCAGGGCCATCATGGCCCTCTTGTTTTAATGAGGCCCAGACAGTGTGTCCGTATGATCTAACTGAATGTCGATCCTGTGCATTTGGACGAACGTACGCATTACTAGAAATGTCGGATCTTCTGCATGAGTACACCATCAATATGTACACCACTCTGATATCGACTGCCATGAGGTGATGCATGTGAATGAAAAACGAACGCAATGTGTGTGTTCCAAGATTGCGCGGACTTGTTGCAGCAAAAGTTATACTTAATTCTATATGAAGTACAAATCCTTATTAATGCCGGGAATCTTACGCAATGCTGTGGGTTTCAAGAGTAAGCAGCCCTGGTGCACAATAAATGTCCGATTTTCTATATGCAAATCTGGAAAGGGAGTCGGCCAGTCTACAACAAACGGTATCAGAAATACGATAGTCGGTATTGCTTAGGTAAGGTTAGCAATACAGGACCAAATGGCTGTTTTGATGAGCTCACTTGAACTCAATGTGAGCTACTGTTATAAGCAAGTATGCGTTATTATACATTGCATGTAAAAAAAATTGTGTAATAAACCTTTTACTTTTAACAATCAGTAGCATGTGATTTGTGATAAGGCTGGTTAAATGATGAGTATTGTATCCTCTCTGTGTAAACATGATATTGGTGGAACCGATGGATGCTCCCCGAAGTAAAGCCAGGACACAGGAATGCTGATAATATGCACATATCCTCTTTAAGAGGCGATTTTCTTAAAGTTTCATTGAATTCAAGTCAGTAGTTGCTGAGAAACGGCCTAGACAACATTTTCCTATGTCGTATTACAAATAAATTAAAAGGGTTATAACTAGGGTAAAACTCATTAAACATGGTGAACAATATAAACATCTCTTCTTGTGAAGCTCTCCATAAAGTGTTATTGTATTCATTCAGGAGTTACTGAGAAATAGCCCGGACAAAAGCAAAACATAATTTTCCTGTGTCATATTATATAACAATTAAAAAGGAAATAACTCGGTGAAAAATCATTGAAACGGAACATGGAAATTATTTGAATATTTCTTCTTATTAGTGAAATCGCCGCCTCGGGTTCGGGGGCTCGATCCCCGGTCGGGTCATACCAAATACTTTAAAAATGGTAGTAGTGGCTGCCCTCCTTCGCGCTCATGCTTGCATTGCTACTGACTGGCTGTAGTTGCAGATCCGTTCATCGATATGCTTTCACTTCAATTTAACTAGCCTACTATTTATAAAGATTTCCATACTTTCACCTTTTTTATTTAAAAAATATTTTATTTTGTATCATATAAAGGGTTCATTGATAATGTCAAGGACTACTAAAACGTATTAATAGTCCCAGATAATGTATATTGATAATGGAAATATTTATTTAGGCCTAATGTATGTGTTCATATGAGTATATAGGTATATTTATATATATGTGTATGTAAATGGAAGATATTTCCATTAATTCTAACTGACCTAGATTTGTTTGTATTTGCTTGAAGTATTGTATTGTATTGACAAGAAACTTAGTAAGTTTAAGTCTAATATTATTTTTCTTCTCTTCGTCCTAATTGCCGACATGTACCATACATGTGTTAAATGTTGATTCCCTTGCAAACCCATTCTCCCCTCGCACACAAATTTTAACATAAAATACATATATGTTTTTTGGCAAAGCGGTTGGACTTGTCGACCGACTGTACGGTTTATAACACCTTATTATAAAACAGACACATCTTTATTAAAAACAAAAAACAAAACAACAACCACAAAATCAACCTAGTGTGCAGGTAATCGCCTTGACGATAACCATATATTGCCAGCAATTCTTAAGGCAGCCACGCCTGTATAGTTCATCTATACTTAAGGCCATTAAAAACGCAAGTTTGGGTTTGGCATGATTTCTAGCCCATGTTGAGGGATATAATACAACAAACATAGACGGGGCAACGTGTGGTCTAGCATTGTCATGTTGTAAAAGCATACCTGGATGCTGCTGAATAAACGGAACAGCTACAAGCCTAAGTACCTCGTCGATATAGCGTTGGGCCGTAAGCCCACCACGCCCAGCGCCCTGCCGTCCACCTCTTCCAACACCATGATAGAGGAACACCAGGTCAGTTGTACCGTCATGACTGATCCCGCCCCAGACCACTGTGGACGCCCTGCCCCATCAATCTACCTCACGTATGCAATGCTCCTGAAAGCGTTCACCGCGACGTCTGTAAACGTGTTGACGTTTGTCGCTCGAGTCTACCATGACCTTGCACTCATCCGTGAATAACACATTCTGCCAGTCCCTATTTCTCCAAAGAAAGTGCAAAGTGGCCCAGTTTCTACGCAAACGGCGGTGATTGGCAGTGAGGAGAGCTCCGTGATATGGACGCCGGCACCGCAGACGTCGGCGAACTGTTTTAGCACTGACTGTCGCACGAGTGCGGCCTTGTGTTTCACGTGCAGTTTCCGTGGCAGTGCGGAAACGCTGTCGCAAGTATGTAAGCCGGATTTGCCTGTCTTGCCTCTGTGTCGTCACGCGTGGTTGACCTGGACGGGGTCGATCCTCTACCGAGCCGGTTGCAACATATCGCTGATGGAGACGCGAGATTGTGGACTCATGGACTTCCAAACCAGCAGCAACATCTCTGAATGTTCGTCCTGCCTCAATTTTGCCGATTGCCCGGGCGCGCCACATTTGAAAGTCTCGTATTCCGAAAATAAGAACTGTTTAATTTCTACACCGTTGAAACTCTTTATAATCAATGACAAAGATCTTTCAAATGCCGACATGATTTCCTTGTGCACCATGGCCACGAGGAAATCACTTGGTTTGACTTTATACAAAAAATAGACTTGTAACCAGATTTATCGATTGTACAAAGATGATCCAAAATCAGGAGACATAAACAAATATTGAATATTCATACCCCAAAACTTGCGTTTTTAAGGGCCTTAAGTATATTATAAAGGCAGCCACGCCTTCTTCTTTTTCTTTATATCTTAGACACATCTTTATTTAAAAAAGAAATCAAACAACAACATCAACTTTAACCTGCTGTGCACCACCATCACTCGGAAGAGCAATCGCCTTGACGATAACAATATATCGCCAGTAATTCTAAAGGCAGCAACGCCTGTAACAGGAATATCTAATATTCCAGCAGTTATAAAGGAAGCCACGTCTTCTTTCTTTTTCTATTTAAAAATATAATTTTCACAAACCAATCCTTAGCCGATTCGATATGCCATATACCATGGCGCTGGAATAATCTGTCCCCTTATCATCTTGTACTACCGTTTTCAAAACATTACAAAATATTCCTCGCGGTTATTACTTTACGATTTTCCTTACTTTATAACTTAGTTTTGTAGCACTTAGTTGGGGGAAAATGAAATGATCTGACGTCGGATCGATCTTAATCCATGCGAAATACTTTTCCAAATTAACAACTGGACACAAGACATATTCGGTTTTTGAAATATAAACCCATGCACCTTCCAGCTAGGTACTTATCCGTTTTACTTGATTCAATAAAAAGCGACAGATAACTATCAACAAATATAACATCACTTCTTGTAAGAGCGAGTACCTCTGCACTCCTTAAAAAACTAGCAAAAGCTATTAATAGTATACTACAACTTCAACCTTCAATCGGAAAGGCAATCGCCTAACGATAACCATATAACGCCATCACTTCTAAAGGCAGCCACGCCTGTAACAGGAATTTCCAATATATCATAAGAACGTTGAGTGAAGCACGGTCATTGTATTGTATCTGTTTTTAATCCCAGTTTCCTGACCTTCTCTGTTGTTCTTTACACCTAGTAATCAAAGCGCTGAAAGCACTGATGGTATAGGGGGCATATGTAAATTGAAAACATATGGCATAGATCATATGGACAAACATTGTTGAAACAATGAAACAATGACCTTTAAACAAACCAAACCAAAAATGTTTGAAGCAACACATATTGCCTGCCAATAACATATACCTCATTTGTCAAAGTTTTACCCTTTTCTTGTATAAACAAAATATCGAAGGACAAAAGATTGACAAAAAAAACCCGAGCAGCTACCCTTAATTAAAATATTTCTAGTTCAGAAATCACTAAAGATCAACAATGTATATTGTAATCATGCTGATAAATGAAAGACGATCGAAAGCATGATAGAGTTATGTTTCTTTTGCACTGCACAATTGCAGCTCTGAGTTTCCTATACACCAAGTCTTAAATTGATATATTGGACATATATTGAGACAATAACCGAAGAAATGAAAAAATTGAGTTTACACCTAAAACACAGACTAGATTTGACGAAGTACAAATCTTGGGGAAGCACTCATTAACGAAAAGGGGAATTTCACGGAACGCATGTGTTGCATATAATAAGGGAGAACATTGAAAGACAAAAATATACACACTCCAAACGCAGCATGCTAAATTTATGGTAATGGTGCACTGCAAATCTGTAGGTCATAAGTTACATACAAACCAAGTTTGAAATTGATACAATGAAAGTTAATTGAGACAATCGCTGAACTAAATAAGGAAAAATGGAGATAACTGAAAAAACAGACCAGAGTTATGTACCTAGTACTTTGCCGTTCTCCTGATCACACGGGTATAATTGTGACCACTTTGAAATAAATCTGCCATACAGAAACAACGTGTTAACCAATACATGCAATCCATGACGGACGGACGAATGCACATTCAGGCAGACAGCCGGCCGGACGCCGGATTATACCTCCAAGCTTTACAGACGGAGACAACTCAAGTATTGATTACAGAAGACTGGTTCGATGCGTCAAAAGACGTCAGCTTAGATTATGGTATTTGTAAAGTATTTGCAATTTAATTGTATCTCCGAAACGGGACCGGACCGTCAAGGTTAATTTTCAAAAACCTATTTAGACTACATTTCTAGTTTATTTGTCAACAGATACATCTAGGACTATATTACACGTTGATGAACGTTGAGTCTTAAATTAACGCAAATGCATATACATTATAATTTTAGTCCCAAAATCGCTAGAAGCTTCTCAATAATAAAATAAATAATGACCTTGCGGTTATAACTCGGATGTGTTGACAAATTCGGCCAAATTTCTTTCCGACGTTTGACAAAAGTCAATGCGACATGCGTCATTCGTCTTTCACCAATGGCTAAGTCTATGTGGAAACGCAGCCAGTTGCTTGGGAAGATTGTTGTGAGGAGTACTGGTTTGAGAAAACCAGGAAATACATTTGTAGGTGAACTGGCCGCCGTGATATGACTGAAGAAATGTTAAAAACGGCGTTAAATCCCAATCAATCAATGTTGAAATTAACTTATCTATAATTTGTAGATTTAATTTCTATTTCCTAGTAGGGTCTACATACAGCGACACATGAGAATATTCAACACAAAACGCGACCTGTTTTACCAACAATTCCCCAGTAGCGGTGAGACCGTTTGTAACATTATTTCATGGCATGTATACACAGTAGGACCTCTCTCTTTGGACGAATTATGTTGTAACAAGTTTGTTTACAGTATTCCTTAACCTTGACCACATAGACTAAATATACAGCAAACAACATTGAACTAAGGCATAACTATTGACCTGAATTAATAAAAGTATGATTTTGAATAGTGATGAAAACATTGTGGAAAAAGACAAACTTGTTGATTATCATTCATCTGTTAAGGTTAGTCAAATGTGTCTAAAAGGGGCAAAGGTTAAAATAATAACTGTAGACAAATGTTTTCGTTATCTAGGTTATAGAAACAATTTGATTCATGTTTCAAAGCATTGTTTGAAAAGGAGAAATTGCTCATTGTCAGCAATTGCTCCGTTTGCAAATATACTTTCAACATTTGTTTGTAACTAAGTAGCTATAACGGGAACGGTTCAACCCTTTCCCGCTTACAGTCGCTTTTTGACGCATGTGCAGCAGACGGCTGCAGAATTGTTTATCATGACCCATTTCCTCTTTTTCCACAAAGGTTTCAACTATATATTTTTCCCCTTGATGTAAGGCAAAATTGCTCGTAATCATTCATCTCTAGCATGTTATTCAAAATGTGTCCGGAAGGGAGAAAGAGGGAAAGAACGTCCATAGTAAAACGTTTAAATATGAAAAGAATTAATTTGAAACGTGTTTGAAAGCATTGTGTGAAAAGGAGGAATTGCTCATTGTCAGCAATAGCTCCATTTTCAACAATATTTTTTAAATATTCGAACTGTTATAGTATCACGGAAAGGGTTCCGCTTCCATGGGAAGGATGTAACCATTTTCCGCCTACAGACGCATGTGCAGCAGACGACAATCGAAAACATTGTGACAAAAGGGGAAATTGCTTTTCGTAGCCAATTTCTACTTTTGCCACAATGGTTTCAACTCCTTTCAATAATTGTATTTACAGTGCTTTGCACATTTCTCTATAAGTCGACTGTTGTAAACTAATGGGGTCACAGAACGGTCGACGTTACCTCACACTACTGACCTTAAGGTCAACCATAGTTCAGAGTGAGTTTCATTCATAGAAACTATTTTGTCTCATAAATTTATGCAGCGGAGGGTTTTGTGATTCGGTCGAACCAAAGAAATCGTTGAAAAGGCAGATTATAACCAATCAAAACTCGATTTTGGTGTAGGTATACACATGTGGACTGCGGTTGCAGCTTTAAATTCGACTTTTCGAAAGCAGCTTCGCTATGAGATAGTGGCGAAACGCCCCTATCCCAAAAACCACACATGTTTGTCATAAAACCAACTACAACCCGTATTATCAATCCTCCTCTGTTCCATAGTTTGGAAAGGCAATCGCCTTGACGATAACCACATATCGCCAGCAGTTCTAAAGGCAGCCACGCCTGTAACGGGTAACTTCAATTTCTGCAGTTCTTTACTATATCTCTGAAAGAACATATGTATAAAACATAAATAGCGTTGAAATATCATATCAGTTTATTAAGAATTTCCCTATGAATCCTGGTGAAAACTCGTACTATGCAACCAAGGGAGATAACCAGTGTCGACATTTGTATTTTCATAACGCATTACTGTCCCTTACGTAGCATTTTTGTATTTTTCATTACGCATTACTGTCCCTTACGTAGCATTTTTTCTTCCCTTTTCCACTATGATAACATTCTGAATTTTGAATTTTCAGCACCAAAAATGACTTTTCCATTTTAACATATTATATATATAGATCTGACATGAGTTGTCATTTCATATAAAGTTTTATTAAGCGAGTTCAAGATTTTTTTTTTATTAAGCGAGCCTGTGGCGAGCTTAATAACACATTTTAATAAAACCGTTTATGAAATGACAACGAATGTCAGATTCTTTTTATCACATGACGAAACACACAAAGAAAATCAGGTTTTCCAAAGATATTTTAATTTCGTCAGTAAACCGTATAACAATGCCACAAATAATTATGCCGGGGTCACATTCAGCATATAGTTTATTAAAAGTAATAATAAATAACACTCATAAGTTATTATATCTATCACATAAAGTGACTTATGAGGCGTAGCCTATTTAGATAAAAATACACTTAATTAAAGGCAGAGACATATAAACACATGTCTCTGTTAAAGGCGTATGCTACAGTTTTTTCACACAAAAAATCCCAATCATAGAATTTCTTTATTTTTTGTATTTTATTAGAACATACAATAACTGGTTGAAATAAGAAAAAAAATATAGGCCGAGAAGAACTGCCGAAATGATAATTGGGCCCCGAAACCCAAAATAGTGGGGCCGAAAATAGTGGACCAATCCATATGAGGTATTGTTCAATAAATTATAAAACCAAGGCACCAAAGAACACCTCTGGATACTGCTACGAAATCGCTATAAAGACGCAAATGACAGAGTGAAATGGAACACGGTGAGTGCATTTTAAAACGAAAATGGTCTGGTGTCTCCGCCAAAATCTCATTTAACCTGTCTCCCGAGAGCGTCCGAGAAAAAAGCGAATTACAATTTGGACGCCATTGATAACGATACAGGATACTGAATCATTTTACACGTTTCGTTCATTTTATTATTATAGACAATTCCGTCACATTACAACCATAAGCAATATTTATGAGGACAAGTAAGTACTTGAATACTTATACAGTTACACAGAAGTTAATATATTGTTGGTAATTAGTCCGTAATAGTTCGTTTCTATACGTTTTAATAATTGTGATAATCGCCCCTCTGTCAATGTCGTCTCTACAAAATGGCGGATTTCAAGTGAAAATCGCCAATCGTAGGTATAATAAGTCTCAAATATTCAGAAAACGGTATTACTGTTTGATTAAAGTTTGCAATCGGTGTGATGTGCATAAATCGTTTGTTTGACAGATTATATTAAAACTATTTTATTTGATATAAAGTTATATATTTTTTTGTAAAAAAATGTGGTTGAGATTTTATTTTGCTCCATATCCAAAAGCGAGATTTTTGATGAAGGTCTGGAATTCTGATCTTATATTTATGCATTTTAGTGTAAATAAACTATTTTGCTAATGCCATAAATAGTGTTTACCTTGTAAATGAGAATACAAATGAAGTTATAGACATTTCATTTTGACTGGTTTTTGTCCATTTTCGAGAATTACCTTAGTAGTAGCATACTAGTAATAGTTTCAATATTTAAGTTTATGTCATAATTTACTAGGCATGTTTAGGAATTGTTCTTGCACTTCAGTACATGTTTGTTTTTATGGACATGTATGTAGAAAACATGATTTACAAAAAAAAAATGTTTATGAAAAAGTTTCGGTTCTGTCGTTCATGTCAGGGTGAGTGTATTATAGGGTGAGGTCACTCTGCCAATTTCTCATATCATCCTGTCTCCCGAGACATTGCGAGTTTACAATTTGGACGCCATTGATAAAAATACAGGAGACTGGATCATTTTACACGCTTCGTTATTTTTATTATTAACGACAATTCCTAGTCTAAATATATCGCCGTTACATATTGCATTGTAACGAACAGTCAAAATAAAAAAATCGCATTCCTAGTACAGAAACCTGGACTACGACAATTCCTTGACATTTCAACCTAAAGAAATATTTATGAGGACAAGTAAGTACTGTTACTTATACAGCTACACAAAATTTAATAATAATTGTTAATAGTTTGTATTTACACGTTTTAATAATTGTGATAATCGCGCGTCTGTCAATGTCGTCTCTACAAAACGGCGAATTTCAAGTAAAAATCGCCAATGGTGGGTACATTATGTCTCGATGATTGAACAAACGGTATAACTGTTTGATTTAAGATCGCGATCGATGTGATGTGCATGAATTGCTTGTTTGACAGATTATATTCTTTTAAAAAAAAAATTGATAAAAAGTTCTCTTTTTGTTCACAAACTTTGCTCTTTTTAAAGATTTTAGTGAAAATATGGTTCAGATTTGATTTTCCTCCATATAAAAACGGGAGATTTATTGATAAAGGTTGGGATTTCCGAGCTTATATTTTAACATTTCTGTGTAAATAAACTATTTTGCTAATGCCAGAGATATTTTTTTACTTGTAAATGAGAATACAAACGAAGTTACAGACATTTCATTTTGACTGATTTTTGGCCATTTTCGAGAATATTGGTATTGCAATTCAATACATGTTCGTTTTTTTTAGACATATAGAAAACATGATTTACCATAAAATAAATGTTTATTTCAATGAGAAAGTTTCATATTTAGTGTTTGAAGGTTCTGTACTAATTTTTTACAATTAACATTCAGTTTCTCCAATTTTGCTTCTGATAAGAACTAAGACCAGATATCATTGTGAATATTAAACATTTTATATTGTGAATGTAATGAATAAAAACATGTTTTAAAGACAATTCTTTATTTCTCAAAGATGTGATACATAAGAGCATAGCATTTATAAGACTAAGAGGGAGATACTACCTTATGTTTTCTTTATCCTTTCCCACCTATAGACAATATCTGCAGCAGAGGACTTTCGAAAATTTTAGTAATTATACCTACGTTTATTATTATTATCATTAAAGGACATTTTCTGTGTTTTTCCCAAGATGTTTTCAAAGTCGTCTGCTGCAGATTTGCTGTATATGGGAAAAGATTTACCCATCTTACATCCATTAAATCTGCAGCATACTGATGTGAAAACATGAAAGGAAGGGTGAATTTCAAGTAAATGTGGAAAAGGAGAAATTTCTCACAGTGAACAATTTCTTTTTTTATCCTAATGTTTTTAATAACACGCATTGCAAATGCATCAACAAAGATATCATGACTTTGAAAACATATTATTCATCTAGACAATTATGAATAATATGGTAAATCTCTATAAATAGATAAATACTAATTTTTCAATCGAGACGAAAACATTGTGGCAAAAGGATAAGGATATCAAAAGTATTCTGCTGCAAAGGCATTAAGTGTTACTATTAAATGACAATGTCACAAAGGGATGGTTATTTGGTATAAACTACTTAAAAAAATTGTGAATCTGTGTTTACTGTATTAACAATGCCTTATATAGTGGGTATTGAGAGAAGGCATTAATTTAGAAGCAGACTTCTTTGAAAGCATCTAGGAAAGGATATGGAACAAATTAATACTTGGAAATAATGATTGTTATAACAGGATAAGCAATGTTCAAAGTACATAAGTGTAGTTAGTTTAATTTGAGCAATACTGGTCATGATATCAATTGTTCATCTCTTTCAAAACCTGTCTTAATGGTTTTTTAGCCTCATGCTTTTTCTGTAGCACCATTTGTGTCTGTCTAGCACATCCATTTCCACGAATTATTAAAAACAATGCGATGATTTTCTCCATGATATAATATTATGATGAATGTTCTCCTGTCACATGTTTTCACCAGAATACTTGATCATGTGCTGTTCAATGATGTATTCTTTCAAATCTGTCACATTATATGAAGTACTGGTAACTCTGGTAGCATTCAGTTTCTTCTGACAGCACATCTCGCACTCTCTCACAAATAGATAAAAATTGTCACTTGGAATTTTCAAACCCCCATGATTAACTTTTTCTGTCCAGGAAGAATATTTGCTAATGAAGGTTTTCTCACTATCATTTTCTCTTCTTAAAACAATCTTCATAGCACTGTTCAAAGCTTCATACTTGGCTATGTTTGCCCCCTTCATCCTACGTTCACTTTCTTTGTGCAGTGCGCACACAATGTAACCACTTATATAAAACAATACTTGTTGGTCGTTGTCTGAGAGTGAGGCAGTGGTCTGTTGCTCGACTTTACTGTATAGCCTGGATCGGTATCCCAGCATGTCTTCTATCAACTGTCTATAAAGTATGCTGGAAAATTTCCTAACTGGTAACTGTTGATCACAGCCGGTTAGAATGATATCTTTGAGTTGCTGATTTAAATCTGTCTGAGTGGTCACTTTGTGGTATATCATGAATACAGCTTCATTTGTGTTGGTACATCCTTGTGAGGCAGACTGAAATATTGACAGGAATTGGGGTTCTAGGACTTCACGTAATTGTTCTTTTTTTGTAATGTTATCTTGTAAATGTTTTGAGATCCAAATGATGTTTTTCCCATGAACTGATTTTGAAAGATTTCTGAATTGGTTCTGGGCAATGTTCTCTAAAGATGTTTGGAAACAATCACTAAAAACTGTATGGAATTCCTCTGTAGAAAATGGTGATTTACAGTGACCCACCCCTTCATCATCTTCTTTCGTGGTTCGGTAATCTGAAACTGTACAGAAACATTTACTATAAAACGGAAGAAATGTAGTACAGGGAGTTGACTATATTATTTATTGTATGTTCTGGTAATAAAAGGCATCAAAGCTGTGAATTACTAAGGAGTTCATTTTTTGAATAAAGTTGGAAATATTGTGGTAAAGGGAGAAGTTGCTCATTTATAACAAGCATACTCCTTTTGCCACTATGTTTTCAAAAGACGTCTACTGCAAAGGTGTCAGAAAGTGTCGGTAAATATTTGGGAAAGGGTTAATGCATGTTCTTTACATTTCGTTTTGGTTAAGGACATAATTAATTGTATTGAGTATACTTCTGTTTTGAATTTGAACTCAACTGATTAATATAAAAGATATATATATATATACAGTTACAGTACTGTACTCTCAGCTCTGAATCTTTTATTTTATATAGTCATTAATATGCTAGACTATATAGAATTCACTTTTTAAATACATAATGATATGAGCTGTCCCACAGGAAAACGAACACTATGTATCAACCCTGATCAGCCTAAGCATGTCGTGCGGAATCATTATGCTATCCCTATATCCCCCTGAGATGGAGTGTGTCCGCCTATTGAATCAGTCTGCGAGCTGATCTAGGTAGATACATTATGCAGAGGCCATAGTGTTGGTTTTCTCGAAGGAAATTTTTTTCTCAAAATTAATCTAATTAAATACCTCAATTTTTGAAAACATTCATGAGTAAATTTCTCCTTTAGACACTTTTCAAGTATATTCAACAAGTGTACACATTCATTTATAGAGATCTTTCATGTTTTCAAGTTAAGTGCACCAGATTTTGAATATTTCCCATGTGAGAAATGGTTAAAATTGGAACTTCTAGTTTACTACATTTTGTCATGATGTGAATTGTTCCCCACATTTAACAAATCTGCACCATAGGAGTTTCAACACATCTTATGATCTAGGCATGAATGTGAACATTCTTTATGGTATATGAAAGTATATTATTATTAAATATAATTGAAATATTGTGATAAAAGCAGAAATTGTTAAATATGAACAATTTCTCCTTTTGCCACAATCGTCTTTAAAAGTCCTCTGCTGTATAGGAATCACAAAGTATATATAGGTAGTTGGGGTTAATATCATAACATGTAGATCTAAGTTTCCTTTACTGTTTTATGTACATTCTTTCTTAGATAGTAGAAATGTCATTTTAAAAAAATTGTTTAGAACTGGTCTTTTGTTATCATTTCATAAATATAAGCATACTTTGAGACCTGTTTAACAGCACCCAATGTTATGAAGATATAATAAATTGGTTATTGTTTTTAAATTTATATGTCATCTGCTTTTAATTTAAGCTGAATAAGATACTGTGTACATTAAGGTTTCCATGTTAAAAAAATATATTTTAACATTCAAAAATAAAGTATAATTAGTTGTATATAATGTTTTTTCTTCTTGCTCCTTAATTTATACTCAGTTGCCTGACCCTTTCTCAATTGCCTATCCTTTAATTCCTTTTTGATGCAGATAAGAAAACATTGTAGCATTCTGAGAAATGTTTACTTGTTTCACAATGTATTCAACTAAATTGATTAAAATTTCATTTAAAGATATTTGCTATGTGTTTTGCCTGTGTTTCTATGTAGTCATCTGCAGATTGGTTGTATGTGGTATACATGTATATCAAGTTACAGCAGCAAAGAAATGCCAAAAATTATATCCGACTGCATTTATTTGTACATACGGAACACAAATAACGACCCTTTTTACTCTCAGAGGGTTTTGTTTCTGCTGCTTCCTTTTTAGTACTAGTAACAATTTCAATCTCCTCATCCGAAAACTCTATGTCACTGCAGTGTAATCACCTAACAAATTATCAAGGTCTAGATCGTCATCCCAACTTAGAAAATCACTCTTAGAATACGCCATGATAAATTAATTAAATATACATGTAATCACGTCAACGAACATTCACAAAATGGTTACTGTACTTACCAGTTATAATATTTTTTAAAGATGGCAAAACATCGTTAAAATATGTTTGATGTCAGCCATTACCGTTTCTACCCATGCATTTTTTTTTCATCTATTCTGGCCCGCTTTTGGTGTTAATTATCAATAATTATTAATTTGCACAAACTGTTTATTTTCTAAGCGCACACTTTAAATAGACCTTAAGAAGTGGTTCATAATTTGTCTTACATTCAAATCCACTTCAAATATACCTTTAGAAGTGTTTCATTGTCTTACATTTAAATCGCAAGGAAACACAATTGTTTGTTATATTTCTTTTTATGGACAATGGTTGACGGTAAACATACACCATTCCGTAATCAAATCATACATGGATTGTCGGTATAATTAATAATAATTATATTTTCTTCGGATCCTAATTGTGGTAAAAGATAACATTCTAGAAATTGCAGACCTCAGCCCCAGATCCAAGTTTGCAATTAATCCTATCCGATAAAAGACAGATCTTCAGCAAAAGACTTTGAAAACAACTGGCCAAATTCTGCGTAAATGAATTGTAAAGTTGAAAACTGAGAAAATGCTTAACATATTTTGAAATGTCGACTGCTGCAGATGCATCAAAGTACATATGTATAGGGATAAATGACAAATATCTGTGTTATATGTATGTTTATATGTTGCGCGATAAACATTTATATCAGCGCCGACTTTTATTTAGAAAGACAAGCTTTGCTTCGATATAAATCTATCTGTTCTTTAATGTTTCAACATCGGCATCGTACAGACTGGCCATTCATTCGTTATTTTGTTTTGTTTACCCTCTCCGTGCAAAATTAACTTTTTCGCGAGCATAAACTTGCCAAGATATTGAGATTGATTATATACGTTGGTGTTTGTTCCTAAATCAGGATTTAAACGCAACAAATCAGCGATTTACGGACAACACCTGCTTTTTTGTAACACAAAAGACGATGTCTTGGATTACATTTCAAACACACACACTCGCCCCGATAAATTACGTAATGTAACAAAATAGGAAGCAACGCAATGTCGTTTTAAACCTCTACAGTACACAAAAACCTTATCTAGTTTTACATATCGATTTTTCCCTCGATAAAATGCGTACAGGTATGGTAGACCTCAGGACGACAAGTTAATATTAGATATCTGACGATTATCGTACAGTGACCTCACCCTTTAATACACCCACCCTGTTCATGTTTAGTGTTGGAAGGTTCTGTACTCATTCTCTACAAATAACAGTCTCCAATTTTGCTTCAGATTAGAACTTAGAGCAGGGATCATTGTGAATATTCCACATTTTATATTTTGTCCTTATCCTGCATCGTCTATTTGTAAACCAGGGTTTTTTTTTCTGAAAAAGGGGAAGAGGCCTGGGGCCTTTGAGAAGGGGAAAATTTTGCTGCATTTTAGCAAAAAAGAAGGAAAAAACTGTACCGATTTCTACTATTATGGTTTCTTGTTTTACATTTTACATTTTCTGCTTTGTCAACAATTAACTTGAAGACATTCACATCTTGTTTTGGTTGAGTGTATCTATGTACAGAGTTCTTGTGGCTCAGTCCAGAATTGTCTTGTTAACTATGGCGATTTTTGTATTTCGGCAATGATTCGGAGGGGAATTTATATTTTTAGGGGAAAAACTTATGATGATGCTTATTTTCTGAGGGGAAGGGGCCTTTGAACGGCCCCTTTTATATAAGGTAAAAAACCCTGCAAACTTCAGTCAGTAACAATGATGACTATCAATAATTCAATATCATGGATAAAGTTATATAAAGTTGCGAGTTCAAACAAAACTCGGCCATTCATTTATACTTCCAATTGTTCATAAATGTAACTGTGTCAATTGGCTTAAAAGTCTTGATGGGAAAGTAGCTACTTGTGTAGAATGCTAATGATAGAAAGCCAGGAAACACATCTCAAGTGCAACTGCCCTGATATACATGTAAAAGTATTGAAAGCATCATTAAACATCAATCAATTGAACTTCCCACACCAGAAACATTTTTATATACTAACCCCAGGTTCCAGCCCCAGTCGCGGCATGACAGTCATGGTGCATTGCCTAGTACTGTTTTGTTTACCCAGAATCATGATTATGTGAAATGTTGCCGTGATATAACTGAAATAATGTTGAAATCGGCGTAAAACTTATTGTCTATATTGTCTAGCAAGGTTCATATTGAGGTCAAATAGCATTCTTAGATTTTTCAAATTAATCTGTATAATTTGATTTATTCTCAAAAACAACAAAGTACCGTTTGCGCATTTACCTGCCCAACGCATTCTTGTTAGGGAAATAACTGTTTTGAAGCAAATCACTTATTCCCAATTATCTTCATTTACTTTATGTTTACAGGGACTATGCCAGCTATATAAACATGCCTAGAGTGAAGAAATCAAAAAGAATAGGTCCAAGAAGGAAAACAAACGGACACAGTATACCTCGGTCAGAAGGTTTGTCCTTTTACTTTTTTATCTCACCACTTGAAAAAACATAATCAAGCAATTAACAGTGCTCACACTAGCCTGAAATTTAAGATTCACTGACCCCTTAGCCAAATTTCAGGTCAAAATTATATTAAATGACTATTTACAAGAATTGCTGAATAAGAAAGTTCATTTTAATTGCTTACTCAGTCTTTGAATGTATCTCAAATAGATTTGATTAGTGGTAATTCACATATTGTTAATAATCTGCATTAACCACATAATAAAACTTGTTTCACATTAAAAACCTTTCCCGCAATGACAACAAATCTTCAGCAGGCTAAAATACAACATAAAAGCAATTTGAGAAAATGTTTGGGTAAAATATTATCCCTGTTACTCAATTTAAAAAAAAAAGCCATTGTCTAAAAAACAATGGGGTAAATACTAAGTTCACAAAACAGTTGTCTGTGGCCCTGGATGATAGTATTGTATGCTTACTGGAACAGAAATGAAAGGGCCATATGAGGTCAAAAACTAGGTCGCTTAGTCAAATTGAAGGAATATCTTGTTAACACTCTAGAGGCGACAATTTTTGTGGCAGCAATTTTGTCTTAATGATATCTAGATCAAGTTCTAATATGGGTCATATTGGTTCAGAAACTCGGTCACAAGGTCAAGTTGAAGGAATATCTAGTTAATACTCTGGAGGCCGCATTTTTAACTTGAGCATGTTGAAACTTTATCAGAATTTTTATCTTGAAGATATGTAGGCCTTAAAGTTCGAATATGGGTCATGTTTGGTCACTAGGCCAAATTGAATGAAAATCTTGTTGACACTAGATAATAGTGGCCTTAATTTTTGCTTGAAATCTTGTCAGAATGTTTGTTATAATGATATCTATCTAGGTCAAGCTCGAATATGGGTCATATTGTGTCAAAAACTAGGTCACTGTCAAATTGAAGGAAATTCCTGTTAACACTCTGGAGGCTGCATTTTTAACTTGGAACATATTGAATCTTTATTTGAATGTTTGTCATGGTGAAAGGTAGGCCAATTTTGAATATTGGTCATGTCCAGTCAAAAACAAGGTCCGTCTATTGGCCAAATTGATGGAAAATCTTGTTAAAACTCTAGATATCGCACTTTTTACAATAGCAGCTGGAACATTTTTCAAATTTTTGTCTAGATGATATATCTAGGCTATTAGTTTGAAAATGAGTCAGACTTGGTCAAAATCTGGTCAAATTGAAGGGAATTTTTGTTAACACTCTGGAGGCATATTTTACTTAAAAATATTGAAACTTTGTCAGGATGTTTGTTTTGATGATATGTTGGCTAAGTTTGAATATGGGTCATGGTAGTCAAAACATAGGTCAGAAGGCAAAACTTAAGGTAAATCTTGTTAATTAACACTCTAGAGGCCGCATTTTCTGCCTCAACAGCTTTACATTCCGTCAGAATGTTTTTCTTGAAAATAGGTCATATTAAATCTATAACTAGGTCACAAGGCCAAATTGAAGGAAAGTCTTTTCAACAATCTGGAGACTGCAATTTTTAATTCAGCAGTTTGAGACTGTCATGTGTTTTGCATTAGAAATCTCATTGCATAACTTAGGTGATCGATCTAGGGCCCTCATGGTCTTTTTTCTTAGTTCAAAATCTTTCAGTTTTTGCTAAATTTTGTCCAATCTGCTAGAAATGCTCTTGATATGTGTCTGTATCTGTTCAGTTTAATTGTTATGGATCCATAGAATCAAGTCTTTGAATAAATTATAATGGTTACAAATATAGCAGGGCTCGGTTGAGGGATGGTGAAGATGGAGTTGGGCAATGTTGTTGGTCAGTATATCCAGGGACGTAGATAAGAGGGATAGGCAACTCAATCTGTACACCTGTTATCTGGTTAAAATATCGCCCGTAGAAATAATATTGTCCAAATTTTCACATTTTGTAGCAAATAAAACTTTGAAGTCACATTTGGCACATAAACAAAACATACATATTCTGAAAGCTTAGGATTTCATCTACAGTTAGAAATTATATGAACAACTGGAATGTCTTTGTATTTTGAACATTGACTGGTTTAAAAGACACAGATATTGGGTTTTCTGCATTATTTTATTTTTTTCCAAAAATGAATAGACTGTCATTTTTCATGAGAATAACATATTATCAAAAAGTGAAGTATATTGAAATATTTTTATCTACTGCAATAGAAGAATGTTTAAACTTTCAGAAAATATTTTTTTTATTATCATATCTTGAATAATTTTTTAGTTTTACTTGCTACAAAATTAATGTTGACACGGGTGATATTTTAATATTCAATTTAGTTGCTTATCCCTCTTATCTATGTCCCTGGTATATCTATACAATGCCATCATATTTATGTGTATATGTATATATAGTCTTACAGTATTAACATTATTATGAACTTATTAGTCACCGAGCAGAAACCAGCGACTTCAATTTTTAATAGCTCTTCGTAACTGACATGGGAGGAGAAATTATTATTAGAAAAAAACAAATTTAAATGTCCTGAACATATTACAATTGCATTTGTTTAAAAACACTAAGTTATGACACATCTAAAATGAAATAAATATTCCGATGTTTTAAGTAGTTTCTTTAATATGACTCACATTAATTTTATGGGTTTTTTGTTTTATTTACGGAGACAAAACAGTCCCTATTAGACTTGCAGCAGACTGTTATGTGTCAATATCAGGATCAAAATCATGTCGAATTCTCCTTTTAAATGTCTTGATTTGTGAAGAATGCATTTAATAATGTTTAACCATGTATATCTAAATTTTGAACTGTTTCTAAGCTAAATATGTTGATCAAGTGACTACCGAATACCGACTGCGTAGATAAATCTCCTTTGCAGAGAGTGTGTTTTAAAAGTATATAATGATGAGCGCCCTTGTGTCAATGATGCATAACAATATACAGATTACATGCAAAATGCCTGTAGAGAATCTAATGACACATTTAACATTTTCAAGGACGAAATCATTTTGTACGAAAGACCCGATTCGTCGTTCTTTACACTCTCTTTAAAGGCAGAGAGTGTTCATTCAAAGTAATTTTTATATTAAAACCAGTTTAATCTCAGTTTGTTCTTTTCTTCATTTGTTTTGAGCCAAATAAACATTTTAAATCACCTATTATTAACTATTTGTAAGCGAGTATAAAAAACGGCTCTCTGCAAAGGAGATTTATCTACGCAGTCGGTATTCGGTAGTCACTTGATCAACATATTTAGCTTAGAAACAGTTCAAAATTTAGATATACATGGTTAAACATTATTAAATGCATTCTTCACAAATCAAGACATTTAAAAGGAGAATTCGACATGATTTTGATCCTGATATTGACACATAACAGTCTGCTGCAAGTCTAATAGGGACTGTTTTGTCTCCGTAAATAAAACAAAAAACCCATAAAATTAATGTGAGTCATATTAAAGAAACTACTTAAAACATCGGAATATTTATTTCATTTTAGATGTGTCATAACTTAGTGTTTTTAAACAAATGCAATTGTAATATGTTCAGGACATTTAAATTTGTTTTTTTCTAATAATAATTTCTCCTCCCATGTCAGTTACGAAGAGCTATTAAAAATTGAAGTCGCTGGTTTCTGCTCGGTGACTAATAAGTTCATAATAATGTTAATACTGTAAGACTATATATACATATACACATAAATATGATGGCATTGTATAGATATACCAGGGACATAGATAAGAGGGATAAGCAACTAAATTGAATATTAAAATATCACCCGTGTCAACATTAATTTTGTAGCAAGTAAAACTAAAAAATTATTCAAGATATGATAATAAAAAAAATATTTTCTGAAAGTTTAAACATTCTTCTATTGCAGTAGATAAAAATATTTCAATATACTTCACTTTTTGATAATATGTTATTCTCATGAAAAATGACAGTCTATTCATTTTTGGAAAAAAATAAAATAATGCAGAAAACCCAATATCTGTGTCTTTTAAACCAGTCAATGTTCAAAATACAAAGACATTCCAGTTGTTCATATAATTTCTAACTGTAGATGAAATCCTAAGCTTTCAGAATATGTATGTTTTGTTTATGTGCCAAATGTGACTTCAAAGTTTTATTTGCTACAAAATGTGAAAATTTGGACAATATTATTTCTACGGGCGATATTTTAACCAGATAACAGGTGTACAGATTGAGTTGCCTATCCCTCTTATCTACGTCCCTGGATATACTGACCAACAACATTGCCCAACTCCATCTTCACCATCCCTCAACCGAGCCCTGCTATATTTGTAACCATTATAATTTATTCAAAGACTTGATTCTATGGATCCATAACAATTAAACTGAACAGATACATTTTTATGACAAAGAATAAACATGATACTATACCGGGGCGAAACAAATCACTTTTTGGCGAATAGATCAGGAGGGAACTGTTGATCCGGGCAAGCTAAAACAGATTTGTTAATTCTATAAATTAAACATAATGTTTATAATGAAGAAATATAGATAAGGGAGGGACCGTGTATAACAGGGATACGCGTCAACAAAAATATCGATTAAATCTCGGACTTCGCGAGATTCCGCGATAACTCTCGCGATAGCATCATTTTACCGTCACCATCTTTACGAATACATAAGACAAAAGGTATGATATTTTATTTCACTAGATTGACTTTAATAGAGTACAAAAATATAATTTTTAATTAAATGAATGTCAGCATTAAGAATCATAGGATATATAATTGAGAATATCTTTTTAAAAATGATCGTTTTAAGGCTAAGTTTGGTTGCGACAATCATTGGAAAATTGTAAACAAAGGAATGTTGATAAATTTCAATCGATGGCGAAGCGAGAAACATCACATTGTTCCCGACGATAAATGGTTGGAATTTAGGTTCAAACTTCATGGTTAATTGCTCAAAAGATAAATATATTATATAACTGTGTATCTCAATCATTTATAATGTCCCACTTGTCATTTTTATTGTTTTATTTGTGTCCTGAATTCGCCTCGTTTTGCTCTATTGCATCAATTTGTAATCAAACATCTCGGCCATCAAGAAAAACTTGTCTATTTTGAAAAACAGTTCTCATGTCTTAACTGCATAAAAAAATGATAAAGTATTATTTTCCAAGAAGTTGAGATGCTATTAAGTGTACCTTTATCATTAATAATGTATAACTTGTTGTTTTAAATGTTTTATTCATGTTCTGGATTTGCCCTATTTTGCTATTTTACATCAATTCTTAATCAACCTCCCAGCCAACCAAGGAAAACATGTCTACTTTGAGACAGAGTTTTCAAGTTTCTACTGCATCAAAAAATGATAAAGTATTTTTTTACAAGAAGTTGAGATGCTAGAAAGTGTACCCTTATCATCAATAATATATAACTTGTCTTTTTAAATGTTTTATTCATGTTCTGAATTTGCCCTATTTTGCTATTTTACATCAATTCTTAATCAACATCACGCCAACCAAGGAAAACATGTTTACTTTGAGACACAGTTTTCATGTCTTTGCTGCATCAAATAAGGATTTAATATCAATTTACAAGAAGTTGAGCTGTTATCTATTGTGAATTGAAACTGCCCGGCTGTAGCTTTTCCGGGGACTCTAACGAAAATCCCTGGAGTATTCGTACAACTTTCCAGGGATACTTTGGGATAATCTGACACTTTCCATGGAAATTCCAGTACATTTAGGTGGAAAACCTGGAAATTCCATGGACAACCCGGAAATATGTGTGATATATTGTTCCATGGACACCCTGGAACGGTTCCGTGGACCCTGGAGTATTCGGACCACTTCCAGCATATCCGCATCTTAGCATTAAATTCCATGTTTTTTTCCATGGTTTTTCCATGGTTTCCGTGTATTTTCAGTGTATTTTTGTATTTTCTGTCCCCGTAAAAGCTACAGCCGGGAGATATGACCATTATACATATGTATCTAAAAACTAATAAACATCTTGTATTCATGAACAGCATGCATGCATGTATTATAAGATTCCAAGCCCACGCATTCTGTTAGAACATTTGGTGAACATACACATAACAATGACAACAGGACGGGTATTGTTTTGTGAAATGGCTAAATAAATTTATTTTTCCTTTCAGATCAAATAAATATAATCCAGCCTCAAAAGGAAAATGGGTCGACGCTCAATCCTTAGTCATAGAAAAAGGATTGGACGTAGAAAACGCACCAATAAGCACCCCTCTCAGCCTCAAGGTTCAGTCAAAGACACATTTCAAGAGCTTAACTATACAAACCAAGGTATTTGAAACAGATTTCTTTCATTTCAAAAACTGATAATTGTTCGATCACAAGCATTGGATCCTATGCGCTGAAATACTAAAAGACATCTTGAACTTCAGATGGATGATACACCGCTTCTTAAGAAGAGGAGACAACGATAAACATTTTTACCCATGCAGAAATGAGTGTATTGTGTTGTAAATATTTGATGTTTAAACCGTTTATTCAATTGTTGGAGAGAGAAAAAATGCTGTAAAATCAACTTTTATTTATGACTGAAAAATTGTTGAAAGCAGTGTTAAACACCAATCTATCAATCAACTATCTGCTTTTTGAGACAATTTGCTACATTTCTTGTAACGTTTTTTAAAAAGGCTGACTAAGGAAAAAACACAAGTTCAACTTTCATGAATCTATCTTTATTCTCAAACTATATTGGTACAAAGCAATGTCATAAAAAAGATATCTGTTCATTTTAGATTTATAAATTCTAATTATACAAGATAAGCAGTTGGGTTATTTCATAGCAGACCTTAACCCTTTCCCACCTGCAGACTCATTTTGACGCATATATATGCAGAAGATGACTTTTGAAAACATTGTGGCCAAAGTCGAAATTGCTCATGCTGAGCAATTACTCCTTTGGCCACCATGTCTTCAAATTTATTTAACAATTAAGCTATCTTTTATGGAGATTGTTCAGGTTTTTGTCACTATGTTTTCAAAGTCGCATGTTGTGGATTTGTTGTGGAAAGGGTTAAAACCCATGCAACCTAGGGACAGATTCATTGATGAAAAAATATAAAAATAAAAAATATAAAAATTGTATGTACATTGATCAGACAAGGGTTTCTTTGGCATATTTTGAATATATAGTAAATTGTTGATACATTATGATACATTATGATTAAGGTATAACATTTTGTAGTCTTGGACTAATCCATTTGTGTTTCTTTAGCCCTTTTACACATACAGAGGCTTTCTGATGCCTCTGCAGCAGGCTATTCTCAAAAACATTGTGGCAAAGAGATAATTGCTCATAATGAGCAATTTTTCCTTTTGCCACAATGTTTTTAACTTCAGTAAATAATTGTTTGATTTATATAGTTTCCACATTTTTGACCTAATGTTTTCAAATTCGTCCGCTGTAGATTTGTTGTATGTGGGAAAGGGTTAAAGCACAATCTTTTGCAAACCAGTTGATAGATGTTCTAATTACTACTAGATTTTTCCTTCAGGACTGCTCGGAGAGCCTTTTTATGCCCCCGGAATCATAGATTCGGTGGGCATATAGTTTTTGGCCTGTCTGCACGTCTGTCTGTCTGTCTGTCTGTCTGTCTGTCTGCACAAAAAAAACTTTAACCTTGACCACTACTTTTGAACCATAACAGGTACGGCTACCATATTACACATGTGTATTCCTTGTGACATGACCTTTCTGTCAGTACCAACATTTTTGACCTTGCGACCTTGACCTTTGACCTAGATGTTGCCATTCTCAAAAAACACTTTAACCTTGGCCATTACTTTTGAACCATAACAGGTACGGCTACCATATTTCACATGTGTATTCCTTGTGACATGACCTTTCTGTCAGTACCAACATTTTTGACCTTGCGACCTTGACCTTTGACCTAGATGTTGCCATTCTCGAAAAAAAACTTTAACCTTGGCCATTACTTTTGAACCATTACAGGTACGGCTACCATATTTCACATGTGTATTCCTTGTGACATGACCTTTCTGTCAGTACCAACATTTTTGACCTTGCTACCTTGACCTTTGACCTAGATGTTGCCATTCTTGAAAAAAAACTTTAACCTTGACCATTTCTTTTGAACCATGACAGGTAGGGCTACCATATTTTACATGTGTATTCCTTGTGACATGACCTTTCTGTCAGTACCAACAATTTTGACCTGCGACCTTGACCTTTGACCTAGATGTTGCCATTCTTGAATTTTTTTTTAACCTTGGCCATTACTTTTGAACCATAACAGGTACGGCTACCATATTTCACATGTGTATTCCTTGTGACATGACCTTTCTGTCAGTACCAACATTTTTGACCTTGCGACCTTGACCTTTGACCTAGATGTTGCCATTCTCGAAAAAAACCTTTAACCTTGGCCATTACTTTTGAACCATAACAGGTACGGCTACCATATTTCACATGTGTATTCCTTGTGACATGACCTTTCTGTCAGTACCAACATTTTTAACCTTGCGACCTTGACCTTTGACCTAGATGTTGCCATTCTCAAAAAAAACTTTAACATTGACCACTACTTTTGAACCATAACAGCTTGTGACATGACCTTTCTGTCAGCACCAACAATTTTCACCTTGTGACCTTGACCTTTGACCTAGATGTTACCATTCTCAAAAAAAACTTTAACCTTGACCACTACTTTTGAACCATAACAGGTACGGCTACCATATTTCACATGTGTATACCTTGTGACATGACCTTTCTGTCAATACCAAAATTGTTCACCTTTCGACCTTGACCTTTGACCTAGATGTTGCCATTCTAGATTTTTTTTTTAACTTTGACCACTACTTTTGAACCATAACAGGTACGGCTACCATATTTCACATGTGTATTCCTTGTGACATGACCTTTCTGTCAGTACCAACATTTTTGACCTTGCGACCTTGACCTTTGACCTAGATGTTGCCATTCGGGGGCATCAGTGTTTCATAAACACATCTTGTTGTTGTTTATGTCTGTTATTGCTGAAGTTTTAAATTTCCAGGCCCAGGCATGTCCTCTTACAGTCAGGAATAGGTTGACACATTTCTCTAAGAAAAATTCTGCATATTCTCCAGATATTATTTTTTGAAGATAATGACGTACCATGACATTAGACATTACTTTTTGTGTCACCTGCGTAGCATGGAAGGCACTTAGGGATTACTTTTTTTTGTCTGGCGTCTGTCCGTCCGTCCGTCCGTCTGTCTGTCCGTCACACTTTTTCGTCACGTTTTCAAATAATAACTTTTTTTCTACTCAAAGGATTATATTAAAACTTCTGACAAATGTTTATATCAATGTGTGTGATTGGTTCACAAAAGGGGGATAATCCAAATATTTTTATCAGAGTTATTGCCCCTTTTCTGTCAAAAATTAAAATTTTCTGACAAGGCCCCGTCAGGTGACACACTTGCTCCGGGAAGCACTCCATTCTAGTTCAACTAAAACAGCCTTGTTAAGAGTATCTTTACCAACATGAGTCTCATCAATTTCTTCACGGCAAATATTTTCAAATTGTCTTACGCAGTGTGGGGAAACAACTTTTTGTGATGCACAAATGGTAACGTACACACAGGAAGTAGGACAAAAGAGCACAAATCAGGCAAGTTATTTGCATATTTGCATACGTTAGAAGTGTGTACGTTGACATAACATAACAAAACATTTCACGAGTGGTGCACGTTGACATTTTTACAGTGCCACTTGTTTTGATGTTTTCTTTTAAAATCCGGCAATTAAAAGTATCTAAGAAGAGTAGAATCTTCTTTTACATCGAGAAGGCCACTTCAAAACACTTGCAACGAAACGTTACGGTATTTTGGGACGTTTTCATAACAAATTGGTCAAGAGTGTGTATGTTGGCATGCCAATTTTGGAAAATATTGTTTGAATGTTCTTCTGCTGTGGTCGAGTGGTTAGTGTCGGGGATTTCGAAACCGGGTGTTCCGGGTTCGATCCCCAGTCGCTGCACTACGGTCATGGTAGAAAGCCCTTGGGCAAGGCACATTTTCTAGCCTAGGACTGGTTTGTTTACCCAGGGATCATGAATAATTAACTTTAATTGCGCGCTAAATGACCTTAGCTGTCGATGCGCCATAAAACAATATACATTCATTGGAATGTTCTCAAAAAGTAAAACGTTCTGAAAGACAATACGCACATTTTCGGAAAGCTTATGAATTGGTGCAGTCTGTAGGCTAGGTCTCTTATTTGGGAGTGAGCTAATAACGTAGAAATATGCAAATAACTTGCCTGATTTGTGCTCTTTTGTCCTACTTCCTGTGTGTACGTTACCATTTGTGTGTCACGTGAAAAAGTTGTTTCCCCACACTGTTACGAGTAAGAACAAATTGTCACTTGCAAACTTAAACTCACCGCGATTAATTTTTTCAGTCCATTCATTGTATTTAGTGACAAAGGTATTTTCACTGTCTTTTTCATTGCGCATTGCTTTTTCAATGGCCTCATGAAAGGCTTCTTGTATTGATAAATTTTTCTCTTTCGCACATATTTTTGCAAGAACATTCCTCAAATATCCACTTATGTAATAGAGAACTTGCTGGTCATTACGGGAAATGTTAATCTCACAGTTTTCCTTCTTTTCTTCATATGAGTTGAGACTTGTTAGCAAGAGCTTATGCCGTGGTGTGGTGTCCGTGCGTCCATGCGTCCGTGCGGCCGTAAACAATTGCTTGTGAACGTGATACAGTCTTCAGTTTTGATTGAATCTCAATCAAACTTATACAGTAGTTAGAATCATGAGAGCTCGGTTCCTTTCGCAAACCAGCCAGATCCGCCTATGCAAGACTGGATTATGGCCCTTGAAATTGTCAAAATTGCTATAATAGAGTTTGTGAACACAATAGAGGCTCCATTTACTATCTGATCTTCACCAAACTTACACAGTAGTTAGGTATCCATGAGAGCTTCCATGGTTCCTTTTGCAAACCAGACAGATCCACATATGCAAGACTGGATTATGGCCCTTGAAATTGTCAGAATTGCTATAATAGAGCTTGTGAACGTAATAAAGTCTTCAGTTTTGATTGTATCTCAATTAAACTTATACAGTAGTTAGGTATCCATGAGAGCTCGGTTCCTTTTGCAAACCGGCCAGATCTGCCCATGCAAGACTGGATAATGGCCCTTGAAATTGTCAAAATTGCTATAATTGAGCCTGTGAACACAATAGAGGCTCCATTTATTAACTAATCTTCACCAAACTCAGATAGTAGATAAATATTGATGAGAGCTTGGTTCCTTTTGAAAACAAGCCAGATGTGCCTTTGCATGACTGGATAATGGCTCTTGAAATTGTTAAAATTGCTACAATACAGCTTGTGAACACAATAGAGCCTCCATTTACTATTCAATCTTCACCAAACTTAGATAGTAGTTAAATATTGATGAGAGCTCGGTTCCTTTCGCAAACAAGCCAGATCCACCCATGCAAGACTGGATTATGGCCCTTGAAATTGTCATAATTGCTATAATAGAACTTGTGAACACAATAGAGGCTCCATTTATCATCTGATCTTCATCAAACTTAGATAGTAGTTAAATATTGATGAGAGCTGAGTTCCTTTCGCAAACCAGCCAGATCCGCCCTTGCAAGACCGGATTATGGCCCTTGAAATTGTCAAAATTGCTATAATACAGCTTGTGAACACAAAAGAGCCTCCATTTACTATCCGATCTTCACCATACATACATGCTCTGTATTGAAAATGACCAAAGAACCATACCAGTAGAGCATAGGCCCTCATGGGCCTCTTGTTTTTCACTATAACATTCATTAGGCCATGACACAGAACACCATAAAAGTGCCTAGTCTTAATGGATATTGGTTGAACTATATCGCTGAAGGCAGAGAGAGTATCTTGATCTGCTGATAGGCTATATAAGTTTGAAAATAGCACATCATTGTTAAAGTCTGCTGTAGCATCAACCTCCTCCATGATATTCTTTAATTTTGGCAGTAATAGAGACTGAACCTTCTCATATATATGTGAGCTTGCTAAAATTCCTTCCGAAATATCAATAATGTTTTTACCATGAACTGATGTCGTCTTTCTCAGTGAATTGCTGCTTATAAGTTTTAAGCTTGTACCTAATGCACTGCGAAAGTTTTCATCAAAATCACTGTCCACTTGAAATGGTCTTGCATTCAAATGTTCAGAGGGGGACTTTATTCTGTAGTCTGAAACTGTAAATATATCCAGTTTAAATAAATGTGTATATATGTATATTACTATCCTAAATTTGCAGTAGCCGACTTTGAAAACTCACAGAGGTCACCAATGTTTTCAACACTATTCAAGACTTACACTTTAATGTATACAGGTTTCCCATATTCTGCCCAGATTATTTCAAAGTTGTCTGTTGTATTAATTTGTTGTAGTGGGAAAGGGTTAAGTTAAGCAGAGCTATAGATAAAGGGCGTTTTGCATGTTCTAAAATCCTTATTTGACCCTCAAACCCTATGTTGTTGGTGCTTAGACGATTATTTTGAGTACTAGAACATAGGCCTTGCTTTGTCAATACGAGAGAAAATATGGGGAAAAGAGCTCCTTATCTGGACCTCTGGTTAGGTTTAAGAAATTATAAAATAATATTTTAAGAATTGTTTGAAATGATTGCTGGGAAACAACTGTGAGCAACTTTATAAAATTTAGCTTTAATATAATGATTATTGTGAAGAATATATTGGAACCTTTTCTCATTGAGAGGTATTCATCTAAGGATAACCTTGCAAATTATAAATCAAAGTACTGAAAGTACTAAAATGTGGGAGATGTTGGCTCTAGAGTGTTAACAAGATGTTCCTTCAATTTGACCTAGTGACCTACTTTTTGGGCCCAACATGACCCATGTTAGAATTTGACCTAGATATCATCAAGAAAAACATTCTGATAAAGTTTCAACATGCTCAAGCTAAAAATTACCCATATTCAAACTTGGCCTAGGTATCATTTAGATAGAATTCTGACCAAATTTCAAGCTGCTGTAGCCCAAAAAGATGCTTCTAAAGAGTTAACAAGATTTTCTTTCAATTTGGCCTAGTGACCTAGTTTCTGACCCAATGTGACCAATATTCAAATTGACCTGGATATCATTAATACAAAAACATTGACAAAATTTCTAACTGCTGAAGCAAAAAAAGCAGCCTGTAGAGTGTTAACAAGCTTTTCCTTCAATTTGACCTAGTGACCTACTTTTTGACCAATCATAAGCCATGTTCGAACTTGATCTACATATCATCAAGAAAAACATTCTGATAAAGTTTCAACATGCTCAAGCTAAAGATGCAGTATCCAGAGTGTTAACAAGATTTTCTTTCAGTTTGGCCTAGTGACCTAGTTTTTAACCCAGCATGACCCATATTCAAACTTGACCTAGATATCATTTAGACAGAACTCTGACCAAATTCCAAGCTGATGTAGCCAAAGAAGATGCTTCTAAAGACTTAACAAGATTTTCTTTCAATTTGGCTTAGTGGCCTAGTTTCTGACCCAATGTGACCCATATTCAAACTTGACCTACATATCATCAAGACAAACATTCTGATAAAGTTTCAACTTGCTCAAGTTGAAAATAAGGCCTCTAGAGTGTTAACAAAATTTTCCTTCAATTTGACCTAGTGACCTAGTTTTTGACATTAAATGGCCCAGTTTCAAACTTGTCCAAAACTTGATAGAGATGAATGTAATTTCAAATTCAAATATATATAGACACACTGTCGAACCTATTGAAAAATCTAATTCAAATCTGTATAGACACACTGTCGAACCTATGGCAAAATCAAATTCAAATCTGTATACACACACTGTCGAATCTATGGAAAAATCAAATTCAAATCTGGATAGACACACTGTCGTAGGCTTACCTATTGAAAAAAAATCTGTATAGACACACATTTTAAAATGACTAGCGAGTAACTAGTGTCGACTTAGATCTTCTATATAGACGCTCTTTCAACAAATATTAAAGACTCAGACATGAAGTCGAACCTTTAGTAAATTGACACATTCAAATCTGTATAGACACTGTCGAACCAGTAGAAAAATCAAATTCAAATCTGCATAGACACATTGCCGAACCTGTAGTTATATGACATTAAAATATGTATAGACACATAGTAAAGGCATGAACACAGCATGTTTAATTGAAAACACTAATTTGATGGAGATAAAATAATGTTAACGACAATAAACAGCTTTTACGACATTCAAATTAGTATAGACTTTCGCCGCAGATTTCAACCAAATCTGTATAGACTTTCGCCGCTTCCTAGTTAGGCACAGCACTGATAATCGTTAAGATATTGATAAATGATAAGCTGTTGCCTATCCCTGTATATATTGTCCCTGATAAAGGGGATGTCTATATGTGTTTTTTTGTTTTATATAAGTAACTTTTCGACCAAATTATTTATGAGCAAAAGTTAGAAATAATTGAAATAAATCCACGTTTTTAACAATTTAGACCAAGTGTAGAATAATGATTCAATGTTTATTTGTTTTATTTCAGAATGGCGAAACAAAAATACAACAGCAGAAGGGGACGAATTGGCAGGAAAGCCTAAGAAAAAAATCAATAAATCTGCCTCAAGTGAACGACTCGACACTAGATGGTAATAATTTACTAAACATGTATAATAGGTTAAAATGTATAAAACACTTTTTTTTATAACAAACTGCTTGTAGAAAGCTGGTTTGGATATTTCGTTCACTCTCTAGCCAGGAAATAATGTATTCCCTTGCAAATGTTTTAAAACCATGTATGATTTGAGGTTTTAAATCGTAATGCTACATAAAGAAGCAAATATATAAACAACACTATTGAGTTTGAATGATTATACACTACATAAGAGTGTATAACAGAATGTCCAAACTAGGAGGGGGGGGGGGGGGGGGGGGGGGGGGGGATCATGCTAATTCTCATACTGTTTTGATTGTTTGGGATTTGATGCCATTTTCAACAATTGTTCAGTCATATCACGACACATGTGTCTCCTGGCTTTCTTATACTAGTACTCCACACAACATACTTTCCAAGCAGCTGGCTGCTTTTCCACTTAGACTATTAGCCCTTTTGGTGAAAGAAGCATGAAGCTTGTAACAATGACATTGATCAAGTGTAGGAAAGAATGTTGGCTGAGCTGTGATTCAAACTCACAACCCATGGACACTGTATAGAATATTCCTCCCTAAATTTGTATTGAAGGGAGTAGCGGGGGGGGGGGGGGGGGGGGGGGGGGGGGGGGGTTACATCTTTATACAACCTTTTTCCAACCATCAGACTTATGTAAATAATCAAGTTTAGATAACTCTATTTGTCATATAATGCAAATTATCATGCTTTAAGAAATTCTGGTTAATGTTTTGCATGCAACTACATTTAGAGTTCATATCTCAGTAACTAGTAAGCGGTGAAATAGTCTTACGGCCAGCTCTTGTTATTTTTGCCATTTGTAAAAATGAAAAACAATGTAACCCTCTCTCTCACTGCCTCGTAAACGTGAAAACACTGTGGCAAAAAGAGATGCTGCTCATGATGAGCATTGCCTACTTTTGCAAAACACTGTTTTCTTAAACTGACTTTCACAATATACCACATGAAGAACTATGTGTTGGAGAGGATTATTGGTCAAGGCTTCACTGATCAAAGTAAGTAATAAATAGTTCAAAATTACTTTGGCAGTAATTGTAGAAAAACGGTCATTTGAAAGTCATGAAAATGTACTCAATTTGGCTTACTGGATAGACGTAAAGATGAAGAATAAAAGATCAATATTTAGATGTTTATTGTATTGGAAAGTGAAATTATTATTCTAATTTTATCCTAGAATAATATTTCTAATATTTCACAACAACGTAAAGGGGTTAAGCAAGTCTAGTCAAGTTCTAGTAACGATCAGATTAATGACGAGAACTGCACAAATAAAAGTGACACATGACAATTCTTGATTGTCAGTTTTATCTTATAGAGGCAATATTACATCTATGGCCCATGGGTGGTGACTGGGGTTCAGCCTCTTATTCCACAGGGGCCTTCTTATTTTTTGGCATTTTACCCTTCCTCTTTTGGGGCATGATTGTTCCAGTGATATAGAGTGACTGAAGTCTACAGGAGAACTGATGCAAAATATGAACTCAAAAAATTAACATAACTTGCCAGAATTGTAAACAATGTTTAGGAAATGTTTAACAGAATACATTCAAAATCATGCAGATGTTGAATAGAAGTCATGCAAAGTCGCAATATGTCCAGAGCAGGGATTGTATTCATCTCTTTCTATAACTCGCAGCTTAACTTGTAGCAATTGTTGAACAATTTTTTTATTTGGTGAAAAGCAATGAGAAGGGACGACATGTCCTCCACACAAGTACAACCCTATCAACATGCCTTCAACATGTGTACACCAGAATTCTTTTCAACATTTTGGGATCCATGCAAAATTATGGTTACCATGGCAATGAAACGAAAACAACTTTAAAATTCTTCTCCTCCCGAACTGGTTGGCAGATTTTTAAATAATTTTGTATAAATGTTCCTTAGATGACCCACTATCAGATTCCTTCAAGCCATTTTGATTGGTCACAAAACATGGCCACCAGGATGCGGGGCAGTTTTGCCGTATAAGTGAAAACTTAAAAATGTTCTCCGAAAGTGTCAGGCCAATTTTCAAATAATTTTGTAGATATGTTCCTTAGGTGACCCACTATCAGATTCCTTCAAGCCATGTTGATTGGTTGAAAAACATGGCCACCACAGGGCAGTGAAAAATTTAAAAAAAAATCTGAAATTGTCAGGCCGATTTTCAAATAATTTTGTAGAAATGTTCATAGGGTGACCCTCTATCAGATTCCTTCAAACCATGTTGATTTGTAGAAAACTATGGTTGCCAGGGGCGAGGCTTATATGGCAAAAGTGAAAATAAATAAATTCAGGTGAGCGATTTAGGGCCAACATGGCCCTCTTGTTCAAATATTGGTGATATGAAGAGACATATACTGGACATGTACAGATATATGTGTTTGAGTCCTAGAGGACAACTGAAGAGTTATGGCGAGTTATAACTCTCCATAACTCGTAGCCCAAACTTGTAACAGTGTGGACTTAGCAAAATAATAGAACTTTATAAATATTTCAGGTGAGCAATCAAGGGCCAACATGACCCTCTTGTTCATTTATGTTATTTATTATCCTGCATACGCTTGCCAAACCATCAACAGATGATAAAAAAAGCAAGCGAAATCTACTAGAAAAGATCAAGCAAGTAGTCTTATGTACAGCTACTCTGATGTTTTCAAAGCAACCAGCCGATGTACAGCTACTCCTATGTTTTCAAAGCAACCGGCCGAAACCTGGTAGCGACGCGTACTGTCAATACAGGGGTCATGAGATTTAATGCCATCTTGGCAAACATTATTTGTGCCATTTGAAAAGATTCACTGTGATATGCGTTATTTGTCTTATTCGTGAAAAAGCAGCCAGATACTTGGTAAGAATGTTGTGTGAAGTACTTGTATGAGAAAGCCAGGAAACACATGAGTAGGTCTACTGGCCACCGTGATATGACTGACAGACTTTTGAAAATGGCGTTAAAACCCAATAAATCAATCAAAAGATACAAGTCTAGTTTTAAACTAGTTTCACCATGTACAGTTATATTGACTATCATTTCAGGGAAATGGACACTTTACTGATGGAGTGTGACTCTGTACCAGACTCTGAACTAGACTGTTACAAGAACGAGACAGTGAAACTTGAGTCAAATGGTTGCTCTACAAGTGAAGAAAGGTATTATTTATATGTGCATCTCTTTTTAGCTCACCTGAGCTTTGCTCAAGGTGAGTTATTGTGATCGCCTTTTGTCCGGCGTCCGGCGTGATTCGTCCATCGTCCGTCGCGCGTCAACTTCTTCTCCTCAGTAACCAGTGGGTCAATTGGGATGAAACTTCACAGAAAGCATCCTCCCAATGACCTCACCAGATTTCCTTCAAATTTTTGGGATCCATGCAGAATTCTGGTTTCCATGGCAATGAAATGAAAAAAACTTCAAAATTCTTCTTCTCTCAAACTGGTTGGCAGATTTTCAAATAATTTTGTAGAAATGTTCCTTGGATGACCCTCTATGAGATTCCTTCAAGTGATGTTGATTGGTCGAAAAACATGGCCGCCAGTGGGGGCGGCGCTATTTTGCCTTATATGGCTATAGTGAAAACTTAAAAAATCTTCTCCTGAAAGTGTCAGGCCTATTTTTAAATAATTTTGTAGAAATGTACCTTGGATGACCCTCTATCAGATTCCTTCAAGCCATGTTGATTGGTCAAAAAACATGGCCGCCAGGGGGGGGGGCGAGGCTATTTTGCCTTATATGGCTATAGTAAAAACTTAAAAAATCTTCTCCTCCGAAAATGTCAGGCTGATTTTCAAATAATTTTGTAGAAATGTTCCTTAAGTGACCCACTATCAGATTCCTTCAAGCCATGTTGATTTGTTGAAAAACATGGCCCCCAGTGGGCAGGGTTATTTTGCCTTATATGGCTATAGTGAAAACTTAAAAAATCTTCTCCTCCGAAAGTGTCAGGCCGATTTTCAAATAATTTTGTAGAAATGCTCCTTGGATGACCCTCTATCAGATTCCTCCAAGCCAAGTTATTTGGTCGAAAAACATGGCCGCCAGGGGGGCAAGGCTAAAACCGGTTGGCAGATTTTCAAATAATTTTGTAGAAATGCTCTTTGGATGACCCTCTATTAGATTCCTTCAAGCCATGTTGATTGGTCAAAAAACATGGCCGCCAGGGGGGGGCTGGGCTATTTTGCCTTATATGGCTATAGTGAAAACTTAAAAAATCTTCTCCTCCGAAAGTGTCAGGCCGATTTTCAAATAATTTTGTAGAAATGCTCCTTGGATGACCCTCTATCAGATTCCTTCAAGCCAAGTTATTTGGTCGAAAAACATGGCCGCCAGGGGGGCAGGGCTATTTTGCCTTATATGGCTATAGTGAAAACTTAAAAAATCTTCTTCTCCGAAAGTGTCAGGCCGATTTTCAAATAATTTTGTAGAAATGTTCCTTGGATGACCCACTTTCACATTCCTTCAAGCCATATTGATTGGTCGGAAACTATGGCTGCCAGGGGGCGGGGCTTATATAGCTAAAGTGAAAAAAAGTGCATAATACAAGAACTATAACTTTATAGTGAATAATTTTCAAATTATCTCCCTTGTTAGACTTTACATTTCCATGTCAGGACCATAACTCAAAAAGTACTAAAGATATTTCAATGAAACTTGAAATGTATATAGATATTAAAGAGAGGAAGTGCATTACACCAGAACCATAACTCTATAGAAAATAATAAAATTAACTCCCTTGTTTTGATTATTTTCTTTTAACAAAGTCTGTATTATGTAAATATAATGGACACTAATGAAGTCTGTTTTATGTATTATATAAATATAATGGACAACTATTTTGTATATGTGTTAAGAAATTGAAAGGTTCTTCGTTTACACGACAATGAAATATTGCAATGGATCAGCAGAAGTTTTCCTTTACACGACAAAATCTGAAATATGGCAATGGATCTGTGGAAGTTTTCCTTTACACGACAATGAAATAACAAATAAAACAAATAATATATCTGTACAAATTTATGCTACTAATTTGCAGGTATGATCGCTAGTTAAAAGTAGTTCTATCAGACAATGCCTATTATCACTTGACAAAGCCTTTATGGGGAGCATCATTTGGTTTCACCGATTCCTTTTCTCTTCTGATCACTCTCTGGAAGCCACATTTTAAACTTGAGCATGTTGAAACTTTGTCAGAGAGTTTGTCTTGATGATATCTATGCCAAGTTCCAAACTGGGTCATGTCGGGTCAAAAACTAGGTCTTTAGGCCAAATTTAATGAAAATCTTGTTAACACTCTGGAAGCCGCATGTTTGGCTTTAGCATGTTGAAACTTTGTCAGAATGTTTGTCATAGTGATATCTATGCCAAGTTCGAATATAGGTCATGTCGGGTCAAAAACTAGGTCACTAGGCCAAATTGAAGGAAAATCTTGTTAACACTCTTGAAGCCGCATTTTAAACTTGAGCATGTTGAAATTTTATCAGAAAGTTTGTCCTGATGATTTCTAGGCCAAGTTTGAATATAGGTCATGTCCTGTCAAAAACAAGGTCACTAGGTAGATTTGTTGTATGTGGGAAGGGGTTAAACTCTATTCAATAATGATGCTTTCATTAATCTACTGCAGATTTATTGTTAGTTTGAAAAGGGTATATACAGGCCAACTTTAAGGAAAATCTTGTGAACACTCTGGAAGCCACATGTTTGACTTGAGCATGTTGAAACTTTGTCAGAATGTTTGTCTTAGTGATATCTAGGCCAAGTTTGAATATGGGTCAGGTCAGGTCAACAACTAGGTCACTAGGCCAAATTGTAGAACAATCTAGTTAACACTACTAGATCGCATTTTTGACTTTTTGTGAGAAAGTTTATCTTGATAATATTGCCATTGGTGCTGAAAGAGTTAAGTCTTAAATAGCCCATTCTCAGGTGAGCGATTCCCGGGCCTCATGGCCCTCTTATTGAAAATATAGTGACAAAAGAAGAAATTGCTCAAAACAACAAATTTCTTCTTTTGCCACAATGTTTGCAATTTTTAGTCATAGGTTATCCATTCAATTTTAGAGATTTTCTATTTTTTGCTGCAACATTGTCGTATGAGGGAAAAGGTTAAACATTCCTTTATAGAGATTTTCTCTGTTTTGCCTATGTATGTAGGAAAGGGATAAGAAGAGATTATAAACCCGATATGACGTTTTTTCTTGTCGAGATGTAAGGATTTCAAACTAGAATTTAAGTTCAATTCAATATCCTTCATCACATTGTATACTGTAGCTGCTGAAAGTTGGGTAAAAATCACATGCATTTTGGTTGAATTTGAGAATTGGACATAACTTCTTCATTTTTAGCTTGACTTTTCAAAGAAAAGGCTATCTATACTACTCGCCTCGACGTTTGCATCTGCGTCAGCGTTAGTGTCAGACCTTGGTTTTTGTACCAATTCAATTTTTTATCAAAACCATTACAGATATTGCTTTGAAACTTTCAACACTTGTTCATCATCATAACCTCCATAAACAGACAAGAGTACATATCTGTCAAGGTTTTTTGTTAGAATTATTGCCCTTTTTGTACTTAATATATTTGGTGAAGTTTTCCATATTACCCCACTTTTTAGCTCACCTGTGCACAAACTGCGAGGTGAGCTATAGTGATCACTCACCATCAAACTTCGTCATCCAACTGTTTGTTCACATTTTCTTACATACAACTTATCCTCTTAGAGTAAAAAGTTGACTTGATCAGAGAAAAGGTTGTCTATATGAAAGGGTTAACCCTTTCCGTCATATGAGAATTCTGCAGCAGACGACTTTAAACAAATGTTGTCAAAAAATAGAAAATCTTAATAATTGAATGGATAACCTATGACTAAAAGTGGAAAACATTGTGGTTAAAGGAGAAATTGCTCGTTTTGAGCAATTTCTTCTTTTGTCACTATGTGTCCAAAAAGTCGTCTACTGCAGAGGCGTCAGAAAGCGTCTATATGAGGGAATGGGTTAAAATATATAAATATTAAAACAGAATGTCAATGGTAAGTAAATGTATGATAATTTTTATAAACATTGAGCAATAAATCTGCTTGTAGTGATCAAACAACAGTCAACTCCAAAATTGATCTTAACCCTTTCCCTCATATAGAGGCTTTCCGACGCCTCTGCAGCAGACAGCTTTTTGAAAACATAGTAACAAAAGAAGAAATTGCTCAAAATGAGCAATTTCTCCTTTTGCCACAATGTTTTCCACTTTTATCATAGGTAATATCCATTCACTTAAAAAGATTTTCTATTTTGGACAAATTATCTTCAAAGTCGTCTGCTGCAGATTTGTTGTATTCATGAGGGAAAGGGTTAATCCCATCCTTATACAACTATACATTGAATATGATTCAAAAGTGTGAATGCATTCAAGAGAAAATGAAAGCAAAGCGATTATGATATTATGGAAAAAAGATCCAACAAGCGGCCCACTTTGGAAAATGGCTGCTTTTAACATAATATTGAAATTTCAAGGCGGCCCAATATCAAAATATTCTTCAGCTATGATGCATACATGTTTCCATATTTCATGCTTTCATCACAATGTGAGCAATTTTTGTACAATTTCTAGCTAAGTTGCTGGACTAAGTTACCATATCGAGGGCTTGGCGTGAAATGGTTGTAACTAAAAACCTATTTTGAAAACCCGGGTTTAGGGGCAATTTTGACCCCTTTGTAAACAATGCAAATTTAGGTGCCATTGCTCAGAACGAGCAATGGCACCTAAATTTCCATTGTTTACCAAGAAAAATGATTTAACGCTTATAAAGACTTTATGGTGAGGTGATTAACCTTGGTAATAAAAATACCAATTTTAGTTACAACCGTTTCACGCCAAGCCCTCGATATTAGATGCCAAGGGTTTCTCTATGTACATGTATGTAAACATGATCAGTATGTACAATTGCTGTCTCCTTTATCACATTGTTTTCAAATTAGTCAGTTGCAGGTGCGTAAAAAAACATCGGCATCTAAGCATTATGTAAAAAGGTTTTATTATTCCCCTGAACTGGTTTGAATAGATTCAGCAAGTACAGTTAAGAACATCTTGAAATTGACAAATTTACCGTTCACGCTCCGCTCCGCTCCGTTCCGTTCTGTTCTGCTCCGCTCACGTTCCAATCCGCTCTCAAAGCGTTCACTCATTCATAACATTGTGAACGTTTTTTATGTTCAAAATCCGTTCAACGATTTGATTGGCTTAAATTAATTTCGTTTCGTTTATATTTTTTTTACTTAACCCTAAATATCAACAAACGATCTAGAGTAGCAAATCGTATTACGAAAATGATCATATTAATAATATTTGTTACATTCTAACTCAATCGGTTACTTGAGTGTCTTATAAATCAAAAGTTTAGTATACAAATATGACTTTTAATAAAATAGTTTCGTAAAATAATTATCGGATAATTGTTGCAACCGTTCAATGAGCGAATGATTGGAATTTTACAATCATTATGATTGTTTTGTTCAGAGCACAAAATTCCGTTCCGCTCATAAAGCGTTCCAACTTCGTTCCAATCACGCTCAAGATCCAATCACGTTCCGCTCAGAATGTCAATTTCATGATGTTCTTAACTGTATTCTCAGATGTTTCAAACTAGTTTTACCATGTACAGTTATATCATTTCAGGGAGACGGACAGTTTACTGATGGAGTGTGACTCTCTACCAGACTCTGGACCACACAGTTACGAGAATGAGACGGTGGAACTTGAGTCAAATGGTTGCTCTACAAATAAAGAAAGGTATTATCCCTTTCCCTCATAAAGACACTTTCTGATGCCTCTGCAGCAGACAGCTTTTTGAAACATAGTGACAAAAGAAGAATTGCTCAAAACGAGCAATTTCTCCTTTTACCACAATGTTTTCCACTTTTAGTCATAGGCTATCCATTCAATTATAAAGATTTTCTATTTCGTTTTGAGCAATTTCTTCTTTTGTCACTGTGTTTTCAAAAGGCCATCTGCTGCAGAGGCGTCAGAAAGCGTCTATAGGTGGGAAAGGGTTAATCCGAGCACAAAGTGCTCAGAGTGTTTTAAGGTGATTGTCCTTCGTCTATTGTGCATCCGTTTCACATTTTCTCCCCTGTAACCTGATTTTCAAATTACTTTATAAACACGTTTCTTGGATGATCCTCTACCTGATTCCTTCCAACTATGTTTATTGATATAAAAAGTGTAAGATTTAGAAAATTATCTCCTAAAAATTTGTTTGAAAATGATGAGTTCAGCTGAATAGGGTATTTATTATTTGAACGTGATCTATATATAATATACAATAGACAACTTGATATTAAACATACAATTACTAAATTTTCAATATTTTTTTTTTTCTTTTTTCCTATGTTGTATAAAAGAGGACCAAACAGCAAAAATGGAAAATCTTTCATTTATAGAAATTGTCCATGTTTTTGCATGATTGTTTGCAAAGTTGACCAGATTTTCAAATGAAATGTTCCTAGGTTCCACCAGAGTCTTTCATTTCATGTTGATTGGTCAAAATACATGGCTAGCAGGAGGTTTGGTTGTCTTACACTGTATGCCCAAAGTGTATAGGGTTACATTGCTTTATGGCATTGGTGATATTGGGCCTCTTGTTTCTACAAACAAAAATATGTTGCAAAGTTTAAAAATAAAATGTTACAGGAAACTGGTGAAGAGAATTTTTGTTTATTTGCCTGTTTAACAATTTTTACCCCTTCCCACATATAGACGACTTCTGACGCCTTTGTATCAAACGACTTTTGAAATCATTTTCGCAAAAGGAGAAGTTACGAATGATGAGCACTTTATCCATTTAACACAATGATTTTAACTCATTTCAATAAGCATACCATCATTTATAGAGATTTTTAGCTTACCTGAGCACGGAGTGCTCAAGGTGAGTTATTGTGATCGCCTTTTGTCCTTCGTCCGTCATCCATCAACATCGTCTCCTCAGTAACCAGTGGGTCAATTGGGAGGAAACTTCACAGAAAGCATCCTCTCAATGATCTCACCAGAATTCCTTCAAATTCTTGGGATCCATGCAGAATTCTGGTTTCCATGGCAACGAAACGAAAAAAAAATTAAAAATTTTCTTCTCTCAAATTGGTGGGCAGATTTCCAAATAATTTTGTAGAAAATATCTTTGGATGACCCTCTATCAGATTCGTTCCAATCATGTTGATTAGTTGAAAAATATGGCCGCCAGGGAGCGGGGCTATTTTGCTTTTTTTGGCTAAAGTGAAAACTTAAAAAATCTTCTCCGACGAAAGTGACGATTTTCAAATAATTTTGTAGAAATGTTTCTAGCCATGTTGATTGTTCAAAAACTATGGCTGCCAGGTGGCGGGGCTTATATGGCTAAAGTGAAAGAAAATAAATTCAGGTGAGCGATCCAGGGCAATCATGGCCTTCTTGTCTATATTTTAACTTAATAATTCAAAGTTTTCTGCTGCAGATTTATTGTATGTGGGAAAGGGTTAAAAATAGTTATAAATATCTTCATATCTTTCTCTTCAGAATAGAAGCAAATCTGCAGACTGAGAATAAACCAAATACAAAGTCAATGAACATTTCTTCCATTCATGGTATTCCAGTAAATATGCCATTCAGCATGAAATATTTAATTCCTGACATTGATGAAATATTCGAAAGCAAAGTGTACATCATTGTGGAACTGGCTAGTGTGGCAAGCACACAGTTAAAGCAAATGAAGCCCACTCAGATTGATGTGAAAGGAGCCATAATGAAGGTACGAATGGGGAACAGTAAATCAGAATTGTCCGAGTGTCATAAAAACTTGTCTAGTGTGAAAGTTGTAAACAGTAAAGAAACTGCAAAGAAGGCAACCAAAGTTGGAGCAGAGAAAGTCGGCAAATCAGGCGATAATGAAAGAAATGGAAAAATAATGAACGTATCGTCCTGTGAAGATAAACAAAGCAGCGGAAGAGGGAGTTTTCATGATGCAGACGCTTTAAGCGATCACATAAAAATTGATATGTCTTCAGTTAGGCAATTGAAAGATTGGTCTGACTGCCAGGATGCAGAAGCTGTAAGCGATCACATAAAAATTGATATGTCTTCAGTTAGGCAATTGAAAGATTGGTCTGACTGCCAGGCGGAGGAGAACCACACAAATACATCTGTTGGAATAGGGGGTACTAAACGGAAAAGAAGTCATGACTTGAGTGACTTTGAAAATGCTGAAAAAGTGTTGAAAGGGAATGTAAATACTCCAACTTCCAATACACAAACTAAAGGTGAAAGAAAAGAGAACAATTCAAATATTTGTAGTAACAAATATGATGAAAGAACAGGTATTGATGACACTAATAGGTCAGGATCAAACTCTGTTATATATAAATCTATTATAAATATAAAAACCGAGCAGAATGATGAATCTGTACTTTCCAGTGGTTTTGTTCCATCTGACTATCATGGTGAAAACAACTTTGCTGATACCAACAGCACAACAGTAACAGATCCAAAAGGGAATTCCGAAGGGATCAGTAACAAAGATGATGTGAGAACACTTAATGGTGACAATATTAAATCAGAACCAGATTCTACTTTATATGAATCTTTTTTGAATATAAAAACCGAGCAGAATGATGAATCTGTACTTTCCAGTGGTTTTGTTCCAAATGACTATCATGGTGAAAACAACTTCGCTGAAACCAACAGCACAAAAGTAACAGATCCAAAAGGGAATTCCAAAGGGATCAGTAACAAAGATGATGTGAGAACACTTCATGGTGACAATATTAAATCAGAACCAGATTCTACTTTATATGAATCTTTTTTAAAAATAAAAACTGAGCAGGATGATGAATCTGTACTTCCCAGTTGTAATAGAGAAACACCTGGTTCTGAAACTAAGAAGGTAATATTGTGTTATAGGTATGCAAGAGAGAAGGAACAAGATCCAGACTATACTGTAACAACACCAAAGTTAGACATAGGATATCTGGATATTGGAAAAGGGGAGGCATGCTATGAATTCTATGATAGCATAGCTAAGAAAAGAGAGTTAGAAGAAATTCAGAGAGCTTCAAAAGTAAATCAATGAATAAAAGTAAAATTAAGTGAGCATACTGAGAAGTTTTACACAGAAGAACATGTATCAATGGAGAGACACAATTGTGGGGGGAACTGATTTAGAAAATACGGTTAAATTGTTGGTGTGTGTGCCAAATGCCACATACGGAGTGTGAATTACAAATGGAAAAACATTAAGAGGAACATGCCAATGTATTTTTTTCTTGTAAAAAATGTGACTTTCGAGCTCATAAAGCATAATGACGTACATAAAAAGAATAAAATACGCTTGTTTATGGTGTGTGGAGGGTGCACAAGTTGTTACCTTGCCTATGTGTTGTGTGTTCGACAAAAGAAACTCCTGTAATATTCAAGGACGCCTGTGGTTTAAGAGGTCATAATGTTGACTGAGGGTCACAAGGAGACAATGTTTTTATGCTCGTGCAAGTATGCATTTTAATCTTCCTCGCAACTCACAAAACATAATCAAGGATTCAAGGAAGACATGAAGGTAATTATAAGCTATATGTCTCTTTATTTTTGAGGTGTCTTTAGCAGTTATTTAAAAACACAGTGGGAAAAGGAAATGTTCTTTTGTTCAAGACAAGCAATTTCTCCTCTTGCCACAACGTTTTCAAATCTTTTCAGTAATTATACCTTCATTTTTTAAAAAAAATCTAAAAGATTTCTAGAAGTTTTCAAAGTCGTCTGCTGCAGACATGTTGTATGTGGGAAAGGGGGTTAAACAAATTGTGGGAGACAATTAGCACCAGGTACTCGCAATTATTAAAGTTGTGCTCATGTGAGTTGAAAAAAATTGTACATGTACTTACAATATATCCTAGAAAGGGGGCAATAAAGAAATTGTATTGTATTGTATTGTATTGTATTGGTTACTTAGAAACAACATGGTAGTGGAAGACAGTGGTGTAGAGGTAGAGCGTCGGCCTCTGGTCCAAAGGTCCCGGGCTCGAGCCCCGTGATGAGCGGGTCCGGACTTTGGGATTTTTCCACGCAAACGGCGCGAGTACTGGTTAAGTCTCAACGAAGCTTACATCGAGCGTGATTAATATAAGCTGAAAGCTTGTTTCGCAATCGATGTAAAATAAAAAGGTTTAAACTAACACGGTTTATAGTATGTACATATTAACCTACGATAATATGTGGGTACTCTTTCACAGTGTATATCAATCTCGTTCTCGACAATCGCCGCTATTTTATGTCGTTTACTTCGCTGACGTATATTGGATCTGACTACACCTCCTAAAAGGCCGTATCGATTTGATAACATACACTTCAATGCTCATGAGCACATACTCGATTTGATACATCCAACGCCGTAATTTACAATCGGAATACTCGACAATCGCCGCTATTTTAAATCGTTTATTCATGTTAGTTATCTTACCTGTTTTATACCGAACGATTTTGTAAGCGACAATTTGATTGGCTGTCACAAAGTTCAATCTGAGCTGACGTGTTTAGGGCAGCCATCAGATCCATGTACGAGTGATCTAAGTTTATGTCAGGTTTTAATGAGATTGATTTCTAAATATCTACGTAAACGAAAAAAAGGAAGCACATATGAGCCGAACCGCGAGAAAATCAACGTTATGGTCTCTGCTTAATGTATCGACCCAGATCAGCCTGCGCATTCCGTCTCAGGGGGATAGAGGTATAGAGTAATGATTCCTGAAACAGGAAAATACAGAGGAGACAAAAAGTGTGTATCCGTGTAAGCCTACGCGGCATGCTTAGGCTGACCTGGATCCATACATTATGCAGTGACGTCTGCTCATTTGTCTTTATTCGTCTGTAATCGTTGATATCAATCAAAAAGATTAATTATTATTGAGAGAACAAAGCGTTTTGAAGAATTTTATCGATGTAATGTATTACAACAATCTTAAAGTCTTCACTCTTTGCAATTGCAAGCCCAAGACTTACGTTAATGTTGCGCGGCTCAAACATTTGTTCGTGCTCTGGATACGGGATAGTGTCTCGTGATAAGCAATTTCACCTATTGCCACAATGTTTTCAACTTTATTTGATGATTAAACTAGTGGCGATTTTTTTTTTCACTCAGATATTTTCAAAGTCGTCTCCTTCAAATTTGTTTTATGGTTAATCATATATATTTGTTCCCAAACAAAAGCATTGTGTTTGGAAGCCAAGCGGCGCTAGTTGCACTTATTTGTGTCAATGATCCTATAGAATACACGGCCCAGCAGTGAGGATTAACCGGTGTTTTTAAAAGAAAGGATTTGAACAATAAAGTTGTAATTGCATTCCTGAATATAGTAAGTCTTTTGCCAAACTTGTTCTCCAAATGATTCAGGGGTTTCGAATGTGAACCGCGACTCGCCCAACAGTCTTTCCCGACGTTTGAAAAAGTCACTGTTCAAACGTCATTCATCTTCCATCAATAGGCTAACAGTCTTTGTGGAAAAGCAGCCAGTTGCTTGGAAAGACTGTTGTTATGTGCATTACCGGTGTGAGAACTGAACGAAATGACTGAGAAAATGTTGAAATCGACGTTAAGCCCAAATCAATCAATCAATTGCGTATGCAAGAGGAAAGGGGTTAAAAGTGTTTCATTTTCCAAAATTATACGCATTGCATGATATATAACATATGTGGATTGAATGGAAATTTAAAGCTTTTGTCTTTTTAAACGCCGGGCCCCGGTAGCTCAGTCGGTAGCGACGAGGGCTGTCACTCCAGGGGTTGTGAGTTCGAATCCTGGCTCAGCCAACATTCGTTCCGACGTTTGACAAAAGTCACTGTGACATGCGTAATTCCTCTTTCACCAATGGGCTGTTTAACAGTCTATGTGGAAAAGCAGCCAGTTGCTTGGAAAGTTCGTTGTGTGGTGTACTGGTGTGAGAAAACCAGGACACGCATGAGTAGGTGAACTGGTTGCCGTGATATGACTAAAAACATTGTTGAAAGCGGCGTTAAACCCTCATCAATCAATCAATTATATTTTTTATAAGATTTTTGTTGCGACATGAAACTGTAACATAACATAAGAGATCTTCTATGGTATATGTTTGGCTTATCTGCAGCAGACGACTTTTAAAAACATTGTGACATGATGAATTTTTCATTTGCCAAAATGTGTACAATGATTATACTTTTCTTCATATAGACAACCCATAAGTTTAATTGTTTAAACTCACATGCTGCATATTTCCTGTACGTGAGAACTTGTGCATACTTGACTAAGGGAACATGCCAATAAATGTAAAAGGTCGTGTTTTGTAACGAGGTTTATAAATATGTTGTCAGTTATTCGCTCATTCATCATTGGAGATACATCATTGCTATTTGCCTGACTTATTTTGACTCACGTCTGCTTTGATTATTGACACTTTAAATTCAAAGACGTTTGCCCTTTCTCAAACAATTCAGACTATATGGAAACTCTTTATAAATGACGTTGCAATATCAGAATTGAATAATAATAAAATACATCTGGAGTAAAGAAGACATAACACCTAGGTGGTCAGTACATTATTTGGAAGAGACAAATGCACAATTCCCACTGTTTTCCAAATTCGCAGGTAAATATAATAGTTAAAATGTCATTCAAGTTACATGTTGTAAATGTTGAATAATTAACCTGTTTGCCGTTATACCATCAGAAAGAAAAATAATTGTTGACGTTGATGTATTAAATAAATATGCTAGTTGGTGTAATTCATTATCATTAGCCACCCTATAAAAGGGATGCAAAAAAAGTCTTCGTTGCATTTCACAAACAACCCTACTAGGCAGGTACGTTTTTTAAGCGCTAAAAATGAACAAGCTCGGCATTGCCTTGGTTTTGGTTGTAACTGTGCTCTTTGTGGCAACTTCAGGGAGGATTCCATCACATCCATGGTGTGAGTATTATTATTTTTGCCGAGTTAAATTTCATGTTTTCTATTTAAAAAAAGACACAGTGTTAATATTGAGCGGCTCTCTTCGAACACCCAACGATATGGTACATGTATGTTCGACCAGTGTATATCAAAATCAGTCAGTGTACCCACGCAGTCTTAGCTGGATCTGTATTGTTTGCCATTTCGGAAAACAATCTATAAACAAAAACGTCTGCTAAACAGCATCTTCTTTGATCCAAAGCATTGATGCACCGGAAAGTATGTTTCGACACGTGCTCGTCCAACGACGCTTGTCCAACGTGCTCGCACAACGACGCTTGAATAAACAAGTACATGTATACGTCTATCACATGGCTTGTATCCGATCTAATATACACATTACGTATTTCTTTATATGTCAGTTGTGTTATATAACATGACCGAATCACTATTTTTGTATTCATCTGCGAATGTTTACAAAGTAGCTGAGGTAAAGGGACCATAATTGGTCAAAATATATTTGTGTGTCTGATTAGTTAACAGTGTATTTAGTATTACATGTTGGGACTATTTTCTGCCATGTGATCAAAAGATCATTCGTTGACATTCCATAAAGTTGTATTAAACTCGTCCAAGAAGTGTGTTATTAAGCTCGCCAAAGGCTCGCATAATAACACATTTCTTGAACTCGTTTAACAAAACTTGATATGAAATGACAACTCATGTCAGATCCAATATATATACAGTCTCATTTAAATCATACAAAAATACTTCGCTGTACGTATATTTTATCTGACATTCCCTCAGAAAGGGTGTCTCGATATGATACAGTTGAATACATTATGGGAACATGCTCGGTTTTTATGTCCAATGTAATCGCACGATACATGTAACCGAGTCAAGCCATCAGGGTTCTTGTTGGATTTGCGAACAATGCATTTATGTGCCTCGAAATATATATATATATATATATGTATTTATTTATTTATAGGTTGATAAAATGACCTCAAATATCCATGCTTTGTCGTGCGAAACAATTGCTGCATCGTTTATGTCTCGCCGCGACGAAGTTGCAAAAGAGAGATTAAGGTTTTTGCTTTTCTGGCGTTAAGCTCTACGTTAAAGTTCGTTTGTTTTGCTTTTTCTCAATAAGTACTTGTGCCAGGGCTTTCAAACTTGGATCATAGTTGCATTTAATACCATTCTTCACATTATATGCTGCAGATGGTTAAGTCTGACTTATTTGGGGTAAAAAGCATGGTTTTTCAGATTCGTAATTCTTTCTTTCCTATAATGTTTCTTATGAAAGGAAAACCAGTGATAAAAATCATACGATGAAAACACCGTAGCAGCAGTTAAGATTGCTCATCTAAGCAATCAGAACTGCGGCTACTCTTTTTTCAAACGCAGGGTCTTTCTATGAATTGGTTCCACTTAAGCGATATATTCGAGTTATCGCTAGTGAACTGTATATAAAAAGAAAAAGTGGATTCACCGTTGTGATTTTAATTCCTTTTCATTTCAGATTGTTTCTTGCCACCCTCCAGCGGTAATTGTTTAGCTAATTTTCCGAGATGGTATTACAACCCATTTTTTAGGACGTGTCGACCGTTCACCTACGGTGGATGCGGAGGAAATCCGAATAGGTTCTTCACGTACTGGCAATGTAGGAATACTTGTTCGAGGTTTTGAAGGTTATGGTACACACAGCTGATTTAGATACACATTGGTGGTACAATATCATTGGGAATATATTTACTTATGTTTTGGCATTTATAAGCAAGGGTGGTCGTTTAGCACTATTTTATCGCTAATGAAAACGTGAAACTGATCAACATTTTAATTAGACCTGACCTGCGATAAGGACATCGTGTTATTTAGACAAACAATAAGGATTCGAACGAGGCATCATGCTATTTAGACAAATAATAAGGAGTATGACTAGAGGCTGGGACAAACCACACTACCAACAGAGTTTTTCATTTTCCGATTACATTGTACACGTAATATTGGACTTTGCCTATCTGAAATATATAATTTTTTTGTACTTACCTTGTATTTTTTTATGAGATACTGTAATTAAATTCTTGACAATTCACGGAAAATAAACAGATTTGGTTGTCCTTCCATACATTAACAAGTCACTTTCCCGTATCCAGAGCACGAACAAAGGCTTGGGCCGCGCGACATGAACAGAAGTCTTGGGCTTGCAATTGCGAACAGTAAATACTCAGACGAGCATACATGTTACATAACCGTCTATCTAAAATTAGAAGTCACATGAAATCAAAATAAGTGTATCCCAAATCGTTCGACTCAAAGGTTCCTTTTTGTTATGAGTTAGAATAAGAATAAACTATACTCGGTCGACTACATACAATAAACTACACTACGTTGACTACATTCGGTCAACCGCATTCCGTCAACCACATTCCGTCAACTACATTCGGTCGACTACATACGGTCAACTACATTCGGTCAAATACACTACGTTGACTACATTCGGTCAACCACATTCCGTCAACTACATTCTGTCGACTACAATCCGTCAACTACATTCTGTCAATTATATTCGGTCGACTTCAATCGGCCAACTAATTTCGGTCGACTATATTTTGTCGACTACAATCCGTCAACTACATTCTGTCAACTACATTCGGCCAACTAATTTCCATCGACTACATTGGGTCAACTACATTGGGTCAACTAAATTCGGTCAACAACATTCGGTCAACTACATTTGGTCAACTACATTCGGTAGACTACATTCTGTCTAGTACATTTAGTACATTCAGTCGACTACATTTGGTCAACTACATTCGGTCGACTACAATCGGTCGACTTAATTCGGCCGACTTCATTCGGTCGACTACATTCGGTAGACTTCATTCGGTATACTTCATTCGGTAGACTGCATTCGGTAGACTGCATTCTGTCTACTACATTACTGATCCTCAGCCAATGAGCTAAGTATAGATTATGTGGCAGTTTAGGTATCCAGGCGCCTTGGAAGACAGTTATGTGGAGCACGGGTAGGAGAAAGTCAGGAAACTAGTGATTATGTGAATTGGCCGGCGTGAGAAAAACCGAAATGCTGTTGACAATGTCGCTAAACTTCAATTAACCAACGTATTAAAGGAAACCGGTGAGTTTTGAGAATATCTGTGACGAAATCGCGTAAAGAAACGTAGGCGAGGAACGTGTCTTTATACATAATTTAAAGTGTTAAAAAAGTCTCCGTTTAATCAAAGTTTAATATACGTGAAGGTCTGGAGAGACAATCCGACGTCACTTGTCAATGTTATACATAAGAGGACCACTCAAGCGACGCTTTAAAAACAAAAGACAACCTGAATACATGTACTAGAAGTAAAACCAATATGAACCTGCACATCCTTGCAATTGGTACTCTGCACTGTGCATCAGTTAGTCATACAAGTGTAACACAATGGGGTACCGCATTGTACATATCGAGGGCTTGGCGTGAAACAGTTGTAACTCAAATCGGTATTTTTTTACCAAGGTTAATCACCTCGCCATAGATTCTTTATAAGCGTTAAATCATTTTTCTTGGTAAACAATGGAAATTTAGGTGCCATTGCTCGTTCTGAGCAATGGCACCTAAATTTTCATTGTTTACAAAGGGTTCAAAATTGCCCCTAAACCAGGGATTTCAAAATAGGTTTTTAGTTACAACCGTTTCACGCCAAGGCCTCGATATAGAAGAAATCGCGTTATGTTCTACATCTTTATTTACTACAGACGATATTGTCTACGTATCAAACCAAAAATCATTTCTAAACTATAACGCCAGCTCTTATACTTGTCTGACACCTTTCAGTTCCACCAATAAGCCCCCCGTCACTGTTTGAGAGTCATGTTTATATACCTGGTTTCTCACCATGGTAACATCCTGACGTACTGAAATTATATGCGTGGCGTGGTCGCAGGGGCCATTGTGCCACAACAGGTTTAGAGGGAATTCTGAGGAAGAAAAAAAATGGTCTGAATCCGATTACATGACTGTTTAGGCAGATCGTGACCTACACTTGTAATACATAACGGCTAGTTTCTCTAACATAGTCCTATTTAGTTGTATTCCAGAAGAGCATTGGAATGGCGACAAAGGGACCTTCTTCTTCGTTCGGATGATATGACGATAGACTGGGATTTGTAAATGTCAAAATCGCACACAGACTGTGTAGAAGGAATCTGTCAACTGTGTGATACATTTTCGCAAAAGACTTAAATAAACCAATATCAAAGTGTTCACTCTTCTAGAATATATCGAGACTTGGAATATAATAAAACAGAACATGTTATGACCCCCATAAATTACTATAGCTTATCAAGCCAAGCGGACAGCGACATATTCCTTGTAAACTAGCTTATGTAAACGCCAGTATTGCTTGGGGATAAAGATCGCTCGATAGCCTGATAAGCCCCAAAGTTGGCAATGAAAGCATATAATGAGCTCGGCAAACAACATATGAGGTCAGTATATATTCACAGAGAAAAGGCTTGCTATAAATAAGAAAGCGCGCTCCACGATATTTAAACACTTTCAACGAGGTTTGCAGAGACAATCAGTCATTAAAAACATATCGTGTACAATTAAGCCGTTCCGCGAGAAAACCAACTTTGTGGACTCTGCGTAAAGTATCGACCCGGATCAGCATAAGCATGCCGCGCAGGCTAACCTGGATAGGCACTCTTCGTCTCCTGTGGATTTTCTGTTTCAGGAATCAATACACTTTATGTCTGTCCCCCTGAGACAGAATGTGCCGGCCCGGATCAGTCTGCGCGGATTGCACAGGCTGATCTGGGTCGATACATTACGCAGAGGCCTTTATAATGGTTTTCTCGCGGGACGGTACAATTGGTTATTCGAAACATTGCGTATTCTCCTTATTGTATCCAAACAATATACAGGTTTAACATATCAAACGCAACTTTATTATGTCTGTCATGATAAAACAGATTCGTACTTTTGTCTGACGGTCTATATAAAAGTTATTGACACGCGAAATGGGACAGGTGTTATAAATCACCATGTATGCGATTTAACGCCAACCTCCATCGACGGTGTATTTAAGCCGAGGAGAATCAAAAGTATTTGACCGAAGACGCTCGGTGCTCTGTACAAAGAAAAGCGAAAATAGAAGAGGAAACAATTATTTAGAATTAGCCACTCTGCAGTTACAAAAGGTACAAAACAGAACATGATGACCATGGTAGTCCATATCGCTCACCTGATTTAAAAGAACTGAGAAAGTTTTCAATTTATTTTTTCTTTCTGTATAAAAAAAAACCGAGCCTGCCCCCTTGTAGCCAAGTTTTTAGACGGTTCGGAACAATTTTTACAGTCTTGATAGAGGGTCACTAAAGAAACAAATTTTCAATTGGTGCCAATACTGTTGGTAAATATTAATTATACTGTATATACGTATCAGGAAACAAGACCCGCCCCCTGGAAGCCATGTTTTCCAGCGGATCGGAATAATTTGGCCAATGCTTGTAGAATGTCAGCCAAGGAACATTTGCCAAATTATTTTCAATTCGGGCCACTACTTTCAGACAAGAAGTTTTTAATACACACGTGTATAAAGAAGACAAACTCAAATCAGGCCACTATTTTTGAACAAGACGTTTTTAATACACACGTGTATAAAGAAGACACACTGAAATCGGGCCACTCTTTTTGTGTTTTTGAACAAGACGTTTTTAATACACACATGTACAAAGAAAACAAACTCAAATCGGGCCACAACTTGTTAATAGACCATTGTATAAAGAATACAAACCCATACCAGGTCACTACTTTTGAAAAAGACGTTTTTAATACACGCGTGTATAATGAAGACAAACTCCATTCCCCTGCGGTGGTTTTGTTTTTTCAAGGAATGTCATCAAAAAATGTTTGTGCCAAATTATGTTCAAATGGGGTCGGTATTTTCCTACAAGAATATTTGGCATTTGTCCCTCTTTTTGATGCCACAGCAACCAGAATCTTATATATAATTAACGTATTCAAGCAGTTTCGAAAGGGGACCCACTTAAGGAATGCCATTCTGAAATTATTTTGAAATTGGACAATAGACAATAAGGAAAAAAAGTTGTTTGTAGTGAAATGTGAACAGACATACGACATCGGATGGTGAGTGATAACAACAACTTAAACAGCACTTCGTGTACAGGTGAGCTAAAACAAAAACAACTTTTCATTTCGAGACATCAGGGATTCATCACATAACTCGAACGTAATAAAATAAACTATAAATCATTTTTATAATAATAATTTGATTGACAGCTTATTTAATAATTTTTTCTTGCGACGCAATCTTATAATTTTGATTGACATCTTGCTTAACCATGTATCAAGCTTGCCACACAAACATATCATTATTTTGAAGATACATCAAATGTTCTGTCTCTCGATGCGTTGTTTAAAACCCAAATATGCCGAAAGTACTTCGGTTAGTTGTAAAAAGGTGTATGAGCGATACACTTCGAATTCTAACTGTGTGTAATTTGTGACCATTGTAGATCCAGATAGGCTTGCGTATTCACTAGGTCTAAGCTGGTCCAGCAGTGGGTCCAGAGCACTCGCAGAAGCTTTCACGATATTTATTATATGTAGTTTACATAGTTACAAGACAATTGATAAGCAAACAGATCATTATCTAGACATTTTAGTCAAAATACGCATAAAACATTCCTTCTTTGTTCCATGTAAACAGGGTCTTTCAAATAGTACCCTGATGTAAATCAACCAGTTTCAAACTGTCTAAGCGTTTCTCAGGTAGAACACCCATATTATATTGTATTGAAACGAGTTACCTCTAAGTCTTAAATAAATCCAAAGAAAATGTGTGTTTGTGGGGTGTGTGTCATGTATTATGCAAGAAAGAATTCACCCCGTGAAGTTGGTAACCGTCATTTATGACGAAATCGGGCCGGAACGAAACTTGTCTTTTTCACATACTCTTCTTTCACTTTCAAACAATGTCAAAATACTAAAATTGATCAAATCTATCATGTACAGTAATGTCATGCTGCATATTCAGTGCATTTTGGTGAAAGTATACTCACATGTCTTACGCAAACACAGTTATTTTTAGGGTCTATATTTGGCTCTAGATCAGCATGGCCGCGGATATATTTGGCGTAATTTGATATTTAAAAAAAAAAACTACTAACACTGTTACACGGCTTATACACTCGCATAGCATGATGCTTTCAAACTTAATATAAATTTACATTGAACTCGCGATATCTCTTAGTCGAAAGGGACCGATAAATGTATTCGAGTTATAGAAATGTTTGAGTCATCACTTGACTTGTGATGCATTCATTTAACTTTTACAGCCGTCGTATTTAATCTCGCAAGGTGCTTTAACGCGTCTCAATTCAGGTTGAGTTACTCTATTGAACCCAAATTCAAGGGAAGTAAGCCATGTGATATTTGTTTGAAGTTTGTAACTCGATAAATGTGAATAAAACATAATTCGTCTATTTTTGGTTATTAAAACAGTTTAGATTGGTTTAAATTGTCATATTTTTTGATAAAATCTGCAAATTATTTAATTATGAAAAAAATGCCAGTGATATAATTATAACGACTGTTACGCCATTTCCAAAAGATACATATTCGTTCCAGGAAATGGTTCAAATAAAAGGTTATACTTGTACTCGAATTTTCACAAGTTCGAGTTTTCTCGAGTCAAATATATACATGCTTTCTGATTGTAGCCTACTGGTAAGTCTTAATATTGTGATAACTATGTAATAGTGTAGTCTATCCAAGTACGGTTATTTAACCCTTTCCCTCATACATCAATTATGCAGCAGACGACTTTGAAATCATCTAACCGAAATTGGAAACTATCTATAATAGAAAGTATAATTTTCAAATATTGTGGCAAATAGTTAATTTGATAATCATTTCACCTGTTACTACAATGTTTTCAAAAGTCGTCTGCTGCAGAGGCGTCAGAAGGCGTCTACAAGTGGAAAAGGGTTAAGCGAATAAACAAACGAGCCGCTTCTAGCGATTTGGGATTTTAATAAATCTGCGTACAGTGATGAATCAGGCGAGTATGTGCATTGACACAGTCTCATCAGCGGCTTCACCGATCGCATAGTTGTTATATTTACCTAAATGCATTTATTTCCGAATGAAAACTATAGGTGTAGCTCTTCTACTTTTATGCAAAAATGTCATAAAATGATTTCAAAGCGGGATGTCATCAAGGCATCAAATTGCTTGAACGCTGCCAAAATCTATAAATTGAATTATTCCTATAAATACTACAGAAGGTTGAATACATTCCGTATAATTTAAGTCAGTTTTAACCTTTACAATATGAAATAGCTTCCGTGGTTTTTGGAAATTTGAAAATCCTATTAAAACCAGACCTTAACCTCTCGCCGCAGTAGTAAACGAGAAGTGTATATGAGCCGTTCCGCGAGAAAACCAACATTATGGCATCTGCGTAATGTATCGACCCAGATCAGCCTGCGCAGTCCGCGCAGACTGATCCGGGCCGACACATTCCGTCTCAGGGAGCTTGATGTATAGAGTCATGATTCTTGAAACAGAAAATCCATAGGAGGCGAACAGTGTATGGCCGGATTAGCCTGCGCGGCATGCTTAGCCTGATCCGGGTCGATGCTTTACGCAGAGACCACAACGTTGGTCTTCTCGTGAGACGGCTCAAACATATCTGAGTACTGCCTATTGCAGGTCGTCTCAGATTGATCTTTGCATCAGCTGATTAAATTGTCGCCTACAAAACCGTTAGTTATCAACAAGGGAGATAACCCATATACATACAAGATATAGCGAACTTTTAAGAGATGTAAAGGGTCAATTGGAGACAACATTGTATGCGGTTTTGTCCTTAATTTACATACAGCGAAGTTTGTTGGTCTTATTCAAATGAGATTCGTAAATTGGGAACCTGAACTAATGGTACAGCCATTTTAAATCGAGGTCAAACAAAGGCACCATTATTGAAACAACTTTTTAATAAAATATTATGTCACGGACGTGGAACATTCGCTGTCTTTATTCAATTCCGATGAACTCAACGAAAATATTTACTTCCAGCCGTGCATACAAGTCAATAAAATGGATGAGCAAATCCAATCTTCTCCGATATCACGTTCCAAGTACAAATTGGCCGGAAGAACATCAATCATAATTGAAAACGTTCCTACTTCGAGCTGCACTCTAGGACACTTTACAAACAATTGCACCGGGGGACATTAAAAACAACAACATACCTTGAACATCAATGACATAACAAACTTATGCATCGAAGAAATGTCTTTAAAATACTTGGTTGTATTTCCGAGGGTTGAAACAAACTCACGTACAATTTTAATTTCACTACAATGCGTGATACTGCTTCGTGTTTGTTTGTATTGTCTTTAACACCACTTACAACATTGTTTTATTGATATCACGACATTTACTTGGTCAATTTTTAGTACATTTCGAGGGCTTGGCGTGAAACGGTTCTAACTAAATACCTATTTTTAAAACCCTGGTTTAGGGGCAAGTTTGACCCATTTGTAAACAATGCAAATTTAGGTGCCATTGTTTATCAAGAAAGATGATTTAAAGCTTATAAAGCCTTCATTGCGAGGTGATTAACATTGGTAAAGAAATACAAATTTTAGTTACAACCGTTTCATACGGCAGCTCTAAAGGGACAAACACGAAAATCGTATGTAATTTATAAAAATGTGTGTGTCCCTTTAGAGCTGCCGTAGTTTCACGCCAAGCCCTCGATTTGTAATATAGGGTCCAATTCCGCCTTTAAAAGTAATACTTAAATACTTAAAAGCCTATTTCATCATTTGTGTTTCCCTTATATTGTGTAAGACATGAATGGTGGAACGTATTTAAATAAATAACTAAGTTAACATCCATATTTACCATGCTTATTAACACAACTTGTTAAGAAAGGAAATATTAAGCCATTGTCATAAGGGAAACATTTTTTTTTAAGTATTACTTAGCGCTATGCGAGGTTGGTGGCGTTGGACCCCTGTCCATTTATCCTGACAAAAACTATTCAGTCGTAAAGCTTATCACACAAACCTGAGCACCAAGGAGGGAATGCAAAGTTGTTATGACCTGGTCAGGTATCGAACCCGCCCCCCCCCCTTGTACCTAATGCGGACGCTTTACCAATACATTAGCGAGGATTGTTTGGTTTATTGGGGTTTTACGCCGCTATCAACATTGTTTCAGCTATATCACGGCCACAGTTCAAGTATTCACGACCCCTGGGTAAACAACCAGTACTAGGCTAGAATATGTGCTCTGCCAAAGGGTACTCCATCACGACCGTCGTGACGCGACTGGGGATCGAACCCGGGACACCCTGTTTCAAATCCCTGACGCTAACAACTCCCCCACGGCGGATTCCACATTAGAGAAGATAAGTTAATGGCATTCTATTTTAGTCTGATATTATACATGAACTAAAAGATGTTCCTGGTCGTTTCAATAAGTAATGACAATACTTTCCTTTATTCTTTAATATGAGCCATTCCATGAAAAAACCAAGATTATGGTCGCTACGTAATGTATCGACCCAGATCCGCCTGCACAGTCCGCACAGGCTTATCCAGGCCGACACATTCCGTCTCAGGGGGATATAGGTATATTGTAATGATTCATGTAACTGATAAATCAACAGGATGCGAACAGTGTCTATCTGGGTTAGCCTGCGCGGCATGCTTAGGATGATCCGGGTCGATACTTTACATACAGTCCACAATGTTGGTTTTCTCGTGAGGCTGCGGCGATAGACATCTGCGTAATGTATCGACCAGATCAGCCTGCGCTGTCCGCGCAGACTGATTCGGCCGACACATTCCGTCTTAGTGGGATATATGTAAAGAGTAGTTATTCCTGAAACAGAAAATCCACAGGAGGCGAAAAGTGTCTATCCGGGTAAGCCTGCGCGGCATGCTTACGCTGATCCGGGTCGATACTTTACGCAGAGTCCACAATGTTGGTTTTCTCGTGGAACGGCTCATATGTAATGAATTTTTAAATATACACAGGATTTTCGTTACTTTAAATCGGAATAATACCATTATGATGTATTAATAAAGCAAACGTATTAGCTCAACCCTTTCCCTCGTACGACAATTCTGCAGCAGTCGACTTTGAACATATTTTGTCCAAACATAGAAAATCTCTATAATTGAATGGATAACCTATGACTAAAACATTGTGGCAAAAGGAGAAATTGCTCGTTTTGAGCAATTTCTTCTTTTGTCACACTGTTTTCAAAAAGCCGTCTGCTACAGAGGGCGTCAGAAAGGGTATATATGGGGTAAAGGGTAAAACTGTTCGGTTTACCAAAAGGTTGTCTCTATAGCCTTTTCCTTGCTACACCACCATGTCCAATGGGCACCGCCAGTGTTGGTGTATGCCTGACCCTGTAATGTAATGGTAGGGAGGGGGCAGGGTTTCCAGGGTTTCCAGACTAACTATATGATATGATAGATACGCATATGACATTAAAACGAATCCTGAAGGTATGGTTCATTCCAATAGTGTTTAACAAGACAATTTCATCGATAAGATTGTGACATAATCAAAGCACTGCAGTGCTGACGGCCTGGGGGCTGCTGGAAGGTTGGAGAAGTAGGAGAATGTGAAAGGGAATAACAATAGCAGCTTATGTTTATGTATTTATTGTCAAGAAGTTGAAAGATCATGTCAAAAATAGTAAATTTTATTAAACTGCCAATTTAAAAATAGAAGGACCTTCTTGACACTGTATAGCTCACCTGAGTGCAAGAGCTCACAAGTATACGCATTTAAGACATGAAGAATCAAAGGGAAATTTGACAGCAGGTTAAGGCAGAATATTTTGAAGCTTCTGCATAATATGTCAATGTTAAATCACATTCCATCAAGTTGAAATAGTTCTCTAAACCATGTACTAGACTGGGAGAAAGTGTTTGAAATATGCAGGTCTCATCAAGACAATTATTCTGACAAAGATTCCGCAAAATGCAAAATCAAGTGTGTTATCAAGATTTTCCTTCATTTGGCCTAGTGACCTATTTTTGTTTACCCGATATGACCCTTATTCGAGACTAGATATTATTAAGATAAACATTCTGACCTAATTTTTAAAAACTCGGCCTCTACAGTGTAGAAAAGATTTCCTTCAATTTGGCCTAGTGAACTAGTTTTTTAACAGACATGACCAATATTCAAACTTGACCTACATATCATCATGACAAACATTCTGATACAGTTTCAACATGCTCAAGTTAAAAATGCAGCCTCCATTATGTTAACAAGATTTGGCCTAGTGACCTAGTTTCTGACCCAATATGACCCATATTCGAATTGACTTAGATATCATTAAGGCCAGCATTCTAACGAAAATGCCGTTGATACCTTCACAACACTTGCGGGCACCAGCACAGCACGATTTAGGGAGATGTTTGCGTTTGCACGCTACCTCTACAACTTAGTTATTGATGCATTGGTGGCTGAAGAGGAGAGGTGTCATTCCCTTTAATGCCACTCTCCTTCTCTTGTGGGTACTGCCCTCTCCTTCTCCTTCGGTCCTCCCTTCTTTTATAGGGCATCTTGTAGTACTGTTACTCTGACAATTTTGTGATAAACTGTGTGTTAAATTGCTACCTTCTGTGAAGAGAGCGACTGGAATCTGATTAATGGTGCGATGACCCGGCTTCTATAATCTGCGAGACACATTGTATGGTCGGCCATACGCCGCCTTTCACTGGCCAATGTCTGCCCGATGTCCGGCCGGGCCCTGAGAGGCGAATTTGGCCTTGCGCTCGCCATATATGTATGATGCCCGACCTCGTTGGGGTGTCGTAGGGTTGGGGGAGTTGGGCACGGACCCTATTGGCCCCTGCTAAATCCGCTACTACATTTGCCACGCTTTATCTTTGTTTACCATTAATTTGTCGACGCACGGGCCCTACGGCCCCGGTTAATCCGCCACTGTATATTTCATGTGACTTCTTTCGTTGGGAAGGGGAGTCGGGCACGGGCCCTATGGGCCCCCGCTAAATCCGCCACTATATTTGCCACGCTTTTTCTTTGTTTACCATTAATGTTTCGACGCACGGGCCCTACGGCTCCCCGGTTAATCCGCCACTGTATATTTCACGTGACTTCTTTCTTTTTTTCCGTTCCTCTTCGCGAATGTTAATAATGTTAACAAGCGTCCACATGTGACCTCTCGGCGCATTAATTTCTAAAACATTTCTTAAACTTATATTTGAGTACTCATGCCTTAAGTTTTTCACTGATGTTCCAACAACATTAAAATTATATTTATGGGGGAGATCCTAACCTTTTAAATGCAGTTTTGTTGAATCAATGATGAACTATTTTTCTCGCGCATTTTTTCTCGCGTTGTTTAGTGCTAACAGCAATTGGCATGCTGCCAACTCCGAAAAAAATGGTATTACTACTATGACCAGGGGCTAAAGCCCAGGCCAAAAACGATTTCGGATTTATTCAATTTTTTTTTTTTATGCTATTTTTATAGCAAGGTTGAGTATAAAACAATAAATCATATGTTTATTTAAGATCATTACGTGTTATAATAATGGACCACGGTAAGGGAAAACGAGCATCATGATTAAAGAATCCATCGTCGGCTTTGGTAATTATTTTATAAACTTTCCAACATACAACACATATGTACCAGACGACTTTGAAATATGGAAATGTCTCCAATTGAAGGTATGATATTCAAAGTGTGTTAATATTTGAAATTTATGATTAATTTCTCATTTCGAGTTTAGGGGTTAGAATAACGACTGAGGAGTGGCTGTTGTCAGGATAAAAGGACCAATAGTACACGTAACTTTCCCAGAAACGCCTTGATATTACTGAAAACATGTTGAAAGCGACGTAAAACATCAAACAATCCAATCAAATCCTTTCGATACAGTTTCAAATACCCTCTGTTGCAGATACTTCAAAAGTTCTTTGTTATATATATTATACTATGGCAATCGGCGTGTGGCCTATATACATAACTAAAAATCTTTAATGATGACAGAATAGCAAACGGGGGCGATCTTTAACGAATCGTGTGGCGGTCTAACGTAAATCAAGTCAGCGTCAGACAACTTTTAAAACATCTAGTGGTAAATTGTCGAAAATCTCTCTTAATGATAACATAATAATTGAATAGAGGTGAAAATACTGTGACAATTGGATCAATTGCCAAATGTCTCTATTTGTCTCAATGTTTTCAACAGTCGTCGGCTGCAGATGTTTCTGAAGGTTGGAAATAGTAAACATATGAGACTATGATACTCATATTTATTCCAGTCCCATATAAACAACACATGTCGTAGGTCTTTCTTTCTCCTGACGTCAGATTACAAAGGATGAAGTGTCCAAACGATATTTCTAAATGATTTATTACGTTTTACCAGTATAAAAAGGGCGAACAAGGTTTTGGCGTAATTTTACGGAGAACATAAGGTTGGATATCATCTAATTTTTGAACATGAACAAAATCACCATTACTGTGTTTTTTGCTTTGGCACTGCTATTTGCAGTATCATCCGGACATTATTATCCGAGTGGTAGAACACCCTGGTGTAAGTTATACCTTTAACACTTATTTATCTGGACGTGACTTTTAGCCTTTCACTGCCGAATTTCACAAAGTCCAGTCTACCACGTTGAAAATTGGATCACTCCATCCTTTTTTCAACAGGAAATTTGGCAAAATTGAATGTTTTAGTCGCAAACAATGCAGATTTCATGAGAGACAGCTCGTTACGAGCTTTCTCACCTGAATCTGAATTGTTTGTAAGAGCCCTCTATTGCCGTTGGCAGCGAAATAGTTAAACACCGTCTACGTTATATACGACTTATACTCATATTTTCGAACAAGACAGTCCAAGATCAGCATTCAAATGTTTGCAGTCTTGTCTTGGCAAGAACCTATTTAAAAATGCAATGTCGACGAGATATATGTAGGATTTATTTAGAATGCAACATTTTTGAGATAGTATGTTTGATAAAATGAAAAGTCTATTTCATAAACAATGCAGATTTCAGGAGAGACAGCTCGTTACCAGATAGTATGTAAGATTTAATTAGAAATGTAACAATTTCGAGATATTTTGTAAGATATGTTAAGAAAAGAAACAGTTACGATACCGTGTAAGAACTTGTTAATAAATAGTGACGATACTTTGTAAGAACGTTTTTATAAATTAAATAGTGACGATACTTTGTAAGAACGTTTTTATAAATTAAATAGTGACGATACTTTGTAAGAACTCATTTATAAATTAAATAATGACGATACTTTGTAAGAACCTATTTATAAATTAAATAGTGACGATACTTTGTAAGAACCTATTTATAAATTAAATAGTGACGATACTTTGTAAAAACTTATTTATAAGTTAAATAGTGACGATACTTTGTAAAAACGATACTTATCTCACTAACTAGTTAACTACATAATTATCACGATATTTATCTGATTAACTAGTTACATAACACGTTAATCACTTAAAAGATATCAAACGAATAGTTTTATCATTAAGTAGGTAACTAGTTTCATAACTAGTTAACCACATACATATCACGATAATTATCTGACTAACTAGTTACATAACTAGTTAACTACATAATTATCACGATAATTATCTGACTAACTAGTTACACAACTAGTTAACTATATAATTATCACGATACTTATCTGACTAACTAGTTACATAACACGTTAACCACTTAATATATATAAAAAATGGCAGTATGTAGGTATCTGTTGGCGGTAGTGGGCAGTAACATAGACTTTTTTGAGAATAGGTGCTGTTTGATATTGCTCTGCAATGCAAGACGGGTTTAAAAAAAAGAAACAATTGTATTCGGACTAGATTGCTAAATGAAATAGGCTTATCTTTACTGAAACATGTCCTTAACCCTTTCCCAACTGTATACGTATTTTGATGCATCTGCAGCAGACGACTTTTGAAAACATTTTGACAAAAGGAGAAATTGTTCAAAACGAGCAATTTATCCTTTTGCCACAACGTTTTCAACTTTTTACAGTAATTATACCTACAATTATAGAGAGTTTCCTTATTTCTGAGTAGACATTTTTAGAATCGTCTGCTGCAGATTTGTTGTATGTGGGAAAGGGCTAATCCACTTTGGCTGTTCTTCTTGGAGCAAAGCTCACTAGATCTCACTAGATCTCACTCACTAGATCTCACTAGATCTCACTAGATATATATCGGAATGCATACGATCACAGTATCAATGTAGTTATTTAACACTGACACAAAAATCATAAAAGCATGTTTGGGAATTACTCTAACCATAAAGATGTAAAGGTAAATGTAAATGTAAAGGCTCATCCCGACTTTTCGTTGGTCGAATAAACTAGAGGGCTTGTTTCAGTCGTCTTACATTATGCACATATTTGGATCCTTTAGTGTTCCATTTCCTTTTAAGCTATACAGCTCATACCACCCTGTCCTGTCGACGACGGTACCGAATAACTTAAGTTTGGCGTTCAAGTTTTTAAGTTTTATATATTTGAAATTGAGGTAGTGTTGCTCCTTGCTTTTATGTAATGCCGATCAATGGTGCTATGTACTGCATGATAACTTGATACTAATAAAAATACGTTCAGTAATATATATATAAATATATGTGTATGTGTGTGTGTGTGAACGATTTACCCTTTAAGCGTTATGTTTTCAAATCTATATCAAAATTAATATTCAAACTGTTCTGATATTAACTTATTTTTCCTCAGATGATTCCGGAGCAGACGACCACGTTAAATGTCAAATCAAGTTAACCAGGGCTCTAGATATCAGGCGTTGTTTTGCTTGTTTTAAAATCCTTATTTGATCCGCTAATCCTATATTGAGGGTACTCAAAAGAATTGTCTCAGTGAGACGATTCTTTTGAGTACCCACAACATAGGGTTGACTTGAATAATAAAAAAGAAATTGTGGGAAAACGAGCTGAATACCACCTCCTTATCTGAACCTCTGAAGTTTACCAACATCTTAGTGATATAAGCCATTCTCTGCCGGTTCACTCGTTAATTACACTCTCATCTTGCACTATTTCAGTCTGTTACCTGCCTAGAGACAATGGTAAATGCTACGCCTCTATGACAAGATGGTATTATGATCGCTACTCCGGGAGATGTTGGAAGTTTATGTACGGCGGATGCAAGGGTAATAAAAACAACTTCCCGACTTACTGGGACTGTATGCGGATATGCAGGCCGTTTTGAGAGACTCGCAAGGTCAGCAGTCTGAATGGGTTTAAGAGTTTCCCGAGTGAAGTTTAAATCTAAACAATAAATTATAAAAACGAAATAGCTGTTGTTTGTTTATATGGAGCACTCGAGAACCGTCCTACATACAGTTTTCATTCTTTGGGAAAATATAAGATAGACAAGCAAACTTATCTTTATTTATACATTGCCCGAACGCAGTGAGCTTGATTGTAAGTGGTTCAACTAGTCGTTAAACTGCAACGGCATGTGCTTTATTTCGATGTTAGTGTATCCTGTATCCTGTGTATATATACATAGCACAATAGGATCAAGTCAAGATCCGTTTTCGTCAACAATTAAAATAGGAAATATATTTTACTTTATGAAGTCATATTTTGGTCGGTTCCGGTTTTAAAGTCCATTTTCACTTGAATATTAAGCAATTAACTATTGGATTCGTTTGATTGATAAGTTCAGCTTTTTTTTATCTCTACCTTTTCTGTATCGCTGGTTAACAACACTAAATTTACAACGTTCTTCGTGCAAAATAATATACTATGACAAAAACTACCTTCAATAATTCGAATACCTGCTATTGATATATGCAAACAAAAGCGATGACTAATTTGCCTGTTGACCTAAATAGATTGAGATTACGACCAGACATTAACCCTTTCCCACACAAAACAAAAGTGAAAAAGAGGACTTTGTAAACATCTCGGCGAAAATAGGGGGAAACACTATAAGTGATAGTATTTAATATTACATAGAGTTTAAAACATAGATATACTGCAGATGCGTCGTTACATGTCTCTACACGTGGATAAGGTTTAAAAGAATGATTGCTACGCATGTTTTGATTTATGTTTTTGATTTATGTTTTTGATTTATGTGTTTTGACGATCAATCGAAGAGCATATCTGCAACAACTAAAGCCGACCACATCATAGGAAATCGACCTTTCGAGGTGTTGATGTGAACCCTGTCCCACATACAACACATACGACATTAAAACACATCCTGGCAAAAATAAAAATAAAGTAAATGTCTACAAAATTTAATTGAATTATAATAAGTCCCATTACATTGAGTTGACAACATTGTAGCAAATGATAACTTTATTAATGCTGATCAAAATTCGTTTGTTTGCAGATGCGTCAACATGCGTTTGCATGTCGAAAACTGGAAATCCCACATGATTGCAATCAAATTGCAAGATCTAATCGTGTATTAAGTCTTTATCGTGTTCGTAAACTTCCCTCTAAAGTTGTCCAATCAGATGGCGAGCTGAAGAAGATCCTGATCAGACTGCACGTAAGCTGATCGAAAAGGTTCTGAAGGTCGGTTTTCGTGTGTCGAGATCCTTATCAAGATTTATTATACTTTCACCCCGACTTCTCATAGAAGTAATCCACACCCAGCTTCTTAACCCTTTCCCTCATATATACGATTTCTGAAGCATCTGCAGCAGACGGCTTTTTGAAAACATAGTGACAAAAGAAGAAATTGCTCAAAACGAGCAATTTCTCCTTTTGCCACAAGTTTTCCCACTTTTAGTCATAGGTTATCCATTCAATTATAGAGATTTTCTATATTTTGACAAAATATGTTCAAAGTCGTCTGCTGCATAATTGTCGTACGAGGTAAAGGGTTAACCAATCGCCATTCGTTGTATATAGAAGATACTAGTAAATGATTGAGTTTCATGTATACCACGACCAGTTCCCATACAGCGTTAACTACCTAGCTTATGCTCGCAATAGAACTTCACGCTATATCCTTCCCAGGCAACTGGCTACCTTGTAACATTCACTATTTAGCCCATTGGTGGAGGACAACCATCGAGTAAAAATCAATGTCCAAGTCGTGATTCGAACAGACGACCCTCCGATTGATAGACCTCGTCGGTACCGACTGAGCAATTGCGCATCAGCACTAGTAATGAAACACGCCACGGGACAGCTGGCCTTCAAAAGGTTAAAAATATTGATGGATTCATTGATTAATTGGGGTTTAAAGCCATTTTTTCGTGATTCGAACAGACGACCCTCCGATTGATAGACATGAGCAATTGCGCATCGGCGCTAGTATTGAAACACGCCACGCGACAGCTGACCTTCAAAAGGTTAAAAATATTGATGGATTCATTGATTAATTGGGGTTTAAAGCCATTTTAAACCATGTTCTCAATCATACCGCGACGGCCAATTCACCTACGCACGTGTGTTACCTGGCGTTCTAACACAGCAGTCTTTCCCACCAACTGGCTGCTTTACCACATAGACTGTTAGTTTATTAGTGGAAGCCGAACGATGCTAGTCACAGTGACTTTGTTTTTAGTTGATAAAGAACACTTACGAATAAAGTTTTGATTGTTTAAAGTATCCTTGTGTGACCAAGTGAGTTCATCCCTGGGGATAAGATACAACTTGGCATGTCTGAACAATGTCGATTCAGATCAACATAACATAAGCCGTTCCACTAGAAAACCAACAGTGTGGACTCTGCGTAAAGTATCGACCCGAATCAGCCCGCAGACAGACATTTTTCGCATCCTGTGGATTTTGTGTTTCAGGAATCATTAATCTTTACCTCTTTATCCCCCTGAGACGGAATTGGTTGTCCCGGATTAGCCTGCGCGGAATGCTCAGACTGATATGGGTTGATACATTATGCAGAGTCCATAATGTTTGTTTTCTCTTGGAACGGCTCACAAGTTTTAAAAGTTTCTCCTTCCTATCAGAATATGCACAGTTTGACAGAAGTTTAAATACATCGTGTAATTAATATATGAACATTGTTCCTTTTGATCAGGCTGCGTGAATGCACAGGCTGATCTGCTTCTACACTATTTGACAAAATCACAAATCAGTACTTTCCCCCATGGAAAGACTAACAAGTTTAATAAGGAATTATTCTAGTCAGATTGCGTGGAGGTTAAGAGGCTGATCTGGTCTTCGCCATTCGTAAAGTCCGGTATGTAGGTTATCACGTGACGTATCCAAAATACTGCTAGTATAATCGGGTTATGATTGACAGTGAAAGTAGGGTTCGAACTAACGACCCATTTATGTCTTGACTTACTGACAGAGCGAAACGATTTGATATGAGCTGTGGCTCACGATTTTTAATTAATCTTTTCCTTTTAAGAATAAAAGTCAGGTATTGTGATACTCTTGGCATCGATGTCGTCTGTATCGTCACAAAACTTTAACCGATTCAACATTTTCAAATGAAACTTGGTACACATGTTTAAAGGAACAATACGCATGTTTACCAAGTCACATAACTACGGCTTAAATATATATCAATAATGCCCGTTTGTTTAAGAAGAAAACAGCAGACGAGCGTTGGCGTTCGCTAGCGGCGCTCTGGTTGGGTATTAACGCACCTCCGGGTAAGTAACAAGCATTAAAGTTACCACTAGTGGACTGCAATTATAGATTTTCGTCAAGAGTCAAGAAAAGGTTTGAGATTTATATAACATATATACAGAGCTCTATATTTAATTTTTTCATTTTTCTAAAATCCTTATTTGACATTCAAACTCTATGCTGTGGGTTCTCAAAAG